>OZ025303.1:80302823-80992823 GCA_964019185.1 Maratus speculifer
AAGCCTGCTTATAAGTCATCGTCAATATACAAGGACGAGATAGCACAAGGAAGTTTACATCACAAGAGAAATACAACCAGGAGCCCCACACAAAGTGTTTGCGCCATGGAGCCAGCAGGAATCGAACCCACAACCTCAAGATTAGCAGAGCGGCGTCTTAACCTATCGGCCACGGAGGCCCGTGAATCTTTAGAATTTTTTTACATGGTAACTTCTTCAGACAAGATCCGCCACTTCGAAAAGCTAGCGCATTCATGAAATCTTAAAGCCTGCATCGAATCCTATGGTCTTCGAAAGTGGGTATCGAAAGGTGATAATCTATCAAGTAAAGTGTCCTTACACATAAGATCGTGACATAGTGCTTCCATATATGAGCACGCAGCAAAATGACTTCATATACATATAGTATTAATGTATAGTAAAATGCTTTTCTAGTGTAGTCAGTCAAAAGTACTCTTCCTTTAATAAGAAAAAGGAAAAAGAAAGATTTTAGCAAAAATCGCACTATGCTTCAATCGATAAGCAGCAACAATCTAATACCTATACAGGCAGTAATGGCATCGGAAATGAGCGGTGGTAATTCGACGAGGAATCTGAAACTCATAACCAATACCTGGCTGCCTCTATAAGAGAGTAACAGCATTTGATTCCCAAATATTTCTTTAACAGACGCTTTTGTCCCAACTACACTGTTAAAAATTTGAAACTTTTGCTGTATCGTCACTCCACCGCTTATATAGAAAACGATTAGTTAAATGTATTATGAAGGATTCTCATTAGTCAAAATAAAGATATTCTATAAAAGCGATGAAGTGACAGCAAAAGTTTCAAATTTTTAACAATGCATTGCAATGCCAGGCATTTTTTATTATAGAATTTGACGAAGATTTTCTGGAAGAATTCGATTGTACGCGTATGCGACGTTAACAAGATTGACGAAAATTGCCCGCTGAACAAGATGCTTGGTGACTCGTTTTTGTCCAGAATCGTTTCAACCAATTATATACTGTGCTCCATGTGTCGTCATATTCATATCGAGGAATCCTACACTGTACAAAGTTTGACCCTTTTGCTGCATCATCACTCTATTGCTTTTATAGAAAACGATTACTTCACCCAATTATGAAGCATTCTCAAGGGTCAAAAGAGAGATATTCTACAAAAGCAGGGGAGTGACGTTGCACCAAAAGGGTCACATTTTTTACAGTGACACTGTAATCGGAAATGAGCGGTGGCGTATTCGACGAGGAATCTGAAACTCATAACCTATACCTGGCTGCCTCTATAAGAGAGTGACACCATTTGATTTCCAAATATTTCTTTTACAGACGCTTTTGTCCCAACTACACTACAAAAACTTTGACCCTTTTGCTGCATCATCACTCCAGCGCTTTTATAGAAAATGACTACTTTACTGTGTTATGGAGCATTCTCATTGGTCATAAAAAACATATTCTATAAAAGCTGTAGTGTGACGCTGCATCAAATGGGTCAAATTTTTAACAGTGTATCATGGAGCATTCGCATGGGTCAAACGAGAGATATTCTATAAAAGCGGGGGAGTGACGATACAGCAAAAGGATCAAATTTTTTTGCAGTGTACAATGTACAAAGTTTGTCCCTTTTGCTGTATCGTCACTCCACTGTTTTTTAGAAAACGATTACTTCAGCCTACACTGTTAAAAATCTGCTGATTTTGCTGCAACGCACTCCACCGCTTGTATATAATATCTCTATTCCAACCAATGAGAAAGCTCCATTTCACGGCCAAGTAACCGTTTTCTATACAAGCAAGGGAGTGCGTTGCAGCAAAATGCAGCAGATTTTTAACAGTGTATTGTGGAGAATTCTCATGGGTCAAGAGAGAGATATTATATAAAAACGGGAGCTGGTGATGCAGCAAAAGGGTCAATTTTTTTACAGTGCACACTGTTGAAAAATGTGACCCTTGTCCAGTTAGAGTTTCACTCTTTGAAAAGATCGTGTGTCTATGTAAGTGTAACATAAAAGAATGAAAAATGAACGTTTCTAATTGGTCGATTGCTTCGAAAAGATATTGAATTTTAATGTTTTAATTTTTTTTAAAGTTCTAATCAACAGATTTTTTTGAAATTCGAATGGGACCACATGGGCCCCATACGCTTTCAAACAAAAAAAGAATTATCAAAATCGGTTCATATTTACGAAAGTTATGCGTGAACAACAAATACATACAGGTCGAAATCATAACCTCCTCCTTGAAGTCGGTTAAAAAGTGATCTCACAAATGCATTAGTGTTGTAAATTTTATTACAAAATAATGATTTTTATTACTTTCTTCTATCTTCAATAGAAGAAAGTATTGTAATCGAAATTTTTTTCGACTTCCGGTTTTCGACGGATTTACACGTTTTAGGGGTCAGAGATTCCAAAAAACATGTTTTTACAAAATGTCTGTCTGTGTGTATGTCGCTCTTCTATCATCAAAAAGTGTATGAAGTTATGTATAGAATTGAACCAAATTTTTTGTGAATGGTTTTGGCTGTGGCAAGTAGGTCCTCCTTCAGTTTTGAAATATTCCGCCGGAAGGGGGCGCTACAATCGCGATTTTTGTGCCATTTTCAATATTGTACCGACCAAAAGTATATGAAGTTATGCATAGAATTTAACCAAATTTTTTGTGTATGTGTATGACTATGGCTTTTGAAAAAAATCCGCCGGAAGGGGACGCTGCAATCGTGATTTTTGTGCCATTTTCAATATTGTACCAACCAAAAGTATATGAAGTTATGCATCAAATTGAACGAATTTTTTTGTGTAAGTGTATCACTATGGTTAGTTGCATCGCCTTGAATCTGAAAAAAAGTCGGCCGGAAGGGGGTGCTGTAATAGCGAATTTTATGCCATTTTCAATATTGCACAACATAAAAGTGTATGAAGTTAGTTCTAGAACTGAACTAACAAGGAAGGTCTCCATACGGGCATACTCAGAAAAATCTGAAAAAATTACAGAATGTTCTTCTCATATAGTTATATATGTTTATAAAAAAAAATTTCGGCGGAACCTCCTTATAACGTCCGTAAAAAAATAATAAAAATTTCGTTTATTTGGCGATTTATCTCCGGTTGGCGAAAAAACGAAATTTTGAAAAATACGCTTTTACGCTTCGAATACTTTTTAAAGAAAAAACTTTCTATGTTCAATTTATTTAAATAAGTTTAGTTTAAGTAATTTTAGTCTTGCATTTTTACTTTACTTTAAATGTAATTTTGTCATACGTTTATATGTACTTATAACAAAATGAAAATAATATATTTTATCATTTAAAACACAATTTAAATTGATTAAAATTGTTCCAAATTGAAAAATACACTGTTAATCTGCTGCATTTTGTTGCAACGCACTCCCTTGCTTGTATAGAAAACGGTTACTTGGCCGTGAAATGGAGCTTTCTCATTGGTTGGAATAGAGATATTATATACAAGCGGTGGAGTGCGTTGCAGCAAAATGCAGCAGATTTTTAACAGTGTTGCACAAGCTACAACACCGCTAAAAATCTGTACCATTTTCTGCAGCATCACTCCACCGCTTTTATAGAAAACGGTCAATTCACCGTGGTATGGAGCATTCTCATTGGTCAGAAGAGAGATATTCTATAAAAGTAGTGGAGTGACGTTGCAGTAAATGCTGCAGATTTTTAACAGTGAAGTCGATTAAAATCAATTTTCAGATTCGTTAAAATCGTCTGCTTTTGGCGAGGAAATGCACTTTTCGCCAAATCCCGCGTCGCTTTCAGCTTTTCACGCCAATTATTCCAAACTATTTTATTTTTTTACATATCTAATAATGTAATTCTGCCGCTAATTTTCACTGATCCTTTATTACCTACATGAGTAGTTTAATTCGTATGTTTTTCAAAAAATTCTGAGTATGCCCCCAATGGAGACCTTCCTTGTAAGTTTTTTGTATATGATTATTTTTTGGTATGGCAAGTAGGTCCTCCCTGAATTTGAAAAAAAATCTGCCTATCATTCTATTGTCCATCGGCTCTTGCAGAGACGGAAATTCGTTTTTATTCCGATTAATTGACTGAAGCAGAAATTTAAGATGAAAATCAAAGTTGGTATGGTATTGAATTAAAATCATTAAAATGAGTAACTTTTCTTTTTAAAATATTAAAATATACGTATGAGATAGAAGAAAGTTTTGGGATTGGCACATCCAACTAGTTTAACAAATAATCGAGCACCTGAAATATCGTTTGTTTCTATTGCGATGCAAGAAGAATTCTATTGTTCGATAATAAATATGCTGGATAAAAGAAAACTTGTACAAGATGGTGGTTTGATCGCCAAGTCAATAGTAGATCTATATTTTTAATAATAATTTAAAGATTTAAAAAATGATAAATAAAAATTTACATACGTTAACATTATAATTAATGCACGACATTAAAATTTTAAATTGTGATCATAATAATTAAATTAAAAGTATATTTGTAAAAAAATAAAAACGCAAAAACTCAAACAGAGCATGGCCCGGTATCGACCCTGGGTCTACTGGTCAGGTAGCTGATGTGGTACCGATTAGCTATGACAGCGCATTACCGTTCTCGCTACGTTAAAATTTAAATTACATCATAATATTAGACCCCCCCCCCCTTTGTTTCTCAAGAAGTTAAGGGTGTTGTATAAAATCCATTGAACCTGAGACTAAAGAACTTCTGTCCTTTAACATATATAAAACTAATTAAAATCTGTGATTATCAAAGTTGGTTCTCACCTCGTAAGCGAAAAAATGCCCAAATTGGTAATCAAACCCATATTCTTGGCTTACAGGGCCAGTGCTTTACTGTTTAAGCTAACTGGACCGACAACCAGCGACCGTCCTTCACTCAGGTAACTTTATTGGTAGTAACATTTGGTCTGTCATTTATACAGCTCAACAGAATAAACCGCAAGTAAAGGAACTCCATATGAACAATAGATACGTAGATAAACTGTTATTTTAATACAATCAAACTGATTAATAAAATCATGCAAATTGAATATTTCCAACTGAACGGAAAAAAGCGGTTTTTTTTTTAATTAAAAGCGTTTTTATTCAATCATTAATGGCCATATAGTTTATGTCAAAATGCAGCAAAAATTAGTAATTATTGAACATTTTTATTTAAATAAACGATCAAGTGCGAGTATTTCTCGCGATCAGAGGGTTCCGTACAATAAATATTTGAATTGTTAATTAAATTGTTGAAAAAAAAATCATTGCTAAAAGAATAATAAGAATTTGTAAATATATACATATATAAGATAGGTTTGAGTATATACTGGATATAGACATATACTGAAGTGTATACTGAAAAAGTATGAATGGGTATGTGTCATTTCATACAAAATGAGCAAAAGTTAAAAAAAAAGAAAGTCATGGGTCTTTGATAACATATTTTGATAAAATTTAATACACAGATTCAGTCCATATTTAAATAGAGCTATGGAAAATACCTTGAAATAAAATTAAATATTTTAATCTAAGCTTACAATCAATAATCTTTAAGCTAACAATCGAAATTAAAATTTCAACAATGTAGACAAAACCTCGATTTTATGTCAACTTTTAATGCAAGTTTCGATACTTGAATAAACAATTCTGAAATCTATTATTTTGCATTTACTCATAAATAAATATGACCTACATATATGCTGAATTTCATTAAAATTCGTGATGTGCCAGCCACATCTGATTTGTTCAATTTCTATGGAATCAGTATATCGTATAAGTTCAGAGAGATGGGAAGTCTAAATATTATGAAATATTGCAATTCTATATAGCTCTTTTTTATAATTTAATCCTAATGCAGTAAAACCTCAATAATTCGGATTAATTGGGACCGGACTCAATCCGGATTATCCAGAGAATTAGAAAAAAAATGAAATAAAACAAAACCTACTTACAGAAAATTGCCTTTATGTTAAACTTATTAAATATTTACAGACAGCAAAAATGTTCACTTTGCTTAATTCTTCCGAAAAGATTCTAGAAAAAAGTTTTTATTATTCAGAATACGACGATGAAACAAGTTAATGTTATGGAAATTAGTCAATCGCTTCTCAAATTTGAAAAAAAAAAAAAAAAAAAGACCGAACCGTTCCGAATTAGCAAGACATCCGGATTAACGGGTTCCGAATTAGCGAGGTTCTACTGCATATTCATGATGAACTTAATTCGGTACTGACATTAAAGGTAGTGCATTATTAAACTTAATTTAGTAGATTATAAAACTAAATTCAATGTAGAAATGATCTTTTCTTTTTAAAGTGTAACTAAAACAAAGCCATTGTTCAAAGTTTAAAGTTGGCATTGTGTTAAGAACGCTTCGAAAGAAAGTCACAAAGTTTCAACGCCGCCTTGCTCCGTATCGTGTTTTTCAACATAGGTTATTAATGAACTTTTAAAAACACGAGAGGCGTATTGAGAGATCCACTTCAATTTAAACTAGTCACGAATCCCATAGTATTCCTGGGATTAATTCTAATTAAATTAATAAGCTTTTAACAATTTGACATCCGTTGCTTTTATTCTGCTACTGCACATTGTATTACACAAATATTTCATTAAATTTCGTTATGTAGGCTTTAGAATTCAGTGGTATGTAGAGTATGTCGTCCCTGTCATTATATCCAAATTATTCGTGTCTATAAAGCAGTGGTTTCCAACCTTTTATTGACCACGCTTCAGCAAAACATCTATAAAATCACTATGCCGACCACACTCACTCTGTAAATTATATTTCTTGTTATTAAAAAAGTGAATTATATTAACACGGTTGAGCGATTGGAGCGGTTGAGTTGTCCCTTAAGGGGACAGTGGACCTTTATTTGAGCAAAATCGTCACTAAAAAGATCTATTTCTGTGGTATAATAGTACCAAAACAGTTTTTTCTTATTAAAATATCATATATGAAGGTTTTAAGAAATTAATAATAAAGATAAGTGTGTTTATATAACTTTTAATCTGTTTTCCTCAAAACTAATTTTTCAGCGTTTTTAGATTTTTGAAATGCTCCTTGCGACATAATTTTTTATCAATATTTGTGAAATTGATAAGGAAGTATCCTGATATTGTTTAGAAAGAAATTATGCAAGCTTTTTAAAATTCGTCTTCATTAAGATAGTCAAATCTGATTTTTTACTTATTAAAAGGCAAAATTTTGATGAAAATCGATATGGAATTTAGAAAAAAAATGTGTAAAAATATTAATTATTCAAGAGATTAAAAAAATCTTACACACACTTGTTTATAATAGAGTTTTAAGTGATAAAAATGCAAAAGTAAGAAAATCTCAAAAATTAAGACACGGGGAGCATTAAAATTTCGTTTACAATTTTTAAATTAAAAAAGAATTAAAAATTTTAGTAAGCTTGGAAATTTTTTGAAGGTGTTCTATATGCTTTTGGTGAAATGTATATATGTACAAAATTTCAAATTGCTATGATGATATTAAAAAAAAAAATAACGTCCACCGTCTCCTCAAATGGTCTTAGGACTCTTGAAATTGGCAAAAATGAAAAGAAGATGCCATTTTAAAAAATTAATATCTTGAAATGTATATGATTTTAAAACATAATATTTAGAGTGATGAAAGAAATAAGTATGTTCTTTCAGTTTACGTATTAAAAAAATTACAAGATGCAGAATTAGCTTTTACAGGGAAACTGTTACATATTTCACGAGCAGAAAATTGACATAACAGCTTACGCGCACGATTACAAAATAAATATTGCAACTAAAACGAAAATTTTGGTGCCTAGTTACATTTCAGATTGCTATAATTACCCTGAACCTAAATAAATTTGTTTTAAAAGCATTTTTATTTTTTTAATACCAAGTTGTATTTAGCTAATACAAAATTTTGAAATTTCAACAACGTAATCACCTAAAAAATATTTTTTTGAACAATAAAATGGAATTTTTAGGTTTAATTTATACGGATTAACATGAAGCGTATGTTTTGAAAATTTTATTAAAAAAATATTCAGAAGTTTTTGAGATACTTCGCGCGTTATGCCTAAAAACGTCATTTGGAGAAAAATGACTTCGAAGTTTTGGAAACGCAGCTTTAACTATTGAGCAGATATAATTCTGAAAGTCATAACTTCTGTTGTAAAAAGAATTTCAAGCAAACAGTACATTTCTGAACATTAAAATGATCAGAAAAGATAGGAGTTTAACATGTAAAAAAAAAAATGAAATTTCTAAAATTGCACAGCTTTAAGAGTCCTGAGACCCCTTAAGATAAGACGCCACACTACTAACTGAAAAAGACCCGGATGATAATGTAAAGTCTATGGGGACGTTCTTTCTCGGGGGCGTTATATGTTGTGCTAATATTTCTAACACTTTAATTAAATTATACACAAAGTGAAGACAAACAAAATATTACAACGTTGTTTTAAAGAAATTTCGAATCAAATAGTTTATCATTAAGCTGTCCTATTAGAGCTCACTATAAGCAAATTTATAACTTGAGAAATAATTATTTACATTTTTAATTCACTATTTTTTCAGTAATATTTTCTCATTCACAAATATTTGTAGCATCGATAAATGTATTTAAATGAGATATAAGTATTCTGAATTGTTTACAAAATAGAATCAATCGCAAAAAATAAAATTTATTTTGGCTTGTTTGAAATTAAATGTATTTTTTTTTTTTTTTTTTTTTTTTTTTTAATAGCAATCAACTGTCATTGCTGACCTCCCATTGCTGGAAATGTGTGCTAGACCTATTGCCATGCAGTGGTATATAAATCTTCATTAAAATACTTGACATGTAAAAAAAAAAAATCCCTTTGTCCCATTATCCCCCACTTTCTTCTAATTATTACCAGTATTAGAGTCAATCGTGTGTAATTAATTACATAATCAAACATCAATAAAAAGTTTTCTTACCTCAACCGTTCATATAGAAAAAAGATACTGTTTTCAACAAAGGATTGAAATCACAATGGCAGATTCTGTTATCAGAAGTTTAAAGATTAGATATCTTGATGCAACTACCGATACTTGACGAAATCATATTTTTTTATTAAGGGTGTATTTCGATTCAAACTGCTTGTTTTCCGATTTATTTTTTAATTCACTTTTGCTACATATAAAACTCGCAGATTCTCTTATTTAGAAGGTGCACAAGGTGCCGTGAAGGTCAATTCTTTGATAAGTGCACAAAATATTGCAAAAAAAGCAATCAAAAATGGCAATTTGAACCAATTTTTCCGACGTGGGAGATCTGGGAACAAAAAAAAAAGGGTCTTCCATGAATTGAGCGTAAAAAGACATCACACGGCACCTTATACGTCCCTTCAAAAATCCCCTCAGCAAATGTCATGTTTCTACATTTAAAAATATGTCTGAAATTGTATCGGAAAAATTTGAGCTGCTGAAGGTGGAAAAGCGTTTTTTCGAATACACCCTTAAACATTTATTCTTTTTTTATTTCTTTTTTAATGTCTTCAATCAAATTTTAATAATAGTTTGATCAAATGTGTTTCAGATTAACTGAAACACATCTGGTGATGTATGAATAGGGAGGCCTTGCTTAGATTACTATCACATTAAAAAAAAAAAAAAAGTTACAATAAAAATCAGTTTAAGACGTCGCACTACTGACTAAAAAAGACCCGGATGATAATGTAAAGTCTATGGGAGCGTTCTTTTCAAATACATCGCTCAAATTTTAATATTTTGATGTGATTTTTTTTTTTTATTATTGCATAGGAAAGCTGAAGAAGATACACAAACGGCCTAGTTTTTACTTTTTCGATTTTGGTGTCAGATTTTTTTTTTTTAAATACTTTAACTTTTAGAACCGGTTATGAAACAAACTATCCTAATATAAAAAGAATATAACCAAAATCGAAAAAGTAAAAACTAAGCCAGTTGTGTATCTTCTTCAGCTTTCCTATGCAATAAAAAAAAAATCACATCAAAATATTAAAATTTGAGCGAGATATTTGAAAAGGACGGCCCCTTAGATATTATCATCCGGGTATTTTTCAATCAGTAGTGTGGGTTCTTAAAACAAATTGAAACAAACAATAGAATAGGCAGATAAGTATTTATTCCTTCACACGTTCCTGATACGGAAAAAAAAGTACGAAAAATCATCCGCCAAACATTATTTATGAAACACTTTCAATACTTCCACTTGGCATAAGTTGCCGCTGATTAGATTTTGGTATAAATCGCTTGATTTTAACGATAGTCATTTCTGAAAAACAAATATATGGAGTTTTTATTAGAAATATTTTTTACTATAGGCGTGAATTCGTATCTTAATTAGTAATAATGAATAGTCAATCAATTGGAGGTAAGGGAATTTTGAGACTTACCCCTTTCAGATATTCTTCTTTTTAAAATCGATTACCCATTTTAAGGGTGTATTCGAAAAAACGCTTTTCCACCTTCAACAGCTCGAAATTTTCCGATACAATTTCAGACACATTTTTAAAATTAGAAACATGAAACCTGCTGAGGTGATTTTTGAACAGATGTATAAGGTGCTGTGTGATGTCTTTTTATGCTCAATTCATTAGAATTTGATTTATAAACAATTTCTCAGTATGACCCTTTTTTTTTCGTCCACAGATCTCCCGCTTCGAAAATATCGGTTCAAATTGCCCTTTTTGATTGCTTTTTTTGCAATATTTTCTGCATTTATCAAAGAATCGCCAATCACGGCACCTTGTGTACTTTCTAAATAAGACAATTTGCCAGTTTGATGCATTTGAGAGCAAAAATAAATTCAAAAATAAATCGGAAAATAAGCAGTTTGGATCGAAATACACCCTTAAATAAAACCCTTTTTCTTGGTTACACAACTTTGCTCTTCTGCTATGCTGAAACACTAATTTCTTTTATGTTGGCACAACTGCATTTAAATCCATTTTAATGAAGTGATTATGTAGAAGACGATGATTTTATTAAAGGTACAGAGGGAACGAGATTGCCCTCCTTCTTTATTCAAAACAGTATCACAACAGAATAAAAAAAAAAAAAAAAAATTACACATTTACTTTTCTATAAAAAAAATAACATAAATAAAAAAGAAAGTTTTAATGTTTCTGGTCAATTTATAGTTTTAATAGTTATTATTGTTTTTCGTAATATATGCTGCATATTTCACTGCACAATGTCCTAATACATTCACTAAATTACATGTTCTTTGGCATATATTGCAAACTACTACTCCTTCATTGGGCAATAGAAGATGAAATTGAAGTAATTTATAATCACTTATCTGTCATTGTTCACATTTCATTCGAATTTACAGTGGACTCTCTCTATTCCGAACACTCATGGGACTGACCAAAAATGTTCAGATTATGGGGGTGTTCAGTATAGAGGGAGAATCGGAAATGCATTTCTACTACTACTATGTATTGAATTTATAGTCGGTATAAAATATTTAGCATGGTTAGTCATACCATTGCGCAATGCCAAATTAAATTTAGTCAGTTTTGTATTGTACCATCTCATTATTTTTATTAAATTTTTTTTACAAAACATGCATTTACATTACAATACACCTTCTCTTGAAAACATAATCAGTATATTACTTAAACGAATAATTTTAGTCTGTTTTTGCATTGTATGTGTTCATGCAATGTACATGTTATTTGGCTGTTTAAGAAGGGGAAAAGCTTTCAGGTGATGTTCAGACACACAGTTAAACAGATCTTGAATGAGTCTATAAGGAAAGGGCAGCTGACGTCACTGTGGGCTCTTATTAGTGTGGGCAAGCAGTTTCGCCCATGCTTCGTTATAGCACAGACTCTACATATGAATTCAGGCATTCTGATTGGTCTACAAATTTTATGATGGTTGTCTGCTTGCTATGATTGGGCTACGTCATCAAGATGATTCCTACAATGATCGCAATGGCAAAAATGTAGCGGTAGATTGGTTGACAGAAATGTTTGTTTGTAAACATGCCCTTTCCTTTGAATGTAATCATCGTTCGTCTTATTTCGTCAGTCTATTCCGATTCTGCTTCTCCTTCACTTTCCTCTTCTTCTTCAACACTGCTGTTCTTGCAAACCATAAGAATTTAATCGGTTTCGAGATAAGTTCCAAGTTCTGTTTCAGTATGAAGCTTCTGAAGAATTGATTCCAAATCACTCATAGCTGTTGCTTTTTGGTCCTCTATTCTTGTTTGCCCATTCTCACATAGGAATCGAACTTTATAGAAGCATCTTTGGATGGTGTAGGAGGTTCTTTCATTTGATGCCGTTGATATCCAATAGACAGTATCCATGACGTTGACCTTCTTTTGCCGAATTTACTGCCTCCATCACCAGGGACAATTTCTTCAGAAAATGGATTTGGTAGTAAGTTTTAATGGTCTTGATTACTCTTTGATCTAGTGGTTGGATTATAGAAGTACAGTTTGGTAACAGGAGCTTCAAGGTTATGTTGCTCAGCTGCATGTTTCTAAGTGATATGTTATTAACAACAAAAATTTTTTTCTTCCTTTCGCTTTTCATTATCTCACTAATTCTCTCATACCACTATGAAAAAATTGTAAATATTATCTACACTTTCCGATTTGGTTTATAGTATGTAGGCAATGATGCGACCTTCACATTTTTAAAACGTTTTCCGATCACAAGTGATTTGAGCTTCTCATCCATAAAACTGGTACAGAGCATAATGGCAAGTCTTTCTTTTGACATTTTTCCAACTATGCAGTTTTGCTTGAGCTTTGTTTGGAAGAGTTGTGAAAAACAGGTCGGTTTGCATCAGCATTGAAAATGTTTGCTGTATCGAAATCCTTCGTTATGTTCAGAAGTTTTATTTTCTATTCTTCCACAGTGTCGATATTTACATCTGCAGCTTTATCATTGATTATTTTGAATTAGATGTTATGTTAAATTTTGAAATGAGTCAAGAATCCTTCCGATGCCTTTAATTCTGCAGTTTTCTGCTTTTCTGAAAAATTCGAAGTAGGAGTCCAGTGACAGGATGATCCTTTGTTCTCATTTGACAAAATGTCTTCCAAACATTAATATTTATGTTCTTGTTTCTCGTTTTCTTTTCCGAAATTCTATACTTATTTGAGTTCGTTAAACCTTTTTATTCTTCTGCAACAAGTTTCGCTGAATTTCCATGATGCGGGAATTTTCTGAATTCCGATTCCAAACACATGTTCAGTTTACAGAAAGGTGGGGTTGAAATGGGGATCGAAAGTAGCGTTCATAATAGCGGGGTGTTCAGATTAGAGGGTGTTCAGAATACAGAGAGTTTATCTTATGTTAAGTCTATGGAGTTTCGCCGGGACCATCGAAATGCATTCATAATACCGGGGTGTTCAGATAAGGGAGTGTTCAGATAGAGAGAGTCCACTGAATTTTGAAATTAATGGTTAAAGTTATCTGAAAAAGATATACTATCTCCTCATTTATGCTGTCAAAATAATAATTTTGCAAGCGAGAAAATTACAATTTTTATTTATTATTTATTCAAATCCATCAGTTTTATCATTCTTCATATTCTATTACACTTTCACATAAATAGATACTTATAAGATTTAGCCGAATGGTTGTTACTTTTATACCCTTTGGCTTAAAAATTTAAGTTGTAGACATCTAAGAAGCTGGGTGACGAATTTCATTGATTTGTTTAAACAAATCAGAAATTGTACGTCAAGAGTGGCAAATGAGGTGCCTTCATACTATAATGAAGTTTTAAAAATATTCAGATCTTGGTGTAAAAAATTACAGTACTTCGGATACAGCATAGTAGCTGAAATCTTTTGTTTCCCTGTATATACAATTTGCTTTCTATTTTACAGGAAGCAACCTGTAGTAAACCTCAGCAAAGAATATCAATTTCATAAAATGTGAAATAGTTTAATATAATTGAAACGCGCCCCAAACAATGTTTCCCCTTATACTATTATATAATGAAATACTTTTGTGTGGCCCTGTAAAGTAATAACAAATATTCTTTGCACCACAAATTGTACAGAATGTATATTTTAGTACATGGGCGCAATCTGACAGGGGCGAGGGCGGGCACTTGCCCCCCTAGTTTTCCAGGAGTAGGGGCAAGACTTACTTTTTGCCCCTCCAGTTGTTTGCATTATTTTGTGATTAAATACCGATTTATTTTTCAATTTCCTCTTCTTTTTTATTTAACCAATTATGTGTTATATTTTGAGTGTAAGCTAAAATAAATACTAGATAATGCCAAAAATCCAGAAGCAACATTTTTACGTTTATATCAGTAATTTTCGAAATGTATCTTAGGAAAAAAATGCATGCCATAGTCTTTATTCAATAAAAAATGTTTCTCGTGCTCTTTTTTTCCCCTCCAGAAATGCTGAACCTATGAGCTCCTTTTTTATTTTATAGTTCTTTGTATGTATGTGTGGGATAGATCTCATGACTACTTCTCGAGGATTTCATTATTGTCATTTTCTAACCGCATGATTATATAATATCTCATGATATATGGCTATATCCTCGCTTATTTCAAGGTATCAGTCACACATTAGTAATTCACGGTGGCCATAGAACTACACTTGGATGTCACTGAGAGTAGTCATTAGAAACAAAAGTATAAAGAACACGCTCTGTTTAAAAAACAAACCCCGTTTAATAAGTGTTTTATGTGTTGAGTAAAGAATAAAGTAGCCATAGAGTAATTACTTTAACCCCTTGGGGACGAACGACATGTATACGTGCCGCAAAAAGGCTTAAGAATTCTTGTTTATCCCCACCAGTAAAATTTACTGTAAAATTTGCCTTGTTTAATGGCAGCATTTTCTCGATTTAATAAGGCACAAATTTCTGTTTTTTCAAACTGGTAACAAAACATTAAAAATTTCGCAAAAGGCTCCCGTTGCGAAAGGGTTAAAGGGAATAGAAAAATCTGCTGTCATATTCAGTTTTTCAATGTTTGTTTGGATTTGTGTCATTTTAAAATTCTTAAATGCTAAAACATATGTATACTAATAAAATAAAGTTTCGCTCCGTGTGTGTAGGATGACTAGAAAATTTATCGCATGTACAAGACTGAAATTTTAAATGAGGATAGTCCAAGGTCTCTTCTGATGTACCTGAGCCATAGAATTTTAAATTTCTGATAAATAGTTGAATTACTAATTAAAAATCAGAAAGAACTGTCATCAAAAACTCATCTTTTTCCTTCCAAGCGCTCGCAAATGCTCAGAAATAGATTTCATAGTTCGTTCGCTTTGAAAAAAAAAAAAAAAAAAAAGTGCTGAAATAAAAATTATTTATTTTCAATTAATGAAAATTGCTCGAAATTTTCCAACAATGTAATAGTCCTTTAAATTTAAAATAGCGAGATTCATCAATCGGATACGAAAAAATTCACGAATTTGTACGTGATTTGCTCCGGAATTTTCAGAAAATTTAAAGCATTCGGTGACGAAATTTTAAAAAACAAATTGGTCATCAGACCGAAATTTGGGACATAAAAAAAGCTTCATGAAAAAAGAATTTCGACAAATGGGCGCCAAAAAATTTCAATTTTGTCAATCGCTCACATAAAATATCCGTAATTTCGCCAAAAAATATTTGAAAAAACACAAATTTTCTCAAAAAAATTGCGGAAAAATGTGAATCTCATTAAAAGGTCGCAGAAAAAACTTGTATTTTGTCAAAGAATAGAAAAATAACAGACATTTCGGAAGGATCGGGGGAAAAACAAGATTTTTGTCAAATCGTGGAAAAACGAGAAATTCGTCAAAGAATGGCGAAAAAGAAAACGTAATTTTTTTTTAATGACGCGAAAAACAATGGAAATTTGTAAAAGGATTGTGGAATGAAATGTAAATTTCATCAAAGAATCGCAGAAAAAGCACATTTCATAAAAATACTGCGGATAGAACACAATTTTCTTGAATGGATCATGAAAAAGCAGAAATTTCTGTCAAAGGATCACGGTGAAAGTGGAAATTTTGCCCAAGTATCGTGAAAAAAAAAAAAAAAAAAAAATTCTGCTAAAGGATCGCGAAAAAAAAAACACTAATTTCGTCAAAGAATCGCAGAAAAAAACACGTTCTTCGTCAAAGAATGGCGAAAACAAAAACGGATTTCGTCAAAAAGTTCCGATGAAAGGCATAATTCCTGAAAAGATTGCGAAAAAAGGAAACTTTCATTTAAAAAAATCGCAGAAATAATCCAAACTTTGTCAAAAAGGCGCGAAAAAACCTCAAATTTTATTTAATATCGCGAAACAATTCGAATTCTGTCAAACTATCACAGAATAACGCGAATTTGGTCAAAATTTCGTACAAATAACGTAAATTTGACATAATATTGTAAAATAACAAAAAATCATCGAAAAAACGCAAGTTTGTCAAAAAAAAAAAAAAAAAAAAGAAAAAAAAAAGAAAAAAGAAAAAAAAAGAAAAAGAAAAAGAAAAAAACGAAAATTTTGTGAAAGGATCGCGGAAAAACACGTTTTTTGTCAAAGAATCGCGAAAAAATTCAAATTATGTCAAAGAATCGCTAAAAAACACAAATTTCTTCACCGGATCGCAGAAAAATGCAAATTTTGTCGAATATCGCGAAACACGAATTTCGTCAAAGGATCGCAGAAAAAACGCGAAATTTGTCGAAGGATCGCTGAAAAAATGCAAATTTTGTCAAAATCGCGGGGAAAATGTACATTTCTGACAAAGATCACGAAAAAACGCAAAATTTTTGCCAAAGAATCGTGATAAAAACGGTAATTTTGTTCCAGGATTGTGAAAAAGTACAAAATTTTTCTAAGGATCGTAGAAAAATACTAATTTCATCAAAGAGTCGCGGAAAAAATGCGAATCTCGTCAAAGTATCGCAGAAAAACACAAATTTTGTCGACGGATAGCAAAAAAAGACTAATTTCTTTAAAAAGACGCGGAAAAAACATAATTAGCATCGGGAAAAGAATTTTCTCCATCTCTTCTCTGCTGTGGCCTTTCAGAAAATTTCCTGTAAATTTCATTTTTTTTTTTTTTTTTTTTTTTTTTTTTTTACTTACTTCAATCCTTGTGAATTTCGTCGATTATACATTGAAAAAAATTGCAAATTTTTCGAATTTGTTATAGTAAGAATACTTTCGAGGGTCCTATACAATCAGGGACATTCAGAAGTTTAGGCAAAAATTCGAGGAATTTTATATCCATTACTTTCCGTGCAGTTCATTAAACACAAAAGATATAACAGTTATGCTACAATACTTAAAATATCTTTTTAAACACATGAAATGATTAATTTCTTTTTTTCTTATTTTTTCGTATATCGTTGAACATTTATTATTGTTTTTAATATTAAAATTTTTAAGAATTTATGTGTATATGTGTGTACGCGCGATGAATGGAAAAGGGGGGAGGGTATATTTTTCTAGAAAAGTACTTCGAGACTTTTGCCCCCCTAGTCTTAGAGCCCAAGTTACGCCTATGTTTTAGTATATGCATCAGGCATAAGAATGCAAAAAGCTAAAAAAAAGAGGAAAATCGCGTGAACCGGAAAATAAGAAATTATTTTAAATAGCGCGCATGTAAGAAGCTTATTTTATTCACAACAAAATTGTCAATACTTTTGTTTAAATTCTGTTTTATTTTATTTATATTATTTTTTGGAGAGGAAGGGGGGGGGGGGAGAGAAGAGGGTCAGAGTGAATCCATTTATGCAAATATTATAAGTAGTTCTGAAATTAAAGTTTCTATTTTAAGTTCATACTTCTGAAGCAATGTTTTGCACAGCAATCTTAGCTAGTTGTCCAATTTAAATTTTAACATGTTTCCACTTAAAACATCAATTAACAAATATGCAAGCTAATGTTTAATTTGCCACTCAAATGCAAAAAATTTGTTGAAAACATTATTACAGCAAATTTTCTGCAATTCTATCACGAAATTCGTATATTTTCCTTGGAATTCCTTGAAGGCGATTCCTTCAAGAAATTTGCATTTTTGTCGAAAAATTTTCCCACGATCTTTAGTTGAAAATTGCGGGGGTTTTCCCGATCTTTAGTCGAAAATCGCGGCTTCTTCCGCGATCTTTTGTCGAAAATCAGATTTTTTCCGTGATCTTTAGACGAAAATTGCGATTTTTTGCCGAAAATCGCGTTTTTTAGCGATTTTTTGGCTAAAATCAAGGTTTTTTTTCGCGATAGTTTGACGAAAATCACGGTTTTTTCGCGATAATTTGACGAAAATCATGGTTTTTTCGCAATCTTTTGACGCAATCTGCGTTATTTTCGCGATCTTTTGACGGAATTCGCGTTTTTCTCGCAATCCGTTTTTCTCTCGATCTTATGACGAAATGCGCGTTTATCTTGTGATAGTTTGACGGAATCTGCGTTTTTCTCGCTATATTTTGACAAAAACCGCGATTTTCTCGCGATATTTCGACGTTTTTCCATGATATTATGACGAAAATAGCATTCTTTCGACGAAAATAACGTTTTTTCAGCGATCTTTCGGTGAAAAAAATCCGCGTTTTGCTCGCGATGTCTTGTCGAGAACCGCGTTTTTCTTGCATTTTACACGAAATCCGTGTTTGCCTCGAGATATTTTGATGAAAATAACTATTTTTGCGACCTTCCGGCGAAAATCGCATTTTTATCCCGCAATATTTTGACGAAAAATGCTTTTTTTCGCGATATTTTGCCAAAAATCTCGTTTTTTCTTACGATCCTTGAAGATATAAAAAATCGAAAACGCGAAAAATGACAAGAAAGCGGAAAACCGCGGATCAGCGGAAGAATCTCATGCCTGATGCATCGTAGATTTATATCAATTGTATTATGTTCGAAAGAGTGTAACATCAGTAAAATGCACTTGAAACTATTTTCCCCCCATTGGCCATAAAGTAGCTGAATTTTTTTTTTTTTTTTTATTGTCCCTGTAATTGAGCTATACATCCTATTTTCATAAAATTTGAAATGACTCGACAAAATTATGCAACAATTATGAATTTTAATTTTCAAACGATTCGGTTGGGTAGTTTTTGCTCTGTCATGTACGGACAGACGGACGGACTGAACAACGATTGTAGGTTTCATGTATTAACATAATTACGAATGCACCTAAAAATGTTATCCCTCCATCTCCTTTTTAAATGCACACCATTCAACGAACTTATACTTTCAGAATCCCGATAAAGAATTTGAAGTATTAACATGTATGAGATAAAATAAAGTTTTGGAATGGACTGAGTAATTTTTTATTTAGTGATTCATAGACATAATTACGAAGATCTCAGTTGTAATACTAATTCGAAGCCTCCTCTGCTCTAAATATATTATAAAACCTGTTAAGAGGCTACTTCAGTCAAATGAAAAGACCCGTTCGCTAATGCTAATCCTATGGAAGAAACTTATAAAGATATCTCAGTTGTATTTTAATATTTTTAAATTATTATTATTATTTTTTTTTCGCATTGGATAGTTGAGATCGATCTGCATGTACTCCGTTTTTTTTTTTTTTTTTTTTTTTTTTTTTTTTTTACTTTTCCGATCTTATTTACAGATATTTTTTATGCGGACACTTTAATTTTCGGAACTGGCTGCATTTTCAGAAAGAATCACGTTTTGAGCACCTGATCGCCAGAACAACGATTGGCGCGGGGATGAAGTCAATGCTACGCACCTTTTTTTGTTTGTTACGCCAAACGTCTAGCGAATAGCAACCCTTCTTTCTGCAAAAGGATCGCGCTTATTGTTCATTTGTTTTTCCGTAAATGTTATCAAGCAAAGACTATAATATGAGGAAATGTTATTCACCTTGTTTACGATTAAAACATAGCTTAAAACAAAGAGCTTTTTCAGATTAAAATTCTTTAAATTTCACAAAACATCTAAATATAGTTTTTTTTTTCTTCTCTCAATTAAAAAATATTATTTCCTTAACTCGTATGTTCGTATCGCTATGTTCGAAGAAATTGAGAAGTTAATTAAAAACAGTAGTAAAGATTCTCTCGTAATAAATATAATTATATTAATGATATGTTTTATGGCACATTTGAACTTAGTTTAACCCATTAGTGCCTGAATTATTTTCTTCGTTAAAATTCAAATTTTGCATTTTCCCACCACTATTAAAGCATGAATAACTTTTATCTTAATTTATCGAGGACGTTGTTTCGAGAAAGAAAGTATTTATTTGTTTTCTTTTTACTGGTGTGAAATGCGCTTAATTGAATTTTTTTAAACTGTCCCAAAAATGGGACGCTAGGCACTAATGGGTTATTTTGTGTTTGGCGATGCAGCTAGCTGAACTTTCTCGTTTTCGCCAATTCGCCAAGGCTGGTGCTCAAAACGTGATTCTTTCTAAAAATGCGAACCGGCTAGGAAAGGGAAAGCACCCTCATTAAAAATATCTGCAACCAAAATCGAAAAAGTAAAAAACGGCCTGCATTTAGATCCATCTCAGCTATCCAACTGCACAAAAAAAAAAAATCATTTAAAAATATTGAAATACAACCGAGATATCTTTATAAATTTCTTCCATAGGATTAGCATTAGCGAACGGGTCTTTTCATTTGACTGAAATAGCCCCTTAAGCTGGGAACACACACAATCGGAGCGAAATACCGTTTTAGACGGGTTGTTTTCGTCTTTGCAGGTATAATTGCATTGTACTATTTTTAACGGAATCGGGAAAAATTTACGTTTACAGATACTTTTTATAACCACGTTTTAGAAATAAAATTTTCCAGATAATGCTTTTTAGGTGCGGTCGTAATTATGTAAATACCTAACACCTATAGTCGTCAGTCAGCCCGTCCGTCTGTCCGCATATAACAGAGCAAAAACAACCCAACTGAATCATTTGAAATTTAAAATATATAATTGTTGCATAATTTTGTCGAGTCATTTCTAATTTTATGAAAATCGGATGCATAGTTTAATTACAAGGACAATCAAAAGCATTCTGTTATATGGCAGCCAATGGCAAAAAATAGTTTCAAGTTCATTTCAAATGGTGTTACACTTTTTCAAACATAATAAATTTGTCATGCATCAATGAAGTATGTACCAAAATATACATTCTGTGCAATCTGTGGTGCAAAGAATATTTTTTACTCATTTACAGGGCCACACAAAAGTATTCCATTACACAATGGTATAAGGAGAAACATTGTTTGGGGCGCATTTTAATATTATTAAACTATTTCACATTTTATGAAATTGACATACGTTACTGATGTTTACTATAAGTTACTTCCTGTATAATAGAAAGCAGGTAATATTTACAGGGAGATACAAAAGATTTCGAATACTCTACTATATCCGAAATACTGTATACTATTATACGAAGATCTGAATATTTTAAAAACTTTCTTATAGTACAAACGCACCTCATTTACTATGCTTGACATGCAATTTCCAACTTGTTTAACATGTACTACATATATTACCTCACAGTTTTATTATTTTTTCCTTTACATTATTACAATTTATAATAAATTTTCTTGATTCTACAATCGTTGCCTTTAAAAATAACTGTGTTACACAAAACAAATTTCACATTTTCTGCGTTTGTGTAAGGTGTATTACTGTCACCTTAAAAATAATAAATATTTAAAATATTTCTTAAGTTTCAAACAAATCTAAAATTTTTAAAGTTAAACACTTATTAACCCTTTCCGGCACGGGCAAAATCTGTATTAAAATGAGAAATTATCGACTGACACCGGAATTCAAAAACGAATTTTTTAATTATTTTGAATTCCTTAATTTAAGCTTTTATTGCAAAAGCTAAATTTTACTAAAATATTACTGGTGCCGTTGGCAAGTTTGGAATTAAAATTAGGTATCCCAGACCGGGCACAGTGTGCCGGCAAGGGTTAACTATGAATTCTGATGATTTTTAATAAAGATTGCTTTTTTCGAACGTAAAACGTTAAATTGCCGAATATTTTATACAGATAAAAGTACAGGTTTAGTTTGGCTTATTTTGTGTCGGCCGATTATCTACTTCAGGGATAAAGGCCCAGGGGGGAGGTCGTTCTAAGGGAAACTAACCCGCAAGTTTCGAAGAAAACCACGAAAACTCCGAACGGTTAGGCCGACGACCGCGATTGGGTTCAAACCCAGTACTTGCCGTCTACCAGGTGAGAGGTCAGAACCTCTCAGCCACTTATACATTCTGTGCAATCTGTGGTGCAAAGAATATTTGTTATGCATTTACAGGGCTACACAAAAGTATTCTTTTAAATAATAGTAAAGATGGAAACATTCTTTGGGGCGCGTTTTAATAATGTTGAACTATTTCACATTTTATTAAATTGTTTTACGTTGCTGATGTTACTTCCTGTATAATAGAAAGCAGAAAGAATTTACAGGGATACACAAAAGATTTCGAATACTCTACTGTATCCGAAGTACTGTATTATATTACACGAAGATCTGAATATTTTTAAAACTACCTTATAGTACGAACGCACCTCATTTGCTATGCTTGACATGCAATTTCCAACTTGTTTAATATGTACTGCATATATTACCTTACAGTTTCATTATTTTTTTCTTTTACACTATTACAATTTATGATAAATTTTCTTGATTCTACAGTCGTTACCTTTAAAAATAATTGTGTTACACAGAACAAATTTCACATTTTCTGCGTTTGTTTAAGGTGTATACGGTTGGCTTGAAAGTAATAAATATTTAAAATACTTCTTTAAAGATTAGAGCAAGTTGGTCTAAAATATTATAGTTAAACACTTCCTAACTGTGAATTCTGAGGATTTATAATAAAAGTTGCTGTTTTCGAACGTAAAACGCTAAATTGCCGAATATTTTATATAGATACAAGAATAATAGTCTTGAGGAGAGGTCTTCTAACCAGGCCTTAAAGATTTTCTAGCAATTCTGATTTTTAATTTTATTATATATTAGTTACTTTAACTTAAAAGTTTTACGTAAAGAACGAGTCTACATTTTTTTCTCTCTTTTATTTAATAAGCCAAAACCGAAGTCGGCCCCCTTAAGAAAGCCGGACCACGGTAATTTGTTGTACCAGCTCTCTTCCCACCCCCCTCCCTGCTTTATACGGGCCTACATGATGTTCGCAGCGAAACCCAGGCCCCGATTATGACTAATTCGGGCCCTGGGCAAAGATAAATTAGGGGACCCCTTTCGAATCTTTTCAACGTTATTCAAATCGAACTAATGATCACATGTATGTATATGTGTAATGCATAAACAATATTTTTTTATACCTTGAATAGAAGAAAATTCTTAGCTCCATCAATTCTAAATTAAGTACATTAATTAATAAAAGTACACCTTTTGTTTTAAGCATAGAACAAAACTCTTTTATATAACTTTAGTAATTTGTTATTTTACTTTGAGATGAAGTTAACAACTTCAGCATACGGAAGATATGGAACTAGAAAAAGAAAGCAAATACTTTATAATTTAACATTCAGATGATTTGGGGGCTCCTTAAGGTCCAGGGCCCATGGGCAAAGTCCCGATTTACCCATGCTGTAATAAGGGCTTGGCGAAACCATAAGAATGTTACTTTTAACTGGTATCTTTCTGACATCATCATTTCTTGATTTATTTATTTTGTTTCGAAATATCCAATTTTAAATACAACTTTTCAGAAATTCCATCAGTAAAAGTTTCTTTCTGCAAGATTTTGCGCAGTAAATAGTGACACAATAAATAGCCATGAAATGCGTGCTCAGGGCCGTAGCTAAGGGGGTGCAATGCCCCCCCCCCCTGTGAGGGTGTTTATCATCGTCAGCCCAGGTGATTTACCAAAGAAAAGGGGACACACAAAAAAATCTCCGAATTTGCAACTTAGAAAATTAAGCACAACATTTATTAATGAGAGAGTTGAGACAGGGAAGTCCCCGCATAGGGGTAGGAAATTCTCAGAGCTCTACCGAGCTACATCTTAACAATCTGGTGGCAATCAGTGAAGTGACGACACAACGTCATATCGCTTATCGCCAAGAGGCGTAAGAAGTTTTTCATACAAAGATTTTGACGATATTACTTTGGTAGACCACACCTTCAGGATCGGCTAAATTTTGCGGTTTAGGAACCCAAGGATTATTTTTACATCTGCGAATATCTTTTAGGGTTATAGAAATATTTTAAGCCTGGGAAGTAGATGAGATAAGCAGGCCGTTACATACATTTGCCTTTTGCTGACCAAAACTATATTATCCAGATGTGCAATTGAATAGTTAACAAGGCACAGTCAGGATAAACAGAGATAAAAGTATTTCTAGCTTTAAGCATTAATTGTGAGAATGAAAACAGGGTGTGGAAGGCAGATGTTAGCAAAATGTAACGGATAAAAGATTATGATGAACCAAGCCCAGAATGTTCTTTATTTTGTTAATAAGTGCGGTATCAGTCGCACAGATGTTTTTCGAAGACACACCAGAGATTCGTGAGAAAGGAAATTCTATTATTGTTTTCTACAGAGAGCTCTAAAAGTTAATAAATTTTAACTTCTATTAGTGGGAGTATGAAAGCTAAAATTAACTATAAAGTGTAGAATTAATTTAAACAAATGGGTTCATTAGTGAAACGGGAAGTTAAAATAAATCTGAGAATTTATTAAGGGGAAATAATTACTGCATTTATGAAAGGGAAAAGATATGTAGCGATAATCTTCGCTACACCCCCCTCCCTGAAATATTTTGAGCCTTCCCTGGAAAAGATTCCAAGATCACTCAATGTATTTATGTTTCGAAAATTCAAAGGAAATCATGTTCAAAAATCTAATTTAGTTTTGAGGCCCTTTCACAGTTTTGCAGAAATACTAAATTGTAGCTAAAATAAGTGTTTCAGCACTTGCTTATCCTATTTGCATGTAAGAAGCTAACATGATGTTTAATTTTGAACTAGTTATACACTCAAATTTTTCATCGTCATATACTTTTCTTTGCATAAAAGTAAGTTATTACAGAAGTTTAATGAGAAACATAATACCTACAATGTGAATATGCACAAGGGTCATTCCATAATAACGTACGCTACATTTAGAACAATTTACTGCAGTAATTTTAATAATATAACACTAAAAAAATTTCAAATGTAAAATTAACATGATTTATCAATGAAACTTATATAAGGGTCAATTTGGATAAAATTACCTAAAAAAATGATAATGAAAATTACACTTTATAGCAGTGATGCACAGTGTTCTCGCTGTCGCTCGCCATTGCGCCAAATTCTTCATTTGGTGAGTAAACAAACGATTAGATTCGCCAAATTGCTAGTGCTCAATTTTTGCTTTTTCTTTCTTTTCTTTTTCATACACATGCATATATACATATTTTTGATATATTTGTAGCGGGTAGTTGAAAGTAGATTAACAATAAGTGTCGTAGTTATAAAAACTTGGGTTATTTTGGAACATATTGAAAAAAAGGGGGTACATTAAAGGATTAAAGTTTTTTTTTCTTCTGTGCTACACAGCGAATCTATTTTGCTAATACTTTTTTCATTTGCCGAATATTTTTTATTTTTAATTAGCCAAAATAGCGAGAGAAAAAAAATATGATCTCCCCCAGGGGCGTAGGAAAGGGGGGGGCTCAGGGGGCTCAAGCCCCCCCCCCCCCCATTGGATTTTATCAGAAGCTTAATTAGGCAAAAAAATTTCATTTAATAAACGCATTCAAATTATTTCGTGATAATGAAAATTTTAAATATTTGAAATTCTGTTGCTTAAACTTATGTAAAATAATAAATATGCTTAAGCTCATCTATAATCTGAAAATTCTAATAGGTTTTAATTTGTATTGTTAATTTGTTAAAATTCACAAAAATAATAAATTTGAAGCATTCTTGGAAGTTCGAACAAGTTAATCTGCAATATTTAATAGCGATCAAATTCAGTAAAGGGGGGGGGGGGGACTAAAAGCATATTATAGTAGAATAATAGAACTATTAGAAGCAACATTTGCAATAGGAAAAAAATAGATAAAGCTTTTTTTTTTCATCCTCTGGGAACGGCAGTGCTTCGAACTCAGATCCGACGGGTATAGCCAAGGCTTCACTCGATCTTACAGGCTATAACAGTTGCGCGGAATACAATAGGAGGGAAGGAATCAAAATATAGTTCCGGCTGCGGCCGCTGCTAGAATTTGGCACTGTATGCCCACCTCAGTCAACACCGGCGTCAAGGCGTCAAATTCGAATGAAGCCTTGTTTGAACTTGTTTACGTTTGCTATTAGCTTTTATAAATGATTTAGTGTTAAAATTAGTATTATTTATTTTATTTTTATGATAAAGATGGTATATTATTGTGTACCATATTGCCGCTCATCATCTAGGAATAAAGAAGGTGTTTCGTTTCACCAGTTTCCTGCAAATTCGGATCTATTTAAAGAGTGGCTGAAAGTTATTTCCCGGGATAATTTTACGGTAAATGATAAATCGCCATCATCTGTACTATGTGGTAAACATTTCAAGCAAGAGGATTTTATTCCTGGATTGAAAATTAAAAAACTAGTCTCGAATGCAGTGCCTTCCATTTTTGAAAACTATCCGTCATATAAAATTCCTACATTGAAAAGCAGACGGCAGTTGATTCGTAATGACACTACTGCGGAAATAAATAATCCTAAAAGACCCTACATTGTGGAAGCTGAACTTAGTAATAAGCGTCAAAAATTAGTGAAGGATTGAAATACTTATACAGAAACTCAAGAAACCTCCACTAATGATATAATAGATCATGAAGCAGAAAAATCATCTCAAAATAAATCAGGAAAGACCAGTTTTTCAACAGGCATCAAAGCAAATTTTTATAAAGACATAATCAGTATTTGAATGGGAAAGCATTTTTTTAGGTGCGTTCGTAATTATGTAAATACGTAGCACCTATTGTTGTCGCTCAGTCCGTCCATCTGTCCGTCTGTCTGTCTGTCCGTCCGTCCGTCCGCATACAACAACGCAAAAACTACCCAACCGAATCGTTTGAAATTTAAAATACATAATTATAACTTAATTTTGTCGAGTCATTTCCAATTTTATGAAAATCGGATGGATAGATCCATTACAGGGACAATCAAAACGATTCCATTACATTACGGTCAATGGGGAAAAAAGTTTCAAATGCATTTTAATCGTTTGAAATTTAAAACATATAATTATTGCGTAATTTTGTCGAGTCATTTCAAATGTTATGAAAACGGATGCATAGTAGATCAATTACAGGGACAATCAAAAGGATTCTGTTACATTACGGTCAATGGGGAAAAAATTTCAAATACATTTTAAACGTTTGAAATTTAAAACTATAAGTATTACGTAATTTTATGGAGTCGTTTCAAATGTTATGAAAGTCGGATGCATAGATCATTTACAGGGACAATCAAAGGTATTCCATTACATTACGGTCAATGGGAAAAAAGATTCAAATGCATTTTAATGATGTTACATTCATTCGAACATAATAGAATTGGCATGAATCTATGAAGTATATACTAAAATAGGAATTCTGTACAATCTGTGATGCAAAGAATTTTTATTATTAAATTACAGGGCCACACAAAAGTATTCCACTACATAATGCTATACGGGGAAACATTGTTTGGGGCATGTTTTAATTATATTCAACTATTTCAAATTTTATGAATAAGATATACGTTTCTGAGGTGTAATAAAAATTACTTTCAGCATATTTACAGAAACACAAAGATTTCGACTACTATACTGTATCCGAAGTACGCTCTACTATATCAGCAAGATCTGAATATTTTTAAAACTTCGTTATCGTACGAACGCACCTCATTTGCTACGTTCACGTGCAATTTCCAACTTGTTTTTCTTGTAATTGATATGTAGTAAAGAGTTATTTTCTGTATTTCAATTGAAAAAATTTCTTCTATAATTTGTTAATTGAAAAGTTTTTTTTTTTTTTTTTTTTTTTTTTTTTTTTTTTTTTTTTTTTTTACCATAAATTTATTTTATTAAAAGGAAATGCAGTTTCAAAAAAAAAAGGTTTAAGTTTTTTTTTTTTTCCTCATAACAAATATTAAATTAATTGAATAGAAAAAAAAAAAAGTATTTTTACTGGAAAACACTTATTCAACTATTAAATTTGTTGATTAGATTAAAATTGATAAAGGTTATGATACAGATTATGTTAAATACAGTGAATTTCAAAGAGCATCTGTAGTTTTTTTTTTTTTTTTTCTGAGTTTTTTTAAAAAGTAAGAAATTTGAAGATTGAAAGAAAGAAAGAAAAAAAAAACGAAGTGTAAATTGTTTAAACTAAATATCATTTATTTATTTTTCTATGAGAAGGCAATAACAAATTGTTAATAGTTCTTATATATAAGATAACTAAAAAAATTTGGATTGAAAATACTAAATAAATATTTCTAATGCTTAATTGTTCTGTGAAAATAAATGGAGCAAAACTCTTCAAACATATAAAATTTTGTGCTCAGATTGTTTTTAATTGTCATTTAATAAGATAATAAAATGTCATTTAATACGCAGAGTATGTTCCATTTTAACTCTTTAAATCGTACGGATTATCACATATTATTTTAATATGTGAACTAAAGATCGATTTAACATCATTAACAAGTGATATGTACTTTGGAAGAATAATACTTTCATCTTACTAAAAGAACTTATTTAATACGGACACATTATTTACAGCAGACGATCACAGATACACACAATCGGCATAGAACACAATTGCCGCTTACATAAAAACATTCTATTTACATTTTTACTTAAGTTGCGGTTACAGTTAAATACACCACATCTCCTCCCTTCCTAAACTTCTACTACAAGTCCAATCGCTGAGGAGGTCTCCGGATTCTAGTAGATCGGCGAACTGGTTGTGGTGTTGGAGTTGAACCGTGGACACTGAGTGGAGCATGCTCTTGTGTAGTAACTGAGACTGATGTTGCATCAGTCGTCTCCGCCTCCACACTAGTGGGTGATTGTGCTAACTCAGCACTAGTTGTCGGAACATCAGCATTTTGCACAGGAATGGCAGGTTTTGAAAACGATCGGCGGAGATCGCTTTCTTTTTCCTCTATGTCTCCTCCATCCTGTATTTGATCGACATGTCTACGCCACAACTGGCCATTTACATCGACAGTATAATGTAGCTGTCCATCTTTTCGAACGACTTTACCAAACCTCCATCTCTTGTCGCCATGTCGGTAATTTCGTACAGCGACATTGTCGCCAATTTCGAATCCCCTATCAGAGAATTCATAAGTTCCTTTACGAACTTTTTCTTCCACTCTGCGTTTAAGATCAGGACGCAGCAGATCGATTCTCGTCCGAATCTCTCTCTTCAACATAAGCATGGCTGGACTATGAAGTGTCGTGAGGTTCGGAGCTTTTCTGTATTGCATAAGGAACGTACTTAATTTTTGTTGTATTGTGCCACTATAATTTTGCATTGCTCTTAGAGATTGTTTGACTGTAAAGACGTATCTTTCGGCCTGCCCATTGCTAGATGGTTTAAATGGCGCAGTGGTCTTGTGTTTGATACCGTTATTACGCATAAACATCTCAAATTCCAATGATGTAAATTGTGGACCGTTGTCACTTACCAGCATGAGTGGCAATCCAAATCGAGCGAAACAATCTCTTAAGCATTCGATGGTTTTGGTTGCTGTGGTGGATTTCATCGGATAAGCTTCCAACCACTTGGAATGAGCATCTACTATAATCAGGAACATATATTCAAAGATAGGCCCAGCAAAATCTATGTGAATACGTTGCCATGGTGCACTAGGATACTCCCAGCAATGCACCTTTACTCTCTGTGGGTCGGTTTTGTATCGAGCACAGTCTACACAATTCTTTGAGCAATTTTCTATATCCTTATCGATGTTCTTCCAATAAACATACGATCTAGCGATAGCTTTCATCTTAACAGCACCCAGATGACCATGATGTAACTCTTCAAGCACCTGAGCCTGGTACTTTTTGGGAACGCACACACACTGGCCTAACATGACACAACCATCTTGTAGACTATATTCTGCTTCTCTCCCTCTTAAAATTCCTCCATTCTGTAAAATATTAAGCAATGGGGCGAGGTCTGCATCCAACAGAGTTTCTTTGACTAAGTCTCTAGCTGTGACCAAAGACGTTTAAGTAATAGACATGAAATCCCTATTCAAATGCATGGGATATCATGGCAGCCATCTGAAGTAACTTGAAACACCTCAACCGCGAGGTGAGTACGGCAACTGTGAATTATTTACCATTAAGTGCTATGGCCAGATAGAGCTTAAAGAAAATATTTTTTATCAAAAAACACGAAGTTTACGCCATATTTTTTTGTGCCATACTGATTTTTATATCTAATTTTACGTTATAAATGTTAAATTTTCAGAAATACAGTTAAACAAAGCGATTTATTAATAATTTTATAGAGGTATGTTTGAAACATAGTATCTAATTTTAACATGCCTTATAAATCGAAAAAAAGGCGAAATTTGTATTGAAACAGAATTGTTAAAGAATATACGATCTCTAGAGATGTAATATTCATAATTATTGCATAGAAAGCGTTTGATTCAAACAATGTATAAAGTAATTTATTTGCTACAGTTAGCTTATCTTATTTGAAGCATTAAATTTAATGCTGATTTATTTTATTACCGCTGTAGAATTTATTTGTGTGCGATTTATTAAGTTGTTAATATGTCAGATTTATTTGTAATTAAATTTAAATAAAAGCTATTTTGAGATTATTTTGAAATTTTGTTCATTTTACAATATTGTTGTTTATTTACTTTTATTGCATTCATTGAGAAAAGAGATGAGAAAAAACATTTTGTTGAGTACCCATGAGTGAGGGCGGGGGGGGGGGGGGAGTCATGGGATTTCAAATTTAATTCACGCAATTTTTTATTTCTGTAATCATATTGAATAAAAAAACATAAAATTTCTCTTAATGAATTTTTAAATAAGAAAATGATTGTAAATACCATTTAAAATAACAGTATCAGGAAAGAATAAATTGCATTAAAATGACTTATTTTCCCTGTCCTCAACTTTCCTGATCCAAAAAAATAATTGTTAGATTCTTTTTATTTACATTCATGTTTAACATTATTATTATGGATATCCAATAGTGGCTTAGCCAGGCCATCACCTCCCTTTCATGAAGAAAAAATATATTGTTCTGAATCTTCATTTGAAAGAGAAAAATAAGGATAAATGCTAATTTTTGTTTTTATAGTATGTCTTTTATACTGATACCTAAATTCTTTTGCGTGCTAGTTTTTGAGAAAACACTCTTAGCTTGGTTTATTTCATGTTCATATTCTCTTTTAAAGAAAAAAAAATCATAAACTTCCTTTTTTTTTTTTTTTTTTTAATCCTGCCTCTCACTAGGTTCTGCTCTGTGAGAATTGATGTTGAATTATCAAATTTACTGGCGTTTAATGTATGCTTTTAAAAATTATTATTTGTAGCACAAATTGAGAAAAAAATTGTCTTTTTCATAATATGTGATATATTGTTTAACAGTGAAAGATCCAAGAATTTCAAAGAAGAAAAGCTCATTCTACATTTATTTTTATTTGTATATATTTTCCTTCTTATTAAAAAAACATTTACATTTTCATAATACATATTTTTCTCCTACTTGATATTTTGTATGATTTCATACAGTTATTAAAAATATTGCTACACGCACTTGATTAACCTTTCGACCCAAAAACTGTCGCTAATCTGCAACATTAAATCCAATAATGAATTATCATAAATGTCAAATTTACTTGCCATTAAAATGTTAAACGTGTTTGTAACGTCATCAGGTCTTTTTAATTCAATATTTTATTTGTATTTTTTATTAATGTTTTACAAATTTATTTGTTTGTCCATTATTTAAAATTACTTCCAAGCGGTTTTTTTTTTTTTTTTTTTGGCTTTCAAGTCTATATTTATTGTTTACATACATTTTATATTAATATACATCTATGTTTTTTGACTAAGACACACTGAATAGTGATTTTGGCTGAATGTTTGGAAAACAGGTGAATCGAATATTCGGCTAGCTGAATAGTAACTGTTATGCCAAATACCATATATTCGTCCAGCCGAATAGTAAGTATTTAGTTAAATACTGAATATTTGGCTGCTGAATACTTTTTATATTTCAAAGTTTAAAGCTATTAAAATGTTACTTTTTAAAACAATCATACATAATATTTCATAATAGAGATTTATATTTTAATAAACAAGAACTTTTTATAAGTAAACTTAATACTGAAAAAAACTGCCTTAAGCTATTTAAGAAAGAATTATGAGACTCTTTTAATTAATAAAATTATAAATTTCATTTTCTTCACTACAAATTAAAACAAGCATTTTAAAGTAAAAGAGAAATATTAAAAAAATGAGGGAGAAAAAATCTGGTCTCATAATTATTTTTTTTTTAAATAACTCAAGGTACATTTTTTTTTTCAATATAAAGTTTACTTATAAAAAGCTCTTGTTTATCAAAATGAAAGTTTCTTTTATTACTGTTTGTCCTAAAGAAACAGTAAAATCAAATGACGGCAATTCAATAAAAATAACTTTTCTACTTCTTTCGATTTAGCATAGAAGTTTTTAAAAGCATCCTACATTAATATCTGGATCTGGAATAAACGATCATTCTCAGAGATTATAAACATTCAGGATCTTAAAATCTGGCAAGAAACTTTCAGTGGCGAAAATATGGTCAAGACAAACAGTTTTTAATGAGAAAATCTCAATCTATTCCATTCATATTACAATATATTCAATCAAATATATACACAGTGCGAAATAGGCCAAAACTGAATAATTATTCACAACTTTATCAATAATGAGGATATTTTAGCAACATTTGTTTTATATTAATTTTGTTTATATTAAATATGATATTCAAAATGGCCGAATTTTGATCAGTAACACATTACAAATAGCATCAACTGAAATTTAATAAAGTAATGTCTAGCTCATAGTTTTTTCCTATGAATGATGTCATTTTCCAGCTCTTCTCGTCATATCATATTTCACTGAAATCAAATCATGTCAGTTGAAAATATAGTTATGATATCTTCATTATTGTTAAAGTAACAAAAATATAGTTTCACCTCAAATAAGATGAGATATAAATTTACTTGTAACTCAATAAGTTGAACACGAATATTTTTTCTTGAACAAAAAAATTGTCTGCCTTGATATCTTTTATCAACCCCAAAAGTTTTTCTACTTTTTTAAACATTGTTATTTGGGAAAGAGCCAGTGGCGCAGCCAAAATTCAGTTCTAGGGGGTGGGGTTAAGTTTCTGTTAAAGATGATTGCTGGTTAATGGAATCACTGATTAGAATATTCACTGTATAATATTTAAACTCAAGGAGCATCTGTATGGCAGGAAATCATCATTTTTTTAGCATAATATATCTCAGAAAAGTGATTTAGTTCAAATAACCAATTTTCACTTAACTAATCCATGTCATAGACACTTTCATAATTTTAATTAGAATTTTTACCATGTAATTAAATGAAATCTGATTCAATAAAGCAGCGGATTCGAAATGTGCCAAAACATTTAAATATTATGTTTGGTTTTGATTCATATAAGTGACAATTATAGCGAACATTCTCAGCTCTGTGAGGGGTTTTAACCCCAAAATCACCCCCATGGCTGAACACTAGAAAAAACAACAGATTATTTATTAAACTAAACAAAATTTAGAAGCTTGCATTTGAAAATCATTTATTCCCATGAGAATTCTAATTAATCATCATTTTAATCCTTCTCATGGTTAATTTTCTTAATTTATGCATTACAAACAGCAAATAAATAATGTAAAAACATTCTGTTTTATTTAAATATGATTTTATTTCAGATTTTTTAAAATATACAGTAGACGCCTCCAAATCCGCACAGCTTGGGACCAGAGGTTGTGCGGATTTCTGGTCATTGCTTTGTTTATATTTTTTAAAAAAATAATTTGAATGTAATTCATTATAAAATCAAAAGTATAATGAATGCTTACAATATACTAAAATATTAAAATAAGTAATAAACTAAATTAATACAAATTTAAATAATTTTTTAAATGATTAAAATACCAGAGCTGCCAACTTCTATGCCTTTTTAAATGAGAAAAATGCGTTTCTAACCAGAAAATTTATTAAATAATATACGTTCTGTATTTATTTCAAGATTTGTAGTATTGCATACTCTTTTAACTTGTTAAATGAAATTTCTGGTTCGAATGGGTTTGTTTGGTTGTAAAAAGGCATAGAAGTTGGCAGCCATGAAATACTAAAAGCAAAGGTCAAGTTAATAATCAATAATGTACAATTAAATATTCATTTTAAAGATTAAATGTGTTTTTCCTAAATTATTCAATGAAACTTGCCTCATAAAGGTACATTACTAATTCACATCAGGATCATTAAATAAAGAAGCTTTATTTCAGGTTAGTTAGATTTAACTAAAAAAGCTTGATTAATACATAAATATATTTGGTAAGATTGTGATTATCAATGATATCAGGAATATCTTGATTTTTTTCAGAAATAAATTATTTTTTCTTCATGAAGAAACTTGAATTTAATAACATTAACTAAAATTACAAATTAAAAAATGTATTTAATATATATAAAACTAAAGTCAAATTTTGCACTTACATCTGAACTGAATATTTCATTGTTTACATCCGTAAATTATGTGCAGATTTGAGGGAGTCTACTGTATTTATAAATTGACAGTTAATAGTAGAAATTGTGAATAGTTTTTAAAAATGTTTTTTAAGAGGTTTTGTCTGATTACTTAAAAAACCTCTGATATACTGAATACTTTGATATTCGACCAAACCGAATATTCTGCAGGCCATATAGTTTCATATTTGTCTTAACCGAACAGTTTGACATTTGATAATATGGCCAAATAACGAATATTCGGTAAGAGGTACCTAGACTAAATAAAAAGATTGTGGTTTAAAGAAAATGTTTTTTAAAATATAGTATGGTTAAAAAAAAAAAAAAAAAAAAAAAAAAAAAAAAAAAAAAAAAAAAAATTTGGTTTAAACACTAAAAAACAGTGTGGCATGCTGTTTTTTATGTAGTTTTTTTCTTTATTTGTGATGTTTCATTTACTTTACACATTATTGAAAAATGCAAAATCTATGTTATGCAGAAGCTACAAGTAAAGCTTTAGATAAATGATGAATTAATAAATTTGTAAAGTGAGAGATAATTTTAATAAATCCAACTTTTCTTATAAGCCATAAAGCTACATAGCAGGATAAATATTTTTTTGAAAATTAGCTGGGGAAGAAAAAACAAGTACTTAGTTTCCTTTCATCTTTTTCTAAGGATTTTAGTTTTAAAAAAAATCACCCAAATGACAGATTTGAGCAAAAATTAATTTTTATTTCTTAAATTACTTGATTAATTATGAATAGAAGGTGGTAGCACAAAAAGACAATCACCTCATCAAGTTCATGGCTGAAATTCCAGAATTAGTTAAAACTTGATTTGAATGGAAAGTTCAGTATCAGTCTCTGATGACTAATGTGGCACTTAATGTGTTAAATACTCTATTGCAACTATACCCAATCTTTTCTCAGGTCAAGTTCTCAGTATAAACATAAACAAAAGTGCTCCAACTGGAAGATATCAGCCGAGCTTCTGATTCAATGGAGGGCATTTGGATTTCTTCGTCATTATTAACAAATTTGAATCATTTTACATTATTTTTTTAATATATTTTTATGAATATTTCAAAATTTAAAGAAAGCGTGACAAGTATATGATTTTCAATGAAATTTTGTTTAAATAAATGTATGTTTAAGTTGTTTTCCACTGCATGAGTGCCTTAAATGACAGTTTATTGCTTTTTTTGGCGATCATGAAAATGCTACATTAGCAATGTTTTTGTTTTGAAATTACGAAGGATAATGTAACATAAACGTTACTTATCTTATATATACTATAAATGTGAAAGTGTGTCTGAAAATTGGAATGAATTTGGCATCAAAACAAATAGATTAAAGTCTTTGAATCTTTGCATACAGATAAGTTAAAGCCCGGAAATGAACATAGGCTAATCTTTGATTTATTCAAATATTTTCCTTGATAATCAAAATTTCATTATTTTTCATACAGAATCAATAGGCATTTTTTAATTAAAATTTAACCATTTTCCTTTCCTGTTGCCAATAAAATAGAAACCTAAAATAATTTCTCAGCGGCAATAAATTTTAAATTGAGCAATTTCCATGCAAAAAAATGAAAAAAGAAATAAAAGAAAAGGAAATAAATATGACATCATATTTGAAATAGAAATAAGAATATTTTCTGTTATATAATAAACATGGATATTTCATTAACAAGAATTTTTCTGTCTCAAATGGCGACATAATTAGAAGTAAAAAAAATGAAAAATAATATTTTCAATGAAATGGAAAAATGTAACGTCATAGTTGAAATAAAACGGGTACTTTATAATAGTCGTTAAAAATACAAGAGGCATGATTATCAGTAGCTAATCGAAATGTAGTTACAAGTTTCTTACTGCATCTTTATATACATCTCTAAGGGGGCTCAGGGGTTGAAAACTTTTCAAAGAATCGATTTTTTTTTATGATCTAGCCGCATCCATATTATTTCAACTTTAAGTCGTGTTTTCTCAAAACTTGATTTTTGACGACTAACACCAAGATTAAAAAAATATTTGATGGAATGGCTTAATTTTTTTTTTTTTTTGCATGCATATAACATCATAATCTAGATTATGAATTAAGGATATAACTATCACTTAATAAAAACAGTATTAAAAAATCTCTCAAAGTTGAAAATTTTAAAAAATACAACATTTTTTCCATTAAAAATACTCAAAATATTAAACTATCTAAAATATATTAATTCATAATCTAGATAATGTTATATGCATGCAAAAAAAAAAAAAAAAAAAAAAAAAAAATTAAGCCATTCCATCAAATAGTTTTATTTTTTTTTTTTTTTTATCTTGGTGTTAGTCGTCAAAAACCAAGTTTTGAGAAAACGCGATTTAAAGTTGAAATTATATGGATGTGGCTATGAAAGTGTTGATACATAAATGCTTATAACTCTGTTAAAAATGCAAATATTTTTATGCGGTTTTTTGCATTGAGTTAAGAATTAAATGATTAATCAAATTAGATCATTAAAAAAAATCTATTTTTGGAAAAGTTTTCAATTCCTGAGCCCCCTGAAGTCCTTTTATTCCATAAAACTATGGTTTAAATTTTTAATTGGCCATAATGATGTTTTAAGATATGTTTATAATTCAAAGTTTTGTGAAATTATTTTGAAAAAGCAGAGTTTTTCACATCAGTAAAATTAACTAGATCCTAAAGTTTATAAGGCTATTTTCACAGTCTAGTAACTATTGGTTCTGACAGATGTATATGCCACCACAATTTTTCAAGAGCAAGGGTAAGTGAAATTTTAAAATGGAGGGCCAAAATCACAGTCCGATGAAATCCAAACACCTCATTGGTCATTGAGTCGCGTCCTTTTCAGAGAACAATCTCTTAACGGTAGGCAAAATGTCGCCTTACTCCCTTTTTTCGAAAAAAAAAAAAATCGTAGCGTCAACTTTGATGTAAATCTTATCTGTTTGCATTTATAATCTATTTTTCACTCTCATTTTATATACCGTATTTTCGGGCGTAAGCGCCGCGGCGCATACGAGTTTAAAAGTTAAAATTATGCTTATTGCGGCGCTTCTGCCGGGGCGGCGGATACGATATATTTTCCCTCCTTGCAACGATATTCATTACAGAGGTGATTTTTCTCCCAATCCTTTGATAAAATTCTCGCTTTTTCTGTGAATGATTGAAAGAAATTAGGCTATCATTTCTCGAAATTCACGCTATTTTTTATGCTTCGCATTTTCTTCCTGATGATTGACTTTTCACAATTTTCAGAAAAATTCCGAACAGAATCACCTCCGTAATGAATGTCGCTGCAAGGGAAAAATATATATATCGCATCCGCCGCCCCGGGTTTTTTAGCGATACTTAAGCGAAATTTATGAGATCATTTCGATGAAAGATTGCAGTAAAAACGCGAAATATGTCAAAAAATCTTTAAAAAAACAAATTACATCAAAAGATCGCGGTAAAATCGTGAATTTCTCAAAGGATCGCCAAAAAGAATTGTCAAAAAAATTGTTAGAAAAAACGCAAATATGTCGTTTCTATAAATAAACGGTAAAAAAAACAAGAAAAAACGTAAATTCAGGCAAAAAGAAAGCAGAAAAAAGGAGAAAAAGCATGAAACCTATTAAAAAATCTCGAAAAAATAAACATTTCATCAAAGATTCATGATTCATTCATTTCATCATGAATTATACCGTTCTCAATGGCGAAATGAGCACGGCATGAATTATGATGAAATGAATGAATGGTTCATGGATTTTTGATGAAATGTGTGTTTTTTCGAGACTTTAATAGATTTCATTCTTTTTATGCTTTTTTTAAATAAATTTCTTCTTTTTTCTGCGCTTTTTCGACAGAAATTACGTTTTTTTTAAAGAAAAACGCCAATTTTTTCAAGTCTTGCTTCAAGTATCAAAATTCATGATTCATGCAATTCATCATGATTCAACCCCATAAAAAACGCAAATTTTTCCAAGTATCGCGAAAAAACTCTTCAAATTCGTCAAGTATCGCGATAAAACCCTGCAAATTTTGTCAAAAATCGCGATAAAACCCTGCAAACCTCGTTACAAACTATAAAAAACGGATTAAAAAAAGCGAAAAAAAGGCTGCACGAATTCAAATTTAATTTTATCATAAAAAATATACAAAATATACTAAATTTAAAATTTGATTTACATTACAAATGTTAAAAGAAACACTGAATATAGCGCAATTTTTAACATTTTGATGTATTTTCGTAAGTGCGGCACATACGGCGGGGCGGCGCTTCTGATGAATATTTGTTTTATTTTAATGCATTTTCGGAGATGCGGCGCTTACGGTGTGTGCGGCGCATACGCCCGAAAATACGGTAATATCATCAAAATATCTTAATTGAGTTAATTTCGATGGTCTATCGTAAATAAATAGACGGTAACAATTGCTTTACCCCTTACTCTTTTTCAAATGGAGAAACATTCGTGATTTTCACCTATACCACCCGACCAATGAGGTCGCTGGATCACACCTGACTGGGATTTTGGCCCTCCATTTTAGAATTTCGCCAAGGGTAAGACTTCTTGTTGATCCAGTTTTTTAGCTCACAGGCTATCAAAGCCTAAGAGCTTATGTGACCAAACATTCTATACGTGCGTAATGTGGTAACTCAAGATAAAAATATCAGATAAACTTGAAATTTTGGATATATGTATATTTTGATAAGGCACTTCCCTGATTAGTTTATGTTCACTCAATATGTATCAGAAAGGGAACGGAGCTAATGCCCCTCCACTTAATTTATATAAATGGGTTTTTCATACAGAATTATCAGTTTTCGTTCAAAAGTTAGATATAAGATCATTCCAATGAGACACCTCCATGGTTATTAGGTGTTCATTGAATTAGAACAAAGAGGGAGAATGGGGGGGGGGCACATGCCCCTCCCCTTAATTGATATAAATGGGTTTTTCTTGCAGAATTATCAGTTTTTATTCAAAATTTAGATATAGGATCATTCTGATGAGGTGCCTCTGATTAATATTAAGTGTTCATTGGATATGTATAACGAGGAGGGAGTCTAATGCCTCTCTCCTTAATAGATATAAATGGGTTTTTCATGCAGATTTATCAGATTTTGTTGAAAATTTAGATATAGCATCATTCTGATGAGGCACCTCCATGACAAGTATTGAGTGTTCCTTGGATAAGTATAAAGAATGAGGGGGGGGGGGCTAATGCCACTCCGCTTGATTTATATAAATGATTTTTTTTTTACAGAATTTATCAGATTTCATTGAAATTTTGTACATAGCATCATTCTGATGAGGACAAATCCATGATTTATTTTGAGAGTTCATTGGCAAGTCTAACAAGGAAAAAATGGGAGGTAACTGTCCTTAATTTAGGTTAATGCGTTTTTCACACAGAATTTATTGATTGGCTTCAAATTTTGGATGTAGGTTCATTCTGATAAGGTACTTCCCAGATTTGTTTTGGGAATTCATTGGATAAGTATAAATGGGAAATCAGTGGGATTAACCCTCTAAATTTAGATAGTTTTTTTTTTTTTTTTTTTTTTTTTTTTTTTTTTTTTTTTTTTGCAGAAAAGTTTCCAAGCATTATTAATACATTCAATTGATGCTGGTTTTATTTGAGTTTCATATTTGCCTCATGTTGGTGGCTTGTTGAAAATATTCCATCATGTGCTGCATTTGTAGCTTAACTTATAGCGAGAACACAGGGTAAGGAATTTCTTGCATTTTTTTTAAAATCTCCTTACTCTGAGTGAGAAATTCTAGGCTGAGTATCGTTCCATGTAGTTTAGTCAGTAGAATGTCAGTTGCTATGCTGACCTGGTTCAAGAAATTGCATGGGGATTTTTTCAATTGATTGGTATTTGTGCCACCTAAAATAAATTTTTTTTTTTCTACATACGTATACATGAAATTTAGATAAAATCGTCTTACAGTGAGAAAATCCAAATGTAAAACTAACAAAAAGGTTAAAGAACTTTAATCTACAATCAAAATAGAAAATGTAAATACAATACAAACGCTGTTAGAATTCAACATTAGTTCTATGCAAATAAGAAACTTTTTAAAAAAATGCTCACATAGGTTTAACAATTACGTTCTAGTTTCTTCATGTGATGACTACTGTAGTCTCACACTCGTACACTAATGTTAAACATACAGAAGCCTTTTTTTTTTTTTTTTTTTTTCAGAATTCTTGTTTAAATTATGTTTATATATATACATACATGATACTTGAGGTTGATGTCTAACTTGGATTTTGGATTTTTTAAACTTTGGTTGTATTGCTTTAATATGAGCATATTTTAGATTTCAGAATCATTTCGAAACTATCTTCCAAAAATGAAAGCATCTGGATATAAAAGAGAAAAATGTTTCCAAACTCAAAAAAATATAAATACAGAACATTAAATATCGATCACAAGCACCTCATGAATATATATATATATTTGTGAAGAACGCTTTCATATTTTTACCACAAAGTGACTAATGTAGTAACTTAATTCTGCAATTTTAAATGCTTCAGTTGTAATAAAACTTGCCATAAAATCTTTGAAAAGGAAATTTGTCTGTAATAGAACTCAGTCTTGAATGAAAAAATTCTATATTTTTGTCAGAGAAAATATCAGCAATTATACCTGCTACTGCTAAGATGGAAACCTGTATAAAGCTGAATATTTTAAATTTCTTTTTTTTATTCCATTTTCAAGATTTTATGAATCAATATTTAGAAAAGTATTTTAAATTTCAAAATAGTTCGCTATTAGAAACTTAGTAAATTGTTCTTTGTAAAGGAGAGGAGGGAGGGGCAAAACTATGTTCGCCTTAGGTGCAAATTATCACTGTTTAAAAAACTTTATATCAACTGACATTTTAAAGAAATAGTTATTTAAAAAGTAACAAATTATTTTGATATTTTCACTCAACTTCAATTCATAGACTCCAAAAATAAAAAATTGCACAAGATAGCATGTATCTTCAACTCTATATGTTTTTGCGAATTCTTTCATTTAAAAGTATAAATTTAGACCAAATGGAATTAAAAATATAAAATCATTCTAATTTGGGGTTCATACATCACAGATCTGGGTTATGCTGCATGGGTCAACTAGTTATTTTATATCTTAACCATTTTGTTATTAAAAATAAAGAAATAATTAAAAACAATTCTTGCACTATTGGTTTACATGATAAACAAGTAAATATTTGAAATGAAAATGACATTTATAATAAAAATATATATTACAAATTTAAATTTTTTTTTCGCCAAAACTAACCTTTATACTATCTTAATTTTCTTATAATAATATTCCGTACTTACTTCAAATTATTAAATTAAAATCTTGTTTCTAAATCTAATCTGTTAATCTGTATGCAGACGATATAAATTCTTAATTTTCCTTAAAAAACATTATTCCAGTATGCGTAAATTTAAAAAGATGGCTCTAAATTAAAAATATTCTTAATTAAAACTTTATTTCTTAATATTCCAAATAAAACTGATTTCTTCTATGTTTTTATCAACCCTTTTTAAGAAAGTCTTATTAAATTTATTCCAAAACCATACCTTTCAAAAAATATCATTATTTTATTTTATCTATTTATTTATTTTTCCGCCGTCAACGATAATGTGCATATTAATAAATTCATTTCTTTTCTTTTTCTCTTAAAATTAATCATGTATAAAAATCGTCTGCCTAAGATATTTAAAATTCGGAGTCAATTATAAATTGGTTAAATAATATTTTTTTAAAAATAAATTTATCGTCTGTTTAAAATAGCCTCGTAACTGGACTAGAATTCTGTTTACATAAAAGAATGATGGTTTGAGGTTACCGAATGTTCCAGAACTTTCTTTTCAGTTTAAAAGGGGGAAGTCTCGAGATGAAAGGAAGATTCTGAAGATTTCTTGGGTTGCTTTTTCGATGAGGACAGCTCGCTGAAATAATGATGGAATTTTTGCAAAAAGGAGCTTTTCCTTCCTCATTATCACGAATTTAATAAATGAATTTACAGCAGCCCATGACTAATTATTGGATCTTCTACATTTATTTATTATTTTTGTTTTTTCCCTCGCTTGCCATGACTGCGTGTTTCTTTTTAACCAGTGGAAATAATTCGAGTTCTCCTTAAATCGTCACATATATTCACATGAAAACAGCAAATTTTTAATAAATTTTTTTTATTTGAAAGTACAAATTACAGAAACAAAATTTCTTTGTTATAAATATTATTACAGAACAAATTTATTATTGAATACTATAATGATTACTACACATTAAATAAAACAATCTGTATTACAATGGCATATGATGATGACAGTATGCTTTGCAGAAAATTTTATTGATCTGCAGAAACAGGTATTTAAATTTTAATCTGAAAGAAATATCTGTAAAAATAAACTATGTAAATTATGAACTATTAAGGCAGTATTTTGTAAAGAAGCAGGATAATCAATGTTCAGTTGGTATGATCAAGAAGTACTAACATCAAGTCTGAAAAGAATGTTTGATATACCTATTTAAAAAAAAAAAAAAATCATTCCATTAATAGAATTAAACTGTACATAAATTAAAAAATCAAAATATATTAAAATTTATACATAAATATTTAGCGAGACAAAAAGAAAAATGTCTCATTCAAACTGAAAGAATATATTAGATTTGAAGATATCAGAAATACAATAACTTACACTCATGTTCTATTAAAAAGAAAATCTTTATTGCTTATGCATCAAAATTTCTGAAAGCTTTGTAATGTATTTAGAGTACTGTATTTACTATTTAGAAATAAGAAAAACTTATTGTGTGGGCAGAATATAGGCAAGCAGAATAGCTTTCAGGAAAGTCAAAACTGATATTACAGTCTAACTTGTCTATGTTGAAAATCTGCATATGTCGAATTTTTCCAAACCTGCTTATCTTGAATTTTTGGAATAAATACTACAGTGAAACTCGTTTAAGATACGAATCAAGGGACCGAGAGCATTTCGTATCTTAAGCGGGATCGTATCTTATCTGGATTTCATAGATTCTCGAATAATAATGCATATTAAAGACAGTGCACATTGTTATTAACGTAATTTTAGCCATTTATAACTCTTATTTTACCCATTACTAACACTTTTTAGACATTCTAGAAAATTTGAATTTAAGATATTGATTGAAATAAAGAATAATTTTATTTTTCTCCAAAATTTTATTGAATATCTGTTTGTACAGTAAAAAAATTAAAATGCCTTTATACAGTATTCTCTGCCAAATTAAAAAACAGACAATAAGATGAAAACTTTGTTAATCTTTAGAAAAAATAACTAAAATACATTACATACTTAAAGGCGAAGAATAATAAATTGTCATAATAATTTTTTGAAAGACAAACTAAATGTATGCAAGGAACAATAATCATTAGATACATTATAAAAATCATGATGTAGTTTTAGTTTCTTGAGAAAAAGTTATCTTGATTTGGTGCAACGTTAGGCGAGAATTTATTAGGAAGTTTTCTCCCTTGTTGATGTGGTAGAAAATTTTTCAACGAAGAGACCAGCATCCATCGAAGAGGCATACAGTTGCAGTAAGCTAAACGATCTCATTACAGTTGGGAATGATGGTATGGTTGGTACATCTATTTCTTCATTTACGTCGTCTTCTAACTCTTTCTGAAGACCTAGGTTAATTGGAACTTTTGAGGTTCGTGATTATATCTGCAATAGAGCGAACTTCACTTGTCACAACGTGATCGTTAATTTTGCCAAAAAGTCCATATCTTTGTATTCTTCTTGCTACTGCTCTTACTCTGTGATGTTAATATTTTGTAAAGTGCCCCCAAAAAGTAAGTGACAAAAAGAAACTCATAAAAAAGCACTCCCGAGGACGATTTATAGTAATAAAAATAATATAATAATAAAAAATAGCTAGATAAGCGATACAAAAAATAAAAAGCATAAAAGTATAGATGGATTTCACTAACAACTTTCTCATTCAATCAGGAGAGGGAGCAACCAATGAAATTTCAGATCCATCCACTTCCCAAGTGTAATGGTAAAACAAATAAAAGAGGTTGTTGTTTTTGTATTTTGTTGTAAAAGGAGTCTATCAGAATTCCGCGTGCAAAAGCAGTGGAAAAGAACATTTTAGAGAGAAAAAAGGTTAAAAGAAAGTATCTTATGAAAAATAATTGAGATTTTACATATTCTGTCCTAAAAACACGCGATATACTGATTTCATAAGCACCATTTCGTATATTAAGCGGGTTTTTTGACATCAAGGGACCAATTTTCTTCGTATATTAAGCGGGATCGTATCTTATGCGTACGCATATTAAGCGGGTAATTTTACATGGGTTTAAGAGCCCACAATAGTCACAGGAAAAGTACACAAAAAGACCCGGATGACCATGTAAAGTCTATGGGAGCGTTCTTTTCTAATATCTCGTTCAAATTTTAATATTTTGACCTGATTTTTTTTGCATAAAATAGTTCAGGATGATCCACAACCGGGCTAGATTTTACTTTTTCGATTTTGGTTATATATTTTTTATGTTATGATAGTTTCAGTTTCAGAACCGGTTTTGAAAATTAAAGTAATTTTTTAAAAAAAATCTAAAACCAAAATCAAAAAAGTAAAAACTAGCCCGGTTGTGGATCGTCCTGAACTATTTTATGCAAAAAAAATCATGTAAAAATATTAAAATTTGAACGAGATATTAGAAAAGAACGCTCCCATAGACTTTACATGGTCATCCGGGTCTTTTTGTGTACTTTTCCTGTGAGTATTGTGGGCTCTTATTAGGCAGTTTTCAAGGGACCGAAGATAATTCGTATATTAAGCGGGATCGTATTTTAAGCAGGCGTATCTTAAACGAGTTTCACTGTACTTTTCAATTCAAGATCTGATCTTTTTTTATTTTAAAAAAATAATCCCATTATAGCCACAATAAATGTTTGTAACTCACTAGTTCTCATTTCCGGGCATTTTTAGGAGACATATGCCACTCTCAGCATGGTAGGTGTTGCTGAGAGATTGTGCAGGAACTAAATGTTAAACCAACGACAGTGTTCTCTTCAAAATTCTTATTTGCATTTCGGTACTTTAAGCTTTTTTTTTTTCGGCATTTGTTACTTGAGGCTGATGTAACCAAAATTCTTCCCCCCCCCTCCCCTTCAGATTTTTTCCATTTGAAGGCTTTTTTAATTTTGGAACAAGTTCTGAAACAAAATTTTCTTCTGAAAAACCATCTTAAAACAAAATAGTACAACAATATCCAATTCGACATTGATCTCAAATAACCTATGCAAAACGGATAAAAATAAATAAAAATATACAAATGCAAATGAGAAATTTGTAAAAAGAAAACTGTCATTGATTTAATATTATTTTGAAACCATTTTTGTGTAAGAGTTAAAGTACTCTAAGTTTATTATACAGTGTTATGAAACAGAATTCCTTTAAGAAGGGAAATAAATTTAAATAATAACATTTACTTTACAAGTTTTCAAAAAAAAAAAAAAAAAAGGGAAATTATTTCTGTTTATCATTTATTTAAATAGATTCATAAATTTAGAGTATAATTTAAAAACACCTGTGCTACAAAGATAATATTCCAACAATAACATTATTTTTGTGTAAACAAATTATTACAAAATAAATAAATAAATAAATAAATAAATAAATGCTTTTAACTGTAGGATTAAGAGGCTACTTCATTCAAATGAAAAGACACTTTGCTAATATTAATCCTGTGGAAGAAATCATAAATATTCCACACTATATCTTTTTTCATAACTCAATCCACCCTCTTAAAAGTGAACTTATATCTCCAGTGATAATTATAGCATGTCATACAATTTAAATTAATATTTTGATATTAGCCTTTCGCCAGGCACACAAATTTTCATCACATGAACCTGCGTGTATTGCAAATTGTACAACAGGTGAAAAAGAATAAATCATTGCTGCTTTATTTTAATTTTACAAATAATTTAACTTACAAATATCATAAGTTATCTCTGATCACAATTTATGAAAATATTCCACAAAACTTATTTTAATATAAATATTAAAGCAGACGTTTAGATATATAAAAAGTTTCTTACCACTACAATCACAAAGAATAAAAACTAATAAGGAATTACTAAACAATAATTAAAGGTGTTCTTAACTGCTTTGCTCAACAAGTGCAAAATGTTTTGACACAAACTCATTTTTTAACAGAAAGTTATAAAATTGGAATACCTAACTATGGAAGCGATTTTGAATGGAACTTAGTTTTCTATTTTATGATAATTAAAATATCTATTCAGTTTTAAGCTATTTTGATCACATGATCACCCGCTTTTCGACCTTTTTTTCTGCTTTTGTTGGGAAATGGGCTCAAAAACGTCAACTTTGAAGGCTTGTTATGAAAGGTCTATTGTGAATTTAAAGAAAAAAAAAAACAGAAAATTGAGTGCAACTAGACAGTTTCTGAATAACAACCCTGCTAGTATCATGCATTTCTGAATAAAAATAAATTAAAGCATGTCACAAAGTTGCCCTTTTTGATTTAAGAACACCCTTAAGTAATTTCGGATTTACAGAATTAGTCATATTTCATCTATATTAGTTGCTTCACATATCAAGCATAAGATTTGCTTATTTGAAGGCTGTTTGCAGATAAACCTTGTACATTTCATGCACTGTTAACAGATTGAAATGATAGTTGCAACTAATTGTGCAATCTGAAATAGAAAATAATTTCAGAAAGTGGAAAAAGAGAATCCAATATGGTTATTAACATCCTCTACGGCTTGAATTTTGTTTTAAAGAAGAAAGTGCATACTTTAAGAGTATAAGACGTTATACTTTTTACAATGGGCGCCCAACGGAAAGTTAAGTTCATTTGAGATTAGGAAAGTTATATTGAATGTACAATTTTAGATACCCATATTAAAATGTTTTTGTTTTTCAGTAAATAGCTTAATTTTATGCTGGTGTCTGAAAAATTTCATCCATTAGAAATATTTGCATGTAACTGTAAAAATCTTTGCAATATTTTAAATGCCACATTAGAATTGGTTGCTTAAAAAAGTTAACACACTTAACTGATGAATAACAATGCATATGATATACATTCAAGCACATTTAAACAAATCTTACAGCAGTCAATCAATAGTCATGCCAACATGATTAAAAACTAAATTATGTTTTAAAAGTTTTGATGTTTTAGAAATTATATACTGAAACTTTAAGCAAAAAATTGACAGAAAAATAAAAATAAACATCAAATGATAAAAGAATACTTGCAGTTTTAAGTTATACATTACTAAGTGGTTTAAAAATAGTAGTTTAATTAGTTTCAACAGAACTTTTATTTGAAAAGTTATCGTTAATAACAATGTACAGTAGACTCCCTCAAATCCGCACTCCTAAAATCTGCAACTCTCTAAAATCTGCACATATTTTACGGATGTAAACAATGAAACATTCCGTTCAAATATAGATGCAAAAATTTATTTTTTCAGTTTTATATCAATTCCATCCATTTTTTAATTTATAATTTTTGTTAAGGTTATTGAATTCATGTTTTTTCATAAAGAAAGAATAATTTATTTCTGAAAAAATAAAGATATTGCTAATACCATTGGTAATCACAATCTTACCAAATATATTTATGTATAAATCAAGCTTTTTTAGTTATTATGTCTGGCTAAACCTGAAATAAAGTTCCATTATTTTTTGATCCTGATGTGAATTAGTAATGTACCTTTATGAGGCAAGTTTCATTGAATAATTTATAAAAAACACATTTCCTCTTTTATAATGAATATTTAATTTTACATTATTGATTATTAACTTTACCTTTCCTTTTAGTATTTTAATCATTTTAAAAAATACCTAAGTTTTTTATTATTTTAGTTTACTTTTTTTAAAATATTTTAGTATATTGTATGCATTTATTATACTTTTGATTTCATTATTAATTACATTCAAATTATTTTTTTTAATGTAAACAAAGCAATGACCAGAAATTCGCAAAATTCTAAAATCCGCAAAACCTCTGGTCCCAAGCTGTGCGGATTTGAGGGAGTCTACTGTACATGATTTCATGAGCATTTTACATAACAATTAGAATTATTTCATTACCACAAATATAATTATCTGTTCATAAAACAAAGAAAAATTAATTTCTTGTAAACACTAACTTTACATGTTTGTACCTATGTTTGAAACATTAAACAAGAAATTTTAAATATGTACATAATTCAATTTTATACGTCTTATAATTGAATGATAAATTTTTTGTCTTTCTTTTTTCATATAATTATTCTTAAATTTATAAGAATAAAATAAAAAATAAATAACATTGTCAGCAAAACCTTGCATTTTAAAAGTACAAATTTCACAGCTTTTATACTTTCAAATTTGTAAACAAACCAATGCCACCAAGCATAAGAGCCAAAAGTAAGGGTCAACATAATGCATTTTGCTCTTATTAAAATATATATGCAGATTTATTTTGATATATATGTACTAATATATATAAGTATTTGCATTTTAATGACTTACCAAAAAAGAAATATAAATTGAAGAACAAGTAATTCCTTGCCAATTTTCACGACAAATGGTGATTTCTCATTGAGGGTTCTTCATTCAGGACTCTGGAAATTTAAAAAGTTTGGTTAGTAAAAGGAGGTATTCTCTACTTCATATTGTATTCAACAGCAACAGCTTCTGCTCTTTTTTTAAATGAATTAACAGCTCATATTCAATTTCCACTAAAAAACTAAATCTACTCATGTAAACAGAGTATGGCTGGAAGTACAAATACAACCCACTACTACTTGGCATGACTTTTACAGAGAATTTGATCTGTAAACAGATACTTTTCTATGGGAGGGATTTCTAGTTTCGGCACTGGGGATCTGTGGCTCTGGGGGGGGGGGGGGGCACAGTATACATTTTTGAAAGGAAATGGCACCCTTTTCAGCATTGAAAGCACAAAATCTAAAATCTTCCAGGGGAGGGGGGCAGTTACTCCATTGCTCTGACCATCCTCTGAATTCAACGCTGTACAACACAATTGTCTAATTTTAAATACAAATTTTTTTAATTAAAAAACATTTAATAAAGGAATTTTTAAAATGAAAATAAATTTTTATTGAATTTAATAGAAATAAACCTGCAGCTACTTTGAAAATCCAAAAATTGAATAGAAGCACAGTATTTTTATTTGTAGAGATTAATGTTCTACAAATGATTAAAGATTAAGATTAAAATTAAAGATTGATACCACTGCATCAAACCAAGCAACAAATTGAGTATCAAGAAGTATTTTTTGTTTTTTAATATTTAAAGTATTTTTGCAGTTTCACAGTCAGTTGGCACATTTTATCACATAATCAACAAAATTATTGTTTATATTTGTAAATAACTCTTATACAATTGTAATACTAAGAATTTTTGACGGCCAAATATCTTCAAAAGGATAATGAAAAAATGCCTTACTAATTTATTAATTTGTAATTAAATTCTGCAAATATCAAAATGCAGGATGCAGTGCTGACGTCAGAAATACATCTATGTACATAATTTTTATAACTTTCGCCTATCAGGAAATGAGGAAAAAAATAGTTTACAAAAATAAATTTTTGCATACATGAACAAAGTTCAATGAAAGAATAATAATTAACAATTCATTTAGTTAAAAGAAAAAAAAAACTTGCATTTTAACAAGTTTAAAACAGCTCATTTTTACAACAATCATTAAATTTAAATTACAAATATTCTATCGGATAATATTGAGATTTAATATTCTATAATTAAAGCAATTTTATGACAAACCGAAACAAAATAAGACTGCATTAATACCAATCAGCTCCTATGAAACAAATGATTTGCTACCTTTGATTTAACAGTTCATTATACTAACGTCCGTTTAAATTAAATGTTTAGCACATAAAAACTTGGTTTAAGCAACTGATTCTAATACATAGCAAATTTATGAACTATAATTTCATCTTTTTTCAAGTTTGACAAACAAAAATAATAGGTAGAGAAGTTTAGTTTAACGGTAGCAACTGTAACATAATAAAATAATTTACAAAATATTAAATAACTTTTTAAAAAATCTACCTTTTTTTTACAAAAATCTAATTTTTATGCAAAAAGGTAACAAAAAATAGCATATTAACAAAAGTAACACTATATTTTTATAATTGGAAAATGTTTTTTTATAACATTCACTTGCTTTACGAAAAATTAAAAAAACTTATGAAAAATAAAGTATTCTTTTGAAAAAAGGACTTGAATAATACTTAATGATCCGCAATGAAAATTATACTAATAAAGGCATTTTCTTAGGTAAATTAAAATATAAAACATATACGAAATTCCATTATAAACTTACTTTTTTCCGTACGTCAGCTGTGATCAAAAATCCTCAGTTAAGATCACAGTTTTTCATGTCTACCTATAAAATGTCTTTGGCTGTGACAGGAAGAGTTTCGATTTGTGCTAACTGAAATATATCAATTTCATCTTTAACGTCTAGCTGTTCAGAGGTGGACGGCAGCCTAGACAGAAAGTCAGCATTACCATGTTGTTTTGTATGACGGTACTTAATGTCAAACTGGAAAGATTGCAATACTAAAGAATAATGTAACAATCTTGTGGCTGCCAGAACTGGAAGACCTTTCTTCGATCCGAATATGGCTACTAAAGGTTGGTGGTCAGTTAATAATGTGAATCGTCTCCCTTTTAGGTAAAGATAAAATTTCTTGACAGCCCACACAATTGCTAGTGCTTCTTTATCAATCTGAGCGTATTTTTTCTCAGTTTTTGTGAGGGTTCTGGAGGCGAAAGCTATTGGTCTTTCCGTTCCGTCAGGTAAAGAGTGGGAAAGAACCGCCCCTACCCCTACAGGAGATGCGTCAGTTGCCAATATCAATGGCAGTGATGGATCATAATGCATTAAGACACGCGGAGAACAAATTTCATTTTTAATTTTTTCAAAAGCCTCCTGACAATCCTTTGACCAAACCCATTTCACACCTTTTTGTGTTAATTTATACAAAGGATTCGCTATTGTAGCCAAATTAGGACAAAAATTTCCATAAAAGTTAACAAGCCCTAAAAAACTTTGTACTTCCTGTACGTTAGTGGGTCTAGGAGCTTTTGAAATCGCAGAAATTTTCTCATCAGTCTTATGTATACCGTTTGCATCAATTTTGTGCCCTAAAAATTGAATTTCTTTTTGAAAAAATTTACTCTTATCTAAATTTAATTTCAGCCCATGGTCTTTACATTTCTGAAAAAAAATTCTTAAGGCCTCTAAGTGTGATTTATCATCTGATCCAGTCACTCTAACATCATCCATAAAAACTTTGATTCCTTCCATCCCCTGGAAAAGACCATCAATATATCTTTGCCAAATTGCTGGAGCAGAATTTAAACCATACATAAGTCTTTTACATACATATAATCCCTTATGTGTATTTATCGTTAAGATCTTTTGACTATCTGGATGTACTTTCATTTGTAAATATGCATGTTTAAAATCGATTTTTGAAAAATGTTTACCCCCATTTAAGCTTGAAAAAATTTCCTCTAATTTTGGTAAAGGATGTTGTTGTACCATAATATTTTGGTTTACGGTAACAGAATAATCTGCACATAGGCGTATAGACCCATCTGTTTTTACAACCGGGACAACTGGTGTTGCCCAATCAGAGGTCTCTACTCTCTCTATGATGCCTTCCTTTTCAAGCCTATCAATTTCTTGTTCAATCCTGTCTTTTAAAGAAAAGGGTACAGGTCTAGCTCTACAAAATTTTGGCACTGCATCAGGTTTAAGTTCCAACTTTACTTCATAATTATTAATTTCCCCTAACTTATCGTCAAAAAGCTCTTTATACTCTTCTAACAATTTACTCAAATTATAGTCATAGGATGTTCTTACAGCTTTTATAGAATTCCAGTCCAAATTTATACTATATAGCCATTCGCGGCCAAAAATTGTATCCAAATTTTCCTTAACAATATACAAATTTAATTTAAATTTTTGATTTTTGTATTCAACATCAACAGTAACAAAACCCAAAGGTACAATTATTTCACCTTTGTATGTTTTAAAAACTAGTTTTGTGGGTTGAATTCTTTTTTTCGAAATCTCACGAAATTTTTTTATGCTCATTACCGAGACGGCCCCTCCAGTATCAAGTTCCATACTCACAGGTTTATTTTCAATATTTACTGTTAACATAATTGGAGGTTTTCTTTGCTCCTCCTCTTTCAGCGAGTTCAAATCAAAAGAATACATTGGGATAACATTTTCACTAGAATACAGGGTATCTACCTGTTTTTGTTTTACCGTGTTCCCTTTTAACCCTTTTTTCGCTGCAAAACAAGCTTTTCGAATGTGCCCGATTTTTTGACAAAAATGACACTTAGCTAATTTAAATCTGCAGGAATGTTTATCGTGATCCGTTGCTGTACACCGTGTACAGCTCGTTTTTACTTTCTTTCCCGAAAGATTTTCTCTTCCAAAGTTTTTCTTTTGCGAAACAAATTTTGACTGCTCATTATTTTTCCTTACGCTAAATTCTTTAATTTCTAAAGATTTACCCATTATCTCATTTGCCCCTTTCATAGCTTTCTCCATAGCTAAAGCAATTTTCAAAGTATTCTCAATATCTATATCATCTTCCTCAAAAAGTCTATCTAATATTGCTCTATCCCTTAGCCCGCTTACGAAAACATCCCGTAACATCGTGTTCAACATTTCTTGTTTATATTGACAAGGAATTGCCAAGGAGCGAAGTTCAGCCATAAAAGCACTGACACTTTCTCCCTCCCGTTGCTTACGATTAAGAAACACATGCCTACTAGGAATTATAAGCGGCGTCGGAGTGAGATGAGCTTTTAAAGTATTTTTTAGAATAAGGTAATCTTTATCGGAAGGATTGTCAGGAGCTAGCAGGTTTTTCAACAAATTATATAATTTTGCTGACAAACTAGAAATAAAAACTTTCCCACGTTTGCCATCCGGAACATTTTGAATATCCATGAAAGCTTCGAAGCGTTCTAAAAAAGAATCAAAAGCTTCATCTGTTTCATCAAATTTTTCAAATTCAACTGAAACCTTAGCTTCTTGCGTTTTCGGATCGGCAAAAGTGGCTAATTTCTCTAATAAAATTTTATTTTGTTCAATTAAACTTTGAACCAACTGCTCCATTTTTAATCTTCTTTAAAGATAAATACAAAAAGAATTTTTTACCTTGGCAGTCTTCAGCATTTAATGTACATGGATCCGATACTTTTTCATTCCATACATCGTCGCCAGATATCACATATTATTTTAATATGTGAACTAAAGATCGATTTAACATCATTAACAAGTGATATGTACTTTGGAAGAATAATACTTTCATCTTACTAAAAGAACTTATTTAATACGGACACATTATTTACAGCAGACGATCACAGATACACACAATCGGCATAGAACACAATTGCCGCTTACATAAAAACATTCTATTTACATTTTTACTTAAGTTGCGGTTACAGTTAAATACACCACACGGATGAGGTGAGCAATCAGCGCCATCTATCGATTTATTTGACACTTTAATGATTCCAGCGAAAACTGGTGTTTGTTAAGGCCGTATAGCGCGTGACAGATCGAGTTCGGCCGTGGTATAGCACGTGAACAAAACACGTGTCCAGCAAGAGGGGGAGATTTTAGTGGCACGTCATTGGTCGAATTAAAACTTATTGCTAGCAGTGGATTGCGTCATTCCCCTGATATTTTGTGAATAGAACAGAATTTCTTCCGAAAAGATTGTTTTCAAAATCATTTTGATTTTGCGTTTTCCTTTCGTGTTATGATTTGTTAAGGTTTAGTTGAATTTTATCGCCCTACGTAGCAGTTTATGTGAACGTTATATACGATACCTAACAAAAATAAAACTGCACTATGAATTCTCGTAAAAGAACGAAAAAAACATTGTTGAGTTTTTTCTTTTCTAAAGTTCCAAAAAGAACGGAAGATTCTGAAGTCATGGAAGAAAAAAGTGAAGAATCAAGTTCTGCAGTTAAAGATGAAAAAACTGAAGAAGCGAGAGAAGCTATTAGCATTGGACAAAGTGATGTAAATACATTATCTAAATCGTTTTTTGAAAGTAATATGGATATAGGACTATTTATTGGCGATGGCATTTATCTCGATGACTGCCAAAAATTAAAAGTTTTAGAAAATTCGTGGAAGCCAGATCCATCTTTTTCTTTCGCAGCAAACCATAAAAAAGAAAATTTCAATATCACTGGTTTGAAAAATTTCCATGGTTAAGTTACTCTGCAAAACTTGATGGAGCATTTTGCAAAATTTGTGTAGTATTTTCAAATGGGCAAGGTGGTCAAGGAAACCAGCGATTGGGTAAATTAGTTTTATCGCCTTTTTCACAATGGAAAGATGCTTTAGCATGCTTCACATCGCATCAAATGTGCCAATATCATAAGAATTACGTTATTATGGCAGAAAAATTCAAGAAAATTATGAAAGGGCAAAATGAAAATATAGAAATACAACTTCATCATAACAGAAATGCAGAAATCTGTAAAAATAGGCTGAAGCTCCTTTCCGTAATTAAAACAGTTATTGTTTGCGGAAGACAAGGATTTCCATTACGTGGTCACAGAGATTCTGGAAATATTTCTGTTGAAGAAACAGGTAAAAATGAAGGTAATTTCAGAGCTTTGCTTCGATTTCGTTTGGAAGCTAGCGATAAAGCTGAGGACTTAAAGGAAATTCAATCAGGTATGATTTCAAAAAAATATACAAGTCCGGACATACAAAATGAAATCATCAAAATATGTGGAAAGACTATACAAGATGAAATAGTTGAAAAAGTCAATAATGCGAGATGTTTCGCAGTTCTCGCAGACGAGACTACCGATATTCCGGAAAGGAAGTTCTGACACTTTGTGTCCGTTATATCGAGGAATCTGATTCTTCTTGTATAATAAGAGAAGACTTCTTAGACTTTATAGAAATTGAAAATTTATCTGGGGCTAATATCGCTGATAAATATTGTCAAATCTCAAAAAACTTGGAATCGATATTTCCTACTTGCGGGCCAAGGTTACGATGGGGCCGCTTCAGTGTCTGGAAAATTGAATGGAGTTCAAGCAAAAATATTGCAGGTGCACCCAGCAGCATTGTATGTCCATTGTTGCAACCATGTGTTAAATTTATTTTTATCAAAATCATGTGTTGTCCCTTCAATTAGAAATTCCCTTGCAACTATTCAAGAAATAGTCACCTATTTTAGAGCTTCGCCAAAGAGAAGGAAAATTTTAAAGAGCAAGCTTCTAGAAGAAGAGTTTTTAAACAGTAAAAACACATCCAGAAAAACGACTTGCCTTAAAATTTTTTTGTGAAACTCGCTGGGTAGAACGCCACGAAGCTATTTTTACATTTTGTGAATGTCTGGAACCAATACTTTCAACCTTGCTGGAAATTACTGAAGACGCCACTTCCGAAACCGAGGCATCAAAGAAAGCTATGCTGTTTTACAATGCTTTATGCCAAAGTAGTTTTTTAATATCGCTTTTTGTGGCAGAAAAATGTTTCTCAATCACACACAACTTATCAACAGCCCTACAGAAACCGGATATTGATTTAATATCATCTTATGAAGCCATAAGTGATGTGACAGAGATTTTTAGAAAAATGCGTGAAAATTCTAAATCCAAATTTTTAGCTATATTCGAACGAGCTTCTGAAGTCGCAAAGGACTTAAATCTAGAAATTAAAAAACCTAGACTGCTAAAAAAGCAAATGCATAGGGATAATACACCTTGTAAATCAGCAGAAGACTATTACAGAAAAACAATTTTCATACCTTTCATGGATTTTGTTATTCAAAATATGATTGACCGTTTTGAAAATCATAAGAATATAGTTACTAGCTTATACGCAATACTGCCAAAATACATAGAAAAATCTTCAGTAGAAAATATCATGCAATGTGCTGAATTTTATTCTTCTGATATAAAAAGTTTTCCGAATATTTTACAAGCTGGAATTGAAATGTGGTTCGAAAAATGGTTATCGTTAGACAAAGAAGAAAGGCCAAGCACTGCGATAGAGTCATTATCAAAATGTAATGCGAATGTTTATCCCAACATCAAAAAATTGTTAAAAGTATTATCAACGCTTCCAGTATCAACAGCCACTCCAGAAAGAACATTTTCCACATTGAGACAGTTAAAAACTTACCTTAGGAACAGTATGTCAAATTCTCGGCTTTCTGGACTTGCACTGATGAACATTCATCAAGAAATAAAACTAAATGCTGAATCCATTTTGAACACAATGGCTTCGAACCGCACTTACCTTGTATTATGACGACAAAATTTGTAAGTATATATATATATTTATTTTTCTAAGCACTGTATTTTATCGAAGAAACGCCGCATTCGTCATAATCACTGTATTCGTCAAAACTGACCCCCCCCCCCCCTCAATAACCTTTAACTATTGTAATCGCTTAACTCATATGAATGCTTCTTTTGTGGACAGCGTTGCATTGATCTGACTTCAATTAACGTTTTCTGAATAATGTAAAGTAAGAGATGTCTTATAATTTGAGTTATCTATAACTTTATTTAAAATATTTAAATCAAATTTTAAATATTTTAATGTAATTCGATTCGGGTTTTTCGATCGATCTTCCAGGTTTATAATATCGTTACTTTTAGTGGAAAATTCAGATATATAAAAAGTTCGCGAATTTCGAAAAAAGCGCTAAAAAACGTAAATTGCTCAAAAATTAACGAAAAAACAAATTTCTCTAAAGAATCGCGTAGTAAAAACGCAAGTTTTGTAAAACAAATTGTGAAAAAACAATCTATAACGTCAAAAAATCGTGAAAAAACAATAAATTTCATCAAAAAATCACGAAAAAGCGACTAATTTCGTCTTATAAGCACGAAAAAACAGCCGTTTTTTTTAGAAGATTACGAGAAAACGGCTAATTTGTGTAATAAAATGAGTCAAAAACATCAATTTTGTCAAGAAAGCGTGAAAAAACGGCAAATTTCGCGAAAAGATCGAGAAAAAACGACTAATTTCTTCGAATATTGCAAAAAACGACCGATTTCGTCAATAGATCGAGAAAAAATGACCGATTTCGTCAAAAGATCGAGAAAAAACGACCGATTTCGTAAAAAGATCGAGTAAAAGCAGAAGTAAACGTCGCATTTGGAAAAAAAATAAAACAAACTTTCAAACTAGTAAACGCCGCGGTGTTTCTTTTATAAAATTCGGTTATATTTATGAAAAATTTCTTTTGTATTGTAGTGTCATATTTAACAAAATTGTGAAATTTAGCCTATTCTTTAATGTTTGCTTTTAAATAATGTGCATACACATATTTTTGATTGTGAATAAATATATTTATAATTCTACATAATTACTAATTGAGACGTTTTATCCTTTATAGATTTTTCCAGTTTTGTAGTTATTTTGTGCGTATTGAGTTAGAAATTATTTGAGCCCCCCCCCATAATTTTTAAATTGCTACGCCACTGATCTCCCCCCCCCCCCCCTATTGTTCACTTCTAGCTACGGTCCTTGTACATGCTCTCTTCTGAAACACAATAATAATCAAAAACGTTATATAAATTACATAAATATATTTTTAAAATCTGATATGCATAGCCAAAAAATACTAAAAATATTAATTTATTTTTTCTGGTTACAGTTGTATTTTTAAGCTTTTTGAATGAGGACTTTCAAAAATCTGAATAAACTTTTTGTTCTTTGATTTAAATGTTGTATTATTTTTATGCTACAATAATAAAAATTTTCAGAAAAATTGGCAAAAAAAAAAAAAAAAAAAAAAAGGATTAACAACCGATTTTAAATTCAAATTGCTCCCTTCAGGGCATTAGACAGTTAATGTAAGCTTTTTTGAACCTTCACTCAATAAGATTTAGGCTCCGTTCAGATTGCAATACTTTCAGTTCAACTGAATTCTTGGAAGAATCTTTTGTTTAGTACCAATTTGCTGTTTCTTCATTATAGAACGGAGGGGAGTGAACAAAAGAATCGGGAGATAAGCAATTCACCCTACTTGACAGAAAGATTTTTCTTTTGCCGAACAACCGTCCCTTTCCTTCAAAACTCATTAAAAAAAGAAGAAAAAAACCGTGGCACCACAACAAACAAGCCGACACCGAACTTCAAAAAGTGATCAGATGTGTTTGGGCCTTTATAAGGCGACTCTCAATTAGTGGCGACATCTATTAGGAACTAATAAAGCTAATGGCGTAAATATTTCTATGTGAAATTAAATTTTAAAAAATTCTATTAACTAAAAAAAAAAAAAAAAAAAGATAACAAAAGTCTGGTTTATGATTTTAAGTTGATCATAAAAATTATCTATAGAAGTCTTGAAAAATATCAATAATCAATTATTCAGTCATCATTAGGTACTCTTTGCATAGATGGAATAATTTTACACCATGAAACTTGAAAAAACTATAGTGCTGCCATCTTTTGTTCTTTTTATTTACTAAACTGTACTGGATGTTAATAATTGACAAATATAGTTTATGGGTGATATTCTTCACTGAAGGAGCTTCGTTGGTCTCCCTTTTTTTAAAACGTACCTCGAATTAAAGAAATTTGGGTTTGGGGGCCTTAAATTTGCTTCATTCCGGAATCAAGCAAATCTTGAATTATTATAATTTTTTATATCAATCCAGATTAAATTCAAATTTTCGCATCTTCGTTGACATTGTTATAGGAAATGATTCGGCATTCTTTCAACTTGAATTTAATCAAGGCATTAACAAACTTTAGCGGAGGGTTCTTTGCATTTCCGAACAAATTATCCAAAAATTGCATAAAATTCCGAAGAAAAAAAAATCAAAAATTACAGAGAAAAATTTTCCCAAAACGAACTAAAAGATTAAAACAGTGTTCCATTTATCAAAATCAAAAAATCGCCACAAAAAGCAAAATATTAAAAAATCTCAAAAAAAAAAAAAAAAAAAAAAAAATCCTAACAGATTTTATAGAAAAAGACAAAATTTATTATATTAGGCTAAAATATTGAAACTGGATTCTTTTTACTAATGTCAAACAAAAAAGCCCCCCCCCCCTCCTCTCCTAACAGAAGACAAAATTCGCTGAGCAAAAATTGAACCCGGATTCCTTTTAGGAACGTCAAAAATAATAATAATAACCATAAATACTCTAAAAATCGCATAAGAGTGTAGGAAAATTTTAAAAATCGCTGTACAAATTTCGAATTAACTTTTTGGAAAAAAATACAAAAATTACTATAATATGCTAAAAGATTTAAACTGAATTCCTTTTACAAATAACAAAAATCATCGTGGGCTGCGAAAACTCTAAAAATATACTTTTAATTCAATAATTTTCGAAAAATTAAAAAAAAAATATTGTATCTTAATAATTTTATTGAAAAAAAAGAAAAGAAATTAGTATGTTGCTCTAAAAGACTGACTGTAGATTTCTTTTACTAATATTAAGAAATCGACGAAAAATACTAAAAATCCCACAAAAATTCAAAAACTGGCTTCGACGTACATAACTTGCACAGCATATTTTTACGAAATTCGCAATTTTTCAGCCATCATTTGACGAAATTAGCATTGTTTCTGTGATCATTTAATAATAATCACGTTTAATCACGATCCTTAGACAAAAATTGTGTTTTTCCCGCATGCAGGAAGACACCTGCAAATACAAAAATTTAAAAATGCTATTTTGTTAATAATAATTAAAAAAACCTTATTAAAAACAGTAATTGTAATCAAATTGTAAAAAAAAAAAAAAAAATTAATGACATTTTTTATTGATCAGATAGCTACTGATGTACTAAGTCCATGTCGAAAATGGGAAAGTCAGTAGCATCCTGAGATGAGTTTGTTTATTAAACATCGTAGATGTGTCGAATATTTTTGGTGAATACCTTTTTGATTTGGTCATTCAATAATATGTTTTTAAATATTACTTTGTAATTCTGTTATATCAAAATAGAGTTATAAAAAATCAAATATAATAAAAAAAGACGATTTAAATTTATGATTATTAAATTTAGCGTAGTAACTTTTCCTCTCGCAATATAGCGTATGTAATCTTTTTAGAATTAACGATTGCATGGCGTAATTTTAAAAATTGCTAAAGTGGCGATTTTTAAAAATTATTTCTTTACATTATTGTTTACTTCATTGATTTAAATTATTTGCATACATTGGGTATGAATATGGCAGGGTCATTCCATGTCAAATCAACCAATGGTCTGAACCTTGACATCTCAGAAATTTAAAATTTTTGGTGCAGTGATAGTATTAGTCAAGTGTATTAGAAAAATCAAATTTTTTTATTTTTTGGATTTTTATTTTTTGAGTTATTGATTTTCAAAAATTGAAAAATTGCTGAAAATTGACTCCACTTTGACACCTTGAAACAGCTGTAGACAAAAAACTATTTGACTTAGAAAGCTCAAATTGGTGTCATTCTCTTCTGCTTTTAATGATCTTTAAAATGATATGTAACATGATTAATTTATTTAAAATTTTAATTTTTTATAAAAAAATTTAAAATTTAAATTTAAAAATTTTAAAAACACCCCTTTTAATTTTTTTGAAAAAAATATATGTTTTAAAGACATTAATTGACTATGTGTATGCCAACTTTCATAATGGGATGACCATGGGTTCCTAAGCAAATTAATATTTTTGTATCATCATGTATGCTAAATTTGCTATATTTGATTTCCCATGTTAAAAAAGTAACTTAAGTTCATTAAAGTTTGAATATTACTATTAATCCATAAAGTAGTTTTTGTAATACAAATAAACATGAATATTAAATATAATTAAATATAATATCACGTAATAACAATTTGGTAAAAACTTGTTTATTTAATAATAATAGAGTAGGATACCATTAAACAATAAACCATTACTGTAAAAATAAAGATATGCAAAAGAAAAATAACTTACAGATTCTGTATCAAATTATCTCTCCATAATCAATTTCAAGCTATCCTAAGTCAAAATCAGGTACTAGTCTCAATTCACCACATATTACATGAATGTTGTATTATCAATCTTCCATGAAATTTAAAGTTTCAAGTGTAGTCATTGAGGGGAGGGGGGAATTAACACCTGGAATCCAATTGTGCATAATTCATGAATCTTCATTGCACATATGACTTCACTAATATTAAATATTTGTTCCACAATTAATATTTTATGTTGTTAAAAATTAGAATTTGTTTATAATTAAAAATTAAATATATAAATATACAAAAAATACAAAGAACTTTTAAGATAGGAACTTTTCCAAAGAACGTGAAGACGATTTCATTTCTTCGTTACTGGGAGTATAAACCCTCCCAGTTGCAGTAACAGGCTGAACTTTTTGTAGAAAGGTATCCCCTGATACGTCTAGTATATCATTTGGTTGTGGATAAAAAAATGAAGCTGCTGGTCCCTTTGGATGTAGAAAGCTTATTTTATATTCATTTGTCATATTATTTTTTGCAAGAATGCATGCAAGCCACCAACAATCATCATAAACTACAGTGACAAATCCAGATTCAATTTTTGTTAAATCAGTTGGTGTAATGTAATCTAGTGCTGTCACATATTCAGTAAATTGGCGCTCACTGTAGTAATACTGCTTCACAAGAAGTTGGTTTTCAGAAATCGGACAAAAAGAATGAAGTTTTTGAGTACCCACAATGGTTTTTGATTCACGGAATCGAGGCATCAATATTTTTTTAACTTCTTCATAATCAGCAGTGGTGCAATACTCAAAGTCTATACCTGGAATGTGTTCAACAGCAAAATCATACAATTCTTTTGGCGTCAAAATTTGGTTTGCATATGGCCTTTGTAAGCTTGCTTTAGAAGCAAGTCTTTTAACAGTACCACCAAGTCCATCACAAGCACTTTTTCCATGTGAAGTGGCAAAGAATTGCCACTCTGCCTCAATTCCAAAATCTGTTTTGTGGAGACATAAATTGTGGAAATTTTTTCTATTTTTATACTGAGCTGAGCTGCCATCAGAAAAGTAAATGATTTTTTCAAGATTGAAAGGTAATGTTTCTTTTAAGATTGAAATTAATTTTCTTTGGAAAACATAAAAGGCAACTGTATTGTGCTCCAAGCAATCTGATATGAAAACATATTTTAAATGCTCAAGTTTTCCATCACATTTGTAATAGACGATAAAAGGGTGCAGAGTGGCTTGGGTACTTGTCCAGTGATATGACTGAACTTCATCCTGTAACATAAACGAATAGTTTTCTGAAAAATCACAATTAATAAGTATTTGGCCTTCACTTAAATTTTCTTTAGAATTTTTATAGTACTCTTTCTGTTGATTTGATATAAAGGAGTGGGTTTTAAGTTTTAAGAGAGTTTCTATGAAATCTTCAATAAAATCTTCACTGCTTTTAATCATTGTTTCCATCGTACATCTGTCAACTGTAACCCATTGCTTGTAAGTGATTTCATCAATCAACTCATCTTCGAATTTTTTCGTTAGAGCTTCTTTCAATTGCATGACACCAGGACACTCATTGCATTCATTCATGTAGCAATTTGGGGTAGGTGGATTGCACATAATTTTGGCTAGACACCCATGATATGATTGTAATGGTGCGTCATCCCCGTCCAACACAGCATTTTGAAGTCCTGCACCATTTATCATTAGTTTGATATTTTGATGAAGAGTGCAGACACATACTACGTGGGTTCCACTTCTGCCAGCTAAGATACAATTCTTCGATCTTAGCTCACTAAACTTGGAAAATCCAATACGGCAAGAAAAATATTTTTCTTTGAATAATTGGTAAATTCACTTAGATTTCCCATAAGTAAACGTTTTTGTACTTGAATTTTTAAAGTCTTGTCCCTAATGGTAACAAAGTCTTTCTTTCCTGGCATCATTCGGCTAACATCATCTTCATTGTAGAAATTTATAACCAATTGCGCAGTATTCTCATTTAAAGTTTTCCCTGGCTTTGGAATTGGGGTTGATAAAATACCTTTTTCACTCACTAATTTTTTTACTGAGCGGGCCATGTAGTTGCTGACTTTGAACTCATCTTCAATTTTTTTGCAGTTCCAACTAGAAGGCAAGACAGATAAAATTGTTAACTTTTCACTACGTTTTGAAGCCCGGGAAAATTTATTCTTTAACTGCTGCAACATTTCAGATTCTACTTTATTTTCCTCTTTTATTACTTCATTTTCAGTATCTTTAGAAGGTATTAATTGCTTTTCAAGACTTGTTTTTATTTTTTCCAATTTTTTTTTTGTATAAGTTTCTACTTGAATTTTCTTTTTCTTTAAAGGTGACTCTCCAATAAGTTCTAGCGATTTGTTTAAGTAATTTATTGATGTTTCTGAATCAATGAACGTATCATCTTTGCTAGTGCTTGGAAATACATCCTGATCTGTCTGATCAAATTGTTTCTTATACTCACTAGAAAGTTTCTTTCTACATCTATCACATATTTTCATGCCCATTTTTATGTCTAAATTTAACAAGCACATCCATTCTGTTACATTCCTTGTATTTTTACATGATTTAGGATGTTTCTCTTCATTGAAAGGGTTACAACATTTGACAGAAAACACAGGCCAATTTTTAATGTTTTGATTATCTGCCATTTTTTACTACTTAAAAGTATGACTTAGAACTAGAAACAATTTATAAATGTATTTGTGGAAGATTTTCTACCATTGTAAAACTTGCATAAAATTGATATATCCACAAAACTTTCAAGTTAATAAGGTCTTAATATTAAAAATATATGTACACAGATTATCCATAATAAACTAAAAAAACATATTCATACAACACGTTATTTAAAAATAACTAATTTCAAATAATTCACTTTGAGAGAATTGTGAACTGATCACATTGAGAAACAGAATGAAGTCTGCAGCCAAAAATCAAGTGATAACAAGTATAATTGGCTATTCATGTTGAGAGTTGTTCTTTTCATGTTAAAACGTGCTATTCTGTTGAGACTTGTTTTTCATGTTAAAACTTGTTATTCTGTTGAGACTTGTTCTTTTCATGTTAAAACTTGTTATTCTGTTGAGACTTGTTCTTTTCATGTTAAAACTTGTTATTCTGTTGAGACTTGTTCTTTTCATGTTAAAACTTGTTATTCTGTTGAGACTTGTTCTTTTCATGTTAAAACTTGTTATTCTGTTGAGACTTGTTCTTTTCATGTTAAAACTTGTTATTCTGTTGAGACATTGTTCTAAAGTATTACCTGATATATTTAATAGATTTAATATTCATATTCTTTTGTATTACAAGAACTACTTAATGGATTAATAGTAATATTCAAACCTTAATCAATGAATTTACAGTTACTTTTTTAACATGGGAAAACAAGTATAGCAAATTTAGCATACATGATGATACAAAAATATTAATTTGCATAGGAACCCATGGTCATCCCATTATGAAAGTTGGCATACACATAGTCAATTAATGCCTTTAATACATATATTTTTTTCAAAAAAATTAAAAGGGGTGTTTTTAAAATTTTAAAATTTAAATTTTAAATTTTTTTATAAAAAATTAAAATTTCAAATAAATTAATCATGTTACATATCATTTTAAAGATCATTAAAAGCAGAAGAGAATGACACCAATTTGAGCTTTCTAAGTCAAATAGTTTTTTGTCTACAGCTGTTTCAAGGTGTCAAAGTGGAGTCAATTTTCAGCAATTTTTCAATTTTTGAAAGTCAATAACTCAAAAAATAAAAATCCAAAAAATAAAAAATTTTGATTTTTCTTATCCTCTTGATAAGTACAACACATAAAAAAAAAACTAGGAAAATCTGAATCCTCAAGGTTCAAAAGTATTATTTTTTTGGTTGATTTGATATGGAATGACCCGGCACAGATATACACGCAAATGGATAGAATGAATTTTTCCAACGCCAATTTGGCGAAATCCTCGTTTTCGAATACCAGTTGCACATACACTTTTTAATTATTTTCTATTATTTTAAAAAGCAAATAACAATAAATAAAAAAATGTTAAAATATATTAAATATTAAAAACCAAAAACTATAGAACAAAAAATATTTTACATTATTTGAAAAAAGAAAAAAAAAAGCAAATAAACAATTTACGAATAAATAAACAAAAATAGCAGGGTTACCATATCAGGCCAAATAACGTCATTTTGGTGCAAGTAATTACATGTGCCCTGAATATTTAGGTTGTTAGAATTGGTCTTACAGTAATTCATATTTCATTAAAGGAATATATTTTAAAAATAATAAGTTGAAACCTTTAATAGCACCACAGCAAATCTATTTGGTGCCTTGTGCAAAAAAACTTGTAAGTTTTTTTTTAATATCACCAGTGCATCATTGTTAATAAGCGGAGGAAAATGTGGTTATGCTTTACTAATTCTGCTAAAAAATAATCGATAAAAAAAATGTAGGTACTAATTGACTGGAAACGAAATATACTGTCTGTTGTTGTCTGCTATGTATAAACTGTGTTTCCAAAGTCATCTACTTAAACATCCATTTTTGACATCTTATTTCTGAGATTCTTGGATCAAAATATAAAATTGGCCCTGGAAAAGGCATATTTATGTGCATTATTTTAAATTTTGATGAGGTTAGAAAAATTTTAATTTGATGATGTTAAATTTAAAATCAATTCAAAAAATTTGTATATTCATAAAAATTATCCGGATTGATTTTTTATTAATTTATTAAAATGATATACTGAATTGTCTCTATATAACTATATATACACTCAAGAGCCAAAACATTATGACTACCCCCATATTTTGCAATTAATTTGCTTGGATGACACAAAAGGCACAGAATCCGATGGGAATGGTATTTAAATGCTGCTAGGGAGCCTCAGGAATAGTTTTTGTGCTTACAGCTGCTTATGAGGATAAAAGCACTGATCTAAGCTACTTTGATAGAGGGCAGAATTCACTCACCCGATGATTCAGAATGAGTAACTTTGAAACTGCATGTCTCATGGGTTGTTCAGGTCATATTGTTGTTAGTACTTGTGCAAAGGGGATGAATGACAATGAAACCATCAGTAAAAGCAATTTCGTTGAATGCCCAGGTGTCATAAAAAAAGAAGACATCGGAGACTCCCCACTTTGGTAACACAAAATCAGGACCAGAAACGGGCTCAGTTTACATCCCAAGACAATACAGGTCCAAGTACAATTCTTTTGGAGCATATAGTTCCTCTGATACTGTTGAATATGAGACTACAGGGTTATCGTCCCACTCATGTGCCCCTGTTCATCAAGCATCATTGCCAAATATTTCTAAAGTATGAAGAATTATGTTCAGAATTATGCAACTGTGAATCAAAACACCCTACTAATGTTCAGAAATGTACTTTTTGAGATTTATTAGGTAACTGTGAATTTACGAAAGTCCATAATAGTAAATTGGAAGCTATCTGTATACAAATGAAATAATAAAATACAAATCTGGATTAAAGACAAAAGTTAAAATAACAAGCAAGTTTATTTTAAAAATACATTTTCTTCTTTTATCAAAATACAAAACATACATTTTCATTCTTTTTTAGGAACTAGAGCTTTGATCATAATTTTATTACCCTGAGTTGGATTTTCAACAAAAAAAGACTAACATTTGGCAGTAACAATAATTTCTAGAAAATGTTTTGAGAAAAACTCTGACGGAAATTTGATGAGTTGATTCAAATTTGATCCAAATATTGAAGAATCAAAGTGATGATATCGCAAAAAATATCGACTGATGTATATATAAATATATTTTATCATCAAAATACAAAACACACATTTTCACTCATTTTTTAGGAACTACAGCTTTTATCATAATTTTATTACTCTGAGTTGGATTTTCAAAAAAACTGTCATTTGGCAGTCACAATAATTTCTTGAAAATGTGCTGAGAAAAACTCAGATCTAAATTTGATGAGATCTTTTTCAAAATATTGAAGGACCAAAGTGATATGGCAAAAATTATCTACTGACAAATTCTTTTTCTCCTTTTATCGAACTACATACATTCTCACTCTTTTTTAGGCACTAGAGCTTTGATCATAATTTCATTACCCTCAATTGGATTTTCAACAATAAAAGATTGCCATTTGACAGTCACAATAATTTCTTGAAAATGTTCCGAGAAAAACTCAGTTGTAAATTTGGTGAGATCCTCTTCCGAATATCGAAGGGCCAGACTGATGATATCGCAAAAATTATCTACAGACAAATTCTTCTTCATGAACTCCAAACATTCCAATCTGAGATCCTGAATATCATATTTATCAGCAGCAGCAAAAAGGCTGAAAACATTTCCTATTGACAGATTATTTAAGCTTCCACAGTAGAGATAGCAAAGGAAGTCTGAAAAAGATGATGGGTCACAATCTCCAATGTCGACAATACCAACAGATTTTTCTTTCATGTCATTTTGGAAAGTGGAAGCAAAAACAGGAGAACGAGCTATCAGTATGGCTTTGTGAGCTTGGAATTCTTGTCCTTTTACTTTAAGGATGACATCACACTGTTCTTGCTTAAAATACAATTCTTTCAAGTCCTGGAGTGTTTTGTTATCAGGGAGTGCTACTGGAGGTTGTGTTATGCATTCAGAACCTTATTTAAAAACAACAAAAGTATAAAAAATGAGTAATAAGTATTGGTTATAATGTCATTGTTTTGAAAAATTAGTACAGCTAACGCATTTTTATTCATTATATTATTGATACATATGAGTACATGAATTTCAAAATTTGCCTTATCCAGGAAGTCAAATTTTGAAAAATTATGAAAAACTTCTAATTCTGTACATTGTTTTCATTGTAAACCAAGATTTTGCAAAGCTAGAAATATGGGATATATATATATATATATATATATATATATATTTTAATGTATTACTAGTATATTTAAAATAGAATAGACTGACAGAGAAAACAAGATTTTTAAAATTTTAGATAAGGTTACTTTTATATGAAATAAACTTAAATCAAACTGTAGTTTTAACAAAGAAAATATGCAAATCATATTTTTAAGCATGTAGACACCTTCAAATCCACAATCCTAAAATCTGCAACTCTTTAAAATCCATACATAATTTATGGATGTAAACAACGAAACATTCAGTTCAGATATAGGGACCAAATTTGACTTTTTTTTAGTTTTATATCAATTCCATCTATATTTTAATTTGTAACTTTTATTAATATTACTGAATTCATGTTTTTTTATGAAGGAAGAATAAATTTATTTCTCAAAAAATTCAAGGTTTGTTGATATCATTGGTAATCACAATCTTCTTACCATATATATTTATGTATTAATCAAGCTTTAAGTCTAGCTAAACCTGAAACTTCCATATTTTATAATTTTGATGTGAATTAGTAATGTATCTTTATGAGGGAAGTTTCACTGAATAATACATTTCATCTTTATAATGAATATTTAATCATACATTATTGATTACTAACTCTATCTTTGATTTTATTATTTTAATCATTTAAAAAATTACCTAATTTTTTATTATTTTAGTTTATTACTTATTTTAATATTTTATTATACTCTAAGCATTCATTATAGTTTCAATTGCATTATTAATTACATTTAAATTACTGTTTTTCAAACATTTAAACAAAGCAATGACCAGATATCCACAAAATTCTAAAATCTGCACAATGTCTGTGGATTTCAGGGAGTCTACTGTATTAAATATTTGTTTTTTAAACTTACATCTTTTAATTTAACCTTTGTTTTTATCCTAAAATTTGTAAGATCCATTTTTAGAACAGGAAAAGCTGGTAGTCAATTTTTTTTCTTTCTTTAATGTTAAGAGGGATGGGAATGCAATTTCACAAACAGTTGGATTGACTTTAATTGATTTTTAAAATATTAGTGTATATGTTCAGAATCCAATAAAAGGAATTTTTTTTATTAAGTTTTGCCACAGTGGAATTGGCTAGATTCAAATGGATACATCTTTTCATCTTTAAATTGAACTAAGTTTTTCAAGGGAATGAAGAGTCTCTTTAAGAATTATCGTATCTATTCACAAACACAAATTACAGTAGACTCCCTCAAATCCGCACAGCTTGGGACCAGAGGTTGTGCGGATTTTAGAATTTTGCGGATTTCTGGTCGTTGCTTTGTTTACATTTTTTAAACAGTCATTTGAGTGCAATTAATAGTACATTCAGGACTATAGTGAATGCTTACAATATAATAAAATATTAAAATAAGTAATAAACTAAAATAATAAAAATTTAGATAATTTTTAAAATGATTAAAGTACTAATAGCAAAAGTCAAGTTAATAATCAATAGCATAGGATTAAATATCCATCATAAAGATTAAATGTATTGTTCCAAAATTATTCAGCAAAACTTGCCTCATAAAAGTACATTACTAATTCACATCAAAAACATAAAATAAGCATTTTTTTTCCAGTTTAGCCAGGCTTAATAACCAAAAAAGATTGTGATTACCAATGATATCAGCAATATCTTGATTTTTTTTCAAAAAGAAATTATTCTTCCTTCATGAAAAAAAAAAAAAAAAAAAAAAAAAAAAAAAAAAAACATGAATAGAGTATTAAGAAAATTACAAATTAAAAAATATATGGAATTAAAAAAAACTAAAAAAAAATCAAATTTTATCCCAATATCTGAACTGAAAATTTCGTTGTTTACATCCATAAAATATGTGCGGATTTTAGAGTTGCGGATTTCTGGTTTGCGGATTTGAGAGAGTCTACTGTATCATAAAGCATTCCATACACTATGATGTGCTAGGAGAGGGAAAAGAAAGAAAAAACTTTACTGGGTTCCCTAATGCTTGTTATTATCAAAGTTAAAATTAGATACAAATTGCAATAAAGGGCATACACAGATACAGAGCCTCCAACAAGTCTTTTCATGCTTCAGAAAATTAATAGTTATACAGTAGACTCCCTCAAATCCACACAGCTTCGGATCAGAGGTTGTGCAGGTTTCAGAATTTTGTAGATTTCAGGATATTGCTTTGTTTACGTTTTTTTAGCAGTAATTTAATTGTAATTAATAATGTAATCAAAATTATAATGAATACTTACAATGTAGTAAAATATTAAAATAAGTAATAAATTAAAATAATAAAAATTAAGATATTTTTAAAAATATTAAGGTCAAGTAAATAACCAATAATATATAAATAAATATTAATTGTAAAGATTGTATGCATTTTTCCTAAATTATTCAATGAAACTTGCCTCATAAAAGTACACTGCTAATTCACATCAAAATCATAAAAGAAGGAAGTTTTCTTTCAGGTTTAACCAGACTTAATAACCAAAAAATTTTTATTAATATTTATATAAATATATTTGGTAAAAAGATTGTGATTACCAGTGATATTAACAATATCTTGAATTTTTTCAGAAATGAATTTATTCTTCCTTCATAAAAAAATATATGAATTGAGTAATAATAAAAATTACATATTAAAAAATGTATGGATTTGATATAAAAATAAAAAAGTCGAATTTTGTCTCCACATCTAACTTTTTTTTTTTACACTTGTCAAAATTCTAATAATAATTTTGAGAATTTGAAATTATTACATTCAGGTTCTTACTTAGACATTTTTAACACTTTACCTACCGCATTATGAATTCATGAAAATTTTACATTCTAAAGCATTTTACGTAAATTGTTTAAACTAAATCAAAAAATTTACATAATCATTTAATAAATAGTTGAAGGATTTTAAAAGGATTGTAGGATTAATTAAATTTGAATTTACAGGGATTTTGTGCAATTTTTATAATCCCACTCAAATCTTTTATTTTTAATTATTTTCTTAGTATTTTGTAGAATTATAAAATTTACAAATATGATGTTCTTACAATATAGATATAGAAATATTTCTGCATTGAAAAATCCCCATTCTTCTCCCTCAGCGCCAAGGAAGCTGAAAAGATTCAAAGAGAAATGAAATCATCTTTTTAAAAATATTTTTGTTTTGTGTAACCAATACTTTTGGAACAAGATAAAGTAATGTATCTGTAACTCATTCTAAACAGCATTACAACTAACTGACGTATTAAAAGAATTTTATAATAAGTTATTTTAATGGTACTTATAAGTACCATCGGTAGATAAAGGATTAAGATAATCTTTATACAGTAGACTCTCTCAAATTCACAATCCTAAAATCCACAACTCTCTAAAATCTGCACATAATTTATAGATGTAAACAATGAAAAATTCATTTCAGATATGGGGTCAAAATTTGACTTTTTTAACTTTATATCTATCCCATACATATTTTAATTAGTAATTTTTGTTAATATCACTGAATTCATGTTTTTTCATGAAGGAAGAATAAATTTATTTCTGAAAAAATTCAAGATGTTGCTGATATCACTGGTAATTACGATCTTGATACAAAATATATTTATGTATTAATCAAGCTTTTTTGTTATTAAGTCTGGCTAAAGCTGAAGTAAAACGTTCTTATTTTATGACTTTGATGGGAATTAATAACGTACCTTTATGTGGCAAGTTTCATTGAATAATTTAGGAAAAATACATTTCATCTTTATAATGAATATTTAATCATACATTTTTTATTATTAACTTGACCTTTGCTTTTAATGTTTTAATCATTTTAAAAATTATCTAAATTTTTATTATTTTAGTTTATTACATATTTTAATGCTTTATTATATTGTAAGCATTCCTTATAGTTTTGATTGCATTATTAATTACATTCAAATCAATGTTTAAAAAATGTAAACAAAGCAATGACCAGAAATCCACAAAACTCTAAAATCTGCAAGACCTCTGGTCTCAAGCTAAGCGGATTTAAGGGAATCTACTGTATATGCAAAAGTGAGGTAATATAGGTTCATTCCTAAATAGCTGTTATGTCAAATTTTACTTTTAAATGACTAAATTTTGTAAAGGGTCCTGTTTTGAGATGAAAAATTTTGTGAAGTGTCCTTTAGAGAATCAGATTTCTTCAAAAACAGATCATAAAACAATTTGTTAATTTTTAAAATGCAAAGACACTTACTTTTACAGCTTAAAATTTTTTTTCTTCCACTAATTTGAAAAATTTTGCTTTTTGACAAGTTTTATCATGCATACAACATTCTAGTACGACAATAGAATAAATCTGTAAGCGTATTTCAAATCTGAACTTATGGCTCTGTTTAAATTGTATTTGAAAAACATTCCGCTGTCATTCATCACATGGCGACTAAATAAAATAAACAATCATCCTCCCCCACCCCCAATTTTATATATATATATATATTAAAAAAATGTTTCTAACCAGTAACCAGTTCTAATTTTTAAATACAATGAAACTCCCCTGAGCGACCATTATTTCATGGAACAAAATTTATTCCCATAGACTCAATACTAATTTTACCTCCATTCAGAGTCCAGCCCTGTTGAACTCCTACCATGGGCAAAAAAATTTTTTTTAAAGAAAATAAAAACAAATTCTGTTTTTTCTGGGTCATTTGAAGAGGGTTTTGTTACAAATCACGTGTGAAGCAACCCAAGGCGCCGTGCGGTCGCCAAAGGGAAAGCCACCTGTGGCGCAATGTTTTTGTTTAAAAAGGTAGAAGTTGTTACGAATTCTCGATGCGAGGAAGAATATTTTACTTCCCCGTAAAAAATATGTATCTTTTTATGTAAATATTAGTGTTAGTGTCTGTTCAACTATATATGTGTGTGTCGTCAAAATAAATAGAAAAAATGCCAAGTGGAATATTTTTTAAAGAAAACAAACATAAACTTATATAGCTCGAATCTTCTAGGATTAAAACTGTTCTCTAGAAATGAGCAGTGTCATTAGGTTTTATTCGAAAAATAATTTTGAAGAGCATATTATACATTAAACTTCTAAGTTTCGAATTATTATTCCAGTAATGTTTACGTGTTAATCCCTTTTGTGCCTTTTTAGGCAATAAATTTCACTCTGATGACAAATTATAAATGACAGTATATAAACTCTTTTCAAAACCAAATTCTATCAGGAAACTTTCAAAGAAATACATAACATAATGAAATCGTCATTATTTTTTCCTGTCAAAAGAAATCTGTATTTATTTACAAAGCTTCGAAAATACTTGAAAAGAAAAGCCATAAAATAGATATATAAATATAAAAGATAAAATTGTAAAATCAAAGCAAATGTCAATGCATTATTTTTTTACACTCTGTAATTAACTTATGTAATTAAATTTTGTTTTGATAGTTAAACTTTTATATTTTTTTCCTAATGTGGTACTTAAATTTTAGTAACAATAATCGTTACCTTTTTACGACAATTAAAATCTAAAGTTAAACATGATCTTCATTAAGTGATCACCTCTTTTAGTGACCAATTTGTATTGGAACGAAATGCGGCAGCTTTTAGGGAGATTTTATTGTATAGGAGAGTGCCAATAATTGGAACCTGTTGGGACTGGGCCTACTTCAGATATGCAAAAAAGTGCAAATGACTGAATAAATGAAAGCCCAATTTAATCTTCAACACTTTAAACAAGAATGAAAAATTATGCATACAGCACAGATTATGAAACACTTTCCAACACATTCTCAATACTATAATAAAACTTAACAATTTATTAAGGTGAAGGATGATGTCTAAATGAACAATTTGGAAAATGCATAACCCAGGGGTGATTGTGTTCAGGTTAGATACCTGAATTCAGGTTTTTTTTATTTTTAATTTACAGTTTTTCTGATAGTTCAATTCACAAAATAAGATTAAACTATCAATTTCATGTGATTGCTAAACATAGTTAAAATTTATATATTATGTAACTTGACGTTTCTGTAACAAATTATATTCTCCCCCCCCCCCCCTGCCCTATTCCCTTACAGTAATATTTTCTTGCTAAAATTTCAGGTATTTCTTCATGAACTCACAATCAACCCTGATTAACCATAATGTATTAAAAAGCCAAATTTCTGCTATTACTATGAATAGTAAAAAAAATATATATACATATATATTTTTTAATTGAAAATGATCTATGGATATGTATGCATACTACATTAATACATCAGGAGTCTGCCCAGACTTTTCTCCCAGGATTCTGTTTTTGTGAAACTGTGAAGTTTTTCTTATGTTTGTGAGAACTCTAGTTGTAATTTTGTGAATGTTAAATTTTCAGGTTCTATCCTTCATACATAAAAAGCTAAGTAATATGGTGAGTTCAACTGCTTTTTTACAGGCCAGATTTTATTTTTAAATGACGAAATTTGTGAAAACCTCAATTTGAAGGTGAAAAAATTCTGTGAAATGTCTATTTAGAAGACAAATAACTTTGTGAAGGGTCCTGTTTTGGGGTAAAATGTTTTGTGAAGGGTCCTGTTTGGGGATAAAAAAATTTTGAAGGGTCCTGTTTTGGGGTAAAATGTTTTGTGAAAGGTCCTGTTTGGGGATAAAAAAATTGTCAAGAGTCCTGTTTTAAGTAAAATTATCTTGTGAAGGATTCCTTTAAAGGATCTAAAATTTTACCAAACATATCCCTGTACATGTATACTAAATGAGAAGCAAATGAATCAAATCAAAAGTGTCTGAAGCATACTCACTTGAAGAAGATGGGGTTGAATCTGTTTGGAAAGATTTGTCATCACCAGCAATCTTTTTCGTTTGAACTACACATATAATTGTGAGAATCCCTTCTGGCACATAAATACTGCTCATTTCTTGCAATTTCGCATTACTGCAGTACCTTCTTGTTATACTCATATCAACTTCTGATGTAAAACATCGGTTGGCAGAGTGACTCTTAATTTTTTTTCCACTTCGAGTGATAATGTGGAACTTGCAAAATAAATCATGCGATGGAATTTGAGAATTCAATCTTACAATCGCCAATTCCACAAAGCCTCGTGATATTTTCTTATGACCATAAGGAAACATCCGGAGTTCCCAAGTGGCACTTGCAAAAGAAAATGGTGGACTATGGATGTAGTAACCCACTAAGTTTGGGAGAAATAAGGCATTTGGAATCTTCCATGTGACGTGTTTTGAAATAAATGACTCAAATGACAAATCACCAATTGGCAGCTTCTCTGAAGTGACATTATTCAGCTTGAGACTTGAAAGCCTGAAATTATGCAAAAAAGAATAAATACTGAAAAAAATGGAAGTGTTATACTTATAAATTTAGCTTCAGTATAATTATAATTCCCTCAAGATAGAGTGTTGTCATGAACATACAGCATTTACCATTTTACAGTAGGACTTTCAATTTTAATAGGCTATTTCAGTCACGTGAAAAGACCTGTTTTGCTAATGCTAATTCTGTGGAAGAAATTTTTAAAAAATCTCATTTGCATTTCAATTTTAACTATTGAATAGCTGAGATCAATCAACGATTTTTATTTTTTAGATTTTGTTTACAGATATTTTTAGTGAGTACAATTTCATTTTCGGAATATAATTTTAAAATTGAAAACATTCTCATAAAAAAACATCTGCAATCAAAAACGTAAAAAACAATCTGCATTAACATTACACCTAACATTAAGATCAACCACAGCTATCAAATACAAATAAATGAAATAATAAAAACATTGAAATGCAAACAAGATATCTTTATAAATTTTTTAAATAGTATTAGCATTAGAGAGCGGATTTTTTTGACTGAAGTAGCCCTTTAATCTGGTGATTTCACAAAAACAGAAAAGAATAACAGAAGGGATGGATTTACTATAATTTTTGTTACTTTTACTTTGTTTATCTACTTTAAATGATGTTCAATTGAAGTAATATAGAATAAAAGATTTTGAACTTTACTTGTAATCAGGCCTTAGCCAGATTGAGAAAATGGCACTGATAAAATTTTAATCATTAAGTTAAAAGTGTTGAAAATGAAAACACATTCAAAATAAATGAACAAATTAAAAATAGCTGTTTTTTTTCTTTAGAAAACAGCAATTTCTTTCTTTTTTTTAAACACTATATTTATATTTCAGATTACCTTAGGCGTATTCAGCACAATTTACCGGTCACTTACCGAAGTAACCAATCTTACGAGCAATTGTAGACAAGTACAAAATGAAAATCAAGGTGAAGTGTGACGTCAGCTACAATTCAACAGGATAGTTTTCATTGGTACTACAATTCGCTTTCGTACTACCCTACAACCGGTCGGTAACATTGGTTACTTCAGTAAGTTGCGCTGAACACACCTCTTGTGAAGATAAAATATTTTGCTTTTAATTTCTGGAGACTTATTCACTGTTCCATAAACACAAGCAATTTGCCCAATGCATACCTGCCAACATGTCAATTTTGAAATCCTTACAATTTTTATACTTAAAAATGCATAACATATTCATATACAATGAAAAAAAATATCATTTCATAGCAATATTTTCTACACTACATTCATATTTATTTATATTTTACCAAAATAAAAACATGAGATTGCACAAGGAAATGTTTTTGCAATTTCAAACTTTGTGATTCTATTTCCAAAAAGCTGCCCTGCATGATCTGCAATAGATAGGGAAAGGTTAAATTCACAGCAAATTTTCTGAATGGTTATAGCAGATGGGTAGGGGGAGGGGGATAATCCCTACCGACATTAATTATGCATTTTTTTCAGGTATCTTTAACAAAATGCATATTTTTTCTGCAATTTTTTGGTGAAATGTCCATGATCTTTTCACAAAATCAGTGTTTTTCTCGTGATCTTGAAGAAATCAGCATTTTCCCTGCATCTTTTCATGAAATTGGCCTTTTTCAACAATCTTTAGATAAAATCTGCATTTTTCTGCAATCATCTGACAAAATTCACTTTCTCAATTTTTCCCGTGATCCTTTCAGGAAACTTGCATTTTTGTGTGATCTTTTCACGAAATTGGCGTATTATCCAACATCTCTAGACAAATTGGTGTTTTATCTGTAATCTTTTGATGAAATAGGCATTTTATAGTGATCTTTTGATGAAATTGTAGCTTTTTTTCGCGAATTTTGATTAAATTGCCACTTTTTCCGCGACCTTTGCTAATTAAAGTGGTTTAAGCAAAGTTGACAATTCTATTGTAAGAATTACATTGAGGGATAGGGATGAAAGAAAAGTAAGTAATGCTTAATTAAAGTTGTTCAAGCAAAGCTAAGAGATTGCTGTGTGATGAAGATAGCTTAGGTTTGAATTTATTAAAATAAGCCGACTTGGCTGTCTGGAGCTTTGATGTTTTTCTTCAAATGTAACATAAATACAGTCTAGTTTCTCTTGTAAACACTTCTACTGAGGTGTATCCATTAGGTTAGGACTATATTCTTGACAGATTGATCTAAGGAAACAAAATCAACACCAATAACAAACACAGCAGATTTAAAGTTCATGCATATTTATTCTTGTTATAAGGAATATATAATATTTTGAAAGTATGGATAACAAACTATTTTTAACACACACATACACAAAAAAAATTCTGTGAGGATTTACGTTATTGGCTTTCAACTGTATAGAGAAGTTTTTCCTTGCCAAATCATGCATGATCAGCACTTTTGTTATTTGATTTTCCAACTGTCAAAAACACTGATTTTTCAAAATTTAAATTATAATATTTCAGGAGAAAAAAAAAATTAAGCTTTTTTATTCTGAACACAATCAAAAGCAATATTAATGTAGTAATAAAAAAAGGCATACAATTATCTCTTTCTTCTTTTTTTTTTTTTTTTTTTTTCCCCTCTTGAAAATAGCCATTTGAACTGTTATTGAAGCATATTTTTAAGCATTAACAAAACACAAATATTGACATGACAGTTACATGGTTTAATAGACAAAAATATGCAGATAGTATTTTACTTTAAAACTTATTTTGATTATTTAAAAAACTATTCAATATTTTATAAACATTTTAATTTTGTAAAATGAAACAAAAATGTAATTTTTGTCGTCTCTAATTATAATGAATTTTTAAGATAGAATTGTTTAGAAAATGGATTTTACTTCAATTTCTAAATAAGTTTTTACATACAAAGTATGGAAAAAATAAAAAATCATACATAAGTAAAACAGTCTTAACTTTGTGGAATGATTTAACAAAGAGAGGAGAGAAAGCAGAATTTAATTCTTTAAGTGCAACTTATCAAACAATCCTTCATTGTGCAAACTGAATGAGAGTGCAAACATACTACATTAAAAATGTTAAATACAAGAAAATTACCCGGAACAAATTGTATCATCTTCAGCTGCATATCTCCCAGATCCAGGACAATCTTTACTTGTATGGTCATTAAGGCCACAATTGTAGCATACCTTTTCATTTGGACAATCACGAGAAATGTGACCAGCTTGATTACATGCATAACACTAAAATAAATTATTAAAAATGAATAACTTTATAAAGAGATTATTAAAAATATAATAAAAATGTGAAACAGAAATCAATGTAATTATTCAGCATGAAAAAAACAATAAATAATGAAAAGGTTTTATGAGGTAGCAAAAAAGTCCTGACTTTATAAGCTCTCTTAACTTTATACAGTAGACTCCCTCAAATCCGCACAGCTTGGGACCAGAGGTTGTGCGGATTTTAGAATTTTGCGGATTTCTGGTCATTGCTTTGTTTACATTTTTTAAACAGTCATTTGAGTGCAATTAATAGTGCGATCGAAACTATAATGAATGCTTACAATATAATAAAATATTAAACAAGTAATAAACTAAAATAATAAAAATTTAGATAATTTTTTTAATTGTTAAAGTATTAATAACAAAGGTCAAGTTAATAATCAATAGTATATGATTAAATATTCATTATAAAGATTAAATGTATTTTCCAAAATTATTCAATGAAACTTGCCTCATAAAAGTACATTACTAATTCACATAAAACTCATAAAATAAGGATTTTTTTTTTCAAGTTTAGCCAGGCTTAATAACCAAAAAATCTTAATTAATGCATAAATATATTTGGTAAGAAGATTGTGATTACCAGTGATATCAGCAATATCATGATTTTTTTTCCAAAAAAAAATTAATCTTCCTTCATGAAAAAAACATGAATAGAGTATTATTAAGAAAATTACAAATTAAAAAATGTATGGGATTGATACAAAACTAAAAAAAATCAAATTTTGTTCCAATATCTAAATTGAAAGTTTCATTGTTTACATCTGTAAAATATGTGCGGATTTTCAGAGTTGCGGATTTCTGGTTTGTGGATTTGAGGGAGTCTACTGTATTACAATTTGCATTTTAAAATTTAATTAATTTCCAGAGACTATTATTATTGTTTTAAAATAAAGCATTCGACACCTTTAAAAACCTACTAAGGGCATAGTGATGCAAATCCCTATTTTTGAAAATTGCTGCTATGTGCATCCAAACTATTAGAAAACAAAATATATGGCCTATGTGAAAAGATGTGTTTTCAAATATTAAGGCGCAACACTAGTCACAGAAAAAACCCGGATGATAATGTTAAGTCTACGGGGGCATTCTTTTCAAATATCTCGCTCAAATTTTAATATTTTTTTACATGATTTTTTTTTTTTTTTTTTGCATAGGATAGTTGAGGATGATACACAATTGGGCTAGATTTTACTTTTTCAACTCTGGTTTCAGATTTAAAAAAAAAAAAAAAAAAAAAATTTAACTTTCAAAACCAGTTTAAACTGGTTCTGAAATTGAATTATCATAATATAAAAAATATATAGGAAAATCGGAAAAGTAAAAATTAGTCCGGTTGTAGATCGTCTTCAGCTATCCTATGCAAAAATAAAAATCATGTAAATTTTTTTTTTTAATTAGAGCGAGATATTTGAAAAGAATGCCCCCATAGACTTAACATTATCATCCGGGTTTTTTCTGTGACTAGTGTGGGGCCTTAATCCTATAGAGGAAATTTAAAAAGATATCTTAGGTGCATTTTAATATTTTTATTTATTTTTATTTATTATTATTATTTATTTATTTATTTTTATTTTATTTTATTTTATTTTATTTTTTGCAATGGATAGTTGAGGTTGATCTGCACAAAGGCTGCTTTTTTTTTTCCTTTTTTGATTTTGATTGCAGATATTTTTTATGAAAATGTTTTTGTTTTTAAAACCAGTTCTGAAAATTAGTGTATCCTAAATAAAAATATCTGCAGTCAAAATCAAAAACGAAACGGACAGCAGATGAAGAGATCAATCTCAATTGCATAATACAAAAGAAATTGTTTAAAAAATATTGAAATGCAACCAAAATATTTTTATAAATTTCTTCCATAGGATCAATATTAGAGAACGGGTTTTTTCAGTTGACTGAAGCAATTTCCGAAGTGTGGGAGAATGAAAATGCAAATTTCAAAAAACAAACAATATGGTTGCAGCAATTTTTGTATGGGGTGGAGGTGATAACATATGGTATCGGAAGGGGGGGGGGAGGGGAAGGAGTCCAAAATTAACAAAAAGTTGATAATGTTACATCTAAACAGCCCCTAGCTAATAGAAAAAATGAAAATAATAAGTCTCTCTGAAATTTATATTTTCTAGAAATTTTCAGTGGATACCTGACGACCTTAGTTCTATTCTTCAACAATCAACAATTTTTCTAAATTAATCATTTTTTTAAAAACTGTTCAAAATGGACTGAATGGATGTCATCTGCGGATGCTAATGTGACAAATAGCAGTAATTTTTTAAAATGTTATCATTGCTATCACAGAATTAAGAAAAAAGCTCAACTTGAATTACCATAAGAAATTACCCTCCAATCTTTCAAAAAATGCTTCATCAGTAATGTAATTGATGGAACTGAGGATGTTTTTTTAATAGTTATCATCCTTTTTCATTTTAAAATATCAAATTTGCAATTTTTCTTAGACTTGCATATAAACCAACTCCCTCAAATTTATAGTATGTAAAAAAAAAAAGCCTAAGAATTTTTGGCTTTGCATGGAAATATACATTAAACAAATAGAGTAGACTTAAATCTGCAAACCTAAAATCCTCAACTCTCTAAAATCCGCACATAATTTATGGATGTAAATAATGAAACATTCAGTTCAGATATAGGGACAAAGTTTGACTTTCTTAGTTTTATATCAATTCCATATGTATTTTAATCTGTAAATTTTGTTATCGTTACTGACTTCATATTTTTTTTTTTTTTTTTTTTTCCTTGCAGAAAGAGTAAATTTATTTCTGAAAAAAAAAAAAAAAATCAAGATATTGCTGATATCAATGATAATCATAATTTTCTTACTGAATATATTTATGTATTAATCAAGCTTTTTTTATTATTAAGTCACGCTAAACCTGGAATAAAACCTTATTTTATTATTTTAATGTGAATTAGTATTGTACATTATTCATGAGGCAAGTTTCATTGAATAATATAGGAAAAATACATTTCATTTTTATAATGAACACTTAATCATACATTATTAATTAGACCTTTGTTTTTAATGTTTTAAACATTTTAAAAATTATTTAAATTTTTATTATTTTAGTTTATTACTTATTTTAATAATTTAATTTACTGTAAGCATTCTTTATAATTTAGATTGCATCATTAATTATATTCGAATTACCTTTTAAAAAATGTTAACAAAGTAATGATCAGAAATCCCCAAAATTCTAAAATCTACACAACCTCTGGTCCCAAGCTGTGCGGATTTGAGGGAGTCTACTGTATAAGGATTACAAATATTTAATTGATTAAACTAATAAATGTTCCCAAAGGAAGATAAGTAAGCAAACTGAATCACTTAAGTAATCTAACAAAACTGTACAAAGATCCAGTGAGAATGAAGCTATTATTGGAAATTTGGAAGCTACATAAAAAGATAATAATAATAAGCTGCAATGTCCCTTTGGAGAGATTCCAGATTTGGGGATCTTTTGGTAGCTTCAGATCCCCCAAGACCTGCTTTCCTTCTTCCCCTTCCAGCTTTTTTATGTCTAAGTATTTTTGTTTTAAAATTTGCCCAATATCAATTTTTCAATTTTTTTTCTTTCCTTTTAGAGTCTCAGACATAGAGGTTCCAAATAAGGACAACAGACAGAAAGAGGTCACTCACCAGTACCGCTAAGTGGTGTGGTGAGTGACTTCTTTTCACTCAATGTCCTTACCCGCGTGCCTGAGACTAACAGAAAAGAAAAAGAAAAATTGATGTTGAACACATTTAAAAATGAAAATACTTAAAGACATCGAAAAGCAAGAAGGGTGGGCTGGAGCTCTGAAGTTGCCGAAATATCATTGGGAATTTGAATTTATTATTAATCTTAGCCTAAAAAAAGGAATTACATGACAGATTAAAATCAGAAAAATCAATTTTTTTTTTTTTTTTTTTTTTTTTTTTTTTTTGTAATTACAAAGTTTTGAAAAAACTTTTTTTTAAAGTTTAATGTTTCTTGGACTTTTTCTCAGAAATTTCAAATTTTTCTGACTTTTCCTCAGAAATGGCAGATTTTCATGACTTTCCTGTCCATAAAAAATTCCTCAACTTTTACAGGTTATCCAAGTGGCTTGACATTCTGTTTAATGTATTTTGCAATTATTAAAAATATATTCAGCATTAGAGGTTTCATGCTTAAAATTTGCATAGTATCTAAATTACTTGAAGCTGAATGGTTTGGTATTCAAAGACAAAATTTACAGAAGAATCTAAATATGAAGTCAAAATTGGGTGTTAGCATTGAAAATTTGTTTACATTTCTATAAGAAGCCAACTCCTGAAGCATGATTTATGTGCAGTATTAATTGGTAGACAAAATTACTAATTGCTTGGTCCCAATCATATGGTAATTAGTATCAAAGGTACATTTTCCCCCATATCATTATATAAAAGTGAATGAAGTATGAAAATATAATTTAAGAGAATAAATTAAAAAATACATACACTTCCATATTCTAGTTCAGATTGCCATGCCTTCCACTCTGTAAAAATTACAAAATATAAAGGAGCATACAAGAATAATTTTTATCATTTTTTCAAAACATTCAAACAAGAATAAAAAAGCAGTAAAAATTACATGTTCATTAAAAAAAATAAAAAATAAAGTAAAAAATAAAATACTTTTAACAAATAGTAACATAATGTGAATTCGAGCATACATAATGTCAGTACCAATTCAATAAAATATGCATAATAAAAGACATGCCTTTTAAAAACTTAAATAGATATGGTAAATTATTATTTTGAATATATTCCAGCTATTTGTACTTATTCATATGATATAATTAAAGCATAGGTGGGACTTTTTCAAAATTCTTACCAGCCAAGGATTTATTTCCCCAACCTGCAAGATGCAATACACACAAATGAAAATAATTATGACAAAATCGCATGTGATTAGGGGCAAACTTAATATAAGATAGAACTTAGTACCATATTTACACTGTAATAATATAGAAAGTTAAAATATCTAGGTTAAAAAAAGTGTATCTGATAATGTCTCTATTGCCTACATATTTTCAAAAACTAAAAATCCACTTGCCACTGGCGAGCAAAATTATATATTTCCCCATCCCTGTACTTAAATTAAATTCAGATTATAATCATTTAGAATTAAATTTTATAAGCTGTTACATACATCTTATAAAATTTTAATTGATTTACAATTTTACAAACCAGGTATATATGAGGTGTTCAGAAGTCATTGCGATTTACTCCATCAAATAAAAATGCTCATTTTAAACATTTAAAGTTGTTTATCTATTTAGAAAAAAAACGTAAAATGCTTTAGAATGTAAAATTTTCATGAATTTATAATGCGTTAAATAAAGGGTTAAATCCTTCTAATATGCCCGGCTGCCCTTTTTAATACTTGCTTTTCACCCAATGAAAACTCAGTTAATCTCCAGAAAACATCACAAATCCTAGAAGACTCTAAACAAATTAGCTCAAAATATTTTTTGTCAACAAGGTACAAATAAGCTCTTTTTGAAATAAATGTACTCTTTTTTTAGAATAGTATTACATTTTTGATAAAATGTATCCTATTTTAGAATAGTATTTCCTTTTTGATAAAATGTACCCCATTTTAAGAATAGTATTACCTTTTTGATAAAATGTACCCTATTTTATAATAGTATTTCCTTTTTGATAAAATGTACCCTATTTTAGAAGTGTTCCCTTTTTGAAGAAATTAATAATTTTTTAGAACAGTGAAAAATTCCTGCCCGGTAGTCCATTTTTTCTATACTTCGTTTCACCTTAACTTGGCAGCACAGAATATTCTACAAGAGCCGAATTACAGCCGTTGCCGTAGAAACCAGGGTTTGCTTGAAAAGCACAGGATTGCAAATAAAAAAAAAAAAAGCACCATTTTGGCGGGAAAATATAATGCGTGTGCAAATATTGATATGTTTTGAGGTTTCTATGAAATTTATTTTATTATATAATCATTTACTAAATCTAAAATAACGAATATCATTATTATTCTTTTCTTTGTTTCACAATTTTTTTATTTATTTCAGTTTTGTTTCATATTGTTGATTTGCCGACTCACAAAATGCGAAAAATGTCTAAAAATCCCGAAATTTCTTTTTTAATTTCGCATAAATTCCGGAAAAACTATGTTGAAAAGATGAAAATTTTTACTGGAATAAGCTAAAAACTTGAAACTGAATTCCATGCATGAATGTCACATTTTTTTTTTAAGAATTTTCTGTGCGATTTTTTTTTTTTTTTTTTTTTCGTTTCAGTGTGATTTTTTTTAAATCGACAAATGGAGAGAGGAAAAATTTACATATTTAAGCTCAAAATTTAAAACTTAATACCTCTTACAAATGTTAAAAAAAGCCTTAAAAAGTAAAAAAATTCTATAAATCCCATTAAAAAATTAAGAAAATAAAAATATAATTCTAAGCGAATTTTATTGAAAAGAGGCATTAATTTTATTGAGTTAAAAGATTAAAGACAAATTCTCCGAAAATCTATTTAAAACAGAAAATTTATTATTTATACCCAACCACTGGCAGAAATCTGGAAAAAGCCAGATACCACACTATCAGACTGAGTATCTCTCAACTTTAATGTATATAAAATTATAGATAATTGAATGTAAAAAGTCATGATTTTTAAAAATTTAAATTATTTTATAAATTTTTTGCCCACCCCTTCGTGCTTTAAAATACATAATTTCTGATGAAAAGTTTGTATCGTAAACAATTACATCTCTAATTACTAATGTAAAATATATGTTGCTTTAATTCTAAAATTATAATTATTAGTTAGAAATTTCAAAAAATATATAAACTGCAAATTAGTAATTTCATTAGTAATATCTAATAACATTATGTACGTGAAAATTTTATATTAATTATGGAAAACTATATTAAATATAACAGACATTTACATTTAATACAATAATAAAAAATTGCATTTAACACTAAATTGCTAATATTGCTTAAAATTAAGAAGCTACTTCACTCATACAAAAACACTCCAATTTAATCCTATGGACGATTTTTTTTAAAAAGAAATATCTCGTTTGCATTTCAATATTTTACTGGGGTTTTTGTTCTTGCATTGGATAGTTGAGCTCAATCTTTACAAAGAACCACTTTTTTTACTTTTTAGGTTTTGTCAGTACGAATTCTTTTTCGGGATGAGGGAAGGGGGTCAATTTTCATACTTTCATTCGAAAGTGAAATCATCCTAAAACAAAATCAAAAAAGTAAAAAAGGTCTTTGTGAAGCTCGATCTCCAGTGTTGAATTCAGGAGGTGGCCTGGGGGACATTCCTTTCCGGAACAATGAGATCCCCCCCCCCCCCACACACACACTCCGAAGCCACAGAAATCCCTCTCGGAGAAAAGTATCTGAATTTAACACTGTCGACCTCAGCTATGAAATGCAAAGTTAATATTTTAAAAATACTGAAAAGCAAATTCGATATATTTTTTTTTAATTTCTTCTATAGAAGTAATATTAGCGAGCAAGATTTTTCATGAATGAAATAGCATCTTAATGATTACTAAACAATTAATTCTCCAAGTAGTAACATAATATTTATATACAGTTTTATACTTCAGAACTTTTCATAAAAACAATAAGAATGCGATGAGTGACAAAGCACTGGAATTCACAGATGCTTAAAAAGCGCGCCAGATATTTAACCTTGAAGATTGGTTCCTCGCCAAAGGATAATTTTTTACGCCAAGATTTTTACTTTATACGTACGCTTTAAATAGAAATTGTTTTTTAATTAAACACTTTTAACAGAGAATTTACTTTAAATATATGTTACAAAATCTCGAATTTATTAATTTATAAACATAACTATATAAATTTCTACGCATTTTCACCATAAGATTAAAAAATATCGGAGAACTATTTTTCACGGCGGCATGTTACTGTTTCTACCTTTCACAGTGCTGCCAAGTTAAGGTGGAATAGAGTATAAAGTCAACACAAAGTAACAAATAAAGCATAAAAAGTTTGCTTGTTTTTGTTTAGTTACAGATATTTATTTTTAACTTTGATGCTGTAAGGATGAAAGGGATGGGGGGAAGCAAAATTTTAGAAAAAAGAATGGGAAATTCAGATGACCTTTTTCCCCCCCAGAAGTTTAAAGAAATACAAAAGAGCTTCTCCCTTATTATAGAGTAACGAAAACATAAAATTAAGGAATTTTCACAAATTTTGTTTTAAACAAGTATACGAATAATTTTTAAAATTTAAGCTCTTTTAATGATTTCTATGGATTGTTCAAACATTAACTTAACATGAACAAAGCTAAAATGAAGTTAATATGAGCAAATGGGGAAATTGCACGTTTTTCAATTTAACTTGCATTTTATAGAGTACAAACGTACGAGCATTTTGATACCATTTTTACGTTTTTTGTAAATTCGGAAAGTCCATTAAATTAATTTTAAAAATGCAAATTTTGTTTCGGCAGGAAAAAGCCGCGTCATGTGACGAAAACGGGTTTGATGTCACAACACATGAAAACAAACCTATGCCGTATTTCCCCCTGTACTTTTCTATGAGGATAGCTTGGATTACGCTGAATTGATTTCTTTCTTTTCTTAAAAATGGTTTGTAGAACAAACTAAAAGCCTTGTAAATTGCTCTAATAAATAAATAATATTGTGAATTCGAGAGAGATTTTTTCCCCCTCGTTGTTCTAAGAATTTTCATTTTAAAATATCGATACATGTTTATACTACAGTTGTATTTTATAGAATAACATATATTTCTCCTTATTAATATTTCTCAATATTTAATTTAGCAAACTGGTTCAAATATAGTATTTCTTTCATTATCAAGTAGATCTGGGCAATTATAAAAAAGTTTTCTTATTTATATTTTATATTTGAAATGAGAATTTGTCCTGCTTTCGTTAAATGATTTATCTTTCCAATTGTTAAATAAGCTATTTTTGAATCGGAAAACAGATAAATTCAGAATGAAAGCAATTTTTTCAGGTGGCTTTAAGGTAGGCTTACAGAATCTTTATATAATTATACACAAAAAAGAAAAAAAATAATTTTTTGAAAATGTTGTACGTACACAAAAAAAAAAAAAAAAAAAAAAGTAATTATTTTAAATACTGTCGATTTTATGAACTCCATCAGACTTTGGTACTGAAAATTTTATGCTTTATAAACCTGCATATAACAACTCAGTATTTGGTTCATGAATTCTATTTTTTATGTTTGTTATAAATTAACAGTATTTTAACGGAAGTTAAAAGATCCAAAAGAGAGAAACAGGAATCCCCGACATACATAAGCAATGCGCTCTGTAAACTTTTACGTAAATTTACGTTCTAAAGTTTTATGTTGTACAATGCTCATTTTCAAAATGTAAATACTATTTTCTTTAACAAGATAATAATAAAAAAATCATTATTATTATTATTTAATAAAAGTTTGAGCATTCAGAAAAAGACATATGTGTTTAGAGTCTGATAAATGTTAAGCAGATCATTCTGAGAAACTACATTTCAAACAAATAAAAAGTACTACATGGATTCAAAAGTTATTCGTAAGAAAACAATATTAAAATGCCAATTAATTACTTGTACTCTTTTTTATTTAACTTAACTTGTTTTTCGCATGTAAGGATAGGATTGTGCATTTGATTTTTCACCCACTTTCAGATAAATTAAGAAATATAAAAAATATGCAATAAAGTATGCTTCCAGTGGCAATACATCGTTTTAATATTTTTCGAAATTAATTATAAATCAATACATTAATTTTAACGGGGTTTTCCGTTAGGTCAAAACAGTTTATAAATTGTCGAATTATTTTTGTCGTTACAAGGTGCAATAACATTAAGTTTATTATGTTCTAAGGCACGGTCTCCTCCCCCGCCTCAAAAAAAAAAAAAAAAAAAAAAAAAAAAAAGGTTGTGAAGCTGCAAATAGTTTATAGAGTATAAAGTAGAAAATATAAGTAAAAAATAGAGTCCCTTTTTTATAATTCCGTTTTTATGAACGATTCGTATCAATGATTTCAGCTGACAAAGGTCTGCGTATTCCTTGATAACGGTCAAATAAATATATATTTTTAATATTGCTATCTTTGGCATATTCGGCTACATTTGAATGGATTCCCCACCCCACCCCCGTTTCTCTCACACATCACACATGTCATTAAAAAAAAAAAGTGAAATGTTAACACGTGAAAACAAAATTTTACATGTATACATATAGAATTGTATCTGAATCTGAGTAATACATATGTATTATACGCTGTGTTGAATTCAGGGGTTGTCCGAGGTGGACATATTTAAGAAATATGCTTGAATAAATTAACTCTTTCATAATAAAGGAACAATGATTATAAGTTGAATTCAATTTAGAAATTCTAAATGATAGTTGAAATAATGCTTTTCTTTTCTTTCTATATATTAAAGCAGAAATCGAGCAAATATTTTTATTTTTTCAAAATAAATTCACAAGCCTACATTTTCTACCAAATGTGTTAAAAAAAAAAAAAAAAAAAAAAAAAAAAAAAAAAAAAAGTTGATTTTTTTTATAATTAAGTTTGATAACCATGCCAAATTATCGTGTTATATTGGACATTTTATGAAAATAAAAAGTAAAAAATGAACTGCAATCATAAGTTTTTGCTTTAATACTTATTTTTAAGTAAGCACATAAAAAAATAAAAGACAATATTTATAAATTTAGTCACGTATGTTGTAGTAATTTGTTTCTGATCTATGAATACGCAATTATTATTGACAGTAGTCAATTTAAAATTTTATTCGATAAGTCAGTATTAAATTTTTTCTTGTATTTTTATGCAATAGTTCAAAATTTAACTTTCTCATAATAAATTCAAGTTAATTTTTTTATCTGTAATATAACTTGCACAACACAAAATTTTATTCATAACAAAACGAATTATTAAACATTATAATGAATTAAGGAAACAATACATTTCAAAAACTAGATAAAGATGATTTTACTTACGATTTATTTTTTAATAAAACTATAATTCATTCTTTATTCTTTTAAGTAAGTCAGAGTAAGTAAAAAAAATGTGCCTTTTAGCTTTAGCTCCTTATATCTTTACCCACATGAAATGCATTTTTTATGCCCTTAAAATAAATTTGAGAGGAAAATAAAGAACTATTTCAAGAAGGTATAATTTTATATCTTATAACCCAACTACCTACAGCACTTTTCTAAATGAAAATTAATACAAATGTATAAATCAATAGTACATTATATTTGGATATGTTAAATAAAATAATGTTTTGACTCTAGTTTGATTTTGTTTTTGTGTAAATGAGTTTTTAAAAGATGTTTATAGTAGATAACAAACAGAAAGTAACGGGAAACAGCCTTCAGTCACAATGCAGTCGGCTAAGGAAGAATCTGCGTTTCATGTGTAGTGACGTCAAACCAATCCCGTCCCGTTTTCGCATCACGTGGTTTTGTTTTGCTTTTAACGGAGTTTAAAACTGCAATAACTAGTTATTTTAAATTATTTTTACAATTCCGAGTTGATTTTCAGGGAATGTAAGATGGTCTTCATCAATTAAACATAAAAGAAAGCAAAATTTAAGATGAGTGCAACTTCCCCATTGCACACTAAAAATCATTCATTATTGAAATTTACTAGTACATATGATGTCGTCATGATGTTAGGAGGTATGTCTAGTGACTGAATGGATGTTCACAGATGCAATATCATAAACCATGCAAACAGCAACAACTGTCCTCAATATACCAGAATAAACAGTCATTTTGGCAGATTTTCCCAGATTTGGAAATTTTTTTGTATTATCCCCTGATTTTTACAACTTAAAATTTATTCCCTAATTTTCTCACAAATCCCATATTATTCTGATAAGTATGAAGCCTGTAAAAAGAGTTATTTGATCAACTTCTTAATGACTGGAAAATAGGCAAAAAATCCTTTTCCTGTTTCCCTCTTAAGTCAATACCTCCCCCCCCCCCTTTCTTTCATGACACATTTTGTAGCGCACAACTCTCCAGACTTTTCAAGTATCCAGCAATTGCCATTTCCTGAGCATGAAAGTTAATTGAGCTTTTGCTGTATAAAATTTAGTTTCTTCCCACATGAATAATAAAAATAACATTTTTTAAATGTTGTGCCACTTCATCTACAAAACAATCTTTTGAAGATTGAGTAGAAATCAAAATTTCTTCGAATAAATGTTAAATACCAAATGCTTACCTTCATCAGGAGTATTACCACAGTCTTTATAAGTATGTCCAAATTCTTTACATCGATAACATATAATCTGTTCACACTCATGTGTAAAATGGCCAATTTGGTTACACTTCAAACACTTTGCTACAACATAAATAAAAATAGTTTAATACGACTTTGAAAGGTATTTACAATTAAAAAAAGTTATTTTAATGCATATATTTTAATAGTTTTAAATCTTTCTCAAATTTTTCTCAGGTTTACCCCCCCCCCCCCCCCCAAAAAAAAAAAAAAAAAAAAAAAAAGCAGAAACTAAAAGAATAAATGATATCTGTTGTTATTTTTATTGATATTCTGCATTTACATGGGCCAAGTAAGGTTAAGGATTTTAAAATATGCAGCATCCTGCCTTTTTAAAAAAGGGTAAAATGCTCCCTGCTTTAAAAAAATATATATAGATATATATATTGAGATGGGCCTCTAGTTGTCTCCCAAAGATCTTAAGTGAAATTTTTCATCTTACTATGGTATTTCTACATAGTACATTAAAAGTACATTACTATTATTATTATTTTTAAACATACGTCTATTACCTTGTTTTTGTAATAATTTATGAAAATACATCACACAATATACTTACATTTATTTTGTTAAAATGTATTGGAAAAAAAAAAATCCCTTTTGGCATGGCCTATAGGCGGAGGTAGATTTCGAAAAGTTTTCATCTCAAAAAAAAAAAAGCCTATTTCTACTTAAATGCCCATTTTGGCAATATATTTTGAATTATATTCTTACTTTATTTAAAAAATTGACCAATATGCTCATTATATAGTTCCTAAATAACAAAAAACTGTTAATTAAATTCGTTTGACAGCAAAATTGAATTTAAAAATGAGTCATAAAATAACCAATTTATTATTTTAATACATCCACAATTCTTTAATCAAGATCGCTTTGAGAAATTTTGTGCGAAGTGCTCACTTTGACAGATTTTTTTAAATATATATTTAGTCTTTATCAAAAATCTGACCAATACGGCACATTACACAGTTCCTAAATAACAAATAACTGTCAATTGAATGCGTTTGAGAGCAAAATTGAATTTAAAAATGAGTCATAAAATAAACAATTTGTTATTTGAATACAACCTCAATTCTTTTATCATGATCGCTTTGGGAAAATTTTTTGCGAAGTGCTTACTTTGACAGCTTTTAAAATATATATATTCACCCTTTATCAAAAAATCGACGAATACGCACATTATATAGTTCCTAAGTAACAAAAAACTGTCAATTGAATGCGTGTCAGAGCAAAATTGGATTTAAAAATGAGTCATAAAATAACCAATTTGTTATTTGAATACCCACAGTTCATTAATCATCTCGCTTTGGGAAATTTTGTGCGAAGTGCCCATTTTGGCAGCCTTTTTTGAAATATATTCTGCCTTTATCAAAAAACTGACCACTCCGTCACATTATATAGTTCCTAAATAAGAGAACCTGTAAATTGGATGCGTTTGAGAACAAAAAAAGATTTAAAAATGACTCGGTAAAAACGCAATTTCTTAAATTTCCTCAAATTTTAATCACGATAACTTCGTGAAATTCTGTTCAAAATACCCTTTTTGGCAGCCTTTTAAAAAATATATTCTGCCTTTATCAAAAAACTGGCCAATACGTCAAGTTATATAGTTCCTAAATAATAGGACCTGTAAATTGCATGGGTTTGAGAACAAAAATGAATTTAAAAATGACTCATGAAAAACGCAATTTGTTATACTTAATGAATTTTTTAATGGTGAAAACTTCGGGAAATCTGTTCAAAATACCTTTTTTGGCAGCCTTTTTAAAAATATATTCTGCCTTTATCAAAAAATTGGCCAATAAGTCGCATTATATAGTTGCTAAATAACAGGATCTGTCATTTGGATGCGTTTAAAATCAAAAATGAATTTTAAAATGAGTCAGAATATAAGCAGTTTGGATTTGAGGTTTTTTCTCCAACTCCTATTTTTGTTTAATTTATTTTTGCTATAAGAATTGGTTCTATGAAAAACTTGTCAATATAAAAGTTGTAGATATTATTGTGAAGATGTAAAATAAATTTAATTAGATTTAATTGCTTAAGAATTGAGTAAGTTATGGGTTTTTTTCTTTTTCCTCCCCCCTTTTTCTTTTCGTTTTTAATTTTTTTCATCGGTAAAAATTGGTCCTATCAAAAACTTGTAAATACAAAAGTTTTAGATAATATAGAGTACATTTATATAAAATTTAGTTGGATTTGATATCTTGAGAATTGACGAAGTTATGAATTTTTTTCTCCCAAAAACCATGTTTTTTTCGCCCCTTGAGCCCATTTTTAACTTTATCAAAAATCTGTCACGCATAAACTTTTTCCTCATTTTTTAGAAGTAATATAAACTTTAAACTGATTCGATATCTATTTTAATTAAAAAGTTATCGCGTTTTTCCTGTTTTCACAAAAACCCTCCTAACTTCCACCCCCTTGGTCCGATTTTGCCCATTAACGAACTTAACCGAGATTTTATGCCCCTTTATTTTATGTAAAAGTTTGATGAAGATCTGAGCATAATTATGGAAGTTATCGTGTCTAGAAGAAAGTGATATACACCGATAGATAGATAGATAGATAGATAGATATATAAACTTTTTTACTGATGGTAGTTTTGGGGTCTAGGAGTCATGATTCGTGTAAATCCGCAAAAATTTTTCAGAAATTCCAACATGGGAGACAATGCAATAGGTAGTATTTCATACGAAATCTACCTAAAAATTAATTGAATGAAGAACTAATTATAACTGCAGTTATAAAATAATACTTTCATACTTGCACAGTTGATCATAATCATTATCTGCATCATTTTTATAAGATTACAAGCATAAAACCTGCATTCTTATAAGTGGTTTGTAAGCAAATTTTATGCATTGTAGCGATTTTTTTTTTCTTCAAATTTTCACTTAAGTGATATATATCTAGTACAGATGTGAAAGATGTAAAAATCTTAAAGAATTATTTAAAACTAAGAATTTAATAACTTTTTTTTAATGCTATGATGCACCTATTGTTGTTGTAAGCAAAGAGGAGCATGACAATAACACATCGGAAAACTCACATTGTTCTGCTGAAAAAAACAAAAAAAAAACAAGCATAATCACAGTGAAAGAATATTCAGAAGAGTGTACAAAAAATATGCACCAAATGAAACTTTCCTTGAAACTGGAAAAAGCTGGAGGTGTTTGACATGCAGCTGGAACTACTGATTTAACATCCAGAAAACAAATAAAGGGTGCACTGATCACTTTATTAAAAATTTTGTGAGCATAGTTATCTATTTTTGCATTTATATATATTTTTTACTGTTTTGTTAACAGCATCAATGTCTCAAAATCAAAGTCATTTGATTGGGATATCTTAATATATATATAAGATGAAACTACACACTTTATTTGTAGTTCTATAATATTTGGGGTCTAACGAGTCACTACAGTTCTGCAAATTCCAAACATTCCTTTTTTTCATTTTTTGCTGATATATATTGTTTCACGATTAATAGTTTTATATACAGTAGACTCCCTCAAATCCGCAACTCTCTAAAATTCACACATAATTTACAGATGCTAACAATGAAAAACTCAGTTCAGATATTGGGACAAAGTTTGACTTTTTTAGTTTTATATCAATTCCATAAATATTTTAGTTTGCAATCTTTGTTAATATGTCTGAACTCATATTTTTTTTTCATGAAGGAAGAATAAATTTATTTTTGAAAAAAACTCAAGATATTGCTGATATTATTGGTAATCAGAATCTTCTTATCAAATATATTTATGTATTAATCGAGCATTTTTTGGTTATTAAGTCTGGCTAAACCTGAAATATATCTTCCTTATTTTAGGATTTTGATGTGAATTAGTAATATACCTTTATGAGGCAAATTTCATTGAATAATTTAGGAAAAATACATTAAATCTTTATAATGAACATTTAATCAAGTATTATTGATTATTAACTTGACCTTTGCTTTTACTATTTTAATCATTTTAAAAATTATCTAGATTTTTATTATTTTAGTTTATTTTAATATTTTATTATATAATAAACATTCATTACAGTTTCGATAGCATTATTAATTACATTTAAATTAATGTTTAAAAAAGGTAAACAAAGCAATGACCAGAAATCTGCAACATTCTAAAATTCGCACAACCTCTGGTTCCAAGATGTGCAGATTTGAGGGAGTCTACTGTATCTCTCTCTCTCTCTCTCACTCACTCACTCACTCTCACACACACACACACACACACACACACACACACACACACACAGAGGTTGGTCTACCCTGTAAAGTGAGGAACCGTGTTTACACAATACGTTCCGAGTAACCTTAGAAATTGTGGTCAAAACCGTAAAAATGCAATTTACTGATACGTATTCACATTAATAAAAGCTATAACTATATTTAAAATTATATTTTTCTTGTAACATTATTTTTTATTAAATAAAACAGCAGGAGATGTTTCGCATGTAGATCGAGTAACTGGTTCAGCTTACACACATGGCGTTGTGAGTAACATAACCTCGAACTAAGATAGTAAAAATTGTTACTCAGAAGAACGGTAATTTTTATCTGCTGTGTTTAGTGCTGATTGCTATAATGGGCTAAGATAATTCTCTTCCCCGTCACTATAAAGTTTAAGACAAAAAAAAAAAAAAAAAACGTTTATATATATATATATATATATATATATATATATATTCGCACAAAATTGCAATATCCGTCTTTGTTTGCATTCAGCGAGTGTTGAGGAAATATTCATTTTCTGTTATTCTAGACTTTTGTTTAACAATGCTATTCATATATAATAGATCGGTTTGATCTCATTTGTTATAAATTCCGAATCAGAGATTTTGTGTTTAATTTAGAGAAATATACAAATCGGTAAACGGAAAAAAAGTGACCGGAAAAAAAGTTATCGGAAAAAAAGTGACCTAAACTACAAAAGCGAAAAAAAGTGACACGGAAAAAAAGTGACAAGGAAAAAAAGTGACACGGAAAAAAAGGGACACGGAAAAAAAGTGACAAGGATTGATTTTGGGGAATTATTATTGATTTTGGGGATTCATTGGTTAAGTTTGAAAGGGGGATGGGGGGGGGCTCATAATTTAGGTAAATGGGTTTTTCATGCTGAATTAACTGTTTTGGTTCAATTTTTGGATATACGTTCATACTGAAAAGACGCTTGCCTGATTAGTTTTGGGAAGGGACGATTACCCCCCCCCCCCCAATCCGTCCTCAATTAGATGAATGGGTTTTTATGCAGAATTATCCAACTTGTGTCAAATTTGCATATAGGTTCTTTTCGATAAGGCTTATATATAGTATAAAGTGCCTGAAGAGTTTTAGGAGTTTAATGGTTAAGTATAGAAGGGGAACGGGGGATAACCTTTCTTAAATTAATGGCTTTTTACGGATAATTATCCGATTTGCTTCGAATTTTGGACATGGGTTAGTTATGATAAGACGTATTTCTGATTATTTATGGGGTTCTTTTGCTAATTAAAAAGGGGGCGGGTGTTTACTACCCCCGGCCTTAAATTAGATTTGAAAAAAAAATATGCACACTTATCCGATTTATTTCAAATTTTGGATGTAGGATCTTTCTCCTAAATTCCTGAATAGTTTTAAGGGTTTAATGGCTATGTATAGAGGGAGAAAGGGGGATAAACCCCCTTAAGGGTGTATTCAAAAGAACGCTTTTCCACCTTCAACAGCTCGAAATTTTCCGATACAATTTCAGACACATTTTCAAAAGTAGAAACATGAAACTTGCTGAGGATATTTTTGAAGAGATGTACAAGGTGCCATGTGCTGTATTTTTACGCTCAATTCATTAGAATTTGATTTATAAACAATTATCTTCTCAGTATGACCCTTTTTTTCGTTCACAGATCTCCCGCCAGGGGAAAATCTGTTCAAAATGCCATTTTTGATTGCTTTTTTCGCAATATTTTCTGCATTTATCAAAGAATTGACAATTACGGCACCTTGTGTACTTTCTAAATAAGACAATTTGCCACTTTGATGTATATGAGAGTAAAAATGAAGTTAAAAAAAAATCGGAAAATAGACAGTTTGAATCGAAATACACCCTTAAATTAAATAAATGGCTTTTTGCGCAGAATCATCCGATTTGCTTCAAATTTTCGATGTATATTCATTATAAGAAGGCGTATCTCTGATTAATTATGGGGTTCTTTTGCTAATTAAATAAGGGAAAGCAGGCGATTAATCCCCCCATTCTATAAATAAGATTTTTTTTTCCACAATTATCCAACGTATTTCAACTTTTGGATATAGGTTTTACCTGATAAAGTGAATCCCTGAATAGTTTTAAGGGTTTAATGGCTAAGTATAGAGGGATAAACGGGGGATAACCCACAAATAATCAGGAGTTCGCCTTATCATAATGAACGCACATTCAAAGTTTGAATCAAATAAGATAATTCTGCGTAAAAAGCCATTTATTAATTTAAGGGCGGTTATCCTCCGTTCCCCCACTGTATATGTCGGACGTTCCTCTCAGCCCGCACAACTTTGAAGAAAGTCCGTGGTAGTTATAGCTGCCACCACCGATATTACTAGGTGATATCGGTCACCCACTGTGAGGATTGTGTAAATGAACACTGACGCTGTCAATTAACTGAATTAACAGTTTATTTAGAATATATGTACACACTAAATACGCTATTTAGCATTATATACAATTACAACTCGGATATAGGTGATCCGGTTCAACATTAAATTAAATACAGTGAAGGTTGGCTGTGTACTATTCGAATTACACCTTCCACCTCACACTCAATGCACGTTAGATTAACTTTATCGGAGATCACTTTCGAATCTCCCAACACATGGATACTCGGCTTGCACTTCTCGGCCCAGAGCGCTAAACACCAGGACGTCTGTGTCCCTTGCTCTCCAGATACGCACTGCCTCCGCTCTACAACGCAGAGCACACCCTATCAGGACCTCTGTCCAACACTACTCTCTAGGTATGAACCCAGATACGAACTGAACTAATCTGAGATAAGACTTGCTCTTCTCAAATCACGGTGTTTCCCCAATATCAACCCCCTTTGGGGCTCCCAGAGGTGGTCTCAGAACCTGACAGTATACTTAGCCATTAAACCCTTAAAATTATTCTGGGACTAACTTTATGAGAAAAAACATATATCCAAAATATGAAATATATCGGATAAGTGAACATAAAAAACAATTTATATAATTTAAGGGGATCGGAAAATCACACGCCTTAATTTTTAATTAGAAAAATAACCCCATATGTAATCAGGGATACGCCTTATCATAATGAATCTATAATCCAAAATTGTAGCAAATCCTATAATTCTGCGTAAAAAGTAATTTAATTTAAGGTAGGTTATATTCTATTCCCCTTCAATACTTAGATATCAAATCCTTAAAACTATTCAGAGATCCACCTTATCAGTAAGAACCTATATTTAAAATTTGAAATACATGGGGTAATTCTGCATAAAAACCTATTTTTTTAGTTTAAGGGGGAGATAACTGCTCGCCCCCCACCCTTTATAATAAGCAGAAGAACCCCATAACTAATCAGAGATACGTCTTATCATAATGAATCTATGTCCAAAATTCTAAGCAAATCGGATAATTATGCGTAAAAAGTTATTAATTTAATTTAAGAAAGGTTATCCCCCGTTCTCTCTCTATATATAACCATTAAAACTCTTCATGCATTATATGCTATATATAAGCCTTATCGAAAAGAACCTATATTCACAGGGCCCGACTTAGACAGTGGGGGGCCCTGGGGCAAACATTATTAGAGTGGCCCCCTTCTATCTTAAAAATGTTTGTGAATTATACTCAAGTGACTAAAATTAAAATTCAAACCTATTGTATGTATGCATAAATTTTGTACCAAGTACTGATTTCAGTATTTATATTTCACATCTTTATACATAATAACAGATGATAAATAATTTTAACTATTAATTTTCTTATGATGTAACTATTACTTTAAGGGAACGTGGGGCAGGGAAGCAAAGGGGGTAGGAGAAAAAAGACCCTTTAAAATTGAAAAAAAAAGAATTTTGGTAATATTTTGCTATTTTATATCATTTGGCCCTTTTTTAACAATAAACTTTTCTCTTCTTGGGGGCCCCCCCTCAAACCGGGGGCCCGGGGCAATTGCCCCGCATGCCCCTGCCTTAGTCAGGCCCTGTATATTCAAATTTGACATACGTTGGAAAATTCTGCATAAAAACCCATTCATCTAAATGAGGACGGATGGGGGGGGGGGGGTAATCGTCCCTTCCCAAAACTAATCAGGCAAGCGTCTTTTCAGTATGAACGTATATCAAAAAATTGAACCAAAACAGTTAATTCAGCATGAAAAACCCATTTACCTAAATTATGAGCCTCCCCCCCCATCCCCCTTTCAAACTTAACCAATGAATCCCCAAAATCAATAATAATTCCCCAAAATCAATCCTTGTCACTTTTTTTCCGTGTCCCTTTTTTTCCGTGTCACTTTTTTTCCTTGTCACTTTTTTTCCGTGTCACTTTTTTTCCGCTTTTGTAATTTAGGTCACTTTTTTTTCGATAACTTTTTTCCGGTCACTTTTTTTCCTAGATTCATACAAATCATAAGGAATCAACATTACAATTATAAACCGGTTGAAAAACAAATAAAATAAAACGTAACAAACATAATTATGTATAGAAAATAGATTATTTTTAACTAAGAATAGACATTTACTTCAATACTGATATATAGTGTCAAAACATTACAGTTACTTCAAGAAATCACTTTTATAGAAAATTATATAAATATGATTTTATGTTGCAATGGAAACACAAATTTGATTTGAAATAGTATAGTGAATAATGAAGTTATATAATATTTAATCTGAAAATGGTGCGCTAATCTGAATAATTAATATTTTTCAAAATCTTTAAACACTTTAAGTGCATCTTTTGTATTTTACAAGCACTTATATGCTCTATCAATGATTTGTAAATGCATAGGGGTTCGAAGTAACGCCTTATTAAAGACAAGTTGCCAAAAACTTTCGCAATCTATCCGAAGTTTTCATACTTGGTCAATGTAATTTGCATTACTACTTTATATCAAAAATCCTCGGAATTATTATTATAGTTATTATTTTTCACAAAAGCGTACATATAAGTATATTTAAATGTATATAGAATGCACTAAATATTTTGCATCTATGCAGTATTTGGCTTTTACGACCAAGTTACGTAATATTTGGGAGTTTGAATGTTTTTAGAATGTTTATTTTCTATTTATATTATATTCAAGAAGAATAAGATATATATCTTTTGAAAATAATCTAAATATCTTTTAAAATTTTGTTTGAATAAACTAAAAAAAATATTGTTGATTTTTTTTTTTTTTTTTTTTTTTTTTTTTTTTTCAGTTTTCTGTTTACAATTTTCGTCTGAAATACATAATAACGTAATAAAGTCGAAAAGTTTTTATTATCTAAAAATTATGTTAATCCTTTATAGCTATTTAAGTTAATTAAAAAAATTACGTGAGAGAGCTGTGATAATGCACACCAATTTAAATTTTGAAAAAACAACAAAATTTTGTTGGCAGCTTAAAAATACGAGACTTTAGTAAAACTCAAATAAAATTGATGAAATTTTATTAAAAATTTGTAAGAGTGTTAACAATATATATATATATATATATAGATAGATAGATAGATAGATAGATAGATATTATCAGCAAGAAAATTATTTTTTACTGTAATTAAAAAATTCGCTTAAAACAACCACAATATACTCAACAAAACATGTTTTGTAGTTTTAATGAATTCCTTTTTCTGGGTGTAGTCGGGGTAAATCTGAACAATTTATAAAAGTTGCAATAATCATTCTGTGATTTTGATCTTTGTATTAACCTTGTGAAAAATAATGTGAATTCCAATATCTATAATTTTTCTGAAATAAAAATATTTCCTTTTTACAAGTTGATTTTAAATTAAAACTTTCACAAACACATCTTTAACGGGTATGTAAAAAGAAAAAAAAAAAAAAATGCGCACGGAGAAAAACAGATAAAACAATATTACCTTTGCAAATGTTTCTATTTAATGTCTTCCAAAGTTGCAATGATTTCTTCATTCCATATCTAAAACAATTATATTTATGATCTTTGAATGGAGATAGCTATTAGTAATATTTAAAAAATAATTTTTTATTGCTGATAACTATTGTAAAAATACAATTGTAAACCCTCCCCTCTCCCACTCTTCTTTCAAAAAAGCAAAAGAAATTAAACTTAGGGAAGGGGTGGTTTATAGTCGAGATTTTACATAAAAAAAGATTTTTTTAATTTATAATGTGCAAATAAATATGTTAAATTCTGGTGTAAGAATCTTTTGTATTTCAGCTGATTTCTAATAAATAGTAACATCCCATTCTCTACGATTCCCTTCAAACAAATTAAAAAAGTTTAATGTCTTTTTTTTTTAATTACTTCTTTCTTTGTTTTTTTATAGCAATAGTATTTAACGAATTATCTAAGTCTACCCCCCCCCCCCAGCTTCCTCAAATCTTACTTATTTTCTCTTTATATTATTTCATTTTTTTTCCCGATAAGCATTCTTGTAAATATTCGCAGTTCCTTTCATTGAAACCTGCTCACAGATGACCAAGTATCTCAAGCATTTTCAAAGCAATTTTTCCCCCCAGACAAACTTCCGTGCATAGCTAGCTTGCTTTGTTTGAAAGGCGGGTGAAAATACAATGACTGTCAGTAAGTAGAAGGATTAATGTATTGCACTGAGAGTGTCAAAATTACTCTTGAGACTTGAGACCAAAAATTTACGAAATATGTTTTCTATTGAAGCTGTGTTTGTATATTGATTTAGACTTACAGATTCAAAAGTACTTTGAATGAATGAATTATACATGAGTGGTTTTTGCAGTCACAAAATAATTACGTAATTTTATTTGTGTATTAAAAATATAGCAAGTATTTCATCTTAAGTTTTCACATTTTTTATTTGCAGAAATGAAATTGCATGTAACATTTTTACTAATGATTTAATCTTTCATTAATTGTGTGTATAAAGAAATCTTTACAAAATTCATTGAAATAAATTATATAGTATTTAGAATCGATAGAAGTAAACAAAAGGATCATTTTAAAATAACTCTTTCATTAAAATTTAAAGGTCTTTTCGCGAGAAGTTAGAAATTTCAATATTTGTTTAATTGCAAATGCTCATTTATTTTTTATTTGAAAAAAATATTTATTTAATCAAATTATAGCATTTTATATGTTTATAAATCGCAGAAACTAAGATTTTTTTTTTATTATAATTTTATGATTAAAGGTGAAATATGCAAAAAAAAAAAAAAAAAAAAAAAAAGTTTATGAATTTATATTTTTTTTCGTTACAGATTGTTTATTCAATTTTATAAATCTAATATATGATAATTATTGTATATGTTATAGTATGAAATAATCATTTAGATTTTGATACAAAAGTCTTAAATATATCAAAGAATTGCTAATTTTATGAATTTCATTTTTTTAATTTGAACATATATAAAGAATTTGGCCATCGATTTAAGAATTTATGAAAGATAATATTGGCTTAAGTCATTCGTAATGAATCTAGGAAAAAAAGTGACCGGAAAAAAAGTTATCGGGAAAAAAAGTGACATAAACTACAAAAGCGGATAAAAGTGACACGGAAAAAAGTGACGCGGAAAAAAGTGACAAGGAAAAAAAGTTACCGGAAAAAAAGTGACAAAGAATTGATTTTGGGGATTTATTATTGATTTTGGGGATTCATTGCTTAAGTATGAAAGGGGGATCGAAGAGGGGCTCATATTGTAGGTAAATGGGTTGTTCATGCTGAATTAACAGTTTTGGTTCAATTTTTGGATATACGTTCATCCTGAAAAGACGCTTGCCTGATTAGTTTTGGGAAGGTACGATTACTCTCCCCCCCCCATCCGTCCTCAATTAGATGAATGGGTTTTTATGCAGAATTGTCCAACGTGTGTCAAATTGGCATATAGGTTCTTTTCGATAAGGCTTATATATAGTATATCATGCCTGAAGAGATTTAGGAGTTCTAATGGTTAAGTATAGAGAGGGAACAAGGGATAACCTTTCTAAAATTAAATTAATAACTTTTTACGCATAATTATCCGATTTGCTTAGAATTTTGGACATAGGTTCATTATGATATGACGTATCTCTGATTAGTTATGGGGTTCTTCTGCTTATTATAAAGGGTTTTGAGCAATTATATCCCCCTTAAACTAGAAAAAAAGGTTTTTATGCAGAATTATCCTATGTATTTCAAATTTTAAATATAGATTCTTTCTGTTAAGGTGGATCTCTGAATAGTTTTAAAGATTTAATATCTAAGTGTATAGAAGGGGAATAGAATATAACCCACCTTAAAATAAATTACTTTTTACGCAGAATTATCAGATTTGCTTCAAATTTTGGATTATAGAACCATTATGATAAGGCGTATCCCTGATTACATATGGGGTTATTTTGCCAATTAAAAATTGGGGCGGGTGATTATCCCCCCCCCCCTCTAAATTAGATAAATTGTTTTTTATGTTCACTTATCCGATATATTTCATATTTTGGATATATGTTCTTTCTCATAAAGTGAATCCCGGAATAATTTTAAAAAATTAACGGCTAAGTAAACACTGCGGGAACGGATGATACCCCCCTTTAAATTAATAAATGGCTTTTTACGCAGAATTATCTTATTTGATTCAAATTTTGATTGGGCGGTCATTATGATAAGGCGAAGTCCTGATTAATTGTGGGTTATCCCCCGTTCATCGCTCTATACTTAGCCATTAAACCCTTAAAACTATTCAGGGATTCACTTTATCAGGAAGAACCTATATCCAAATTTTGAAATACGTTGAACAGTTGTGAAAGAAAAAAAAAAAACAATTCATTTTATTTAAAGAGTGGAGGATTAATCGCCCGTTTCCCGTATTTAATTATCAAAAGAACCCCATAATTAATTAGAGATTCCCCTTCTTATAATGAATATACATCCAAAATTTGAAGCAAATCGGATGATTCTGCGTAAAAAGCCATTTATTTAATTTAAGAGGGGGTTTCCTGCATCTCCCCTTTATACTTAGCCATTAAATCCTTAAAACTATTCCGGAATTCACATTACCAGAAAGAACCTATATTTAAAATTGAAATACATGGGATAATTCTGCATAAAAACATATTTATCTAGTTTGAGGGGGAGAATTGCTCGTTCCCCCCCTTTATAATAAGCAGAAGAACCCATAACTAATCTAAGGTACGTCTTATCATAATGAACTTATGTCCAAAATTTTAAGCAAATCAGATAATTATGCGTAAAAAGCCATTAATTTAATTTAAGAAAGGTTATCCCTCGTACCTCCTCTATACTTAACCCTTAAACTCCTAGAATCTCTTCAGGCATTTTATACTATACATAAGACTTATCGAAAAGATCCTATATGCAAATCTGACACACGTTGGATAATTCTGCGTAAAAACCCATTCATCTAATTGAGGACGGATGGGGGGAGGGTAATCGTCCCTTCCCAAAACTAACCAGGCAAGCGTCTTTTCAGGATGAACGTATATCCAAAAATGAACCAAAACAGTTAATTCAACATGAAAAACCCACTTACCTAAACTATGAGCCCCCCCCCGATCCCCCTTTCATACTTAACCTATGAATCCACAAAATCAATAATAAATCTGCAAAATCAATTCGTTGTCACTTTTTTTCCGGTAACTTTTTTTCCGCGTCACTTTTTTCCGCGTCACTTTTTTTCCGTGTCACTTTTTTCCGCTTTTGTAGTTTATGTCACTTTTTTCCGATAACTTTTTTCCTGTCACTTTTTTTCCGTTTACCGGTTTGGCCTATAGGCGGAGGTAGATTTCGAAGTTAAGTGCGCATTTCAACAATAAAAATAAAATATGATTAGACATAAATCCAGTTTAACAATTTTATTTGGCTGCTTTTGAAGAATTTTTAACTTCATTTCTCTATAAGAACTGTTTTTATCAGAATCATCTTAACAGAAATTCGGTTCAAAATGCTCACTTTGACAGCATTTTTTCAAATATATTCTAACAGTATGAAAAAATCGACCATTACACGGTACATTATATATTTCCTAAATAAGAGAAACTGTCAAACAAATGCGTTTGAGAGCAAAATTATACTTAAAAATGAGTCAGAAAATAAGCAATTTGTTATTTGAATAAATCCTCAATTCTTCAATCACTTTCGCTTCGGAAAATTATGCTGATAATGCCCACTTTGATAGCATCTTTTCAAAATATATTCTACATATATCAAAAAACTCTCCAATACGACACATTAAATAGTTCCCCCCCCCCCCCCCCAAAAAAAAAAAAAAAAAACCCTGTCATTTGCATGCGTTAAAATCAAAAATGGATTAAAAAATGAGACAGAAAATAAGCTATTTTGTTCTTTGAATAGATTCTCAATTTTTCAATTACAATGGTCTCGGGAAATTCTGTTCAAAATGCCCCATTTTCAAAGCATTTTTTCATCACAACTATATTCTGCCTTTATCAAAAAACTGACCAATATATCACATTACATAATTTTCAAATAAGAAAACTTGTCATTTGGATACATTTAAAATGAAAAATGTGTCCGTTTAAATTCAAAAATGAATTTAAAAATGAGTCAGAATAAAGGCTGTTTGGATTTAAGATTTATTTTTCCACTCCTTTTTTTTTTTTTTTTTTTTTTTTTTTTTAATTTTATATTGCTATAATGATTGGTTTTAAAAAACCCTTCTGTATGAAAGTTGTAGATGTTATTGAGAAGATGGAAAATAAATTTAATCAGATTTGATATCTTAAGAATTGACGCAGTTACAGATTTTTTTGTTCACTCCCTCCATTTTGTTTTCGTTTTTATTTATTTATTTATTGCAATAAGAGTTGTTCTTATCAAAAACTTGTAAATACAAAAGTTTTATATAATATTAAGAACTTTTCTAAAAAAATTAATCGGATTTGATATTTGATTTTTATCATAAGAATTGACGAAGATCTGAGTTTTTTCTTCCCAAAAACCCTATTTTTTGCGCTGCTTGAGCCCATTTTTAATTTTATCAAAAATCTGCCATGGTTAAACTTTTGGCCCATTTTTTTAGAACTAATATAAATTTTAAACTGATTCAATATCTATTTTCATTAAAAAGTTATGGGGCTTTTTCTGTTTTTACAAAATTCCCCCCCTTTCGACCCCCTTGGTCCGATTTTGTCCATTAACGAACTTGAACAAGATTTTATGTATTAGTTTGGAGGATATTTGAGTAGATTTATAGAACTTATCATGCCTATATAAGTTTTTTACTTATGGTAGCTTTGGGGTCTAGGGGTCATGATCGGTGTAGATCTGCAAAAATTTTTCTGTTGCTTTCGTATCTTTTCAGATTTCTTGGCGCTGAGGGAGGGGGATGGGGATTTTTCAATTCGAAAATATTTCTTTATTTATATTGAAAGAACATTATATTTGTACATTTTATAATTCTTGTTTGATATTGTATGTGAAGTATGTGAGATTAATAGTTCATTTACAGGGGCACCCAATAGAATTCCATTATATTATGATATGGAGTATGGTCGGAAATTGCAAATATTGCAGACGATTATTACAGAAAATTTTAATAATATTACTTATTTCAGGTGTATTGAAACTAATTTTAAATCATTGAATTTCATTAGAAGATGATTATGATAGAACAGGGTATTCATAGCATTTGTCATTCAGGGACACACTGAAGAAACCGATTATAGTACTGTTTTAAAATAATAATTGCAGGAAGTGCGCTCTCAATTTCTTGCTCTTTTAAATTTAACTGTTTTTGTGCATGATAAAATCCATACTTTATATACAGAACTGAACAAAAGAATTCACATACCATTCACCTTAATAGCGGAAATTGCTGAAAGCGAATTTTCAGCTAAAGTTTATATGTATTTCTTTACTAAACTCAGGGCCGCAGCTAGGACGCGCCAGGGGAGGGGGGAGGGTCTCAGATGTAGGACTCTAATCCAAGGTTCGAAGAATATCACTGAAAATATAAAGATCAGAAAGAGGGGGGGAAGCCTCCATGTTGATATCGGTAAGGCAACCATACCCATATTTAAGAAAGATTATCCAAGATTCACAAAGAAATGCGAGAAAGTTTCCAGAGATTAGACCGATGGACATGATTGGGTTAAAATCCAGCAATAACCATCTACCAGCTTTGAGAAACAGAGATTCTGTCTTAGCACTTTTATTGAATTTTATAATTATTAATACCATCATTATTATTATAAATAAGGTATTTATTTAGCTCTCAATATATAAATGTATATATTTTTTGCGATTCTTATATTCTGGATAAAGTTTATTACACAAATTCGAGATGCCCACCAGTTAACTTAGAAGTGTATTTTATTATTACTATTATCATTGTTTAAATAAGTATACATTATTTTAGAGAAACTTTTCTCAAAAAATAGTTTCTGATGTTAAATATAAGTTCTTTATAACAGTATTTTTATAGATAATCTTGATTTCATTTTCAGTTACATCAAATTTTCAAAAAAAAAAAAAAAAAAAAAAAAAAAAAAAAAAAAAAAAAAATTAATCGTATATTTTATTTCATAAAACAATAGCGTACTTGCCAACCTGAGAAAATTCAAATGTGTAAAACAATACGTGAATGATATTTTTAATGATTTTTTATAAAATAGCCCATGACGGACATTTAGTACGACAATAGTAACTTTGTTTGCTTTACTTTAAGCATTGTCAATCATAATACCGAAAAGAATACTGAATATTTAATTCTTCAGTTATTTGGACAAACCATTATCCGTTGCATCACTAATTTTAAACATATCTTCAGTTCTCAAATTTTAATAGAAAAATACAGGCAAAATTTACTTAAAACGAAATTAACTTTTACACACAATACAAATTAAAAATTCTATGATTTTTAATAATGAAACAAGCTTATTTTTTCACTATACTTAAGTATTTATAATTAAAAGCAGTTAGAAAACAATTCATAATTTACGGGGGGAAATGGAGCTTGGAAAAAAAATCCAAAAAATATAAGAAAATATCCTAAGTGTAAAAAACAGCCCAAATGTGTAAATTTTACACCTAATGTGTAAAACTTGGCAAGTATGCAATAGGATAAGATTAAAAAATACATTCTTTTTTTGTCTCTGGAGATATATTTTACATTTTGGTGTATCAGTAAAATATGTAGATGAAACTGATTTTGAATGTGTACGATATTCTTCATTTTTTTTTTTTTTTTTTTTTTATCTTTTCATAATAGTATCAGTGATATCTGTCCCTATTTTTAAAGCAAGTGCTCTTTTCAGTCTTTACAATGATTTGCAAAATCAATAGTTTAAAAAATATTCATAAAAGAAATATTTATGACGTAATAACAAGAAAATTGCTATACCTTAAATGAAATTACATTCTACTATATGTATGTATATATATATTAGCCTTGGCTTATTATCTGTTTTAAATAAATACTCAAACACTGTAATAAAAATTAAATAAAAAATTTTCTTAATATTAAAAAAAAATTTCTTTTTCTTTGCAAGAAAGGAAAGTAATCAGGGGCCTCGCTAAGAGGGGGGATGGGGGGGAGCCTCCCCCCCCCCCAAACATTCGCGAATGTTGTTACACTTGGCAAATTCACAAACTTAGTTGGCAAATTTTCTTTAAAATTTTAATAAAAACTATAATATATTTTCAATTTTTGATAGAATTGGCAAAAATTACAAACTAATTGGGAATATTATTAACCTTTTAACAAATAAGGGCTATATTACATTTTCTAATTGTGGTAAATTGGCAAATTGTAAAATGAGTTGGCAAGTATTGAAATTTGACTTGGCAATTTTAGGTCCTCTCCCCCACCAACAAAAAGTCTTAGCGATGGCCCTGAAAGTAATAGCTATCCTGAATAAATAAAAGTTACTTTGCATGGTCTTAGTAAGTTTTATTATGAAGATTTTTATGCTTTTTTCTATGAATGAAAAAAATATATATATATATCACAGAGAGAAAAATAAATCTAAATCTTTGTAGAAAATGGTTGCTTCATATTTTTTTGAATCATTATATCTTAGCGCGTGTGACAGTCCAAGCACCATTTCACGAAATAAGCAATAACGTGTTTCGACTAGGCCATTTGTAGACCCCATTATTAAACTGATTTGGAGTTTATTCGATTTTAATTTATTTGAAAAATAATGTAGAAGATATAAATTTCATAGAAATATAGATTCCCCTGTTTCCCTGTATGAAAAAAAGATAAATAATAGTCGTCTAAATAGAGTTACTAGATTTGACACTGAATGCAAATCTAATAATTTAGTTACGTTTCAAAATTGTTTATCTTAATTCAATAAAAATGTTTCAATATCATTTTCCACATTTTTTTCTTTCTTTTTTTTTTTTATAATAAGTATAAAATTTAAATTTTACTTGTCATGTGTACTAAATTAATTTTTGAAAGTTAAAGGTTAATAAGCAAGTTTCTATTTTATCAGCAGTGTAGCATTTATTTATTTTATTTTATTTTATTTATTTATTTAATATATTTATAATAATATTTTTATAATATCATTTTTTTCTTCATATTTAACTGTATATAAGATAACATGCCAAGATAACATGTTATCTCTCCTAACTGCAAATTCAGAAAGTTGTTTTGCGCAAAAATTTTGTTACATAAATTACCATGAAAATATAAGAATGTTATAATTATTTCAAAAGTTTACTCTACATAGCATGCTTTTCTAGTTATAAAAAATAAAAATGACAATTAAATATTTTAAAAGCTTTTATAGTTTTTTTAAATAACAATAAAAAAAGAGGATACGGAAATTGGAAAAATAATAATTATTTCGGAATACATTGTGCAAAAGTGTTTGCAATAATTTCTTTTTGACTAGCAATAACAGAAAAATTGTTTGGAGAAAATCCAATCATTCTAAGCTGAATTTAACAATAATTCTAAGCTGAATTTGATTTAATTATTATTAATTTAAAAAATATATATGAAGACAGAAGCAACTTTACTTATACATGTAAGCTATAGATGAATAGAAGTGAAAGAATCAATAAATTACATTTTATTTTAAATTAGCCCTTCGCCCCCCCCCCCCTCCCTCCTTTCACACACAGAAAATCCGACTTTCCCAAACGTCGCTAGATTTTATCTCATATTTTTTTGCTACCTCCCCTAAAATCAACCCCTCCCTCACCTCAAAAGATAGATAATGAAAAAGGTTGAGATATAAGAGATTTTGATCAAGTGACAAACACATTTTTACCCCTGTTTGTGTGGTTATTCATCTTTCGCGAGGAAATTTAATTCAAAACGCCCCTTTTGATATTATTTTCTAAAAAATCTATCGGGTTAAAAGAAAAAAAAATACGAGTTAGTAATTGGATTAGATAGTTTCTGAACATTAACACCTGCTAGTTTCTTGAATTTCCGAACAAAAACAAGTTACAACTTATGTCATAGATTTGTCCTTTTGTATCTAAAAACAGCCTTAACATTCATATCTCTGTTTCCTCCCTATTCTCTTATTTTGTGCGACCCGATTAAAAAAAAAAAAAAAAAAAAAAAAAAAAAAAAAAAAATTCACTGTTTAAGAGTTTTCTCCTTGTTCGTTTCTATTACACAAATAAAAATCGGATTTAAAAATGATACGAAATGAAATGTAGGTTTGTATCCTAATAAGTAATGAGTTATCAATGACTGAATAACAATATTCAATATCTGAAGTGAAGACTCAAATGAGGGCATCCAAACTGTCTTTGTAGCTACAATTTGCATTAATAATAATAATAATAATAATAATAATAATAATCCAAAATTTGAGTTTGGGTAGCTGGGGCAGCTTCCTCGTTTGCCCTTGCGATAATCATGGAAGTAGGACTTTATTTCATATCAAGGTTTTATTATTAAACAATATGCATATAATGCCGTAATTGTTTCCAGTACAAATACACGTGATTAGTACGTGATTTACTTGAAATTATAATTGCCATAATCAAAGTCATCAAATCTTTGTTATTCATATGTGTGGGCTTTTTCAATCTTAATTTAAAAAAGCCTTATTTTTCGGTTACCTTTCTTTGTGGGGAGATTTTTAGAGGGGCGATTTTTTCCGTGATTCCTCATAGAATCATGTATTTTTTAAACATTTTTGTTCTATACGGTTAAAAACGGCAGATCATTTTATTCGAAAACTTTCAAATCGAACTGTTTCTTTTTCTTTTTGAGCTGAAAATATAAAATATCTTTCTGAAAATATCGCAAAAGTCACCGTTTTGAACAGAAGTTCCTGACTTGGCCACCCGAGAAAAGAAAAAAATGTCTTCATGGAAAAACAAGTGCTTATAACTCGATGTGTATTCAATCGATCAATAATTGATAAAATATTTTTGATTTTAAACGACTTCGGTAATAATGTCTTCCTGTATTACAATTTTACGTTAAAATGATTCAGTAAATTTGCTAGAATTCGTATTGCTAAGTAACGTTTCTTCTTCTTTTTCTTCTTTCAGAACCATCTTAAACTCACCGTAAATTTAAAATGATTTGTGATCATTGTTGAATAAAAACTTTTTTCTCTCAGATGTAACTTTGCAGGTCCGAGGGCGGGCAATATGGAATTCTGGATAGTGTGTGTTTGGGGGGGGGGGGGGGGGAGTTGCAACTTATTAATACTGATTACAAAACTAAATTTAAAATTTTTATTTTAACATTTCGATGCTTCAGTCGTAAAGAGGGGAAATCGTCACAAAAAATGGAAAAAAAATATGAAAATCTAAATATTAGTTAATATAATAAAAGTTATCCGCAAACAATGTAGTTCTCTTGAAGAAAAGAACTGAGTAAAGAAAAACGCAGCTTGTCTGAATAGAATCACTTCAGATGACAAACCTGGAGGCTACTACAAACCATTCCATCACTGTCATCAAACAAAGCGATCGCAGACTATAACGAAAAATCCCGCATGCCGGGTCGAAATCGAAAAGTATCTCTTTTGTACCTTCCATTCTTATTTCTACGTCAACAAGCCGTCCCAGAAGTTGAATGACAGAGCCAAAACGGGCCAGATTAGTTTTTAAAGGTTTAAACATATCGCTCAGAAATTAGATAAATATATAAACTACCCCACTGGTCGGGCACATGTGAACAATTTTTGAATTTATAACATGATAAAAAATTTTAAGAACTATGCAGGTGTTTAAAAGAAGAATCTATCATGTGTAAAAAAAAGTTCTGTTTACTATATTGAGTAGTTTTTGTTTAAAGAAATTAAATCAGTTAAGAAAAAAATATATTTATGGGAACTGTTTACGTGCCCCCAGTCTTTCCTGGGTTATGGACATAATCCCCTCGGACAAAATCCCCTCTGGTCAAAATACTCTCTTTGCTGAAAAGATCTAAGGCTCTATTTTGAGCAAGTTTCTTTTACAAAAAGGATCTCCAAACATTTAAAAAATATTAAACTTAGTTGAAAAATGAAAGTGAAAATTGGAAGCTATAAGTTACGTGATAAATATTTTATATTTTTTAAAGATACATGTACATTTTAAAGTCTGAAATAAAATAGTATAGTCTTTTATACTAAATATGAAACATTAGGCAGACTTGAATACATTTAAAAAGCATTTAAGTTTTAAAATTGATTATTTTTTAATTGATATTTTTTAACTGATCATTTTTATTATTTATTTATTAATATTTTTTTTAAATTTAGTTGCTTTTTAAATGTATTACAGTCTGTCTAATGTTTCATATTTAGTTTAAAATTTAGATCTCGTATCTACAATTATTAAAAAAAATTATATGGGGTTTTCTTTTCAAAAATATAATGATTGTTTTAACTTGCCCCCCTTTCATTCACCGAGGAGAGGGAATATACAATTTATAATAGCCTTTCTGGCAAAAGTTTAGAAAAAGCAGATTTTTAGTAAATAACATCACCTGAGAATGATTTTTAATTTATTTCGGCATTTTTGGTACTCTGTGGAGAGAGGGGGGGGGGAAGCGGAAAATATACTTGGAGGGAGAGCCCAAATGGAGGGGGTGCCCTCTCTTGGGGAGTATTTTTAAGGGAAACTAACCCGTATTGAAGAAAACCACGAAGACTCCGAACAGTTAGGCCGACGGCCGCGATTGGGTTCGAACCCAGCACCTACTACCAGTTGAGAAGTCAGAACCTCTCCGCCATTGGTGCGGCACTTTACGTAAGCATTAGATAACGAAATAGCTGTAGTTTAACCCTTTTCGGCAATTTGTGCCCGGTCTGGGATACCTAATTTTAATTCCAAACTTGCAAGCGACACCAATAATATTTTGATAAAATTTTGCTTTTACAATAAAAGCTTAAACTAAGGATTTCAAAATATCTAAGAAATTTGTTTGTAAATTCCAGTGTCAGTTGATAATTTCTCATTTTACTAACAGATTTTGCCCGTACCGCAAAGGTTTAACAAAGAAAGGCAAAATAACATGATTTGGATGAACATTCTACGGATGTTGAATAAATGGAGAAAAATGATATAGAGTAAACAAAAACTTAAATTGTAGAAAATTGCTACAGACCATCACTACATTGAAATTCCTATGGCTCTTGTTAAAATTTTTACTTATGTGCTTTAATAAGTTACTTCTATTGTATTTCTTAAAAGTTTTTTTTTATGCGATAAATAATATTATATTAAATTATTTTGTAATCAATGAAATATTTATTACAATAAGTAATAATCTATTAAACCGATTTTGTTTTCCTTCGATACCTAGGGCCCGACCTATGCAGGGGTATGCGAGACAATTGCCCCGGGCTCCCCCTTTTTAGGGGCCCCCCCATGAGGGTAGTTAGAATTTTCACTAAAAAGTGCCAAATGATTTAAGTTAGCCAAAAGCGATCAAAATTCATATATTTTCAAACATCTAGGAAGATAAGAGTGATCATTTTTTGTCACCCCCCCCCCCTCCCGATTTATCTATGCGAAAAACAAACTACATTAGAAAATTTATAATTACATTTTTATTGTAACAATTTTTTCGTATTCTATTGTTTTCAAAAGAGATATTTTAGTAACGTTTCCCGCATAGCATGGCAAGTTAAAACCAGTAAATATAACCAATTTGTAATATTTTCTTTTAGCCATCTTATAACATACGTAAATAGGCAAAGAAAAAGTTTACAAAGAGATACTTTTGTCAACCTATCTATCATTTTTTTCTACAATTATCCTGCAAGTACTTTTTCTTAAATTTATGGCTATCTTTTTGTGATATCCAGTACTGTACAAAATTAATACATATATACATTAAGTTTAGTACTATCATACTATATAATATATATATTTAGATATATATTTAGCCACTTCTACATTATTCACAAAAAAAATTCTACCTATAGACAGAAGAGTGAGGAGGGGGGGGGGGGGGGAGGTGGCCCAGAATGATGCCGCGGAGCCTCCCATAGCTTTAGTCGTACCCTGTCGATATTGCAACTACTATGTAAATTTGCTTGATTAATAATGTAATTTATCGCTAAATGTAAATTGTTATTGTGGACAGTATTGAGGTTAGATTGTCATTAAATTTGATGTAAGCAAACGGGAAGAAGGAGAAAGTCTAGTATTTGCATATTTTTCCTTACAAAAGGAGGACTGGTAAAAATGACTAAAGATATGCTTACGCAATGCTTGATACTGCTCCTGCTTATTTGATTACATTTTTTTAAGTAAAAAAAAAAAAAACGATTTTTTTTTTAAATACTTGCTATATTTTTTAATATTAATATTTTTGTCCATATATATATTTTTGTGCAATAGACATAAATGTCTATTGCACAAGACTACGCATGCGTTTTTAAATCTAATATGACATTAATTATAACTTTTTTATTGATATTTGTAGTATAAAGAGATGAAATCTACACGTTTTCATTAAAATATTCCATAAAATTCCATGCGTAGATTTATCACATATATAATAAGGAACATGTACACGAAATCCACATGTATATCTTATTAGTCTGTGTATTAAATAAATAAATAAATATAAATATAAATATAAGTAAATAAGAAACTAGTCGTTGGGGGCCACCGTAATACTTACCCATCATGGATATGTATATGAAAATAAAACATGTAAAACTATTTATACAATGCATTGCAATTCATAAACAAAATTTAAATATTGTTAATATACATAGTAATGCTATATTAAAGAACTGCTGATGTACCAATTTCGACAAATTATATAAAACGCCAAACTACTCAAGTAGTACCGAACTGTGTAAAAGAAACATCCTTATAACTCCATAAATAATAATTCTATTAACTAACAATTAAATGCGTCGGATTAAGAGTCTCATTTCCAATTAAAATATACTTCTGAATTGAAATTTGAATGAAATACAGGGTCACGAAAAATCGAAGAATGTGGGAAACAGGATTACAAATATCTCGGCAACTAATAAGCCGATCGACTTCGTTCTATATGCAAAATGTGTGTTATTTTATTGCCTTTTACATCCATTCCTTAGAACAAAAAAATTCGAAAATTTTTATGTACCTTTCATCAGAACGAATTTTTCGAGAGTCCGAAAAAAATAGTTCCGGATAATCGAGGTTGCTGATATTCAATAGGCTTCGTACCATTCTTACATACTAAGTACATACAAAATTTCAAGTCTCTATCTCAATTTGTTCGGGAGATAGAGCGTTTAGAGACAGACAGACTGACAGACAGACAGACGGACGGCAAAAAAAAATTTCTAAAAATATGTTTTTCGGAATCTCCACTATCTAAAACGTGTAAATCCGTCAATTTTTTTTTTTTTTTCGATTTTCAAAACGATTGCAAGATTTACCCTATACTACGTATGATGGGTAAGTAAAAAGTATGAACAAAGAGAAAAAAATCGTTTAAAGTTTTCATTTAAGTGGGGAACTATGCTGGGTATATTAACAAAATTTACAATATCTCGCGATTTAATTACTGTAAGAGTGAGTTATCCAAATTTCGCAATCAAAGAGGTTTTCTTTCAATATTGAAAAACGTAAATTGATTTTTTGTTTGTTTTTGAGGTAAACGGTCAACTTAAGGATTGTGTGTGTGTGTGTATATATATATATATATATATATATATATATATATATACACATATGCATACATATATAGATAGATATATATGTATGTAAACGGCCAATTTAAGGATTATATAAATATATATATACATATATATGTACATTTTATGAATATGAATGATTGTACATCTGTTAAAAGAAAAAAGAAAAGAAATGAAATATAATTGCAAATTTTAAAGTAACAAAACTAAAAGTTTTATAGTTTTCGTACATATGAAATTCCATCAAAGTTTAAACATTAACATAAAGCAATTTTGCAAATATTTTAATAGTATTTCTAACTGATCGGAGTAATTTATTACCTCCATATTGCCAGGGCCCGACTTAGAAAGTGGGGGGTATAAGGATAAATGTGAGACCTTAAGGGGGCATGGGGCACAGAAACAGAGGGGGTAGGAGAAGACAGCTCCTTAAAACTGAAAAAAAAAAAGAATTTGGTCACTTTTGGCTGTTTTTTTTATCAATTGGCACTCTTTTAACGAAAAATTAATCTGTTCTTGTGGGCCCCCCTCAAGCCGGGGGACCCGGGGCAATTGCCCCGCATGTCCCTGCATAAGTCAGGCCCTACATATTGCAAAATTTAAACATTTAAATTTTTACAGTTAAATAAAATATCAATATGCAATTTTTTTTCTTTGTGTGTGTAATCGCATTTTTTTCCCTTGCAGTTTCCGCAATTATTCTTTGTAATTTATTTTCCATGTCATTAAATATTTTGGAAGTTTTTATACTTGAGTAATTTTTTTCTAACTACTGGGATGAAGTTATTCCCTACACATAGTTAGTTTAATATTGAAAAAAAAAAAAAAAAGATCACTACAGATAACACAATTGTGAAGAAACTCATACAGTATATATAAAATAAAATCTGTAAAGTTATTAAACTTTTTCTAGGAATCTTGGATTTCAAGATTTTTTTATATAACTGTAGCAGTAAGAATTCATGTTACAGATTCGGTTATATGAATTTTTGCTGTCATGGTTACATGAAAAGTTCTAATAATCTAAAAAAATTAGTAATTTTACAATTTTTTTTTTTTTTTTTTTTTTTTTTTTTTTTACAATGCACACATTTGTAATAGCGAAAAAAAAAAAAAACATTCGGTTTTTTATTATTTACTTTATAAAATAGCTGAAAACAACACTAAAAAGTTTATTATGACAAAAATATCATTAAAAAATTCATTAAATTTTACGATTTAATTGAATCTCACGAATATTTATCATTACGATTGAGAGAGAGAGAGAGAGAGAAACGTTTGAAGTTTATATCAGAATAGACTATATATATGTTTTTTAATAAAATTTATTTTACCGTAATAATTGAAAAAACTATTAATATCAAGATAAAGTTTGAATTAAAAAATTTTTATTTGTATGAAAAAAAAATTCTGTAAAGAGTATAGAATGCCAATTAAATTAAAAAGAAATTAAACGAAAGGTAGTTTTAAAGTTTTTATTAGTAAAGTAACATTAACAAAGTTATTATTCTGTAAGCAAATACATAATTTAAGGTAAAATTATAATAAATTTTACCAAAATAACTAAAGGATGCTAGTATATTGTTTGTTTTGAAATACAAAGTTTAAATTTCAAATCATATAAAAATTGTTTGGTGTAATTATAGTTCAGTTGAATTACTTGTGTAATATTAAAATAGCTGACATGTTTTAATATAACAAATTAAAAAAAATTTTGCAGAATTCCTGACTAAAATAAGGAGGTTTCATTGTACGTAAAATTTAAATATATATTTTAAAAATAAATATGATAGAATTTATAAACAACGCATAAGGGATCATTAATTTCAATTATTATGTAAATTTAAAATTTACATTTAAAATGAAACATAATCTTCTGATTTAAAAAGTATTTAAACTAATAGAATTTTTACTGGCGCTATTTCATCATCCTACTAAAAAAAAGTTACTTAGATTGCTTATTCTGTTCTATATAGGTATATATTATATGTGTGTGTGTGGAAATCTTTCTTTCCCATATGTTTGAAAACAGAAACGAGCCGAAATCAGCTTTACAAATACAAGTTTCTCACCCATGTATTGACATCAAAAAGCATTTGCGACACAAAAGCTTTCTACTGCACTGCCCAAACTACTGGACAAAGGGGTAAAGATTACACGTCACTCAAAAAGGGGGTGAGAAATATCTGCCCTGATGTTTTTAGTGAACATTAGATAAATAGAACAACTCTTATTGAAAGGAATTCTCTTACTGTTTCGAACTTTTTTGAGGGAGAATGTATGGAAGGCCAAGTCCATTCTAAAATGAATTGAATGCTTTAAATTTATCTATCTCTTTAAATTTTGATTCAAATAGTTATTTCAGATTTGCAGACCCCCCCCCCCACACACACACACATACAGGAAAAAAAACTGTTTTGCTAAAACTACTAAATTTTAATTGATATAGCCCCAATCAAAAATTTGGTTAAAAGGACCAAATTTTAAACAAACTTTGGTTGAATTAACAAAATCATTTCGTTAGTCAAACCAAAATTTTGTCATTCCAACCAAAATATTTGGTTGGGGTTGTATCAACCAAAATCAGAAATTTACTTCCTGATTTTAATTTTGTAATTTAAAAGGAAACTTCTTAAGGGGAAATTATAAATCTTTGGGTCATTTTTAATTTTTTTTCTAGTCAAGTGTATAGGTCATTGGGCATCGCGTCAGTACTTTACCAACTATTTTGTTCATTAATTGTAAAAATGCTAGTTCAACGTTATTTTACGTTAAGATAAAATTTTATATCTGTTTTTCTGGAAACTTACTTATTTAATTTTTTTTTCTTTTTTTTTGAAGAAATTTTCCATTGATTTTTTTCATTAACTCATTAAAGCCAGTTGGCAAGAAAACTTGCGATATAAAAATTAACAAATTTCCGATGTGAAAATCAGTTTTTTAGGAATGAAATATTCATATTATCTAATCTAAAGTTTTGAGAGTTTAAATAAGTAAAAATTATAATTATGTAAATACTGGAATCAACTGATGCAGATGCATTAAAAAAGTGTAAACGAAACTCGACGGTAATGGGTTCGAAAAAAAAAAAAAAAAAAATAGGTAATAATTTTTGTTGGAGCTTATACCAATGAAAAGTATCATTTTGAATGATCATTTGTTTAAACTGGTAAAAAGAAAAAACAAGTGGGCAACTTTGATCACAGATCGCTCTTAGGGTTTCGTTTAATATCTCTTTGAAAAATCTTTACGCTTGTTCTCATTATGTGTTACAAACCATGTGTCAAAGTTTAAAGGATCGATTCTTTATTTTCCCCAAACTGAACAAAATTGTGAAAATAGCCCCTCCTCAGACGACCCTCTCCTCCCCTTGAATTTTCCACTCTTTCAAATATTTAATGTTAACAAATAGTATTTACATCAGTGCTAAGTTAAAAAAAAAAATAAATAAAAATAAAACATTCAAGAAATAGTATTTACATCAGTGATAAGTTAAAAAAAATAATAAAAATAAAACATTCAAGAAATAGTATTTACATCAGTGATAAGTTAAAAAAAAATAAAAATTCAAGAAACAGTATTTACATCAGTAATGAGTTAAAAAAAAATAAAATAAAATAAAATAAAATAAACAGTCAAAATGCAATAAACAGCTTATTTTAAGAAAAAAGACAATATTGCCCTTCCCCCTAACAAAAATTCAAACTATCTTAAATTTATAAAATTCGTATTATATGTATTAAACTATATCAAAGTGTAAAAGCGATCATTTAGTTTTCCAAATTTTAACAAATTCACGTCATTTTTCTGTGCGAAAAAGCATCTTTTTTATAAGTTTATAAATTTATTTTTTCATAAATTGGAAAGAAGTGATCTGATTTTTTAAATTTAGATTTTAGTAATCAACGCATCAAATAACACCCGGATGCGAAACTAATAAATTTGTAAATCAATAGTTTAAAAAAAATAAAAAAAAATAAAATAAAATCTACCCCTATTATCAAACTTCAGTATGAAAATTTATCGCTTTTTTTTTCCCATATCATGTCATGGAGAATTGAGATAGGATTATTTTTTTCTCTTTACTCTATGATATAACGCGGTTTGCCGTGGAGTTAATTACCAAACTAAAAACAAATAAACATGTTTCATGTGATTTATTTAATCCATTAATTTATGTTAGATAAATAATAATTTCTATATCAATTGAACTTTTTTCAACAATTAGATGAAAAATAATTTTATTTAACCTTGCTTGCAACAATTAAGAAATGAAATTTTAATTTGAAATTTATGCTGCTTCAAAATTTAATACTTGTAACTATCGTACATTTTCAATTTTTATACGATCGTATAAGGAAAAAATGTACTTTTAAATTCAATTTGTTTGAAAGCTGTAACTCAATTTATATTTGAGATATTCATAGCACCAATTTTGTAATTGTAGAAACAATAGTATTCCATTTCTTTTAAAAGTAAAAGCAATGGAGTAATTAGAAAACAACAAAATCATGAACTGATGATATTAAAATTAATATGTTAATTAAAATAATAATCTTTTTCAAAATTTTATGATTTGCTGTGTGACAACAGGTATTCAGCTATAAATACACAAAATTTGAACTCTCTAGCATATGTAATTTTTGTGTACCGACTCTGTGACGGACAGACAAACAGACAACGGACAGAGACGAATAGGGTTTCATCAGATGAACGAAACCCTAAAAATGAAGCAAAAGCATATTATGATTTGTTGAAATGACGGACATTTTGTCAAAAATCACTTTTTAAACTAAATTTACTTTAAGCGATAAATAATTTTAAGCCCTTTCATAATTTGGTGAACCCGGAGAATAATCGCCTCCAGACTGGAATTTCACGACAAACACCTACAGGTACTCACTGTCGTTCAAGACGTGTTATTCATTTTTTAATGCAGAAAAAATTTAGCATGTAATTGAAAATAAGTAAAAAAATATATAAAAATACGCAGGTGATATCTCTTTTCTTTTGTCATTAAAAAGTAATAAAAGTCACGTGAACATTAGACAGTTCCCTTAAGAGCCCTTCACGCACATTCCTTTATGAAAATCCTTAGAAAAAAATTCTTCTTAATATCTCGTTTGAAATTCCGTATTTTTAAATGATTTATTTATTTATTTATTTGTATTTGATGCCAAGATGAACGGGCCAAGATTAATCTCCGAAGAAGCTGTCTTTTTTTAAATATTCGACTATTTTTCATAATTTTTTTCTGTCAGTATACCACAATTTTCAAAACCGGCTCCGAAAGTGTTAGTATCAAAAGAGAAAAAAAAATCTATAAGAAAAATAGGAAAAATAAAAAATTGCTTATCTATTGAAGAACCCCAGCCATAAATGCCAAAAAAAAAAAAAAAAAAAAAAAAAAAAAAAGAATAATAATATTGAAACGCAAACAATGTATTAAAAAAGATCTTCATGAGGATTAACTGTTTCAAGTGCGTGTTTTCGCATGAATTGAGTACATGAGAGTAAGTTAGGAGAACAGATACTGGTAAAATGAAAATTTTTATGGAAATCAGTAACAATAAGCATGCAAAGGACCTCCGTAAGAATGGTGAAAAACTGCTAAGAGTAGGAAAAAAGTGAAACTATAATTACTGGAATGTATAGAAATGCTTGTAGCAAAGAAATAATGCAACAACTTTTTCCAAGTAAAGTGTTTACCGTTTTTGTCTACATTGTTGCCGAAAGTTAATCAGCGAACAGACTTTGAAATGGCAACATTGGTATTAAAAAATTATCTGGAATGATGCAAACACGCAATTTTACTAGGCGCTTTAACTTTCTAAGTAATAATATAAGTATATTATGTTGAAAATGATTCGATATTTTTATTATAGTTTATCGTTTAACATCTTATTTAATACAATATTTTCTCTTTAATTCAGAAATATTATTTTCTTCTCTACTTCAACTTCAACACTAAAAGAAACGTGTATGGTAAAAATTACTTGATAACAGAGTTAAAAAAGGACACTTCACTCAATTTAAAACACCAGATCCATAACATTAAACCAATGGGCAGGCTGTTTTCAGATTTCTCGTTTAAATTTGAATAGTTTCAAAGAATTTCTTTTGCATAGGACACCTGAAGTCAATATTCAATGTGATTATTTTTTACTTTTTCGATGTAGATTGTTTTTTTTTTTTTTTTTTTTTTTTTTTTTAAGTACGCTGCTAAAAAAATTTCTCTAGTTTGAAACAAATTTTCGTGTTTAGTAGATGCCGCCATAACATGGTGAAATCTCGTACCAAATTTGAAGATTCCTATTTCAACCTCGTAGAAAAAAAATGAAATTCACTTTATATATATATATATATATATAGAAAGATACTTAAAGAAAATTTAGTTAGAATTATTTGTTTAAAAAAATTGTCATTGTGAGACCTAACTTTTTTTTTCCTTGGAAGGGGAGGGGGCTAAGCTTTAAATGGTATACTGATATTAAGAAATATATAGCCTTACATAATTTAAAGTTAAAATTTTTAAAAAACCCATTTGGATTTTTTCAGGAAAAAGGCCACTTGAGTTTTTTGGGATGGGAAAAATCGCAAAAATTCTGCCTTAAGTTAAAAATGCTAATTTTATACACTTCAATTCAAAAATCAGACACAGTTTTTTTTTTTTTTTTTTTTTTTTTTTTTTTAGGAAATTTATAATAATATTTTTGAAAATTTTTGAATAATATGCTACATATACTACAAGACTATTAAATGTAAAATTAGATTGTCATAGAAGTCAGTGTCAGTGGCATTTGTAAATTTTGATCACAAATGGAAATACACTTTTACTAGCTTTGTAACTTAATAAGCCCCTAAATGATTACGTAATTTGCTCCAAACCAGATCAAATTTACAAAAGTATTGTTTAATTGAAGCAGAAATAGTTTGTGCTGAATGTAAAAAACGGAAAAAACTGACAAAATCCACAAGGAAACTTATCTTTTACGTTTTTTTTTTTTTTTTTTTTTTTTTTTTTTTTTTTTTTTGTTATAATCTGTCTCTATTATTGTGTTGAAAATTACTGCATAGCACTTTTATTAAACATACATTGAAGCAGGATAACAAATGGAACGATTAATCTTAAAAGCTATAACAATGCAAGCAAATAGAATGGGGTTCAAGTTTCAAGGGCTACCTTCAAGTATATGCATTAAGATTTAAAGCACTAGGATGCATTTTAAAGTACAGAAATGGAAATCTTTCTTCTTTACAACCTCATTTCTGTTTTTTTTATAAATGCTTTGAAATTCCTTTAAATCTGATTCTTTTGAAATATATTTAAGTTGGCATTTATCTTTGCATTCTCACACCTTAGATTAAATAATGATACAATTGTAAAAAACCTAAAAATTTGAAAAAACCCAAAAATGGGTTTTTTCAAGTGGGGCCCACTTGGGAGAACCCTGGGCTTATCAGGTAATACACATATTAACATAACGTGTTTAAACATAACGGAACTCCAAGGTATTCATAATTAGTAAGGCAGTATATAATAAAGAATTTAAATGCTTTATTTTCATTGTTTAATGTATGAACAAAGAATAATTAATAAATAGGCATAACTAATGTTTTTTATTAATTGCAACAGAAAGGAACAATTTTATGTCAGTTTTAGATATTAATTTTTAATACTTTATATCAATTGTGTTTAGAAGTACACAAAAGGAATACTTTTTCCAGTTTTTAGCATTTATGACAATTTTTATTTATCAAATTTAGAACAATAAAACAGACATGATGTCATTTCAGCATTACAATATATATATATATATATATATGTGTAAATATTTTTACAAATAAAACCAAAGTAACTCGGATATAATGTTGAATATTGTGTTATTTAAATTTTATCTAAACAAAAACAAATTTCAGAGCCCCCTTCCTTTTTTTTTACTAGTTTGTGAAAAATAAATGTATAACAAATTTATTTATGAACGGCTTTACTTTGAAAACTTCTTCCTCCTCTTTTTAGGTAGATTTTAAATGAAATAATGCGTTTTGTGATCGCTCTCATGCTGGAATGTCTGAAAATTTTTGCAGGTCTACAACAGTAATTACCCTGAGATCCCAATTTATATATATATATATATATATATATATATATATATATATATATATATATATATATATATATATACACCGGGTGTCCCAAAAATGACTGATGGATTTTATAATTGAATAACTTGGAAACGGTGGCAGCTATTTAAAAATTTTTTGCAGGAGAGTTATGTATAATGTCAGGAGTTTTTTTTTTACCGTAATTTTTTATTTTAGTTTGCATCTCAAACAATAGGTGGCGCTGACGGCGATGGAAGGCCAGGTCGACGCTTCATTCAGCACTGAACACCTGGCCCTCAATCGCCGTCAGCGCCGCCTATTGTTTGAGATGCGAACTAAAATAAAAAATTACGGTAAAAAAACTCCTGACATTTTACATAACCCTCCTGCAAAAACTTTTTAAATAGCTGTCACCGTTTGCAAGTTATTGAATTTTAAAATCCACCAGTCATTTTTGGGACACCCGGTATATACAGAGTGTTTTGATACAGAGTGTAACTGACGTTATTTAGAGCTCTCTGTAGCTAATTCTAATAACCGGAACTGCTTTAAAATTTATATGGGGATTATTAAGAACAAGGAAAAAGAGATTCCACGAAAAAAAATTAGTTCCAATCACTAATAAGGGCTATATAATAAAACATTTGAATTTAAAATAAAAATAAAAATTAAATAAAATAAAAAAATGAATACAATTGGAATTTGCATAACCAATATATATATATATATATATATATACATATATAAATACTTTTATAAATACATCCAAAGTTATTCAGACAATACCAATAAAAGAACCAATGAAACCAGTATTTTTACAATCATATTATTAAAAACAGTTGAAGTTTGAAGAGAAATAGAAGGCAGATTACCAAATTACTAAGAAATATATGAATAAATGGACATTATATAACCAGAGTAATTCATATATTACCATCACTCTTTTATGGGCTCGATAACTTCTATAATTCTGCTGATATAAAGTTTATATTAGCGAAGAAGTTTATGCATGACAGACATATGATGAATTTAAAAATGGACGAAATAAAGGGTGTTTTTGGAAGAAAAAATTCATAACTTCAAGTCAATTCTCAAGATATGTAATCCAAATAATTTTCTTTATAAATGTACGTAATATTATCTAAAACTTTTGTACTGCTATTTTTTTATGCCAATTCTTACTGATAAGGAAAAAAAAATCAACAATTAAAATAAATAAATAAACATAAAAATAAAATTAAAAACGAAAGAAAAAAGTGGGGTGGAAAAAAATATCTATTACTTCGTCAATTTTTAAGCTATTAAATCAGATTATATTTATTTTACATCTTCTTAATAATATCTACAGCTTTTACAACGACAAGTTTTTTTATAGGACCAATCCTTATAGCTAAAATAAATTTAACAAAAATAGTAGTTGAAGTAAAAATCTCAAATCAATTACGCTTATATAATGACTCATTTTAAAATTTATTTTTGAATTTAAACACATCCTAATGACAAGTATTCTAATTTGGGAGCTATATAATGTGACGACACATTTACTTTTTGCCTGAAAGAAACGCGAATCGGGAGCTCATAACCATTGAAATGAGTTTAAGTTAAAAGATAATAAAAATGGATGGCCTTATTATTATTTAATAAAATTATCTTAATTTTCGCAAAATTGTATTATTATTTAATCTATTTATTAAATTGTATTATTATTAAAATTATCAGTGGTTAGCTTTATTTTCCATTAATGCGAATTCATTAATTTAATATTTTTTTTAATTGAAAATTGTGAAATATAAACGCTTATATAAAAAAAATAACCTGAATATCGTTAACATGACAGACACACATTATTTGTTAAGGATTAGATAAAGCTTTTGAACGTTATTATTATTATTATTATTATTATTATTATTATTATTATTATTAAAAACTTTTTTCTTTCTTTTTTTTAAATTAAGATTTTTTTTTTTTTTTTTTTTTTTTTACTTGCATTGCAATATTATTTTGTTAATTTAAACACAGCAATGATGTGAATACCGTCCACTGGTCAGCAGGTATTTAGACATCTGTGGGTGTTCTGCTTGAAGAAAAGGAAAAACATTAATTTAAATAGTTCCATGCTTAATAAATTAATTTAAATGGTTCAGAAATAGTTCCAGTCTCATTTTGCAATATGAAAATAAAAGCAAACGTGGCCGTCTTCTAGAATGAAATTGTTTACAGGATCACTTCACAAAAAGCGCATTTGGACATGGCAAAATTGCCTGTAATAAATATGAAAAAAAGAAATAACAAAGTTAGAAGTAAACCGAATAAAAAGACAGAAAAAAAAAAAAGCAGAAAATGGATTATAAAAAGGTGAAATGATGAAATTTGTGTTTTCTATGAGAGTGCTTTTTCTTCGGACAAATGTGGTGGTGGAAATTCTGGATTCAGTGTTAAAAATAAAATATGTAACTAGAACGACTGCATAAACATGATTATTATGCTTTCTTTTAATTTTAGGTACTATATTTTCAGAGATATAGAAGAAAATTAAGTACGAAAATATGTCGCCCCCCCCCCTCTTTTTCTAAATCAGCTGAATTTAAAATAATGAAAAAATTAGAGGTTCTAGACTCTAATTTATGTGTTCCAGGAAAACTATAGCGATTACCCTAGAATACATAGATTTTGAGAAAAGCGCATTTTTTTCGTTATACACAAATTTCGATTTGCAGTCATTCAGCAAAGATTTTCAGGAGGGCTGGTATAATCTGGTATAAAATTGAAAGTGTGTGATGTTTAGAAACTTAAAAATTTTAAATAGCAAAAACTGCAAAACCGAAATTCCATTTCAAATTTCAAAGTGTTGTCATTCATAAAATGATGTATGCGTCACGCACATAATTACGCACATAACATTTGGCCTTTATAATATAGATTGTAAGAGTTTTCCTCGAAATTTATAAACTTACAAACACAAAACGCCAAAGCATGTTATTTACAGATATGATATTTAATTGGCTTAAATTTTAGTAACTTTTCAATCATTTTTATACATTGAATTACATGCTGAATTATAAGCGCTTGTTGTTTTATGAAAATTTATAGCATTATAACATCTGAAAATTCAGTTTAGAGCACTTTATAGAAATTTAGTTCAAATTCTAAATGCTTTTAAACAGCATTTTGTGAAAAATTGCTTTTAATGAAAATTGGAAATATCCTTTGATTTCACACACTCTAAATATCATTATATGTCATTCTCAAGCAACAGCCATGCAAGTACAAACAAATATAAATTCTGGAGAGTAACCAGTTTGGGTTTGAAGTCAATCTTAAATCTGCTCTCAAATTTAAAGAAGGTTTTTTCTAACACATTTCTGAATTCAATTTTGCTCGAAAACACATTAAATTAGAAGGTGTTTTAATTCAGAATTCAATCGAATGTTGTTTCATTTCATGGTAAACGCATATAAAAAAAAAATGTATCTTTATATATAAAAATCTTCTGTGCGTGTGTATGTAACTGAACTCCTCCTAAACGACTGGACCGATTTTGATGAAATTTTGTGTGTGCGTTCCAGTAGTTTCGAGAATGGTTTAGATTCACATTTCATCGAAATTGATTCAGTACTTTTTTAGTAATTAGGCAAAAACTAATAGTTAGTGATTTTTCGCCAATTAAAAGTGCTATATATATTGAAGAAGGTCAGGATTTCGTATTAATCATAGCACAAAAAAATCTATCATACCAAAAATCTTGAAAATTGGGGTAAAAGTACTTCTTATAACATCGAGTGCCGCTAAAAATGGATTTTCGAAAATTCCACCCCCACGATGAGTAGAAAAAAGAACGAACTTTAAAAAATTTCCTTAAAAATAAGCTTTTGTAGTTATTTTTCAACTGATAACATATTTTAGTGCATTTTTTCATTCTGAATCGAATGGTACTAACCAAATTCTTTAAATCCAGTAGTTCGTGAGATAATTCACATTTTCCTAATTTGGCGATGTCTTCGGCGCAAAAACCTGAAATTTTCAATGCTTATCTTTATATATAAAAATCTTTTGTGCGTGTGTATGTGTATGTAATTGAACTCCTCCTAAACGACTGGACCGATTTCCATGAAATTTTGTGTGTGCGTTCCAGTGGATTCGAGAATGGTTTAGATTCACATTTCGTCGAAATTGATTCAGTACTTTTTTAGTAATTAGGCAAAAATTAATAGTTAGTGATTTTTCGCTAATTGAAAGTGTTGATTAAGTTCGACGAATAGAGTGCGGACTGAATGTCCGAGCGGTCTAAGGCGGCAGATTCAAGCTCTGCTTCTTGAAGAAAGAGATCACGTGTTCGAATCCCGTTCCTGACAAACGTGTATGCTTTACAATAATATTTCCTGTAATATTTTGTTTATTAACCGACTTCAGAAAATCGTTAACTTTTAACTAAAAAGAGAAAAATGCGCTTTTCTGTCAAAAATTGCACCTTAAAAAAAATACTGTAGAGTGAAAAATAATTTCCTTACATAATTGTAATAAGAAATTAAATGAAGAGCGTAGTGTTTATCGCGCGTATTACTATATTTACGTACATTTATTTGATTTTCTGGAGTCGGTGCCAAGAGGACAACGTCTGTCGGTGACAGGACAACGTCTGTCGGGTCTGCTAGTTTTTTATAAATTTATAGAAATTATTTATTTATTTACGACATTTAAGCACTAGTAAAACTTTCTCCGTGTCCTAATAAGTAAAACAATAAAAGTTTCACTTTTGTACAAATAAAACTTACCGAGTTATGATAATTTGAATTTTAAGAATTTTCAACATTTTTTGTCAATAAAAACAGAAAAACGCTTTTTATCTATGAGTTACAAAATAATAATAATAATAATAATAAATAATAATAATAATAAAAAAAATAAATAAATAACAATGGTGTGTGTTAATTAATCCATGGAATACCTTGAAAGAGTTAACAAAATTTGGGGCACCGGTTCCATTTAAAATAGAAATCCTCTGCAAAAATTGTAATCCACTACTTGAGATATTGCGATTCATTTTATTTATTTATTTATTTTATATGTATATACTGAGTATCTTGTAAGATGTAGTACGAATGCAGACCAGATGTTTATAAGTAATGTGACTATTGTCGCCAAGAGTTACCATGCTTCTATTTGCACACAGAAGTGTTTGTGGGTAAAAAATAATTAAGGCATTCCTCAATGTAATGATACATTACTACCCCTCGAGCACAGATCATAGAGATATGGTCGAAGCTGTAAGCGCAGTTTATGATCTCCTTCTACCGTAGGCGCACTTTTTGTAGACCCGTACATCAAGTATCTATCGTTTACTCCATAATTTTTTCAAGAATGGGGTAGCTGCGACATGTATCAGGAGAATCTAAACCATCTAAAATCCAGTTACTCCCAAAATTATAAATACTTTTTATGAGTTTCTCTTAATACGGAAATTAATTAATTTCTTTTTTTTTTTCTTCAAATTATGAAAATTATATAATGCCGTTAAAAATCACATAATAAAATAAAATAAAATAAAATAAAATAAATAAAAAACATGTTGGGGATAGCAAACCAAATTTCTGAACTCATATTGCGAAAGTTTTAAATTTTACGATACAGATGAAGACACATACATAAAAAAAAGTGATATTTTTAGTAAATTATCGAAACCAGTGAAAAATAGTTCTGTTTGATATTAAAAAACAGTAACATTTTTCAAAGATTTATTGAAAAATAGTGTTTCTTTTTCTATAGAATATCCATTTAACTTTTATACTTAGTACCTAAAGAAAAGTACATAAGTACTTATTTAATTATTAAGTTCATTGTATAAATAAATCTAATAATTTCATATCATGTGCTTACTGATATTTTTTATATGAAAATATCATATGATCTATCATTAAGGCTCTCATTTTACATTTAAGAGAAATTAATGTTAATATTAATACAATTATTTTCTTAAAGTACCACAAAAAATATTAATCCATAATACGATATCAGCTACAAATTTATCTACAATTGTTCCTTTAATTCACATTTATTCTTATAATTTTGATTTAAAAAAATATTCAAGTTAGTAGCTGCAGACCACGCTGCGATTTTACACAATACTCAATTCTTGTAAGTGATTCCCCCCCTCACCTTCCCTTCAGTTTTTACCATAATAGCTCTGTGTTTTTATTATTAGATAAAATATTATATGATCTATAACTTAGCTTGTAGTGTCTACAGATGGACAGAAGAACGCATTATCGAGTAACTGAGATAGTTGTGTGTAGAAATTGGTAATATACCATACCAATGTGTAACGTAAATGTGTACGAATGGATAGAAAATGGCATTATCGAGTAACCGAGATAATTGTGTGTAGGAACTGGTGAAATACATTATTATTGAGTAACTATATTGTTGTGCATACAGGCAGAAGATTGCATTATCGAGTAACTGATATAATTGTGTTGTAGGAACTGGTGAAATACATTGCCATTGAGTAATTTATATTGCTGTGCATTCAGACATTATCGAGTAACTTAGAAAACTGTGTACAGAGTTAAAAAAATACAGTGACTCTTCGAGTAACTCTACTCAGTAATCAAAGAAAGAAAACATTTTTAATTGAGATTTAAGTGTAGATGATCAAAGTGATATTTTTTAGAGACAAGTATGTCATGCATTATTTTTTATGCTTTCATTTCACAGCAAAGGTGTTATGAAATGGTAATTTGAGTTTATTTCAAAATTGATCTAAAAGGCGATTTTTTTAATATATTAAATAAAGGCTTCTTTTAACCGACTTTTTTCTTCCGACGAGCAGTCTCGTGTAATACATATTTTAAAAGCTCAAAGGGAAAAAAAGCCAAAATAACAGTGTTTAAAAATGTAGTAGAAATTTTTTTAAAATGCAATTTTTTAAAACATTTTCACAATTTTAATTAATAATGTAGTTTGTTTGTTTATTTTATTAATTCACTGTTAACTGAACATTCAAAGTAGTCAGTTCACCGTTTAATCTATATTTTCCAAAATAAACAAAATTATTGAAAAGATACACTGTCCTCTGAAAAGATATTAATCTTATCGCTATTACTTTTATTTTCTTAATTACACTACCAACAAATATCAATATATATTTCACATTTTCTCCAGCTTTTAAATTTTGATAAAATTATTCATCGTAAAAAGTAACAGACAATCTAACAATTTGATAAAATGCTTGTCGAAATTCTTTTAATAAGCCAACGTTCCCGACATCTTTTTACGGTAATACCTTTGTATTTTTATAACTAGGTCAATTATTGTCTTCCCGACATCTTTTTACGGTAATACCTTTGTATTTTTATAACTAGGTCAATTATTGTATTATCGAGTAATTAAACTTCTTGTGTGGGTGTTTAAACCGACGAAGTTACTCATTTTACAGGGTAGACCAACGCGCACACACACACACACACACACACACACACACATACATACATACAAACATATACAGCTACAAAAGCCAATACATCTTTAAGATAAAACAAAATTTTAACTCAGGATATCAGACTTTTTCCAAGAAAGCAATTATTTAGTTTTTCTCCAATTTTAATTTTGCAATAGGTTGTACACATGAGTTCATTCCATGTGTAAAATGTTACAAAAGTCATTTATTTTGTTTTTTGAAACATTGAATGTACATTATACATTTTATCATAGGAATTAACACCACCTTTTATTGATTATAGTTAAGAATTATTAAAGACTCCTACTTTCTGTATTCATTTTGGTGTTAATAGAGAAACTTGATGTTAATATCATGGCATAAGATTAACTTTTAGCACAACTATTCAATTTGTAAATAAATCCTAATACAGGGTTTGTGATTTTTTTTTTTTTTTTTTTCTTAATTTAAATAAAAATAACAATTTCTTTTTATTTAAATAAGATATTTTTTTTTTTCAAAGATCTCACATGACTATTATTTTATGACTTTTCTTTTAGTTTATAAAATAAAAAGAATAGAAACACGTGCATATTATAAGAATTATCAATATATATTAATGATGTTACATAATTTACATAAATGATTAAAAAGTAACATCTTAGGCTATAAGAAAATGTTTATTACAAAATGCATGGAAAACTACAAGTAAAATGCCAAAAATTAATTTAATTTTAAATATTTTAGTTAAAATAAAAATAAATAACTGCAAGGCATAAAAGCTTGAAAGAAATCTGGAAGTAAACTAAAACTAATGTTAACTTTTTTTTTTTTTTTTTCTTATGAGCTGGAACAGATAAATGAGTTTAGAAGTCAGTGGTGGATCCAAGGGGGGAGGTCACAGGGTCCCCTTCTTTCCCTGTCCCCTTCCTTTCTGGACAAAAAAAAAAAAAAAAAAATCTAAACTATATTTAAAAAATGGAATATATATTAAATTCTTTCAAATTTACTACTTGCTCAACAATATGAATCTTTCTAACTCTTCAAAGCTCTACTTAAATATAAAGCAGGCACTTTCTGGCATATCTAAGAAGTCATTTTAAATTTCAGATGCAAGACATTTGCAAATGCACTTATTCAGAACAAATGTGATTAATTAGTGTTTTCCATTTCTCGATAAAAGCAAAGAATCTTTTGGGAAATCTCAGTAAAATGTGCGGAATTAAACTAAATTTCAGGTCGCAACAGTCAATTGCTCCGTATTTAATGGCATTTTTATAACTGTCTAGTCCTTGATTAGCTTAAAATGCTCAATTTCTGATTGATTCTTTGCTTTCATAAGAAAGTGAGAAATTATCGAATAACTGTGTAAATTTTATGCTTTTACAAATATTAATGCATTTTTTTGTATTTACAAATGAAAATGAATTTCTAAAAATATCAGAAAATGAGCTGTTTTGGATATGGAAACAGCCTTCAATGGAGATACACTATATTAGATTTAAACAAAAATTCATTGAATGGTTCAGATTTTGTCAAACTTTAATAGGCATTACCTAAGTCGAGCACATATAGTCATATAATTTTATTTTTCCTCAACTGGTAAAAGTGTTTATAAACTAACACTAACTATACTATACTTTCTAAACTATACTAACAATAGTCCAATATTCTCTACTGAGTACTCCATAGCAAGGCTGTGCTATTTTCATTAAATTGATAAATCCTGAATTTTCCACAAAAGAAAATGACTGATTATCAATGGCTATCATTTGACCAATTGCTCTGTGTAACCCAACAGATCGAGAATCATTTACAGCTCAATAATTATTTCTTGTTAACACTTCTTTTAAAATTGGCTGTTTTCTTTTTACTCTATGATTAGCATTTGGTTCTGTTACAGCTGATGAACTTTCAACTGATACTATTTTCTTTATTGGTAGAGCTTCATTTTCTAATGGATGGATCATCTTTAAGACTACACACTAGTCACTGAAAAAGACCAGGATGACAATGTTAAGTCTATGGGGGCTTTCTTTTCAAATATCTCGCTCAAATTTTAATGTTTTTACACAATTTTTGTGCATAGGATAGCTGATAGTTTTGATTTAATTAAAGATAAAACTCTGTGAAGCTAAAAAATATATAAAAGAATATTTTTCAGTAAATGTATTTGTTAGATAGATACAAATTATAGATGCAATGTTATCAAAGGAAATGAAAATTATAAAAGACAATTTGAAAATTGATCAATAAGAAAAGACTTAATTGGTCAAAAATAATAATGCAATATAAATACATAATGTTGTATTTGTACTCTGATTTTTTTATGGAGATTTAAAATTGCAATTACCTTTATTAATTTTCTGAACAAAATGTTTTAATATAAAACTAAAATAATAAACCTGTATAAACTATCTAATCACTAAAAAAAAAAAAAAAAAAAAACTGAAGTATATTGTGATAAACATTCTAAGCTTTTTTCTTAGAAAATATTTTGCTATTTTAAGGCCAGCTATTTTTGTTTGGTTTTAATAAAATGTTTAAAACTAATATAAATTGTGTTTTTAATTATCTTTAGAGGGCAAGTATGTTTAATAAGAAATGTTAAAAATATCAATATACAGTCGAGTCCCTCTATAACGAAACTCTATCCAGCGAATTTTTCTATTTAACAAATTTTTTGTAGGAACGGTCAATTTTTTTTTCATGATTACATTAAAAATAATATATATCTCCATTTAACAAATTTTTTCAAAAATGTTCTTTCATATGTTCAGAAAACGCTTCAAATTATTTGTAGAATAATTTTTTCTCATTGATTTCTGATTTATATTTTATAGCTACATACATCTACCTTATTCTAGTACTACTAGGTTATCCCGTCGACCAAAAAATTATCACCAAACTATAAGATTAAATGCCAATAATGGATGATCGTGAATGTCACATTCAATGACATTAAATACGATTCACATGTTTAAAATGTCATTAAGTGATTTTTATTTTGACTTTTTATTAATATTTATATTAATATTCTACTAATTATTTGTTTTTTCATTATTTAAAATAAAAATTATGTCAATATGTATCAGGGTTTGTTGATTTAAATCGGCTTGATTTAAATCATGATTTAAATCACGATTTAAATCAACTGATTTTTTTTAAAAAAAATCATTGATTTAAATCAGTTTTTCTTTTAAGTTATTTTTTAATAAATTTCAGATAAAACAAACATAATAATGTGATATAATTTAGTTTTATATACCATATATAATCAAACAAATTTCAGAAAGATAAAGTTTAAGCTTAGTAAAAAAGTAAAATAAATGTAAAGTTTAGAAAAAAATGCTTTCAAATTTCATTTGAATCAAATTATAAAATAATCTTGCAACGGTAAAGAAATCTAAGCAGAAATATATTAAATATTTGAATATTTACTTATTAGTATTTAGAAAAACGTTTGCAAGTTGAGGTAAAATAAAATTGTATAGCTTTATGTGCTGTACTTTGGTGAAGCCTGTTATATAAGGATTTGAGCAAAATCTGAATCAGCAATTTATTTATTTATTTATTTAATTTAATATAATTGATCTCAGCCCTTTAGAATGGTGGAAGGTATTTTTGTTACAGTTATCGTAAAAGCTCATACTAAAAAGAGAATTAATGATCAACTAGCTTTTTACTGCAATAGATTTATCTGCTTCAATCGAACAATTGTTTTTTGCCTTTGGTTTGATACTTTCAGAAATTAGAAATCAACAGATAAAACTGTTAAACCGCTGCCATCGAAATGCTCAAGGCCAGAGGACACAAATTATGAGGTATTCACTAATTGACTTACTTCTCACTTATGTTGGAATTCACACTAGAAAATTTTGAATAACAATTTACTTTTATTTTATTTGTGGAATATCAATCATCATATAAAACACTGAACATACTGATTAACTTATGATTAATTACTTCTTAAACTTAAACATACATATGAGAATTTGGAATCCCCCAATAAAAAAATATCCAGATGCAGCAGCACTGTAGCATTCCTTCTCTGGCTGAATTTTTATTTAGGGATTCCAAGTTCTTATTAGTGAGTTTAAATAGTTATTGCTTTATAAGATGATAAATATTCCACAAGTAAAATAAAATTGCTATTCAAAATTTTCCTGTGTAAATTCCAACACTACTGAGAAGTCAGTCGATTAGTGATGACATCTCAATTTGTTTCCTCTGGCCTTAAGTATTTTGATTTTTGATGGCAGCAAGTGAACTCATTTTTCTCAGTCAACACTTAAAAAAAAAAAAAAGTTAAAAACTTAATTAAAAACTTCCAATTTTGTTTAAATTTTTTATGTGTTGCAGATGTTTTTTATTTTAATTAAAATATTGAAGGTTGAATTAATTTTTGACATCTGATTTGTTGTTTTTCATGCATTTTGTGTAATCAAGATTTTTTTCATAGCCTAAAATTTACCTTAAAATAATATGAATCATTTATATAAATTGTGTAATATTAGTAATAGATAATACTTATAATATGCATGTCTATGTATGTAAACTTTATATTATTTAAATTAAACAAAAAGTCATAAAATAATAAGAATGTGTGGCAATTTTTTAAAAAATCAAAAAAATCTGATTTAAATCAAAAAAATCCGATTTAAATCAAAAAAATCCGATTGTTTTGACTTTTATTAAAAAAATCAAAAAAATCACGAACCCTGATATGTATAATTTGGCAACTAGTTTGGCGATTTATATAATTTAGCGAAATTGGTCGACGGCATAACAGAGTAGTACCCTTATTCCTATGTCCAAAAAAAGGCATTCAACCTCCTCTCCAAAAAACAAACATCTTTTTTGCATGGTTACACTTGACTTTGTTTTAGCCAAGATGAGCATGCGTTCTTGGAAAAGATTCATGCCTGTTTGTAACACTTGATTAAATCCCCTGAAAAAATAAATCTTCATTTTTTTAAATAAGTTACAATAGTATATAAATCATAATCACTGATTAACTTCATAAGTACCCCCTTTCAAATATTTTATTCTTTTGTGGATTTTACTCCTATAATATTTATAAACTATAAAATCATCAAAAAATGTTACCTTCTTCACCCCTTGCACATTTATTCCTATCCACCAAAAAAGAATTTTATTAAAAGATCGCGAAAAACGGCATATTTTGCTGAAAGATCGCGAAAAAACGGCACATTTTGCTAAAAGATCGCGAAAAAACGGCACATTTTGCTAAAAGATCGCGAAAAAACGGCACATTTTGCTAAAAGATAGCGAAAAAACGGCACATTTTGCTGAAAGATCGCAAAAAATCGGCAAATTTTTGTTAAAAAAATAGTAAAAAAAATGGCAAATTTTGTTAAAAAATCATGAAAAACGACAAATTCTTTAAAAAAATCGTAAAAAACAGAAAATTTTGTCAAAAAATCATGAAAAAAAGAAAATTTTGTAAAAAGATTGTAAAAAAAACCCGGCAAATTTTGCTAAAAATCACGAAAAACGACAAATTGTATAAAAAGATCGCAAAAAACGGTGAATTTTGAAAAAAGATCGTAAAAAAACGGCAAGTTTTGTTAAAAGATCGCGAAAAAACGGTAAATTTCGTCAAACGATCGCAAAAAGACGCAAATTTCAAAATTGGGGCGCGAAAAAAAAAAAAAAAAAAAGCACTTAACTTTGCAATGGAATTGTTCCCCCCTTTTTCCCACTTCTGTTGTAACCTTTCAGAAAATTTGTTATGAATTTCATATTTTTTCACCTGTGTGATTCTAATCAGATTTTCCACAAAATCAAGAAAAATCGAGTCAGTCATTTCGGAAATTAAAAAAATCGGTCAAAACTCCGAAAATTCGAATATAAAACGTATCGCAAATTTTGACAAATTGTTAAAAATGCAAATTTTGTTATAAAATCGCATGAAATAAATGAATTATGACAGAGAATCGTGAAAAGATACGAATTTCGTTCAGGGATTACGATAAAAAAAAACGTGAATTTCGCAGAGTCGCGAAAAAAAAAAAAAAGTCTCTTCCACAGCCCTTTGATATAAAATTTGCATTTTTACAAGGCAATTTGTTGAAATTCGCGCTTTTTGTCTCTATACTTAGATAAAATTCGCGTTTCTTCAACGGCCCTTTGAAAAATGGCATTTTTTCTGCGGTCATTTGACGAAATTAGTTTTTGTCCGCAGTCATTTAACAAAATTCGCGTTTTTCCGTGGCTCTCTAACAAAATTTCTATTTTACACCCGATACTCTGACAAAATTGGCATCCTTTCGATAGCTCCTTGACGAACTTCGAAGTTTTTTTCCGATTCTTCAAAATTCACACTTTTGTCTGCTGCATTTTGATGAAATTAACGCTTTTTCGGCGATCTTTTGTCGAAGTTAGCGTTTTTCTCGCAATTCTAAAACGAAATACGCTTTCCCCCACGATTCCTTGATGAAATTTGCGTTTTTTTTCTTTCTTTTCATTTCTTTCTTTTTTTCTTTTGTGTGTGTGTGTGAATGATTGACAAAAATTTTCGGCAATCATTTATTGAAATTCGCGATACTTTTTATGCCTCAATTTTCTGATCTATGATATAAAAAAAAAGAACAGAATGTTTTTAGTTTTTGGAAATTTCAGAATAAAATCTTATAAAAAAAAACTTGACCTGTCAAAGACTTGTCTACCGCATTGCACGCTTTGAGAACGCGCCGTCTTAAATGTATGAATGAGAAGACAACTAGCAGGCGCGGATTCAGTTCGGAAGCAACAGCAGTAAGGGCGTTTTTTCAAATGAGGGGAAAGAAGGGCACTATTTTTTTAAATGAGCGGCAAGAGGGGCGCTAGATTTTTAATGAGGAGCAAGAGAGGTGCTATTTTTTAAACTAAAGGGTGATTTTTTACTTTCGAATCAAGCTTCCCAGGTACTAACGTCCAGATGAAAGGAAAGCTGCATAGAAAAGTAAAAGAAAGTATGCCGATTTGTTGTAATTAACTCCGGAATTTCCGGGGCACTTTTAGTAAAATCCCCGGAATTGCGGGGATTCCCCGGAATACAAACAGGCATGAAAATTGAAACATTTGCTTGCTACTGGACCGACTTTCAATAATCACAAAGCATCCTAAAAGATAAAACTATTCCAATGTCGTCTTGAAAATGTTGCTTGTTTCTTGGATTGGATAATAAGGCAGAAATAAGGAAGGGATGAGGGGGCAATTGCAGAAATGCAATAATAATAATGCAATATAAATACATAATGTTGTATTTGTACTCTGATTTTTTTATGGAGATTTAAAATTGCAATTACCTTTATTAATTTTCTGAACAAAATGTTTTAATATAAAACTAAAATAATAAACCTGTATAAACTATCTAATCACTAAAAAAAAAAAAAAAAAAAAAACTGAAGTATATTGTGATAAACATTCTAAGCTTTTTTCTTAGAAAATATTTTGCTATTTTAAGGCCAGCTATTTTTGTTTGGTTTTAATAAAATGTTTAAAACTAATATAAATTGTGTTTTTAATTATCTTTAGAGGGCAAGTATGTTTAATAAGAAATGTTAAAAATATCAATATACAGTCGAGTCTCTCTATAACGAAACTCTATCCAGCGAATTTTTCTATTTAACAAATTTTTTGTAGGAACGGTCAATTTTTTTTTCATGATTACATTAAAAATAATATATATCTCCATTTAACAAATTTTTTCAAAAATGTTCTTTCATATGTTCAGAAAACGCTTCAAATTATTTGTAGAATAATTTTTTCTCATTGATTTCTGATTTATATTTTATAGCTACATACATCTACCTTATTCTAGTACTACTAGGTTATCCCGTCGACCAAAAAATTATCACCAAACTATAAGATTAAATGCCAATAATGGATGATCGTGAATGTCACATTCAATGACATTAAATACGATTCACATGTTTAAAATGTCATTAAGTGATTTTTATTTTGACTTTTTATTAATATTTATATTAATATTCTACTAATTATTTGTTTTTTCATTATTTAAAATAAAAATTATGTCAATATGTATCAGGGTTCGTTGATTTAAATCGGCTTGATTTAAATCATGATTTAAATCACGATTTAAATCAACTGATTTTTTTTAAAAAAAATCATTGATTTAAATCAGTTTTCCTTTTAAGTTATTTTTTAATAAATTTCAGATAAAACAAACATAATAATGTGATATAATTTAGTTTTATATACCATATATAATCAAACAAATTTCAGAAAGATAAAGTTTAAGCTTAGTAAAAAAGTAAAATAAATGTAAAGTTTAGAAAAAAATGCTTTCAAATTTCATTTGAATCAAATTATAAAATAATCTTGCAACGGTAAAGAAATCTAAGCAGAAATATATTAAATATTTGAATATTTACTTATTAGTATTTAGAAAAACGTTTGCAAGTTGAGGTAAAATAAAATTGTATAGCTTTATGTGCTGTACTTTGGTGAAGCCTGTTATATAAGGATTTGAGCAAAATCTGAATCAGCAATTTATTTATTTATTTATTTAATTTAATATAATTGATCTCAGCCCTTTAGAATGGTGGAAGGTATTTTTGTTACAGTTATCGTAAAAGCTCATACTAAAAAGAGAATTAATGATCAACTAGCTTTTTACTGCAATAGATTTATCTGCTTCAATCGAACAATTGTTTTTTGCCTTTGGTTTGATACTTTCAGAAATTAGAAATCAACAGATAAAACTGTTAAACCGCTGCCATCGAAATGCTCAAGGCCAGAGGACACAAATTATGAGGTATTCACTAATTGACTTACTTCTCACTTATGTTGGAATTCACACTAGAAAATTTTGAATAACAATTTACTTTTATTTTATTTGTGGAATATCAATCATCATATAAAACACTGAACATACTGATTAACTTATGATTAATTACTTCTTAAACTTAAACATACATATGAGAATTTGGAATCCCCCAATAAAAAAATATCCAGATGCAGCAGCACTGTAGCATTCCTTCTCTGGCTGAATTTTTATTTAGGGATTCCAAGTTCTTATTAGTGAGTTTAAATAGTTATTGCTTTATAAGATGATAAATATTCCACAAGTAAAATAAAATTGCTATTCAAAATTTTCCTGTGTAAATTCCAACACTACTGAGAAGTCAGTCGATTAGTGATGACATCTCAATTTGTTTCCTCTGGCCTTAAGTATTTTGATTTTTGATGGCAGCAAGTGAACTCATTTTTCTCAGTCAACACTTAAAAAAAAAAAAAAGTTAAAAACTTAATTAAAAACTTCCAATTTTGTTTAAATTTTTTATGTGTTGCAGATGTTTTTTATTTTAATTAAAATATTGAAGGTTGAATTAATTTTTGACATCTGATTTGTTGTTTTTCATGCATTTTGTGTAATCAAGATTTTTTTCATAGCCTAAAATTTACCTTAAAATAATATGAATCATTTATATAAATTGTGTAATATTAGTAATAGATAATACTTATAATATGCATGTCTATGTATGTAAACTTTATATTATTTAAATTAAACAAAAAGTCATAAAATAATAAGAATGTGTGGCAATTTTTTAAAAAATCAAAAAAATCTGATTTAAATCAAAAAAATCCGATTTAAATCAAAAAAATCCGATTGTTTTGACTTTTATTAAAAAAATCAAAAAAATCACGAACCCTGATATGTATAATTTGGCAACTAGTTTGGCGATTGATATAATTTAGCGAAATTGGTCGACGGCATAACAGAGTAGTACCCTTATTCCTATGTCCAAAAAAAGGCATTCAACCTCCTCTCCAAAAAACAAACATCTTTTTTGCATGGTTACACTTGACTTTGTTTTAGCCAAGATGAGCATGCGTTCTTGGAAAAGATTCATGCCTGTTTGTAACACTTGATTAAATCCCCTGAAAAAATAAATCTTCATTTTTTTAAATAAGTTACAATAGTATATAAATCATAATCACTGATTAACTTCATAAGTACCCCCTTTCAAATATTTTATTCTTTTGTGGATTTTACTCCTATAATATTTATAAACTATAAAATCATCAAAAAATGTTACCTTCTTCACCCCTTGCACATTTATTCCTATCCACCAAAAAAGAATTTTATTAAAAGATCGCGAAAAACGGCATATTTTGCTGAAAGATCGCGAAAAAACGGCACATTTTGCTAAAAGATCGCGAAAAAACGGCACATTTTGCTAAAAGATCGCGAAAAAACGGCACATTTTGCTGAAAGATCGCAAAAAATCGGCAAATTTTTGTTAAAAAAATAGTAAAAAAAATGGCAAATTTTGTTAAAAAATCATGAAAAACGACAAATTCTTTAAAAAAATCGTAAAAAACAGAAAATTTTGTCAAAAAATCATGAAAAAAAGAAAATTTTGTAAAAAGATTGTAAAAAAACCCCGGCAAATTTTGCTAAAAATCACGAAAAACGACAAATTGTATAAAAAGATCGCAAAAAACGGTGAATTTTGAAAAAAGATCGTAAAAAAACGGCAAGTTTTGTTAAAAGATCGCGAAAAAACGGTAAATTTCGTCAAACGATCGCAAAAAGACGCAAATTTCAAAATTGGGGCGCGAAAAAAAAAAAAAAAAAGCACTTAACTTTGCAATGGAATTGTTCCCCCCTTTTTCCCACTTCTGTTGTAACCTTTCAGAAAATTTGTTATGAATTTCATATTTTTTCACCTGTGTGATTCTAATCAGATTTTCCACAAAATCAAGAAAAATCGAGTCAGTCATTTCGGAAATTAAAAAAATCGGTCAAAACTCCGAAAATTCGAATATAAAACGTATCGCAAATTTTGACAAATTGTTAAAAATGCAAATTTTGTTATAAAATCGCATGAAATAAATGAATTATGACAGAGAATCGTGAAAAGATACGAATTTCGTTCAGGGATTACGATAAAAAAAAACGTGAATTTCGCAGAGTCGCGAAAAAAAAAAAAAAGTCTCTTCCACAGCCCTTTGATATAAAATTTGCATTTTTACAAGGCAATTTGTTGAAATTCGCGCTTTTTGTCTCTATACTTAGATAAAATTCGCGTTTCTTCAACGGCCCTTTGAAAAATGGCATTTTTTCTGCGGTCATTTGACGAAATTAGTTTTTGTCCGCAGTCATTTAACAAAATTCGCGTTTTTCCGTGGCTCTCTAACAAAATTTCTATTTTACACCCGATACTCTGACAAAATTGGCATCCTTTCGATAGCTCCTTGACGAACTTCGAAGTTTTTTTCCGATTCTTCAAAATTCACACTTTTGTCTGCTGCATTTTGATGAAATTAACGCTTTTTCGGCGATCTTTTGTCGAAGTTAGCGTTTTTCTCGCAATTCTAAAACGAAATACGCTTTCCCCCACGATTCCTTGATGAAATTTGCGTTTTTTTTCTTTCTTTTCATTTCTTTCTTTTTTTCTTTTGTGTGTGTGTGTGAATGATTGACAAAAATTTTCGGCAATCATTTATTGAAATTCGCGATACTTTTTATGCCTCAATTTTCTGATCTATGATATAAAAAAAAAGAACAGAATGTTTTTAGTTTTTGGAAATTTCAGAATAAAATCTTATAAAAAAAAACTTGACCTGTCAAAGACTTGTCTACCGCATTGCACGCTTTGAGAACGCGCCGTCTTAAATGTATGAATGAGAAGACAACTAGCAGGCGCGGATTCAGTTCGGAAGCAACAGCAGTAAGGGCGTTTTTTCAAATGAGGGGAAAGAAGGGCACTATTTTTTTAAATGAGCGGCAAGAGGGGCGCTAGATTTTTAATGAGGAGCAAGAGAGGTGCTATTTTTTAAACTAAAGGGTGATTTTTTACTTTCGAATCAAGCTTCCCAGGTACTAACGTCCAGATGAAAGGAAAGCTGCATAGAAAAGTAAAAGAAAGTATGCCGATTTGTTGTAATTAACTCCGGAATTTCCGGGGCACTTTTAGTAAAATCCCCGGAATTGCGGGGATTCCCCGGAATACAAACAGGCATGAAAATTGAAACATTTGCTTGCTACTGGACCGACTTTCAATAATCACAAAGCATCCTAAAAGATAAAACTATTCCAATGTCGTCTTGAAAATGTTGCTTGTTTCTTGGATTGGATAATAAGGCAGAAATAAGGAAGGGATGAGGGGGCAATTGCAGAAAAGGTCGTTTTTTTCTGCAGATTTTCATCTACCTAAACTATCTCCCATTACTTTTAGAGTTTAGAGTGGATGTTTGTTGTTTGTGGCGACTCGGAGCATTTTTTATTGTGCGAGGTCATTTGAACAAAGAATTGTTACTAAATGTCATCTATGCTGGTGCTTGGTGTTTAGGATAAGCATAACTCTTTCTGATAAAGTAAATAATTTTGAAAATAAACAATAAATCATTGGAAAAAAAAAAAAAGGAAGTCGCGAAAATGTTTAAGATTCTGGAAAAATTCAATTAAATATTTCAAAAACTTAATTAAACACCTCAAAAACAATTGGATTTAAAAATTTAAATGTTAAATGACAAATTTTTTGCCGTTCTCTATTCAATGAATTTTTCTATATAACAAATTTTTTGACTGAACGATGGATTTCGTTATATAGAGACTCGACTGTATAATACTTTGCTTTAAATCAGAATTTATGAACTAATATTCAGCTGTAAGTTGGCTGAACATGGGTTAACAGACAGGCAGACAGAATACAAAAAAAAAAAAAAAAAAAAAAAATCTAAAAATATGTTTTTCAGAACCTTCAATGTCAAAAACGACATAAATCTGCCAAAAAAAATTTTTTGTTTTTCAAAAAGATTGCAAGACTTAACTTATACTACGTATGACCAGTGCTTAATTTGCGCCGGAGCTCACCGGAGCTCAGTTCCGGTACTTTTTTGTTTTTGGTAAATATTTAAATATTTTCAGAATTCACCGGAGCTCATAAATATTGCGCTCCGGAGCCCTCGGAACAGCGCTTCCGAAAAGCCGAACCTTAAATTATGTTTTCCTTTTCCTCCCATTTCTTAAAACGTCGCGTTATTGCCTCCCAAAACGACGTTTGTGACGTATTAACGTAGTAACGTATCGCATATCTAGGAGCATCTAGTGTCCTTCCCCAAGTATTGACTCAATGGTTTCCGAACGGCGGTGACAAAAAACTGAATACCGCCAGAATAAACTATAACCGTATTTACTGCTCACCTTTTTATTTACACGCGGTCATTTTTGTGCAAGTTATTTTTCTGATTAATTTTGTTGTTTTTTGATTTATTGTTAATTTTGCTTATTTAATGTTAAGTTTTGTTTTATTTATTGTTAAGTTTTAAATTGAAATGTGAGAAAGCGGAAAAAAAATCATTGATTATTTTAAAGTTTCTCCCCTTTCTAAAAATTCTTCCTTAATTCCAACTTGATGATTGGTAACAAAGATTATTATACATACTAACAATCTATGAATCAGGTCTAAATTTGTAATTTTTGAAATATTTAATTATTTTTTTTAAGTCCAATTAGAGCGGTTTTTTTCTGCAGCTCTGCAAATAATGTATGAAATGCAAAAGGTCTATGGGAAAAAGATGGAGAAATATGCTTCGGTAGTTACTATACTACAAAATATTAAAGCTCCTGTACTTTTTTTGTTAGAAATTAAGCCCTGCGTATGACAGATAAGTAAAAAACATGTTTCTGTTATCTAGTTAAGTGGAGGCAATAAAGGAAGCTGTTTTATGAGAAATAGCAGTACTTTGAAATGAAAAGCCTAAGAGAGGAGGAGTTGTGAGAGAAAAAAAGGTTGGAAAGTGTTGTGTTAGATGGATATATATGTGACGATTTAAGGAGAACTCGAATTATTTCCACTGGTTAAAAAGAAACACACAGTCATGACAAGCGAGGGAAAAAACAAAATAAATAAATAAATGTAGAAGATCCAATAATTAGTCATGGGCTGATGTAAATTCATTTATTAAATTCGTAATAATGAGGAAGGGAAAAGCTCCTTTTGCAAAAATTCCATCATTATTTCAGCGAGCCGTCCTCATCCAAGAAGCAACCCAAGAATCTTCTTCTCATCTCGAGACTTCCCCCTTTTAAACTAAAAAGAAAGTTCTGGAACATTCTGTAACCTCAAACCATCATTCTTTTATGTAAACAGAATTCTTGTCCAGCTACGAGATTATTCTCCACAGACGATAAATTTATTTAAAAAAAATATTATTTAACCAATTTAAAATTGAATCGGGATTTTTTAGGCAGACGACTTTTATAAATGATTAATTTTAAGAGAAAAAGAAAAGAAATGAATTTATTAATATGCACACTATCAAAGGTTGACGGCGGAAAAATAAATAAATAGATAAAATAAAATAATGATATTTTTTGAAAGGTATGGTTTTGGAATATATTTAATAAGACTGTCTTAAAAAGGGTTGTTAAAACACAGAAGAAATTAGTTTCAGTGTTTCCCCCAGGAGAAGGGCGCACAGGCCTTCGGGGAAACGTCCACCGGTAAATGTTAGCAGAAGGTTTTTTCTTATTTAAATTCTTAAAGATACAAAATTAATGCCAAAAATAAGGGGAACATTTCTTTTCAAAAATTTACTGGTGGAAGATCAAAAATTTACTGGTCGAAGGCCTGTGCGCCCTTGTCCTGGGGGAAACACTGAGTTTTATTTGGAATATTAAGAAATAAAGTTTAATTAAGAATATTTTTAATTTAGAGCCATCTTTTTAAATTTACGCATACAAGAATAATGTTTTTTAAGACAAATTAAGAATTTATATCGTCTGCATAAAGATTAACTGATTAGATTTAGAAACAAGATTTTAATTTAATAATTTGAAGTAAGTACGGAAAATTAAGATAGTATAAAGGTTAGTTTTGGCGAAAAATTTTTAAATTTGTAATATTAATATAAATGAGTCCTGGGGAAAAAACAAATGGAAACAAGTTGCATGGAACAAGAAACATTTCAATCAATGAATTAACCTTTTACAGGCCAAATTCTGATCCAGTCATATTTTAAATTATTTCTTTGCACATTATGCCTTCAAATGCTTTAGTTAAGGGATATTAATCATTAATATGGTGGAAAATAAAATGTTATACATAATTTTCAGAATGATACCAATTGGGAACATTGGTCACTTCCGGTGGTCATTTTAATGATTTTCTATAGATTTCCCCATAAATGATAAGAATGTAACTTCTATTTCAAAAAATCCTTTTCATGACTGATTGTTTTCCATGGTCAATGATCATTTTTATGATTTTCTGTACATATCCTCATTAATGATAGGAACATACTTTCTATTTCAAAAAATAAAGTCATCTTTTTACTATTTCTGCTAAATTTTTCAAGTCAATTTTGATTAATTTTAATTTTTAATAAATTTTTAAACTTATTTTCCCAATTGGGAACACTGACCTGAAAAAGGTTAAAGTCATAAACAAAATTGCCAAAAGGAATAAAAAAGTTTTTTGCAAGTCTTGCAATTTTAATCTTTTACTTTCTATTAACTTAGACAATAGAGTAAAAGAATCACAAATTGTCAATTATTTTTGCATATTGTTTTCTAATGAATTAAACTCTTTAAATGAACCACAAACATTGTACTATACTATGTTTCTGTTCATATTACAATTGAATGAAAGGAAAGTTTATTATTAAAAATATTACAAACATACATACGTCTATACCTGGGACGAATATCTTGTCTTTGAACCTGTCTTTGAACATGAATATCATTTTGTCCCTGAACAAGAATATCATCTTTATGTCTTGTATCTAAATGTATTTGGCTCGGCCTGTATTCATTGTGGGGACAGTCAAACTCAAAATGGCCAAATTGATAGCATTTGAAGCACACAAAATTCATTTTAAAAATATAGCTAAAACAAGAAAAAGCAAGGTTAAATATATATCACAATTTAGTATTTCTTATTCTAAAAATTACTGAATTCTTGTTTTACACCAGTTTTTTAAAGCAAATTTTGTACTAAAACATAACATTTCTACAATTTTTTTTTTTTTTTTTTTTTAATGTAAAAATCTCACAATTTACACCTTTTTTTCACAAACATTACAAAAGTTAAGGAAGGATTGCATCATAAAAAAGTTACATGGGGAAAATGCAATTTTTGTCAATCAGCTTTAAAAATCATGAAAAGTGTGGAATTTTAGAAAATGTGTCAAACATAGAATTATAAAATTTACTTAAATATTGAAGTGATGAATAAAAAGCTTTTTCTCAGTTTTTTCTGTAAAAAAACAAATTTGAAAAAAATAAAAATAAAAAACAATTTTTCACAAATAAAAGATCTTCCTGCTATTATGCTTTATAGAAAACATAATAAATATAACTGAAAAAATTGTTTCCATTTTAAGCAAATATCTCACAAAATAAATGAATAAATAAAATAACTTATTTTTAATAATATAAAAAATAGTTTTTCAGTCTTAAAATTTCTTTCCACAGATGTTTTCTTTTCTTAAAATTTAATTTGTTTTGTAATATGATACAATTATTAAAATAATCATTTCAGTTGCATTTTAAAGTTTAAATATCGATTAAATTTAATTTAAATTTTAAAAGGATGAAAAAACTTGTAACTTTCTTCTGCTATCAAGCAGTTTGAAAGAAAATTCTAACTATATTCTACATTTCATCATAGTATCACAAAACCTCCATAACAGGTACACTTCTATAGATACAATAGTAGTATCATCAAGATTCTTGCTGCCGCTCATCCATTGCGCCAAATCTTGACAAAATGCTTCATTTGGCGTGTAAATAAGACTCGCCAAGTTGCGAATGCTCAATTTCTGCTCTTTTTTGTGTGTCTAATTACAGTTGAGATTTTTATCCACATTACTGTACGATTAATGTCGCTTTTCATCTTCAATCCCACCTTGCCACTTACATAATTATAAATACTGACACCATTCAACACCATTTCAGTCTAGGAAAAGCCAACAGCCAAAGACAAAAATATAAGTATTTTTCTGTTGTCAGTTTATCATTATCTATGCTCCAGTAAATTCACAAACAAAATTACTTGCATCAATCGCCAAATTCGAGAAAAGTTTTGCTGAAATGTTGTGTTGAATTTACCATTTACTTTACTGTCTATTAGTTGTATGCAAAGTATCATTGACCAATCATCAAGTTTTTCTATAGGTTATAGGGGAAATCTCATACCAATTTACTGCTAAACGAATGTTTTGAAATATTTACACATTTAGGAGACATTTAAAATTTTCTTTTTATTTAATTGCTTCTGCAGCATATGGTAGAATTTCTATTTTCTAAGAAATGACAAAAAATGTTATTTTAGAAAAAACTAATACAATAATGGGTTATGATGTTTCAGTGTATCATACCGAATTTATTTTGCTATTTTTTTCATTTGGCTACTGTTTTTGATTTCTTATTCGTTAAATCACTAGTACTGGTCAAATGCCAGCGAGAACCCTGGATATCACTGTTCTGCTTTTCAACCTCCAACCTTCAATGCTTGCACAGTTGTCTGTTTTTACCTCTGAATACCAGAAAATTTTTATGGTTCAGATGTATCTAGTATTAAGAAATTTTTCTGGATTTTTTTTTAATTAGTATTATAAATGTTATCATGGAACTTTTTCTTGCTACAAAATGAACTTTTTCAGTACAGAGTAGCTGGTCACAGTTGCACATTCTTGGAACAAGGAAGTGTTCTAAAAGAATAGTTGCATTGTATGGCAGCATAAGCCGTGAAAATGTGTTTTGTTGCATTCATAAAAAACTTGAGTGTGACTGAAACTAAACTTTTCATTTGGACTGCGACAGTCATCAGTGACTAACGTGGCATTTAATGTGTTTAAAAAACATTTCTGAAATGTTTATACTGCTTTCCATAACCTGAAACCTAAACCAATCCTTGGCAAAAAGTCTATTTCAGGCAGAAAAACTGAAAAAACAGGCTTGGAGCTTAACATTTATAAGTCATACTTATTTCTTCACAGTACAATAATTAAAATAAATGACATTGAGATAAATAATTTGTTTCAATATCACAAAATTAAAATAGATAAAAAAACTAATAGCGTAACTTGATGTGAAGTAATGTGTACTATAGATGAAAGTAATTGTACCCACACAACTTTCCTAGAATGCTAATTTTAGGTAGAACGATGGTAAGTACCAAGAGGACATTTTATCAATACTGCCAACGGACGGCAGGAGTACCCAGGCAACGTTTCATGAACGCCACCAATACCAATAAGGCACTAGGTGACGGTAGTATCCAGAGAACATTTCATGCTGGTCACCAATGGCCAGCAGCAATACCAAAAGAGTTAAATTCAAAACAAAGACTGATACTCAAAGCAAAGGTAGGCAAAAAAGAATAAGTATTTCCAACAGTGTTTTATTAAGAAAACTGAATATTTCATTTTTTCCAAGAATTCTGGTTTATAATTTTAAAGTATTTCTGGTGATTTCTATCTAATTATCTCTTCAAGACACAAAAAGCTTTTTGATTAATGCATGTATAACAAAAACAAAAGTTTCAAGAGCCTCACAATATACACAAATGTGGTATTCAACAGTGACATAGCAAGCGGGGAGCGATCTGCCCCGGATGTCACCCAATTTTAATTTGCAAATAAATATATGTATTCTTATAAGATTTTGTAAAAGAAGTCTGATATAAAATGAAAATTCTAGAGCACAACGCAACAGAGTTAATTTTCTTTTGTTAGAGAATGTGAAATTTTATAGAGAATAGAATGTCTAAATAGCATTCGCACCAGAGAACAAAAACCAACCTATCCAATGAGTAGTTAGCAAAAGCAAACTTTAAAAGAAAGAATTTTCTTCTACATATAGACAGGATACTGACTTATGTGGACTATGGGATAAGTGAGGAGTTGCTCCCATTGCTTTTTTATACAGAGGAAAAAAAGTAAATTAGGAATGGTATAATCATTTGTTATAGTAATGTAGAGTTACAATTGAAAACATACGACAAATTCGGGGGGGGGGGGGGGTGACACCCTTTATATCAGCACTGGGTGTCACCCATCCTAGCTACGCCACTCTCTCAATCATCAAGGGTGGTTATTGAAACATTTCAAATGTATTAAGTAATAAAATTTAATGGAAAATCATGACTACAACAGTTGGGACGTTGGAGGATATTTTTCACAGAATAGTAAAAATAAATGGTTTTTTTTCAATTGATATTAGTGATAAAATTTTTTATATGATTTTTTACTTTTAACGAACAAAGTATTATCTTATTGATTATACAGTAGACTTCCTCAAATTCACACATCATCTCAGATGTAAGGGACTGTGCAAAAACAAATATGATTTTTTTTTCACATGAAATGTACGTTTATTTTGCGACTTTTTGACAAAATTTGGCCTTATTTGATGAAACTTGTATTTTTTTAGCGTTCTTTTGGTGAAACTTGCAGTTTTTTCGCAATCCTTTGTCAAAATTTGCGATTTTGTGTTTCTTCTGTAAATCCTGGACAAAATTAGTGTTCATTCTGTACAAAATTTGTACTATTTTATGTTTAAATTTTCAGATTGATAACTTTTTTTTTTAATTTTTGGAACTGATTGGCTTAAATTTTCAGAAAATTCGGAACAGAATTATTCCTGATGTAAGGTACATACTATTCTGATCTATATTTTGTGAAGATTGCCATATGGATCTTTTTATTTGTAGTAAAATTTTTCTATCTCAGAGAATTATGAAATTTGTTGTTATAATCAAGATCAATTGCATATGTTTTTTGCAAAATTTCTCCAAGTGATTAAAATTTCCCTCGATCCTAGATCGAACATATTCTGCACCTCTGTAATCATATCTCTGGGGGAGGAGGGGCATGAGCTTGTCTTTTGATATCTATATAATTTTGATCCATTCAAAGTTTTCTCTTTTTATTTGTAACATGGTTTGGTACAAAATAGCATGTTATCTTTTTTTAGGTTGTTATCTATTTTTATGAAAATTCAAAGCTTTTATTAAAATTACTAAATTATTGTAAAATTTTTTAATTCTAAAATATGAAACATCCCAACATTTGACATTTCTATTCTTCTTCATTTGTATATGCATATATAATCACGGTTCGAGAAACTATAAATGAAACACATTTGAAATGAAGTCTGTGTTTACCAATAAATAAAAGAGAAAGAGAAGGAATGTTGTCAACTTGTTTTGTCGATAATTTTTATTTGCCCCTCTTCCCATCAGGGGTGATTTCCGGATGAAATTTTTTTTCGGAAATTCGCATCGCATTTTCGGAAATCGGCGGCGGGGTCATGAGTTCCTCCCTTCAGCGGACAAAATCGGCGTTTTCCCGCTATCTTCAGACGAAATCAGCAATATTTTAGCAAAATCGGCGGTTTTTCAACGATCTTTTGATGAAATCGGCATTTTCCCATGTTTTTTTAAGTGAAATCATCGTTTTTTCAACGATCAAAATTTGTATTTTTACATGATTTTTTCTCGAAAACGGCGTTTTATTCCCGCGATCTTTTGACGAAGTCTGTGTTTTTTCCGTGATCTTTTGATGAAATCGGCATATTTTTTCAAATATTCTTTTGACAAAATATTTTTAAGCGATCTTTTATCAAAAACAGTCGTTTTTTCCTGCGATCTTTTAACGAAATCGGCGTTATATCCGCAATCTTTAGACGAAACGGGGTTTTCCCGCGGTCTTCAGAAGAAATCAGCGTTTTATCTGCAATATTTGGTGAAATTTTTTTTGAGCGATCCGCACAGGAAATTCGCGCTTTTTATCGATCTTTTGACAAAGTTCGTTTACAAAAACATTGACGAAATCGTCGTTTTCCACGAAATATTGACGAAATGTATGCTATTTCGGTGATCCTTTCACGAAATTTGCATTTCTACGTAATTGTTTTTTCCGTGCGCAAAACTGTACAAGTTGGCAACTGATAACCCAATTTCAAATTTTCGGAAGAGGATGCCTTAAATTTTCGGAAATTTCAGACGAGAATCACCCCTGCTCCCCATACCCCTCCTCCGTCAGGACAAGTTCAACAGGATTTTATTACTGTTGAATACACTATGTAGCAAAAAGCTATTATAAAGTATTAAGTAACGATTTCTTTCAAGTGTTATTTGCTATGAAGTTTTTATCACATGCAAAGTGATACTATTGACTTCTCTTCATTTGAAGTATACGCAAAATAAATGTAACTAGTTTTGTATATCATTTTGAACAAAGGAAATAAATTCTAGAAATAAAAATTTGTTTTCTCTTTGACAATGATATCATTACCATGGGGAGGAAGGGGTTCAAGGGATGATAACATATGATATCTGAAAGAGTAAAGGGGGTCCAAAATTACCAAAAAGTTGATAACGATATACAACAATAACCCATAAAAATGAAAATTTCAGTTGAGATGTAGGGGCAAAATCACAGAATTTTTTAGTTTTATATCATTCTGTATGTATTTTAGTATGTAATTCTTGAAAATATAACTGAACCAGGCTTTTTCAAAAAGGAAGTATAAATTTTCTTCTAAAAAAAATAAAGATATTACTGGTAATTACAGTCTTTATACCAAAAATATTTACGATTAATCAAGCTTTATTGGTTATTATGATTGGCTAAACCTGAATAAAATTTTCTTACTTCTGTTGTAAATTAATAGGGTACCTTTATGAGGAAAATTTGATTACATAATTCAAGGAAAATGTATCTCATCTTTATTATGCATGTTTAATTAATACATTATTAATTATTTACTTGACCTTTACTTTTAATATTTTAATCATTTTGAAAATCATCTAACTTTTTATCATTTTAGATAATAGAGACATACGGGATTTTTTATTTTTGTAAATTTGGTCTGCAGCAGAGAAAAAATTCAAATGCAGTAAGTACTGCTTGAAGGTGTGGAAAAATAATTTTCATGCAAGATTGCATGCAACAGGGATGAGATTGACAAAAAAGTAAAAAGTCTGTAAACTGTGCGAACGACATTTGAGCAGCAATAATACTTATTAATTTCAAGCTGAATAAATATTATAATTGCTATGAAAATTGATATATTATATACAATTTAGCTTTAAGCAAATTAAAAAGAAACTGTTAGAAAGAATTAGGCAGAAATTATTAACTTACTAAAGTGAAAAATATATTTTACCAAGATACAGAACATTAATAAAACCACTGGTATGAATACTTTTTAATTGTAATTTTTAAAATAGTAGATACTTTTCTTGAAACAGCAAATCAAAATAATTTCAACCACATTAAGTATATGATAGAAGAAAATTACTACTCTTTTTTTTTTTTTTTTTTTTTAGACAAAAATAAGTTTTTAAGGAATTAAATTGATCATAATTGATTGTTAAAGGTGTAGCAAGCGAACCACTAAAAATGAAGATTTAAGGAAAAATAATAAAAATAAATTCTTTTTAAATGTTATTTAAAAGACAAATTAGCAATTCTACGAAAAACATTAAAAGGAATTCAGAAAAAATGGACTATTATATCAAAGTACAAACACAAAAGTAAACTAAGGAAAAAATAAAATTTTTGCAAAAATTTATTTGGTGGTTTTTTTTTTTTAAATTGAAGAAAAGTCTGAAATTCAGACTAAAGTCTGAAGAATCTTATCCCTGATGTAATGAGAAAAGTTTTACTAGATATAAAGGGTGTTTATAAAGTCCCAGACCCATTTTGATGCTTAATTACTCATAAAATAATAAAGATAGATTAAAATTAATAACATAAATGGTTGGATAGACTCAAAAAGTTTCATGACCCTTGTCAATGAACATCCACGAGTGTCCCCTTTGTTGCACGGAGAATATCAAGTCGATATTCAATTTTACGCCAGGTAGCAGCAAGCATGTCGGCATCCACAGAGGCTAATATTTATTATTCTAGTATTTTATATTCTAGACACGTGGAAGTTCATTGACAAGGGTCATGAAACTTTTTGAGTCTATCTAACCATTTATGTTATTATTTTATGAGTTATTAAACATCAAAATGGGTCCGGGACTTTATAAACACCCTGTATTTTACCTCCATGCTGATGTATATCTCTTTTTCAACTGTTTCTCCAAATTTTTGTATAATTCCTTTTTTTATCTTATCCTTATCTGTTTATATAGAACTTAAGCGGTACTGAAAATAAAAGGTAATGCATAAGCATACTTAAATTTCATTTGGCATTTCATAAAACTAAATTCAGCGTAGTATAGTAATAACCTTTTATTTTTCCAGTGTAGCTAGTTCAAAACATAGTTCAATGTTTCAAGTTGGCATTGTACTAAAAGAGCTTGTGTAGAAAGGAACTCGCAAATTTGCAAAGCCACTTTTTGTCCATGACTTGTTTTTTCGAAACTTTTAAATACACAAGAGTTCTAATGAGAGACCCACTCAATGCAAACTAGTCACAAATCCCATAATATTTATAAAGGATTCATATTCATAAAGAATTTTTAAAAAATTAAGCATTTTAATAATATGAAAATTTCATAACAAAGTGGCTGCTATATCCAAAGTAAGGAGCATTTTGCATTAAAAAGACAAATACAGTAGACTACCTCAAATCCGCACAGCTTGGGACCAGAGGTTGTGCAGATTTCTGGTCATTGCTTTGTTTACATTTTTTAAACAGTAATTTGAGTGCAATTAAATAGTGCATTCAGGACTAAAATGAATACTTACAATATATTAAAATAAGTAATAAACTAAACTAAAATAATAAAATTTGGATAATTTTTAAAATGATTTAAGTACTAAAAGCAAAGGTCAAGTTAATAATCAATAGTGTATGATTAAATATTCATTATAAAGATTAAATGTGTTTTTCCAAAATTATTCAACAAAACTTGCCTCATAAAAGTACATTACTAATTCACATCAAAAACATAAAATAACGATTTTTTTTTTTTTTTTTTTTTTTTTTAAAGTTTAGCCAGGCTTAATAACCAAAAAATCTTGATTAATGCATAAATATATTTGGTAAGATGATTGTGATTACAGTGATATCAGCAAAATCTTGAATTTTTTCCAAAAAAATTATTCTTCCTTCATGAAAAAAACATGAATAGAGTATTATTGAGAAAATTACAAATTAAAAAATATATGGAATTGATACAAAACTAAAAGAAATCAAATTTTGTCGCTATATCCGATCTGAAAGTTTCATTGCTTACATCCATAAAATATGTGCAGATTTTAGAGAGTTGTGGATTTCTGGTTTGCGGATTTGAGGGAGTCTACTGTAATACTTTTTTTAAATATCCTGGTACTACAAGGGATAATTTTTTTTTCTTTTTTTTTAATTTCTTATGCATAAGAACCCCGACTTATGTGATTAATTCTCATTAAAAAATTAGTATGTTTGCAACAGTATGAAATTTATTGCTTTTATACTGCTACTAGATATTGCATTATGCAAGTATATTATTAAAAGTTGTTATACAGGCTTTAAAAGCTGATGATATGCAGAATCTGTATCCCTGTCATTATTTAAATCCAAATTATCCCTGTCTTTAAGGATTAATATCTCAGCTATTATCAACAAATTTTTTCAAAAGTCATTATCAACAATGCTTTCGCACTTCTGCTAGAATAAGTACTCCAACGCTTCTTAACACTTTGCTTGATGCCCACAAATCGAAATTGTGTAACAGAAAAATGTTTTTTTCCTCAAAAACTAAGGCACCTAGAGTAATCGCTATAATTTTCCTGCAAGATTTAAAGTAGTAACATTTATAACCTATGATTTTTTTCATAATTTTAGTTTCAGTAGATTCAGAATTAAATGGGAGGGGGGGGGGACATATTTTTGACAATATCTCTGAAAATACAATACCTAAAATTAAAAGAAATATATATTTTTAGTTCAGCTTAAGGTTGTTCTCAACTGCTCTGCTCAACAAACGCAAAATGTTTTGACACATTTACAAATTCATTATTTATCGAACTTAGTTTTCATTTTATGATAATTAAATTGCCTATGCAGTTCTAAGCCATTTTGTTCACGTGATCATGCATTTTTCTCCTGCTTTTCTGCTTTCATGGAGAAATGTGTTCAAAAACATTGACTTTGAAGGCTTGCTGCGAAAGATCTATTTCGTTTAAAAAAAAAACCAGAAAACTGAACCCAATTAGACACAGGGTGCGACGGTTATTTACCATGACTTTCACCTTCTTTGGAAAAGCATGTTTTTACCACCTATGAAAAAACTTTAATTTGTCTGTTTTTGTCATTTTTATGAAAATTTATCTATTAAGTTTTCATTTTCCCAAGGGTAAAACTTTTTAGAACATTAATACTGTAATTCCATATAAAAATATTCACAAATTTGGTTTCCAATTAAGTAAAACTTTTTAAGTGTGTATTCTGAGTCAGTAAAAGAATACTATATAAAAATAATGGGTTTTAATAAACATAAAAAGTCCTGAAAACTTTCACCTTTGTTTTCCTCCTGCAAGAATTCAAAATTTTAAAGATATTATTGTTTATACTGTTGACATTTATCATTATTAAGTCAAAAAATTATCATAACTATTATTGGGAAGCACATTATAATATTTATTATATTTCATCTTAATGGAGATTAGTTCACTAATTTTTATTTAAACTAAATGAAAACAAAAAACTATAAATACTCATTTTTTACACTTAAAAACAATGTGGCAGAATTTTTTTAACTGTGTCTGCGACAAGCCTCAATAACATCAAATTCTGTCTGCAACTGCAATGCAGTATTTTCTTCAAACTGTATACATATTTACACATCATATGTTAAGAAAAAAGAAAAGACACTGAAAAATGAATATATCACAAATTAGGTATTCTACATATTTTATATATAATATATTTAACTACTTTTTAAATGCATATAAAAAAGTTCAAAAACCTAAATTTAATAAATCAGCATTAGAAAAACTGTCTAGCATAGATACGTCCGATGAAGTTTGCCATTTTTTCGCGATTCTACGACGAAATTCGCCGATTTTTCAGATTCTTTGACAAAATTTGCCATTTTTTCTCGATCCTTCGATGAAATTCATCTTTTTTTCTGCAGTCCATTGACGAAATTTGTCTTCTTTCCGCGATTCTTCTACAAAATTTGGAATTTTTTTTTTTTTTTGTGATTCCTCGACGAAATTAGTCTTTTTTCAGCGATTCTTTGATGAAAATCGCCATTTTTTCATGGTCCTTGGACGGAATTCCCATTTATTTCACGATTCTTTGAAAAACGATTCTTGTCTGTAAAAAATTACGCGTCCCATGGGCCGACACAAGAACTATTTTTTGCGTCCCCGCGTAATTTAAGCGCTATAGTGCATCCACGGCATTGCTAATTGCCTTGGTGCACGCGATCAGACAAGGGAAAGAGAAGGTCGGAGGAAAGCAAAAACAATTTCAATTTGGCGGCCACTATTTGTTCTGCCGTTTTTGTTTTTGGTGTATTTAGTCCCCTACCTCCCCCCCTAAAAAAAAGGTAAAAAATTTTAATGCATATTTGCATTGATCTCAGGAATGATAAAATACAGCGCTGAAAAAGCGGGATTCTATGGAAAAGTGGCATGTCTGCATATCAGAATTTCCCTAGGAGAGGGGGGATCTTAAGAACCGGTAAAAACCTTGTTTTAAGCAGGTTTCCGTCTTAGCAGGTAAACTTTCAATATATTGAATATATATATATAGCGTTTTAGAATTTTTTTTATGATAATTATTAATTTATATGCATAAAGCGTTTATTTAATGAATATGTTTTTATTGCAATCAAATCTGATAAATTATTTTAGCGTTCGAGCAATTTTTTAATTTTTGTTTCAGTCTGGCATTTAATGGTTGATAAATTTTCTGAAATAAATTTCTTGGGGGGGGGCAGTATAAGTTAATAAGTAATTTTAAGTTTTTCGGCGAATTGCAGATATATATATATATATTTTAATTATATTTCTGTTGTTAATAGGTCGATTTTGTTCAAATTTTCAGCGAGTTGCAATAATAATAAATTAGGCTGTATACCGAAATTTTAATAAAATATAATAAGTTTTAAGAAAATTATTCCCAATGACAAAAAAGCTCACTTGCTAGACTTGCTCGAAAAAAAAAAAAAAAGCTGATAACGACTTGTGGTTTGTTTATTTAGATCAAAGAACTCTGATGCTAATGAGATAAGCTTTCCATTGATAATGTTTAATACGAAAAAAGATAATTTCAACAAAATTATTTCATGACTATATTTACATTATTTCTATTTAAATATACTCTACTTCCAACTTAAATGCTTGAATAAACAAAGCATTTAAATAAACAAAACAAATGGCAGATAGATATCTCATTTTTCTTTGCTATTACTCTGTGATGAGTTTTATATGGATGCCCAAATTTTCAAATAAATTATGTCCTGTACTGTATACTAACAATAAGTAAATATAAATTATGTAACATTTATTCTTTACTGTTTGTAGAACATCAGTTAGAGTTGCAGACTTTTCATCGCCATATCTTGCTCCTTTCACAGCTCGATCATAAAGCAATCTTTTGGCGATATATCTTCATTGTTGCTTTCAGCAATATTCTAGTTTACATTGTTCTTATTATTTTCCAAGATATTTTCCTGATCGTGATACTCATCAAATTCAGAGCTGATTTGTTCTTTTTTTTTTTTGGAATTAGAATCTTCCACTTTTTTAAATAATTTCCAGTCATACTTTGACCAGAATGGCATTTTTAAAAATGTGTGCTTTTCTTTTTTCCTTTTTAACCATTTTAGAATCACACACAGCACAATAAAACTTTATCCTGTGACGCCATTCTAAGCACGTGTTCTTCGCAAAGACAGCTGCTCATCTTAGAGGCCGCAGAACCCAGAGCTCGTATTGTCTTGTGCACTCTCGGAATGTGTAGAAGAAAGCAGGGATGAATTTAGATTTAGAGGCGGGGATTCGGCATTTGGATCAGGAGAACAGCTACGTACTGCCAGAAAAAAAAATGTCTGAAAGTTTTGGACATTTTTAAAAATTTTCGTTAATGCAGACAAAAAGTGTCCAACAATTGCAGACAAAAAGTGTCCAAAAGTTACAGACAAATTTTTTTAATTGATTTCATTAGTACAGACAAAAACTGTCCACAAGATATTTTCTGTGTCCGGGACTATGTCACCGTGTTTCTGCCACATGGCTTAAAAATTCTAATCATTTTGATAAAAAACAAACGATTACAAATATTAACTGACCTGTAATATAGCCTGTACAAATATTAGTGCATTTTACCAATCTATGTCCTTAGAGTCTTTTAGCATTCTATAACAAAATACAAGCTTTGTAACTTTCTGTACACCAAGTCTCTTTCTTAATTTACTATGCATTATGTGAAAAGTTTGAAAAAATTTGCTCTATGGGTGAAAAATTACAAAAAGTAAAGAATGACCGTTAAATGTAGGAATTCAGGATTTATTTATTTATTATTAAATTTCATCCACCAAATTTTGCCTTTTACGTCTTTTCGTTTAAAGAACCTCTTTTGAAATGAGTACCGACAAGTAGAAAAGAGCACAATTGAAACCTAAACTTTTTTTTGAGAAACAGTAAACAGTTAACATCTATTGTATAGATTTGGAATAGAAAATATAAAAAAAATCCCAAAGATAAAAGTGTATCAGCAACTTTAGAAAACTGACTAATTCTTTATTTCCTCCTTTGTTATATATAGAGAGAGAGGAGGAAAGTCGGGTGGAATGGGACAGTATGTTTTTCTTTTTATACATTATTCTAAATATTTTATCCATCGCACAAGAGAGGAAGCAATGGTAGTCCAATCATCAGTTAAAAAAAAAAAAAAAAGTTGATCTGTATAAACTTGCAAATGTATGAAAAAAAAATTATTTCAAGAATCAAATTTAAATTTGCTTTCAGTATATTAATGACTTGTTTATGTATAAATGTAATAGTTTCCCTATTTATGGAACATTATACTGTAGGGGAAGATGGGGATACTTGAGCCATTTTTTGAATTTTAATTTTTTTAAATTTTTTATAATTACTTATAATAAAATAAAATAATGAAAATGAAAATTTGATATTTTTTCTTCAACTGAAAACCACTTTCAATTAATTTTGAACTATTTTTCTATGTATAAAAAATGTTTATTTTTTGTTTTACATGGTGGCTCAAGTATCCCCATGGGAGGGATACTTGAGCCATGGTGGAGGGATACTTGAGCCACTACGGAAAAATACCTACAAAAGTAATTTTTTTCGCTTTATTTTTGCACAAACATTTTACAGAATGATAAATTATGAAACATAAAGTCCTTCCAAACCAATTGAGAAAACAAAGTTAGTAATACGATGATTTTTTGTCGTTAGAACTGGTTGTCAAATGATAATTTCAACTTGAGTTATAACGACGGTAGAAACACCCTCAGTTCAGAGCCATTTAAATTTGGAATCTGCTATTCTTCGGGCAAATTTCATTTTCAAAATATTAAGTGCTTATCCAACAAATATTTTTAGTTTTCTTTCTGGCATATTTTATTAGTAACCAACTATCAATAGAAGGTTTTCTTTTCACATCATCACCATCATTGGCAGAATTTTCCTCTAATGATAATGTCGAACTCATGCTTTTAATTTAGTAGCTGTCGGAATTTAAGCCAGATGTGTCATTCTACCATTTCAAACACTTTTTTGATTTCACAGGAAAAGATGTTGTCTTCCTCTTTGGCTCCATGCAGGTAAATTTGAACTGGGATTTTTGTTGCTTTTCTTGTTTTTTGTGCGCTCTTTTTACCAATTTTTTTTCAATTTTCTTAGTTAAAAAAAAATTACAGCAAAGAGGTTACGATTTCAATATAAGATATTAATCTTAATATGTTATATTAAAAAATAAATATTTTAATATGTTGGACCTAACTAATTAAAGTATTAGAGATTATAGCCTCTAAAACAGTTTTAAAAAATTATTTTAATTTAATAAAAGTTAAATTGAAAACTATGTTTACATTTATCTAGACAGGCTATTTTGCTAGTCAAAATGAAAATTAAAATGGATATTTTCATTTAAAAAATATACATTTTTAAACATTTTTAAGTCGTTATTTTTTTAAGAAAAATAAAATAAAATGAAAAATTATTCTCTCTTTTATCCAGAAAAAAATCTATTAGTGAATATAAGGAAGGAAATTTTTTTTTGTTTGTTTCTCCTATGTTTAATTTCTGGTGGGGAGGGTTGAGACATGGCTCAAGTATCCCCACTCTCACTGGCTCAAGTATCCCCACTACCACTAGTTTTGTTTCCCAGAGTTTTACTAAATAAAGCATGCAGCTATTAGAACTATTTTAGATTCAAAATACAATTGAAATTATGCTTATTAAATTTATGTATATAGTTGCAACTTTAAACAAAACTTTGATTGCAAAAAAACAAAAAACAATGTACCCAAAAATTTACTTCAGATAGGGAAAAGACAACTATTGATCACTATACTTTCAAAATGGTACCAAGATGTGTGATTTCTTTTTTACATGTTCAGAACTATAAATGTATTAACATATTGGTAGTTTTAGAAAGAAAAATTAACCAACTGTAGAGATAATAGGGGTGGCTCAAGTATCCCCTATGCTCAAGTATCCCCACTCTCCCCTATATTATCCATAATTTAAACTAAGCCTAAAAGCAGCATTTTTGTTTATACAAGAAGCTTAATACAAAACAAGAAAGTGGCGAGGAATGGGACGTATCCAGTTACTTTTTTTAATTAAGATTAATGTAAATTGCTAACATGCAAACATTTTTAGAGGATAATATATTAATTATAACATTGATAATATATGCATTTACTTCAAAAATGTAAATAAATTGAAATCATGATTTTTTAATGTCATCTATGACAGATATTCCTGAATTTTCATTACAGTCATGAAGATACTGATATTTTATGTGGCACATACATTATCAACTTACAATCTTTGTTTGATTGTTTTTCTTGCAGATACTAGACTATTTGTGCCTTATAGTTTTTTTAATGCTGTTCCATAACTCTTAGTGGGGAGGTATGGGACACATTTTCATTAATAATAAAATAGCTTTTGCACGTTATGTTTCTATATTGTTCAGGGGGATTAAAAAGTGTTTTACCTTGCACTCTATAGATTGAAATTTTTCTTTTTGTATCAAACAAAGTTGATTTTCTTGCATTTGTAAAAAATGTCTCACACCACCCTACTCTCTCTTACATAGATATTAAATATTAACACATCAATTGCATGAAAATAGAATTTCTTTCCATAGTATTAAAATACAGTTTAAGGGCTAAGAGTTTATTGTATATCATTAAGTTTTTACCACTTTTTCCTCAGGTTTTTAATGGTAAAAAACTAGTTTTACCGGCAATAAGCCAACCCTGATTAGACAGTTTTTGAATAACATCTGCTAGTTTTATGCATTTCCAAACAAAAATAAATTAAAATTTATGTGATAATGCTGCCTTTTTTGATTTAAGAACAGTCTTAACAAAAGCTTTTACAAGATTAACCACACAATATACAAAGAAAAGACTTTCTTTTCTTTAAGTAACTTAATAAACCTCCTACTCTCCTCCTAAATATATCTGTAAACAGGGTTTAATCTAGGAAAAAGAGAGTTGTTTTTTGACTAATTATAGCAAAGAACTTTTAGCCAAATAATAATAGCTTTAGCCAAGAAAAAGAAAATTGTTTGATTTATAAAAAAAATTCTTTATACTTGAGTATTATCTTTAATTATGCTATATACAATTAATATGTCACTGTATAAGATTGACACTTTGAGATTTACACATAATAGGATTTTAGAAAAAAATGAAAAAAAAAATTGAACTTTTCTTCTCAAATTAATCATTATTAAGTTACCTCTTTTAGTCTTTTCTCAAAGTATTTTTTCTATCTTTTAGTCTTTTCTTTTCATTAAGTCTTTTCTCAAGTCAGTTTTTGTTATATTCCATCTGACTGAATCTCTTTTCGTAATGTGTTGTAGACAAAGCAAGTGTTGCTATAAATTTATACAAAAAAGTCACATTAGGAAACATGTCAGTAATGTCTTTTTTTAGAATAAAAGAATACAGTCAGTTTCATTTCTTAACATCTTGTAGCCAAAACCCACTTGAACAACTTCCATTCATAAACAATTTCAGTATCTTATTCTAAGTGGTAATCAAAATAAAACAAACTTAATTTCCTCTATACCATCCTCTATTCTTATCTATACCATATATATTTTCATCACTTTTGTTTGTTATGTTGCTAGGAAGCAAATACTCGAAAAGCATATACGACATGCATCTGATACATTGATGATCTAGAGCTAGCGTGCATCGTATCATGCACATATATAATCTTTGCACATTTCACAGTTCAAGAGTATAATGGTTGTGACAGACAGACATAGGAGTGAACTTAAAATGATTCAGTTTTCACTTTATAAGTACAGAACTCTAAAAATGTAAGAAATAAAGCTGTAGAACTACGGCTTTATTTTTTCAATCTTTTTCAATTCCACAATCATATTTTTCAGTAAAAAATGCCAATTTAAATGGGCGATCACAAACATTTGCGATAAAATAGTGAAAATGCTCTTAGATATCTGTGTCAATAGTATCCTGCTGTTTCTCATTTCATTTGTTTCAATTTTTTTACAAATGTGAATCCTCATTCTAGTTCACTTTTTAATGCCCTTTTAGTGTACTACAACCAAATTGATTGGAATTTTCTTTTTCCTAAAAATGTAGCAATGATTCAATTGTTGGCATTACTTCTAATATGATCTAGTCATTTGAGATCATCAATAATATGATTGTTCTGAATGGCTATAAAAATGTTATTTCAGTCCCCAGTAATTGTTATTGAACTTTAATTTTTTATCTCAATTTCAGCAGCATAAAGGCAAAGAAACCGCTTTAATCATTTTAACATATTATATTTTGAGTCCCATGTTATGAAAATTTACAGTTAGTAATTATGCTAAAGATTATTATTTTGATTCAGACATGCAACTGAACCATTTCAAAATTTGGGCATGTAATGTTTTTAGCTACAGCTAACATGTCAGAAATAGCATGTCGGGACGTTAAACTCAATTTTATTATTATAAGCTGCACAGTGTGAATAGTGCAAACTGCACTTTTATTATCAGCTTTTTGCATTATTCAAAAAATACAGCAACCAATAACCATTTTTGATAAATGGGTATCAGAAAGAGTCAGATAAATAATCAGTTTATTTCATATTGGTTAATTTTACTTTTTGTGCATCAATATTTTTTTCATAACTTTTAAATAATATTACTGTCTTAATTTTCTTTGAATTTTCAAAAGTTGACTTTAAAGTGTATAATTAAATTTTAAATTTAAGTAATTAAAAAAAAATTAAGTTACATAATTAAATGCTCAAGAAGTATGTTTTATATGCATGTATATGTGTATGTATTATATAGAGACATGATATTCTTAAGCTCAATTCATGAACACATTGATAGTTCTTTGTTAGACAACTACCAAAGTGATACTTGGTGCATCCATAATTTAACCCTTTCGGGTCTGGTGTACGTGTCTTTTCATTGAATAGTACAGGCATAAAAAAGTGGGAAATGAGAAAAAAGGTAAAAAAAAATTCTGTCTATAGAGCGATGCCAAACTCTTATAATTTAAGTGTCATTTTAACAATTACTTATACAACAAAATTAAATATAAGTGCATGTATGATTGCTTTTTATTTAGAAAGTACTAACAATGCTAAAGATATAAATACAAATATATCTGATCCAACTTATGTGAAGTACAGTCATTAATTTATCAAATTCGGAATGGTTTATAGCTATTAGGGTAGTGATGGGCGATTCTGGAAATTTTGAGAATCGATTAAAATCGATATCGTATAAAACAACATCGATCATAATAAGAATCGATTTCTCAGTTCTAGAATCGATACTAGAATCGATATTTCGATATTTAGGTTCACACAGAGAAGATCCAAATTACTAATTCCAAAACTTAGACAATCAGCAGGACCGTAATTACCGCCTCCCACCCCCCCATCCCCATTTAGGGAGGCATAGAATTAAGCTATTGCAGATTTTAGAGTCGGATAATAAGAATTTTAAAAGAATTTTAGCCCAAAATTTAAAATGATTGTCACTTATGGTTTTCAGTTACGCAAAAACTTTGACAAATTTAAGAGACATAACTCAACTAATAACAACACTGAGTAACTTGGCATTAAACCGAGCATAAAGAGTGCCAAGAGCGTGTAACTAGGATGGGAAACAAAGAGAATAGACAAAAAAAAAAAAAAAAAAAAAAAAAAAAAAACTTTTTTTTTTTTCTAATGCCAACCAAATGTTACACGAGATAGTTTGGAAGAACATAAAATATGCCCCATTCCCAAGGGGTCAGGTAACCCCCACTCTTGACGGAAAGGCGACCATAGCCCAAATGTATCTTTTGTCGAATTTTCAAAATTAGGATTTACAATAAAACAGAACGAGAATTGTACATTTTAAAAATTGCATGCATACTTTGAACGGCCCATTTAGTAAAGATTAGCGAGGAAGGGGAGGGGGGCGAGGGATTAGAACAAACGAACTTGAAAAAAAAATAATTAACTAATAACCCAAATAACTGAGCTTCTAAACAAAAATATAGTGTTTAACTTAGTGTTGAATTCTTGGGGTGGCCCGCGGGGAACATGCACTCTTTGAAACTATAAAAAGTGCCAAGAGCATGTAACTAGGTGGAGAGGGGGTAGTAACAGAAAAAAACGAGGAGATAAAAGCTTTATAAAGATATGTTACATGAGATGGTGTGGAAGAAACAAAAAATATGCCCCCCACCCAGGGGGGCAAGGTGAATCCCAAACGGACAGAAGGGCGACCCCGGCCCAAATGTATCTTTTGTTGAGGTTTCAAAATATGGATTTATAACAAAATAGAACGAGGATTAGACTTTTTTTAAATCGCAGTCATAATTTGAACGAACCTGTAAGTTAACATTGGTGAGGAAGGGGGGGGGGAGTAGAACGGGCGAACATGAAAAAAAAAAAATAGTGGCACTCTGACAGTGCCGATAGAAGTGAAACCTTGAACAATTACGTGTGCATTTTTGAATCGTTAGGATGTATAATTTTGAATCGCCAGGAAATACTTTTAAATGAATAAAAAAAGGTTCTATAATATTAAAAAAAATATTAGTGTCTAAAAAAAAAAAAAAAAAAAAAAAAAACGCGATACCATATGTCCAGCTATTGTAGTTAACTCACTATAACTACTTTCCTACATTTTAAAACGCGATAAATACACCAACCAAATTTAGACCATACTATCGATACCTCAATCCTTATCCAAATAAATCATTTTGTTTTAATGCCTGTTACAATATCTGCAGATTACTTTTTGAATTATTCAAATCGGACATTCCATTCAAAAGATATTACGAATTTAAAGATGACAATCTAAAGAAATAATAGCGCTGCTGAGTACTCGGTGGCCAAAAAGCTTAGGGATTATGTGTGCAATCAAACGATTGCGGGTTCGTACCCCAGTTTCGCTGATATGTATCAATGTTTTTTTTTTTTGAAGAAAAAGAAGTTTGAAAAATTAAAATTTTAATACATTATGGGTCCGTAATGTGACCTGAAATGATGGGAGAAAATTTCTTTTGCTAGATTTGTAATGTATGAAGCATAAGCTTTCAATGGACATATTGTATCAACAAAAAACCCCTCTGCCCCCCCCCCCAAAAAAAAAGGTCCTATAGGGAAAACCGAGAAAATGGAAAAGCAAAAAGAACGGCGAGAAATGGTTAGCTATACTAGAATTTTTCTCATCACTGTAATTCCTATAGAAGCAAAGTTATAGCCTTTTAAAGATTGAAATGAAGTGAAGAAATAAGCAAAATTAGGTGAGTGATCGACAGGGGGGGGGGGGGGAGAGAATCCACAGCTCTGGGGGTGCCATGTAGCTTAAACTTTTAAGTTAAAAATGGTAGAAAATTAAATGAGCGAAATTTTAAGGTGTATATTGGGGGAGGGTGCAAGCCCACCCCCCTCAAATTTTTTTTTGTTTCTTTTGAAGAAACAAAAAAATATGCCCTCCGGCGGGGCGCAGATAAACCCCAAACGGGCGGAAGGGCGACTTTTTATTTATCTTTTGTCAAGGATTTAAAATGTGGATCTAAAATAAAATAGACCGAGAATTGGACATTTTTAAAACTATGCATATTTCGAACGGCCCTGTAAGTTAAAACTGACGTGAAAGAGGGGATTAGAAGAGACAAACGTAAAAAATAAAACATAATAAACTAATACTTCAAATAACTGGACATCTAAAAATAAATATAACGATTTAACCTAGTGTCGAATTAATGGGGTGGCCCGCAGGGGATTATCCCCCCCCCCCAGAAGTTATGAGATTTTATGCTTTTTAATGCACAAATTGCGATTCCCCAGTGGTGACCATCCCCCTCCAAACCTAATGACGCAAATCCCCCCCCGCCGCAAAAAAACCCTTCATACTTTAACATTTCCCCCCCCCCCCAAACATAATACAAATTGTAAATTATATTCTACCTATAATCTACTGCACATTCAAGAGATAGCGAAATGAGAATAGCAGAATGAGCTAATATTGCCCTTATCTAGAATTTAAAGAAAGAAAACATAGGAACATTTCTGGAATTAAATTTTGAAATATTAAAAAATTAAAAATCTCCCCCCCCCCCAAAAAAAAAAGTACTTTTTCTCAAATTCCCCCCCCCCCCCAAAAAAAAAAAACTAAATTGTATGACGCATCTTGCGTCACCAAACCCCTCTCTGGGCACCCGTGCACAAATTGCGATTCCCCCTCTCTTACAGAGCTCTAAAACATGATGCCTTTCTCCGGAGTCGCAGAAAAATACTTGCATTCAACACTGATTTAGCCTAGAAAGAAAAAAAAAATCGAAATCGAATCTAAAGATCGACATCGAATCTAAAGATCGACATCGAATCTAAAGATCGACATCGAATCTAAAGATCGACATCGAATCTAAAGATCGAAATCGAATCTAAAGATCGACATCGAATCTAAAGATCGACATCGAATCTAAAGACCGATCTTACGGGCAGAATCGATTTTACAGTTTTACTTTCTTTTGTAACTTTACAAGAAGAGAGTATTAGATTCGTGAAAAATTTTGACTTCCCGTTTTTGATGGATTTATATATTTTAGAAGGTTTTTAACACGATTTCATGTTTTTTAAGAAATATCTGTCTGTGTGTGTCTGTCACTCTGTGCGTCTGTATACGACAAAAATTTCTGACCGTTCTATCTGAAGAACAAATGCACGGAATTCCACAAAACTTTAGATTTAGTTTGACCTTGATATAAAGTGAATCTAATTAATTTTTGGTGCATATAGCCTAACAGGTGGCGCTGCTATACTGCATTTTTTGCGATTTGCGCAACAGCTATATCTGATAAACGAATGAACGGATTTTCATCACATTTTAGATCCAGTTAGTCCTTGACATGAATTGATGTTTTCTGCATTTTGATGTATATAGCTTCTCAGTTTGCGCTGCTATACTGAATTTTTCACAATTTCCACTCAGCGCCATATGAAAGGGGGGGGGGAGGCGAAAGGAAGCGGTCGTTCCGAGCACGGAAATTTAGGGGGCGCCAAATTTTTACTACTAACATCACTTCTAGCCTATCACAAGAAAAAGTTAATGGGGGGGGGGGAGGGCTAAATTGGAACTTTGAACCGGGCGCAGTTCTCTTTTCGCACGCCCCTGTTTCCATTTTAGCTTTATCTCAAGAACTAATGCACGGACTTTCATAAAAATTTAGATTCAATTAGTCCTTGATATTATTTGATGCTAATTACATTTTGGTGGAAATCGCTTAAGAGATGGCGCTGCTATACTGCATTATTCATGATTAACGCAATAGCGCTATCTCAAGAACGAATTTTCATCAAAATTCAGATTCAGTAAATCTCTGACATAGATTAGTGTTATTTAGTTCTTGGTGTAAATTGCCCAGCAGGTGACGCTGATATGCTGCATTTTTTAGCTCACAGGCTATCATAGCCTGAGAACTTATGTGCCCGTCCGTTCTGTATGTTCGTGCGTAACGCGATAACTCATGATAAAAATATCGGATCCACTTGAAATTTTGTATATAGGTATATCCTGATAAGGTGCTTCCCTGATTAGTTTTTGGAGTTCATTCGATATGTATAAGGGGGAACGGGGGGCTCACGCCCCTCCCCTTAATGGATATAAATGGGTTTTTCATGCAGAATTAACAGATTTTGTCCAAAATTTAGATATAGGATCATTCTGATGAGGCGATTCCGTGATTATTATTATGTTTTCATTGAATAAGTATAAACAGGCTGAACGGGGGGCTCATGCCCCCTTCTTTAATTGATATAAACGGGATTTTCATGCAGAATTAACAGTTTTCGTTCAAAATTTAGATATAAGATCATTCGGATGAGGCGATACCGTGGCTGTTATTAGGTGTTCATTGAATAAGTATAAACAGGGGGAACGGGGGGCTCACGTCCCTCCCCTTAATTGATATAAACGGGTGTTTCATGCAGAATTAACAGTTTTTGTCCAAAATTTAGATATATTATCATTCTGATGAGGCGATTCCGTGACTGTTATTATGTGTTCATTGAATAAGTATAAATAGGGGGAACGGGGGGCTCATGCCCCCCCCTTAATTGATATAAACGGGATTTTCATGCAGAATTAACAGTTTTCGTTCAAAATTTAGATATAGGATCATTCGGATGAGGCGATACCGTGGCTGTTATTAGGTGTTCATTGAATAAGTATAAACAGGGGGAACGGGGGGCTCATGCCCCTCCCCTTAATTGATATAAAAGGGATTTTCATGCAGAATTAACAGTTTTCGTTCAAAATTTAGATATAGGATCATTCTGATGAGGCGAGTCCGTGGCTGTTATTAGGTGTTCATTGAATAAGTATAAACAGGGGGAACGGGGGTTCTAATGCCCCTCCCCTTAACTTGCATAAATGGATTTTTCAATCAGAATTGTCAGATTTCGTTCAAATCTCTGAATAGTTTTGGAAGTTTAATGGTTAAGTATAAAAGAGAGGAATAACTCCTCTTAAATTATATAAATGCTAAATGGGTTTTTATTAAGAATTATCCGATTTGCTCTGAATTTTGGATATAGATTTTTTAATATGATAAAGCATGTACTTGATAGTTTAGAAGTTCAATGATTAAGTATAAAAAAGGAGAAAGGGGAGAGCTGTTTCCCCTTCTTAATTTTTTTTTTCGAACGGAATTAACGAAAATACAAGGCTGTAATGTACAATTAGTATGCGTAGCCTGTGAGCTCAATGCCATCAGTTTAACTGGGCAATATTCTTTTTATTATGATTTCGCAATAGCTGTATCTCGCGCTTTCATGGATTTTCATCAAAATTCAGATTCACCTGGTACTTAATAAAAATTGATCCCGATCAATTTTTGGTATACATCACTAAAAAAAAAAAAACGCTATTTTGCAAGGGGGGGGGGGGGCGGGTTCTGAGGTTTCTTTAATTCTTCTATCTTAGAAACTAATACATTGAAATTTTGGAATTGGCACATCCGTCTATTTTATCTTCGACTTTTGAAGGAAAATGAAAATTATATTACCTTCAGAGAAATCGATTAAAAATTTTAAAGTATCGATTAAATCGAGTTGGCCGTAGTATCGATTAAATCGATTTAAAAAATCGAAATCGCCCATCACTATATTAGGGTTATTCTCTACAATACTGCAAATTTGACCAAGCAGTCTGACTTGAATGTTACATAGGTAAATTTTCATAAAAATTGGATAAACTGCTAGTAATTGGTCAATTGTTGAAGATTTTAATAGCAGCAGAAATCGTTATAAAATTTTAAACAAAAATGCATATTCCCCATTCACTTTCTCATTAACTCATAACAATAAATGTGAGGGAATGATGAAATTAAGGGGTCATTCCATGTCAGATCACCCAGACCATGGCACCCACCATCAGCAATTTTGATAAAATTCAGTCAATTTGTAGAATTTCTAATGCTGATTCCAAAAACATCAATTATATTGAAATTGATCAAACGGTTTGTGAGCTATGAGCTTTTAAATAGCTCCCAAGATAGCCGATTTGCCGCCATTTTGAAAAGCACATGTGACAACAAAAAAGTCCATAACTTCTTTCAGGTTTAAGCTAGAGCTTTCAAATTTTTTTTTGTTTTGTTCAGAATAAAGTAAACTTTCATCTAAACAGATTTTTGTGAACCTCATTTTATAAAAAGGCTGTCAAAAAATGAGTTTTGTCATTTTTTTAAGTAAAAAAAGGGCAACTTCTATGGCTGATTTCCCCCAATGTACCCCCTTTAATTTTCATCTAATTGCATAAATAAGCAACTCAAAGTGTGTTTTGATGACTAATAAAAAAAAACTTAATGGGCGGTTCACAGGTTTTTATTTAAAAAAATAAATTCAATTTTACTGACTTCCCCAATAACAGAAAACGCAAGATAATGAGTTGACATTTCTTTTATTATCAGAAATATTTATATATATATACATCCAAAAGTTTGATAAGGTTTATGTTACTGAAATATGTATGTTTAATGTGGCTAAAAAAGGGAAGTAATAGGAATGCCAATAATGGATTTTTGCAAGACATAGAAAGTACTTTCCTGACAAATTGAAATCTATTGCAGAGTTTTAATAAATTATAAGTAAAAAAGAAATGATAGAAAAAACTCTACAAATAGGTACATTATATAACAAAATCATACTTGTATATAATAAAAAATGTGATAAAATTAAAACTCTTAAATAAAAAATACAGTAAGTAAAAGTTACACTAGTCTACATATCAGATGATTAAGAACCAATGCACCCCTTTAATGCATTTTTCTATGCTAATTACACAACTTTTCTTAGTTTTCTTCTATCACATAGTTTGTTTGTGATCAACTATGTGATTTCTAAGATTCATTGCCGAGAAAAAGCATCATGTAATAGTCACAGATAATGTAAATGTATACTTGTGGATGCTTGCAAACTTATCTAACGACTTTTAGAATACAACCTGATTGTATTCAGCATGAGATATACAAATGGTTTATCTGCAGTGACTTCAAATGTACATTAATATTAATGGCACAAAAAGCTGTGTATACAAAAATGCCTTGCTTTCTATGTGAACTGGTTAGTTCGGCAAAGCAAAATCATTGTATTTTCTGATTCGTTTTTAAATTCATTTTTGTTCACAAACGCATTCAATTGGCAGGTTCTATATGTATATACAGTAGACTCCCTCAAATCCGCACAGCTTGGGACCAGAGGTTTTGCGGATTTCTGGTCATTACTTTGTTTACATTTTAAAAAAAATAATTTGAATGTAATTAATAATGAAATCAAAAGTATAATAAATGCATACAATATACTAAAATATTAAAAAAATGTAATAAACTAAAATAATAAAAATTTAGATATTTTTTAAAATGATTAAAATACTAAAAGGAAAGGTAAAGTTAATAATCAATAATGTACAATTAAATATTCATTATAAAAGAGGAAATGTGTTTTTTTCTAAATTATTTAATGAAACTTGCCTCATAAAGGTACATTACTAATTCACATCAGGATAAAAAAATAATGGAACTTTATTTCAGGTTTAGCCAGACATAATAACTAAAAAAGCTTAATTTATACATAAATATATTTGGTAAGATTGTGATTACCAATGATATTAGCAATATCTATTTTTTTTTCAGAAATAGATTATTCTTTCTTTATGAAAAAACATGAATTCAATAACCTTAACAAAAATTATAAATTAAAAAATGTATGGAATTGATATAAAATTGAAAAAAGAAATTTTTGCATCTACATTTGAACTGAATGTTTCATTGTTTACATCCGTAAAATATGTGCGGATTTTAGAGAGTTGCGGATTTTAGGAGTGCGGATTTGAGGGAGTCTACTGTATATAAAAGGCATACTATATTAAAAAATGCTGTCAAAGTGGGCATTTTGAATTGAATTTAAGTGATAGTATTAGAAACGGAAAAAATGGTCATACTGAGAAAATAATTGTTGTAAATCAAGATCTAATTCATTGAACAAAAAATAAAAACACAGGTTGCAAGGCTGCCATAGGCGACTAATTTTTAATTCTAATTGGCACCAACCACTTTCTTAAAAATGAAATCCATAATAGATGCTTTGATAACATTTGCAAGTAAAATATACTTCAAATTTTATATTAGAAAAATACTGGTGCACACAAAATATAAAAATAGTTGCCTGTAGCAGCCCTGAGGTCACTTATAAATCTCTGAAAAAAAATCACATCAACAAGTATCATGTTTTTACTTTTAAAAATGAATCTGAAAATGTGTTAGAACATTTTGAGTTGTTGAGGGTATAAAAATATTTTTTTATATTCATTGTGATAAAACCAGTTCTTACAGAAAAATTAAATTTTAAAAAGAACCAGATAAAATTGTTGAACTAGGTTTATATCTAAATTTGATTAATTTTTTGTTACTGAAGCAAGTACAGTAAACTATCTATAATCCGAAACCCTAAAATCCACAACTCTAAAAAATCTGCATATAATTTACGGATGTAAATAATGAAACATTCAGTTCAGAGATATGGACAAAATTTGACTTTTATAATTTTATATCAATTCCATTTTATTTTAATTCGTAACTTTTGTTAATAGTACTGAATTCATGTTTTTTTCCCCCACAAAGGAAAAGAAATATATTCTGAAAAAATTCAGATTTTTCTTATATCATTGGTTATCACAATCTTCTTATCAAATATATTTATGTATTAATCAAGCTTTTTTGGTTATTAAATCTAAATCTGGCTAAACCTAAAAAAAAAAACTTCTTTATTTTATGATTTTGTTGAGAATTAGTAATGTATCTTTATGAGGTACATTAGTAACTACATTGAATAATTTAGGAAAGATATATTTCATGTTTATAATGAATATTTAATCATATATTATTGATTATTAACTTGATCCTTACTTTTAATATTTTAATCACTTTGAAAATTATCTAAATTTTTATTATTTTAATTTATTACTTATTTTAATATTTTATTATATTGTAAAGCATTCATTTTAATTTTGATTGCATTATTAATTGCATTCAAATTCCTGTTTTAAAAAAGGTAAACAAAGTAATGACCGGAAATCGGCAAAATTCTAAAATCCACAAAACTTCTGGTTCCAAGCTGTGCGGATTTGAGGGAGTCTACTGTATTTAACTGCAAAATTTACATCTGCCTGTTGGCAGGGATTTTTAAAAATATTAATTACCTTTACTTTAAATTATTATTGATGTAGATATATTTTTAATAGTATGTTTATTGTGTATGTGATACGTTATTTTGTATTAATTTAAAGTACCGTAATTTTTATTTAAGAGTTGCAATTTTATTGTATTTTGTATAAAATAAAAGTACGATTTTGTCAAAAAATTCAACTATTTGTAGAACTTTTTCCATCATTTCCTTTTTATTCATAATTTACTGAGACTGCAATAGATTTCAATTTGTCCGATTGTAAGAATCCATTATTGGTATTCCTATTTATTCCTATGGAATTCCCCTTTTTTAAGGCACATTAAATATATATATTTATGTAACATTAAACCTTATCAAACTTTTAGATGTAAATATGTATGATATTTCTGGTAATAAAAGAAATATCAATATTATCTTGTGTTTTCTTTTATTGTGGAAAGTCAGTAAAATTGAATTTATTTTTTTAAATAAAAACCTGTGAACCGCCCATTAAGTTTTTTTTATTAGTCATTAAATCACACTTTGAGTTGCTTATTTATGCAGTTAGATGAAAATTGAAGGGGGTACATTGGGGGGAATCAGCCATTGAAGTTGCCCCTTTTTTTACGTAAAAAATGACAAAAAGTCATTTTTTGACAGCATCTTTATAAAATGAGGTTTACAAAAATCTGTTTAAATGAAAGTTTACTTTATTCTGAACAAAACAAAAGAAATTTGAAAGCTCTAGCATAAACCTGAAAGAAGTTGTGGACTTTTTTGTTGTCACATGTGTTATTCAAATTGGCGGCAAATCAGCCATCTAGGGAGCTATTTAAAAGCTCATAACTCACAAACCGTTTGATCAATTTCAATATAATTGATATTTTTGGAATCAGCATTAGAAATTCTACAAATCCACTGAATTTTATCAAAATTGGTGATGGTGGGTGTCATTTTTGGAAAAATCTGGGTGATTTGACATGGAATGACCCTAAGATGTTTTTACTAATTGTCATGAAAAAAGCAAAATTATGGAAAAAACCGAACCGATTCCTTAAAGAAGAACACATAATATATAATGTATGATATAATTAAAAATTTTGAAAATTGCTAAAAATTTAGCATTCTGTGTGAGGGAATGACTGCTAATAAAAATACTCCACGATTTTCTGATTGAAAAAAATTTCTAGAAAATTAACAAAAACTTATACCACCAATTTATGTTGCTGGATTGACAAGTACTCAAATTAGCTTCCTCACTGTGAAGAATGCTAGACTGCTGCTCATCTTTAGTGATAGGATATTTGCGATAATAGCAAGGTGTGAGGGAATGATGGTCTAACATGGGGAGACATAAAATTGATTGAGTAGACTACATAATTATAGTAAAAAATAATATTTTTATTATTTTTTTAAGGTACTAATTAAGAACTTTATTTTGCTTAGGGTGTTTTTAATTATTTTTATTTCTGAATGGAAAAAATCAGGCAGTAAAGTATGGTAGTATGGGTAGGGGAGAGGTGAGGGAATGATATTTGCATGATATATCTTACATTTTTAAATATTAAATTTGTTTATTTTTAAATATTACGCCTTGCCCCTAAAAAACAAACTTTAGACCTTCTAATAAAAGTATAAATAAATAAAAATAAAATGAAATTTAGAGCATTTATATGGCTGGGAAACACTTTTTGCACTATTGCAGAGAATAACCCATCTTTTATTCTAAAGAAAACAACCTCCCTGCTAAATAGCAGGGATCTTTGCATCAGAAATACATCGCAAAAAGTACCCGAAAGTGTTGTATAAATAGTACAAAATATTTTTTTTACAAAAAAAAACTTTCTTTCACTTTGAATTTTTTAAGTTAAAAAAAAAAAAGTTCATTCTTGAAAGATATTTTGACAAATTTCATTTGCATGACTTTCAGAATCTTATATGAGAGAAGCTCATTTGTCTCTTTTGCAAAACAATTCAAGAACATACTCCAAGGGTTTGAGTACCGTATTTTCCGGGAACAACGCCGCACCGAGTATAACGCCGCATTTGGTTAAAAAAAATAAAATAAAAACTAGTTTAACGCCGCACCGGGTATATTCCCACATTCATTATTAGAGCATTTAAATAAAATTATTAACTGATATAAAGTAAAACATTTTGATCTTAAATAAATAACTTATCTTTTTTGGTTGTACAGTTATTTCAATGAAATCAGAATCTCATCCATTCGCTGCGCCACGATTCCCGTTAACTTTTGCTAAATTGATAACATTCAGCTTAAATTTTGCAAGGTAACTGCGGCACTTACAGCTCACATCTGAAGACATATTTAAGATAAAACTTACCGCAAAATACCATTAATCCTTCCTCCAAACATGACGAAAAATCATAAAATAATTAGAAAGGGGTGCTTACACGGGATTTTTCCGCGATCGTTTCACAAAATTTGCAGGATGAATCATGATAAATTGAATGAATCGTGAATCTTTGGATGAATCATGAATTTTGATATTTGAAAAAAATTTGAGTTTTTTTTTTCTTTAACGTAAATTCTGTCGAAAAAACGCAGAAAAAAGAAGAAATTTGTAAAAAAACCCAAAAAAGAATGAAATTAATTAAAAAATCTCGAAAAAACGCACATTTCTAAAGATTCAAGATTTATTCATTTCATCATGATTCATTCCTTTCTGATCGTTCTTTTGACATAATTTGTATTTTTTTAGAGATTTTTTGACATAATTCAGGTTCTTATTTCAATCTTTCGCAAAATGTGGGTTTTTTGGCAATACTTCGGCAAAATTCATGATTTTTTCGCGATCCTTTAAAGAAATTAGCAGTTATTTTTCATGATTGTTTGGCGAAATTGACGTTTTTTCAGCGACTGTTTTGGAAGGGAGGGCGCTTTCTCGGGATTTTTTGAAAATTTCAAATTTTTTATAAAGTGGGGAGGGGGCGGTTTAACGGGATTTTACGGTATATCAGTAAATTAAAATCAATTTTAAGCATCAGATTCTCTAACCTTAAAAATATAATTCCACGTGCATGTGTATAATTACAGTGAAAGCAACGAAAGTTTAGATTTGCCGATCTGTTTTCAAAAATTTTAAATTAATTAGTCCTATTTACAAGCCGCACCTAGTTATTGGCGGCACTTTTGTTTACAAAACAAAAAAATCTAGTTTAACGCCGCAGCGTTATTCCCGGAAATTATGGTAGGCAAAATGTCAGATTACTTCATTTTTCAGCCCCACCCCACCCCCCATTATCCTTCTAAAACTTTCTTAGCATTTTTGCATCCATCCAGAGAATGTCCAAAATTGCTTTAAAAAAGGTGGAATTCCTGATAGTATTCTGTTTTAACAAAAACTTTTGTTACTGTTTATAAGTAATAATGTTAGTATGTGTCTATGCATTTACAATACGACTTCATTAACGTTTAGACATTTAATAGTAATAAAAATAATAAATATTTGCTTAGTTCTCTTTGTACTGTTTGAGATTCATTTATTCTAAACATATATTTCACTCATTAAATTTAAAATGCGAGTTACTTTTCAGAAAGAATAACATGTGATAAAACGCAAAAAGTATTAGAAAGTTAAAATATCTTTTAAATTTTGTTGCAATTCAATGTTTTCTAAACGTTTGCAAAAACTCTTCCTTACTCTATTTTCATAAGAAAATTAAATGAATATGTACATATTTGTTAAACTTCAGTAAATCTATTCAGAAACCATAATTAAAATTATTAACGTAAAAGTAATTTTTCTCCTGTAATTGAAAAAAATTTGGACCCGAAAGGGTTAAATATAGTATAACTAAATAAAAATAATTTGTATAACACATAAATTACCATTCATTCAGTCATGAATTTGGTTTAATAATATTAATAGTTGCTAAAAAAATGTGTATAAGGTTTCTGACACTTTTCGACAGGCTTCTGACATGTCATGTCAAAAACCCAACCATGGATCAAACCCATTCATGTTTACGCGACGCCTATACAAATAAAAGGAATTTTTTGTTTTATTATTTACATGACACATTACAAATGAACACAAAAGAAACCTTTTTAATATTTCGAGATAAATACTAAAACAAACTAACAATATTACGAAAAATTTCTTTTTATAAATTACGAATATTCAAATCATTGAAACGAGTCATCAAACAAAACACACCGCCAGATGGTTGATTGGTGCAGAAAAACGAAACAGCATGGAGCCACACAGAACACAGAGGCCGTGTTCAACTGTTACGCGCGCTGGACGCGCGCGCTCAGGAGCCACGGACATGAAGTGGGTAACTATAGTGGACGGGATGTGCGTTCAGTACTCGCTTTCAGTACTCGTGCGTTCAGTACCAATGCTTTTTGTGTTTGTGTGTCCTACAGCTTTCTTCATTGTTCTCCGGTAAAAGTCACGTGATGTGAACTGCTCTATAGTTGATGGGATGTGCGTTCAGTACTCGCTACTGTGCCACCGGTTACTGTAACTGTTCGCTCAATAACAGATGGAGAACAGATCACGGATGTTGGACTTGTGGTGCCAATTATAAAGATAATCTGTTACAAATAAATGTGAGCTCGCTGGCCGAATGATCAGAGTGCTGAGCTTGGACCCAGACGATACGGGTTCGAAACATGCGCGGGCCAAAAGCTGGTTAGTGTTTTTTTTTTTTTTTTGGTTGCTTTTTATTAATAAATAAGACATTTTTGTTAAAGGTAAATTTTATATTAATAATACAGAAGCACATGTATTTCTATTATAATAATAAAATACTTATTTAAATACGAGAAAATGATATTTTTGCGGAGAAAGTTTTAATATTCTAAATTTAGAATATTAAAACGATAATTAGAACGATATTAATATCGTTCCAAAGTGATTTATATATATATTAAGCAAATGAAAAAAAAAGTTTTCTACGAAAATATCCGTATAGCATAAAATAATTATTAATGTTCTTCTTCTTTTTTTTTTTTTTTTTTTTTTTTTTTTAATTTTAGAAGTAAGTTTTTATTTAGATTAGGATGCAAATATAATGCATGCGTATATAGGTATATATTTTACGGTGTTAAAATCAAAATGGAAAATATTATAAAAGCAAAATGTAAAAGATATACATTTTTTTTTAATTAAGAGTTTCTGCATACATATATTTTAAAGAAGTGAAATATTTGGAGTTTGCCTTCTAGTTTTGTAATGAATAAAGTATGATTAGAATGTTTATAATTTTTCTATTGAAAGTATAAATAAGTGTTTTGCTTATACTAACATAATTTCGGATGTCGTTTGTTTCGCATATTTTATGACATATTTTGGCCTGTTATCCACACGGTATTAAAATATACAATCATTAAGTAAGAAATATATACATACTAAAACTTCTTCTGAAAAATTATCTAACTAACAATGCAAATTCCATTGAAATCAATCCAGTATTGTAGATTACAAATAAATCTTGTAATATGGGATACAGGGCCATCACTAAGACTTTTTATTGGTGGGGGAGAAAACCTTAATATTGTCAAGTCAAATTTTTATATTCGCCAACTCGTTTTATAATTTTGCCAAGTTAACGCACTTTGAAAATGTAATACAGTTCTTATTTGTAAAAAAATTAATAATATTCCCAATTAGAGTTGTAACTTTTGCAAATTCTATCAAAAATAGAAAATGTATTGCAGTTTTTATTAAAATTTTAATTAAATTTGACATAAAAGTTTTAAATTTGCAAAGTGTAACAACATTTGTGAATGTTTTGGGAGGGTAGGCTCCCTCCTGCCCCCCCCCCCTTAGCTAGTCCCCCGTGTGGATATCTCAACCTTGGTTTATCACCAGCATTCTATTAATTACAACAATAGAATCAACAGTATTCTATTATTTAATACGAAAACTATAAAGCAACTGATAAATGATTTTTAAATAAATAAAAAGAAAATTATTAAAAAATTTAAATTGTATTAGTCAACCTACCAACTTTGTTTACAAACAAAGTGCAACCAATAACAGATAAGCACAAAATGCACAATCACGTGATCAAATCGCCCAGCAGTTTTACGCGCGTAACGCGCGTCACTTTTAGCAGGGTTGGATGTCTTATTTTAAATGCTGATCGGGCTTAATTACATGAAATAGGTCACGTGATACTTTTCCGGAATACTTTTAATTTTATTTGAGTGGTCACAGGTATGTATTTCTGTTACGAAAATCATGTTTTGAAAGGATAAAGAGATATGGTATTTGTATTTACCAATTCTGAACCATAAAAATAATACAATGATTGAATAACTTTAAAATTCTCTTCTTCGATAGCACCTACTCCAAGCAGAATCTTCTGAGCGCGCGCGCACAAAAAAGCGGCTTTTGAACACGGCCAGAGTATGGAGATATCCCATACGGCCAAAACCATCCTCCGGACGTTCTATGCGGTCCTACACAGATCCGGGAAATCCTATAACCATCAAATCCTGTAAACGTCAGATTAAGACGTCCGGAGGACACCAGAATCCGGATGAACCATTTACACTGCTCATTGTGGATGGTTCATCCGGATTCTGGTGTCCTCCGGACGTCTTAATCTAACGTTTACAGGATTTGATTGTTACGTATCTTCGGAACGGCGAAATTACCAGTGCGCATGCGCCAGAAATGTCAACAGTCGCGATGTTTTTTAATGGATTCTTGGATGGAATTTCAATTAAAATTTTACTCTAAGGGATCTGGATATGTCTATACTTAAGGTAAGTAGATTTTCAAATATTAACCTTTTAGAATGAATTCTTGAGATTTGTACCAAAATATAAGGATTTTTTTTATAATCTAATACCATGAGACAGACAACTTTCATAGAAAACATATAAACAGTTATAGCAATTTTCCATGTAAAAAATTATTGAAGGTAAAAATCAAAATTAAAACAAAAGGATAGTACAAAACACTCCTTTTAACTTTACTGTGCCTAAACTATTATGTCTGTACTGTTTATTATGTCATATAATGTCGAAATTATTATGTCATATGACTGTCATAATGAAATTTGTTGCAAGAGTATAAAAGTATAAAATAGAGCCCCTTTTCATACATAATGAATAAAAATTCAAAGCCTGGTTGTTGTGATTACAGGCATACAAATAAACTATTTTCAATCAAGATTGGGGGGGGGGGACGGAAAGAAAGAAAGAAAACAAAATATACGTCCTCTGGGAGACTAAGTGAAGCACAAGAAATTTGACTGTGTTGTGTGACATATATCGATGCTATTTGAATTTTGCTATATATATTCACTTTTAAATATTTTTGCATATATTTATTTTGATTTATGTAGTGAGATTAGTTACTTTTATTCTAGCCATGTGCAAATTTTGCTCACAGCATTCATTCTTGCCTTTTATTTTTCACATATTGATATTTATGTAAAAGAATGTAAGTGTTATGTATTTTATACGAAATAAGTGAATGGCCATGGTTTTCGCTATCACTCGCCATTGTGCCAAATTGCGACTAAATTCTTCATTTGGCGAGTAAACAAGCGCTTAGATTTGCCCAAATTCGTAGTACTCAATTTTTGCTTTTTCTTTCTTTTCTTTTTCATTTTTCATACACATGCATATACAAATATTTTTAAGATATTTGTATCGAATACTTGAAATTAGATTAATAACAATCATTCTCGCAGTTATAAAAACTTAGGTTATTTTAGAACGTATTGAAAAAAGGAATACATTAAAGATAATTTTTTTAGCGCTACATGGTGAATCTATTTTGCTAATACTTTTTTCATTTGGCGTATGCTTTTTATTTCTAATTAGCCAAATTATTAACGTTGGTCAAATGTCAGCAAGAACACTGTGAATGGCTATATTTACAATAAATGAAATCAGAATGGGCTGGTTTTCAGAATATTTGGCAATTTATCATCTGTGTCTGACTACCATAAAACTACTAAAGATTGTTAAAAAATTATTAAATTTTGCATTTTCTTTTACTCAAAAATTGAAACTTTCCTTATTTCCTTTTATACATTTTTTTTTAAACTTTTGCAGTCATAATGATATTTTACTCTGAATTTTAATTAGGTTTATTTTTTATTTTATTTATTTATTATTATTATTATTATTATTTTCAGGTGCTCTCAAGGAAAAAAAGTACATATCAGGGGAGCATATTGAAGAAGTATTAAAGACATAATTATGCCATGTAAAAGAATGCAAATGTTATGTAAAAAAAAATCCAAAAATGTAAATTAAAGTTTATCAAATATTAAATGTATTTATTGTTGTTATTTTATTTTGATGTTTTTCCCCTTAACATTGGTTCCAAATGCACATGTTTTAGAAATTGAATTTTTTAAAACTTTAAATTCATGCATTTTATAGCAACGAGTAAAGTATTTGTGTTATTATTTAGAAATATTATATCCATATTGGAATAAAAGATGTAAATAGATTTAGTTGCAGTTTTGTTATGGATTTTGAAAAAAAAAAAAAAACATTATTGGCACATTAAAAAGGGATTTTACTATATGTTTCATGTGCTTAATATCAAACTTTTCATACATTTACTATAAAAATTAAAGAATTCAATGGAATCGCTTACATAGAAAAACTAAATTGAATAAATATATAATTTAATTGAAACAAAAACTTATTGCAATCTAAAATACAACTATGAAGAACAAAACAAGTTGTCAGGTAAGAAGTGTTAAATATCATGAAATCTGATAGAGTAAGTATTATCAAATTCTGATGATCCTGCGTTTTTATAATTGAAGCTATTAAAATTTTAAGAGAAGGGAAAATGTATTTAAATCCATCTAAAAATACAAGTTTGTTTAACAAACTTTAGTAATTGATTGTGTAATTGCTTTTGTATTTAAGACGTGATATCATGAAACTTTTTTATTTTCCTATGATGTATATTAAAAAATTTCAAAATTTATGCTATCTTAGTGGCAATTGATCATCATAAGTTTCTTACTTTTAAAGAATTAAGCTCAGGGCCATCGCTAAGACTTTTTATTTTGGAGGGAGAGCACCTAAAATTGCCAAGTCAAATTTCAATATTTGCCAACTCATTTTACAATTTTACCAACTTACCACAATTAGAAAATAAATTATAGCCCTTATTTGTTAAAAGTTTAATAATATTCCCAATTAGTTTGGTAATTTTTGCCAATTCTATCAAAAATTGAAAATATATTATAATTTTTATTAAAATTTTAAAGAAAATTTGCCAACTAAGTTTGTGAATTTGCCAAGTGTAACAACATTCACAAATGTTTTTTTTGGGGGGGAGGCTCCCCACCATCCCCCCCCTTAGCGAGGCCCCTGATTAAGCTAAAGATTTTGATTTAAGGTAAATAATATAAATAATTGATTATTGACAGAAATTTTTAGTAGCAAATATTCTTCAAAATGATTACCTACATAATTTTTTTTAATGTATTTCTTGGAATTTTAATTTATAGAAGTGTAAGTAAATTAAAAAAATACAAAGAATATTTGTTATTTGTGAATGAAGTATCTTCTTTCTGAGTTTTAATTTTTTTTAGGCATGTAGTAGGAAATTACTTTTACTTTTTTTTTTTAATCTCTAATTTTAATAAAATGTCTAATCAAAAAAAGAGGGAGGGAGAGAATTAATAAAAATATGAAAAATAACTAAACTAAAAAAAAAAAAAAAAAAAAAAAAAAAAAAAAATAATAATAATTTTAGAATTTTGTTAATATTTGATTTAGAGCATACTCATTTTTTTTCTTTTTAAGTAAAAACTTCTTGCATATTCACAATTTCATTTTTGAAATGAAATACAAAAATGTTCACATTGTATATTGTGTATTTACGTAGAAAAAAACAATGTTGAAATCTGAAATGTGTATGATATTAACCGAAAAGTATAAAGTAAATTCAATATGTTGTATCAGATAATCAACAAAGAATCCTACCCAGTTATATCTCATTCATTATATACTACTTATTAGATTTTATTAAAGGATGTTTGAAAACAGAAATAATATATTTCACTTGAAATAGATTAGTATTTTTCTAGAGTTCATTTTTAATGCTTATTTTAAAATTAATATTTTTATTGTAATTTATTCATAAAGAATTATTATATGTTTGTGAAAAACAACAGCAAACAATTATATAAAAATAAATCTAATAAAAAATGTTTTAATAAAAAAAAAGAAGAATAATTTATAATTAAATAGAGGGGAAGTGCTGTTGCCCCATCTGTTCTTTCCAAAAGGTGCTCTGATTTTTATTAATTTTATCTTGCACTGTGGTGTTCTATTTACACATTGGTTATCTAAACATTTCTATTAAAAAATAACCATTATCTGGGTAATTGTCCAGGCTACCAATATTTTTTAATTAAAATGTTGCATTATACCCTCCTTCCTGTATGAGATAAATAAAAAATCAGAAAATCATGTAGAAATGAAACGTGGAGCAATTTGCATCTTCCTCATCTTTTTTTTAAATCTTTATCTTATTTATTATTATTTTATTATTATATTCTTTTCTTAATGATTATATTTGCTGTTGTTTTTACCAAACATAACTCCTAATGAATAAATCACAAACAAAATATTAATTTAAAAGTAAGCATTCAAAATGAATGCTAGAAAATTACTAATCTCTTTCAATGTTTTGCATAATTTTATGCCGGACAAGCAAAGGATGCACAATTCTATTCATTTTACCTAGTCCTATGAGCGTCCTACTACCATCCTAAAAATGTCGAAAAATGACGTCCGGAGGACGTGAGTAGGTGTCGCTTTTTGCTCTCCTCCGGACGTCCGCCGGATAACTATCGGATATTATAGGATGTCCGCCAGACAGGGCTATATCCTGAATAAGGGCGATATTATGGTGCCTCACTTATGATCGACGTAGAGACTTACGATGTAAACAAAGCGCAAACGGTATTACGGTAGCGGCGTAACTTAAGGCAGCTCGAAAGCTGTCGTAAGTTTCAACACAAATGGATGCGCGCGCAACCACAACAAAAGTGACTACGGCCTCTGATTGGCTGAGAGCAAGAGGACTTACACTTAAGCGCGAGGACTTACGCTGAGGCACCGTAATACGAAGTTACGATCGATCGCAGGAACGCCCATCCTACGATCGAGCGTAAGATAAGACAGAGCGAGGCACCGTAATCCCAGCCTAAGACGCTTATCGTAAGTCCGCAGGACGAGTTTGTGCCGTATGGGATGGGCTGTGTTCGGAGATTACGCGCGCTGCGCGTGCGAGCTCAGGAGGAAGGGACATGGAGTGGGTAAGATATCCGTTCAGTATTCGCTACTGTGCTACAAGGACAATAAATAATTGATTGAGAAATCACGGATTTGATTAATTACGGTGCTAATTATAAACATAATCTGTTACAAACGGTGGTGAGCTCGATGGCCGAACGGCTAGAGCATTGAGCTTGAAATCAGACATTTCGGGTTCGAATCCTACACGAGCCAAAAATCGCTGTATGATTTCTTTTTATGGTACTTACGTACTAACGCCACCGCAGTTATCTTTTAGATTCCTTGTTTTTTGCTGATTTTTTGTGCCATTTTTGTGTTTTAGTGCTTTTTTAGTACTTTTTAGTGCATTTTTTTGCTCATTTTTGACGTCATTATTTTTGTGCACGGGCGAACAACAAGATTGCTCTTTATTGGAGCATTAGCGCAAGTTCTGCTGCGGTGGCGTTTATACGTAAGTACCCTTTTTATTATTATTGGTTGCTTTTTATTAATAAATAGGAGATTTTTATTAAACATAAATTATAATTAATAATAAAAAAGACATGTATTTCTATTATAATAATAAAATACTTATTTAAATACGAGAAAATGAGATGTTTTGCGGAGAAAGTTTTATCACGGAGTAAGAAACAGGAGGGGAAAATAATGTTAAAATTTTGCCATGCGGATTTTTTAACGATAGGGGGCGAAACCGTAGATAGTGGGCTGTCGATCGATGCTTCTGCAATGCTTTTCAATGGAAAAAAATTTCATAAAAAAAAAAAAAAAAAAAAAAAAAAATGAAATTTCTGAATTTTTAGAAAGTTGTAGAAATAAAAATCTGGTTAATTGAAGTTTTCTTTACAACATACATATTTTTTTAAGGTACTTGGCGCTTCATTTTCTTTTTTAAGCTATTTAAAATACGAGATCATTCTGACAAAAATCAAAGAGCAAGCCATTTAAAAACATTGAATATCTTAGATTAAAATGACTGTTGTAAGTAAGTTGATTATCGCAAAGAAATAGACTTATGATTTTTAGAAATTAAGAATTAATCAAATATTTTGGAGTAAATTTTAATTTCCCGTATAGTTTTTATAACCATTGAACAATTTAATAATTCATACCTTTGCATATTTTTGCAATTAATGCATGTAGAATTAAAGAAAATTTTTATTTTAATTATTTGGAGGGAAAAAATTGTGTAAATTATAGGATCACCAGAATACACATTAAAAATTGTTAAAAAAAAAAAAACTTTGTTTCTAGCTTTTATTTGTGACTGTGCAGTAAAAATAAATCTATTAATCAAAATTATTCTTAGCTCATTCAGGAATTTTTGTTTTAACCCCCCTTCCTCTTTATCCGGACATTCAGGCCCGTGTGAAAGGGGGGGGGGGGGGACGATTGCCCCGTCCGAGGAGATTGAGTTAGCACCAAATTTATTCTACCAACACCAATTTCTTTTTTTATTTCCTTCTATCTTTACAAGAAGAAAGTACTAGATTCGTATAAATTTTCGAATTCTGGTTTTCGACGGATTTTACACGTTTTAGGGGTCAGAGATTCCAAAAAACATGTTTTTATAAAATATCTGTCTGTGACATATATTTTGTGGGTGCTCTGTCTTAAGAAAAAATACACGGAATTTAATAAAAATTTATATTTAGGTAGTCCCTGATATAAGTTATTGCTGATTACTTTTTGGCGTAAATCACTCGACAGGTGGCGTTGCTATGCTGCATTTTTTACGATTTACGCAACATCTATATCTCAAGAACTGACGCACGGATTGTAATAAAAATTTATATAGTTATAGTCTGATAGATAGTCCGTGATATAAACTGAAGCTGATCAGTTTTTGGTGTAAATCGCCCAACAAGGGGCGCTGCTATGCTTCATTTTTTATTATATGTGCAGCAACTGTATCTCAAGAACTAGCGCACGGATTCTAATAAAAATTTAGATTTAAATAGTATCTGATATAAATTGATGCTGATCAGTTTTTAGTGTAAATCGCTCAACAGGAGGCGCTGTTATGCTGCATTTTTTTACGGTTTACGCAACAGCTGTATCTCAAAAACTACGTACGGATTGCAATAAAAATTTATATTTAGGTAGTCCCTGATAAAAAATTGATGATGATTAGTTTTTGGTGTAAATCGCTTAATAGGTGTCGCTGCTATATTGCATTTTTTATGATTTATGCAGCAGCTGTATTCCAAGAACTAATGCACAAATTTTAATAAAAAATGATATGCAGATAGTCCTTGATATAAATTAAAGATGATTAACATTTGGTGTAAATCGCTCATCAGGTGGCGCTGCTATGCTGCATTATTTACAATTTCCACAACAACTTTATCTCAAGAACTAATGCATGGTATTTCATAAAATTTTGTATTCAGTTAATACTTGATATAACATGGTGCTGATTATGTTATGGTGCAAATTGCTCAACTGATGGTGATGCTATGGTGCATTCATGATTATCGCAATAGCTCTGTATCAAAATAACTACACCGAGTTAGAGAAAACTTTAGATTCTGTTAGACCCTGATGTAAACTAGATCTGCTTAGTTTTTGGTGTACATCACTCAACATGTGGCGCTGTTAAGCTGCGTTACTTACAAGTTCCACAATAGACATACATCAAGAACTAGTAGGGTAAACAGTACAGTCATTGACACTATGTACAGTTAATAGCACCTCTGGATTTCAATGAAAATATTAAGGGAACTAAAAAAGTTTTGATGTTGAAAATAATTTTAATGATTAGTTCATTCCTTTTCAAATCCACATGAGTAATATCATGACTAAAAATCAAGTGCATCATATTTTTAAAAAATAATGTTCAGAGGAATATCACACCTTTTAGAAATTGTCACTTTTTCTTCATTATTTGTTGATTCACTGTAGGTTTTTATTTAAAAAAAAATAGTACATTCTTTTTCATTTTTCTTCTCAGTTTGATTATTTTAAATAAATATGTAACACCTACAACTTAAATAATACTGATTTGTTTTTAAAAGTTGCTAAATATTTATTTGGTGGGGGGTGCCAATTACTGCCATTGATAACTATGACAGATCCAGTTATTTGCACTGGTGCCGATAACTATAGTTTACATGAAAAAATTTAAATGGGGTATTTTGTGTGTTTTATTTCTAGTAATACCCTTTTAAATGATCTACCAGCCATTTTAAATTGAGATATAAAATTTTAACAGTTATTAGCACCGGTGCCAAGTTACTGATATGGGGATGCCAATAATTATGTGGTTTTAGTGATGAATATGTCAAACTTTCAGTTAATATACTAACTCATTATCATTTTTTTAATTTAAATATATTTTTCTTCTAAATATAAATAATTAAATAAATAAAATTCTTTACTTCTATATAAAATATTTAATAGAAAAAATTTTCAATGTTAAATAAGGGGAAATTGTCTTTAAAGATAATTTTTTGCTGAAAGGAGGGTGTAATTCTTGTTTTATTATACCTACCAAAATTCAATTAAAATCATATAGCCATGCAACGTTACAATACTCAAAGGCAGGGCCGTAGCAAGGTGTTTTGAGGCCCCCTCCCCCCAAAAAAGTATAACTTTGGGCCCCTCCCCCCACTTTCAACTGAATTTTTTGAAAAATATTTATATTGAAGTTTCCTATGAGCTTCAAATTATAATAATGTAATAAACAAATTTAATAATTAACATAAATATTTTAAATCGTTATTAAAATTATTATAACATTCATAACTCTGCACAAATACTAAATAAATATGCATTGCTTAAAGAAGCCGTGGCAGAATGTGTGCGACACTGTGACGGGCGTCGCAGACTTTTAAGGACACCCTCAGAATCAGCAATGCCACGGACGCGTTATTGTGCTTAAATTATGCAAAAAATCGGTGATGGGACGCAAAAATAGCTTTTTCCCGTGGGAGCGTAATTTCGTCAAAATATTGCAAAATAAGAGCGAATTTCGTCCAAAGATCGCAAAAATAAACTCAAATATTATCAAAGCATCGCGAAAAAATGGCAAATTTAGTCAAAAAATCCCTCAAAAGCAGATTTCATCAAAAACTTGTGAAAAAGAGGCAAATTTTGTTAAAAAAAATCTCCCAAAAACGGCAAATTCCATCAAAAAATCTCGAAAAAAAGAAAAAAACCAGATAACGTCAAAAAATCGTGAAAAAACGACAAATAGATAAGAGGTTTCAAGACAAGTCAAAAAATCTCAGAAAAAAAAAGGACAGATTTCGTCTAAAGATCGCGAAAAAACGAAAATTTCGTCAAAGGCACAAGGGAAAAAAAAAGATATTGCTGGAAGTGGATTTTTCTGTTTTATTATTATTATTATTTTGTAAGTGATGGGAATAATTTACACATACACATGCATGTTACCATAATTAATTAGCACTACAATAGCACAAAAAATATATTTATGTAATACGTTGCATTTTATTGTAATCAGGATCTGACTAAATCAGGGGCATGCAGGACAACTGCATCGGATGCCGGGGCTCCTGATTGAGCCCCCCCCCCCTCCCCAAGAGCAAATATAAATTTTTTGTTAAAGTTAAAATAAAAAATGGGCAAAAGTGACCAAAATTCTTTATTTTTAGATTTATTGGGGCTCTTTTTTCACCTCTCCTGCTTTCGAATCCAATGCCCCCCCCCCCCCTTCCTCCCCTGAATGTAACAGTTACATCACAGGTGTATTTACATTTTAAAGGCTCACATTTGTTCTTATGTTTCTATAACCGAAGAAAAAATGTATTCGCTAGTTTCTTAAAGTTATCTTTTTTGTGCTATTCTGTATACAAATGCGAATAGTACTTGACATGAAATTTACGTATACAGACAATTAGTATAAAGTTTAGTTTTAGACACTTCAGTATAATTCAAGAAAAAATCCAAAAGGTAGAATGCCTCCTCGAATTACATTTGCCCCAGGGCCCCTCACAATCTAAGTTGGGTCCTGGTTGCAATAAAATTTTAATCATTTGTTTTCTAATGATATAGTTTGTTTTCTGCATATGTTGAGGTAATACTGGATGCAGAGAGGAAAGGGAGAACATATGAATTTTGGTCACTTTTGGCACATTTTAAGCATTTGACATCCTTTAATGGAAATCCTGATTATTGGGGGGGGGGGCTTAAAAAGAGGCTCCTGGGGGAATTAGCCCGCATGCCCCTGGATAAGAAAAGGTGAATTTGAAAAAAGAAACATTTAAAAGAAGTATTTTCTTACATTTTCAAAACAAATAAACTTTGGTAAAAAGTTTAATAGAATCGATTAGGGGGCCCCCTGGCTTCGTCAACCCTCCCCCCAAATGGGGGGTATGGGGGGGCGGTCGCTACGGCCCTGCTCAAAGGTTTAAGAAACAGCATGGAATGCAGTGGTTTTAAAATCGTATAGTAAACATTTAGATAACATGCTTACAAAGGAATGTTCTGCAAGCTAGTTTAGCTCTTCAAGAAGCATCGAAAACAAAGACTGGATAAAAAATAGCTGTAAAAATGTGCGATATACCCATGGTATTGATATGCTTTTGATGGAGCTATGTCCCTAAAAAGAGGCGGAGGACTCTTTTGTTACTCTTCCAGACACAGCTATTTTAAGTTTCAAAGTGTTTAAAAATATCCTATCCTTGGATTTTTTCTTGAATTATACTGAAGTGACATTAAATGTAAATAGAAGTTTTCATATACGTCCATTAAAAACATTTCCAAAAATATGCATTAAAATATTTAATTGCTATAAAGGACGTTAAATACTAATAAAAACATTAAAAGATCTTAATAATTTTTACATGTTTCGATTGAATTTACTCAATCATCATCAGAAAAAAGAAATACAAATAAACACAAAGATAAAAAATGACAAAAAAAAAACTTTTTTTTTTTTTTTTTTTTTTGGTCATTTTCCATCTTTGTGTTTATTTGTATTTCCTTTTTCTGATGATGATTGAGTAAATTCAATCGAAACATGTAAAAATTATTAAGATCTTTTAATGTTTTTATTAGTATTTAACGTCCTTTATAGCAATTAAATATTTTAATGCATATTTTTGGAAATATACTGAAGTGTCTAAAACTAAACTTTATAATAACTGTCTGTATACGTAAATTTCATGTCAAGTACTATTCGCATTTGTATACAGAATAGCACAAAAAAGATAACTTTAAGAAACTAGCGAATACATTTTTTCTTCGGTTATAGAAACATAAGAACAAATGTGAGCCTTTAAAATGTAAATACACCTATGATGTAACTGTTACATTCAGGGGAGGAGGGGGGGGGGCATTGGATTCGAAAGCAGGAGAGGTGAAAAAAGAGCCCAATAAATCTAAAAATAAAGAATTTTGGTCACTTTTGCCCATTTTTTATTATTTAGCTTTAACAAAAAATTTATATTTGCTCTTGGGGGGGGGGGGGGCTCAATCGGGAGCCCCGGCATCCGATGCAATTGTCCTTCATGCCCCTGATTTAGTCAGGTCCCTATTACAACAAAATGCAACGTATTACATAAATATATTTTTTGTGCTATTGTAGTGCTAATTAATTATGGTAACATGCATGTGTATGTGTAAATTATTCCCATCACTTACAAAATAATAATAATAATAAAACAGAAAAATCCACTTCCAGCAACATCTTTTTTTTTCCTTGTGCCTTTGACGAAATTTTCGTTTTTTTTGCGATCTTTAGACGAAATCTGTCTTTTTTTCTGAGATTTTTTGACTTGTCTTGAAACCTCTTATCTATTTGTCGTTTTTTCACGATTTTTTGATGTTATCTGTTTTTCTTTTCTTTTTTTCGAGATTTTTTGATGGAATTTGCCGTTTTTGGGAGATTTTTTTTAACAAAATTTGCCTCTTTTTTCACAAGATTTTGACCTGTTTGCAAGAATAAGTAGCACAGTACTTAAAATGAAACTGAAGTTATTAATTCAATCATTTCGAAAAGTTGAAGAAACACAATCAGCTTATTAGCCGAGCCTAAATTAGATCTACCAATTCTAAGTCTTAATCAAAATAAAAGTGCCAAAAGGGAAACTACACCATCTTTACCATATGGATTTATCTTTGCTATCACTCTTATAAAGAATAGGATGCAGTTTGGTGAGGAATATATGCAGCAAAGAATGTAGAGTGAAGACGTAAGATCAACAGTATAAACAATCACCAAGTGTATAATCGATCGTTACATATTCGTTTTTTGCCAAATATTTCAGAGGAGAAAGATTTAAAAAAAAAAATGGCTTGAGCACCACTGTTATATGACTAGTAGAAATTGGAAAGAAATGTTTAAAGCTAAACAGAAGGAGAAAGTGGAACAAGATGCTAAAAAAGAGCAAAAATGTAAAAGGGAAGTAAAGAAAACAGAAAATCAAAAAGCTAAGAAACTGAACAAAAGTGCCAAATTAGATTTAAAAGAGTCGTCTGAGTTAGACATTTATATCAATCAATATTATGATGATAGTGACAACAATAGTCCAAATGAATTTGCAATTAATTGTCATGTTCTTGTAAAACATGAAGAAAAAATACATCCTGGGATAGTAAATCAGGTACAAAAACCTGAACTATAAGTAAGTATAATGGTAAACTTCTCAGATGCAACAATCCCAAAACTTACTTTTCTATCTCATTAAATGTTAATAGTAGTTTAAAATTCAGTAACATAGTACCAAAATTAAATAGCAATGTTTGCTCATCATGGGACTCTGATGATATGAAATTCTTTTCATTAGTTCTTGAGATATGACTATTACTAAAATCATGCAAAATTCAGCATAGCAACGCTACTTGTTGGTTGATATACATTGAAACTTCGAAATTCTGCAACATCTAACTGAATCTAAAGTTTGGTGAAAATCCATGCATTAGTTCTTGTGATGAAACTATTGGGGAAACCGTGAAATTTGCAGCATTGCAGCGCTACTTGTTAGGCGATTTACAACAAAATATAAGCACCAAGACTAACAGAATCTGCAGTTTGATCTGTGCATTGATTCCAAAGATTGAGCTATAGAGGAAATTGTAAAAGATGCATCATATGCTATGTGTTGAGTGACTTACATCAAAATGTAATCAGCAACAATTTATATCAGGGATTAAATGAATATAAATTTTTATTAAAGTTTGTGCATTAGTTTTTGAGATATAATGCCTACAAAATTTGCGTGACATACATCCATACAGACAAACAATCACAGGCAGGCATTTTGTAAAACATGTTTTGGTATCTCTGACCCTTAAAATGTATAAATCCATCGAAAACTAGAAGTAAAAATTTTCATGAATACAGAACTTTCTTCCTGTAAAGATTTAAAAAAAAAAAAAAAAAAAAAAGAGAGAGAGAGAGAGCCATGGCATTTCTTTTTTTTTTTTTTTCAGCTTTTCTATATTTCCAGTCATTTGTTATTAAAAATTGCACAAAATAAGTCACATATAATTTCACTTAATATAATTAATTTCATTATAATTAAAATGATTGTTAAATGTACATGCAAATAGTTAATTGATTTCTTTTGTCCTTGCATCAATGTAGATGATTTTTTGGAGGGTGCCAATAACTGTCAAATCAAGTGCCAACAACAAAAAATGGGGTGCCAATAACTATGATTTCTGTCTTACATTTGCTTATATTTTTTAATTAATTTCTTTTAGGTTCAACTGTTTTATCTATGCATTATCAGAAAATAGCATCTTTAATGGTATAAAATTAAATTTCGGTTTCATTTTAGCTATAAAAATTAAATTACACTGAGTCTCACAACAGAAAAGTTGTATTTTAGGTGCCAGTAACTGTACTGTTTACCCTACATGGATTTTCATAAAACTATAGATTTAATTAATCCCCGAAATATATTAGTGTTAGTTAGTATTTTGTGTAAATCGCCCTACAGATGGCGCTGTTATGCTGCATGTTTCATGATTTCGCAACAGCTATATCTCAAGATCTAATGCATGAATTTTCACCAAACTTCAGATTCACTTAGTACCTGATAAAAAATGGATCATGATTAATTTATGCCCCAAGTACTCAGATATGTCTTTGTATGTTTCTGCAGACATTACTGAAAGTACAACTTCAGTAATGTACATTACAGCACATTAAATCTTTTAATTTAAATGAAAGCTATGTAATCAACTTTTTAAGAAGCACTTTTTCTTAAAGGGAAAATCTTTTTTTATTAAGCTCTTACATTTGCACTTCTAAGTGAAGCCCAAAAAAATTTTTACTAGTCAAATGAATTATATTAATTGGGTGCATAAAAATACACATGATGCAATAGAAGAACCAAAGTATTAAGCTGTATATTATAATAAAGATCCGTATTGAAGCTTGTGTAAAATTTCTAGAAAAAGGAGTCGGAAACTTCAGCTGGCGAGATAAAACCGAAACAGTTTTATATTTTATGGATCAATAAATTTACATTAATATTAAATAATCCATAGACAGTTGATAAAGAAGTAATAAATACTACTTATAAATGCTATAAAAATGCATAAAAAATCTTTGCCAAATTAATGTTTCGTAAAATGTACAAGTTTTTTGCACATTAAATAACTTTGTATTTAGACGCAAAACAAAGTTATTTAAAAAACATGTACACTAAGAAATTCTCAATTTAAATATAATTGCAAGCAAATAGCTTTATATTAAAGCCTAAAAAACATCACGTCACTTGTGGCATGCAAAATAATTTTTTTTTTTTTTTTTTTTTTTTTTTTTTAATTATCATAGCCTATTTTATAACCAAGAACACAGCACTTATATCCCATCTTAATTTATTTTATGAAATATTAATATGAAACATAAACGAATAAAATAAAATATTTTTTTAATCCGAACATATGCAAGTTAGGCATACAATCATATTGAAAGTCTGCTAAAAAAAACAGCCTACCACGTATTACAACGTCCTCATTATTTACCAAAATTTCACTTTGTATTTTCAAAAAGTCATGCGCATTAAGTTTCCTTTCCTGTTTCTTACTCCGTGGTTTTATATTTGAACCCTTTTAATATTCGCGTTTGAAATGAAATAGACGCCCTCTCGCGGACAATGTCTGAAACGAAATAGAACTGATACCGTGAGCATCTTCCACTGAAATCTGTATTTAAAAAGCCGATAAATAAATAAACAGTTCTATAATAAATAAATAAATAAACAGTTCTATAACGCATGCAACGTTGGGTTCTTTGTATTAAAATTATCTAAAATCAAAATTTTATACACAAAGTTTAGATCTATAATATAAAAAAGTACATTTGACTTACTCATGGCAAAATAACATGACAGCAACACAATGCTTGCATGATTCGCTTGCTCCAGCTGCATGGAACAAACAGCATTATGTAAACAAACGATTATCAGGTCTATACAACGCCACCTTTCGGTCATTACAAACGCGAATTCTAAATATCGTTCCAAAGTGATTTATATATGCATTAAGCAAATGAAAAAATATATATATATATTCTCCAAAAATATCCGTATACGTGTAAAATATTTTTATTTATTTATTTATTTTTGGAAAGTTTTAGAAGCGAGATTTTATCGAGATTAGGATGCAAATGCAAATATAATGCATGCGTATATATTTTACTGTGTTAAAATCAAAATGAAAAATATTATTAAAGCAAAATATAAATGATATACATTTTTTTAACTAAAAATTTCTGCACACATTTTTTAAAGAGGCGAAATATTTGATGTTTGCCTTTTAATTTTGTAATGAATAAAGTATGATTAGAATGTTTATAAATTTTCCATTGAAAGTATAAATGTTTTGTTTATACTAACATGATTTCGCATGTCGTTTGTTTCTCATATTTTATGATATATTTTGGCCTGTTATCCCCACGATTTTAAAATATGCAATCATCAAATAAGAAATATATACATACTAAAACTTTTTCTGAAAAATTGTCTACTTAACAGTGCAAATTCCACTAAAATCCATTTCCATTGAAAATTTCATTGAATTTCGTCATTTAGAATGGTGGAAAAAGAAGACACATGATACAGTATCGAAAAGATAATAATAAAACTAATAATCAATCAGCTTTTTACTGAAATAGCTTCATCTGCTTCAGCAGAACTATTCACTGTAAAAAAAAATTTGACCCTTTTGCTGCATCATCACTCCACCGCTTTTATAGAAAACGATTACTTCAACCTATTATGGAGCATTCTGATGGGTCAAAAGAGAGATATTCTATAAAAGCAGGGTAGTGACGATGCAGCAAACGTATCGAATTTTTTACAGTGTTGTTTTCTTTTCGGTACATTCAAAAATTAGGACTGATAACGCTGGTAAACTCGATTTTCTGCACCATTACTTACACAAAAACATAAGTTAACCTCTTATTTCGCATTTTACATCCAAAAATCTTTAAATGTTTGTATGATGCAGCTTTTATTATTATTATTACTTATATTACTACCTCTGACAAAAAAGTTTGATGTATAAATTCAGAACGACTGATCTGGCAACACTGGGGAAACAAAACGCTGCACCTGCATAGAGACAAGTGTTGACCATTTTTCCCAACCGTTGTTCAGTTAAGCGTCGTTTATGTTCTGTCTAAGACGTGCTATACTAAGTGCTTGTTCAGTGTGTTAGTTCTTAACCGAGAACGGGATAATGAACGAACAAAAGATCAGTTTAAAATTTGATTTTAAGCTTTACAAGACACCGAAAGAAATTCATGAGGAGTGGTGCAAATTGAACATCCACCATACTCACCAGATCTCAATCCTCCAGACTTCTTCAGATTTTCACTACTCAAATTCTCTTTAAAAGAGATTTGACCATATTGCTGACATCCAACGAAACGTGACGAAACTTTTGAACTCCATCCCAAAAGAAGACTTCTTGTGAATTTCCCAGGACATGTATAACAGTTCTCAGTGGTGCTTACTTATGGGAGTTGATTATTTCGAAGGATGGTATGGTAACTTTCGTTTGTATTTTATGTACATTAACGTTACAGGACTATTCACCGAACTTTATTGTCAGAGGTAGTATTAAAATGTTTAAGGTTAAATTTATTTTTGGCATCTTATTTCTAGTTTTCCATGCATTTTGTATAATGAAATATTTTGATAAGCACAAATGTTGCCTTTTAATCATTTATTAAATTGTGTAACAATAATAATGTAATATTGATAATACACTTTTAGCATGCATGTGTGTGTGTGTGCATAACTTTTATTTTGTAAATTAAAAGAATTAAGTCATTTAAATGTGTGAGGTTTTCAAAAAAAAAAATCTGAATATTTTGATTTTTTTTTAATTAAAAAAATCAGAAACTTTGGTTTGCATGCATACCAGTTTTATAAAATAAATACTTTTGAATAAAATAAATCATGGGGGCCATCCTAAGTGTGAGGCACTGCGGTCGCATATCCTTAAGGATGCCTCTAGGATTTTTTTTTTTTTTAAAGGAGTTAAATTTTTATTTAATTTAAACTTTGAGTTGATTGCCACATGAAATAACAAGAAATTAATTTGAAAAATGTATGCAATTTCCCCCCAGGGTGCTTATGGTATATAATCTAGAAAACCTCTAGATGTTTCAATTGATCATTTCTTATTTGACTAATTTTTAATTTTTTCACCCTCCCCCCCCCTTTTTTTTTACATTTGGTATGTATTTAAGAACCATGTGAAAAATTTAATGAATGATAGTTTGGAATAATCAGAATAACTTTATTTTTAAACAAGCATAATGGAATTATGTGCATTTTGGCCAAAAGCAAAACATCATTTCGAACATTTATTAGGAGCCAAAACTTTAATAAGCAATTCATTAGCGATTGTGGAATTTTCTGCTAAGAACCTTTGCCATTTGACAGTTACTATAATATCTTGTACATTCTTTGTAAAGAAATCTGTGCTTAATTTAACCAGTTCAGTTTCAGAATGTAGTACAGCCAGACTAATGGTGTCACAAAATGTGTCCACAGATAAGTTATCTTTCATGAACTCCAAGCATTTTTCCCTTAGAAACTGTACATCATATTTATCTGAAGTGGTAAAGAGACTGAACACATTTTCCACTGTGAGATTTTCCACTTCTCCACTGTAGAGAAAGTTGAGGAAATTTGGAAAAGTGTCCGGGTCGCAATCTTCTATATCTATAACGCCTGTTGATTTCTCCTTCATTTCATTACGAAAAGTTGACGCAAAGACAGGTGATCGGGCTTTCAAAATTAGCCTGTGGGCTTGGAATTCCTTTCCTTTCACTTTAATGATGACATCACAGTCTTCTTGCTTCAGAAATATTTCTTTGAAGTCACTAAGTATTTTGTTGTCATGAAGATGCAGGGAAATCTCTGACTTCGCTGTATGATCTGACTCTAAAAATAAATAAATGGAAAAAAGATACACTATCAAACTTATGACTAAGCACTGAATATTTCTATCTTCAAATCAGTTTTTACTTTCTTCTATCTTCAATAGAAGAGATTCCAAAAAACATGTTTTTACAAATTGTCTGTCTGTCCGTGTGTTTGTGTGTGTGTGTATGTCGACATTGTACCATCAAAAAGTGTATGAAGTTATGCACAGAATTAACCAAATTTTTTGTGAATGTTTTTGGCTGTGGCAAGCAGGTCCGCCTTCAGTTTTGAAATTTTCCGCCGGAAGGGGGCGCTGCAATCGCGATTTTTGTGCCATTTTCAATATTGTACCGACCAAAAGCGTATGAAGTTAAGCATCGAATTGAACCAAATTTTTTGTGTAAGTGTATGGCTATAGCTAGTTGGTCCTCCCTGAATTTGAAAAACATCCGTCAGTAGGGGGCGCTGCAATCGCGATTTTTGTGCTATTTTCAATATTGTACCGACCAAAAGTACATCGAATTATGCATCGAGTTATGCATCGAATTGAACGAAATTTTTTGTGTATGTGTATGGCTATGGTTAGCTGGATCGCCCTGAATCTGAAAAAAATTTGCCTGAAGGGGGCGCTGCAATAGCGAATTTTATGCCATTTTCAATATTCCATCACTTAAAAGTGTATGAAGTTAGTTATAGAACTGAACTAAATTTTTTGTACATGATTATTTTTTGGTAAAGCAAGTAAGTCTTCCCTGAATTTAAAAGAAGAAATCTGCCTATCATTCTATTGTCCATCGGATCATGCAGAGATGGATATTCGTTCTTACTCCGATTAATTGACTGAAGCAGAAATTTAAGATGAAAATCAAAGCTGGTGTGGTATTGAATTAAAATTATTAAAGCATTAAAATGAGTAACTTTTTTTAAAAAATATTAAAATGTACGTATGAGATAGAAGAAAGTTTTGGGATTGGCACATCCAACTAGTTTTAAGAGAACATCCAGAAATCTATGTAATGGTAAATTAGTTATTAGGTCAGTGTACCAAATTTTGTCAAGGGCTTAAAAGATTTATGGCATTTAATTTATTATTGTTATTAATTTTTAATTTACCTTTTTAGTGTCATGGATAATATCATTATCTTTATAAGGAAAGGGCATGTTTTCAATTGTACATTTAACAACCAAGCTACCACAACCACTACATATATGTAATGGCGAACATTGCAGGAACCGTCTGGGTGATGTAGGCCAATCATATCATAGATCTGTTAAACGTAGACCAATCAAATTTTCGGAGTTCGTGTCAATAGGGGGATTTATAACGGATAGGTTTTTCTTGCTGACCCACTGTAATAGACGTTTTTAGTCGTGACGTCAATATGACGGTTTGCTTGGGCACTGACTCCAAACAAACTGTTGCTAGGTCGTATTTTCTATTTATCTGATATATTAAAACTAAACCTTGCAGTTATATCTTAATAAATAGGCGTTTTAATACTTGATAAGAAGTGATAACATTTTCTACGATTTATATTTAATAAAAAATTTAACATAGCAACCGTTTGTTTGGAGTCAGTATCCAAGCAAAATATATCTGGCATCCCACTGAAATTGTCTATTCCACCCAGTGTCTTCATCTGCCTTTTCCCTATACAGGTCAAAATTTGATATGCTTAACCCGGGAGAACTCGCTAGTGAGAATTTCTCTCACGGTGCCCAATTGCTTTTCTTTTACTTTACATTCACTTAATATCAACATTTTTGTTTGGCTTAGTACTTTTATTCACAAAAGAGGTAAAATAATCGAAATCACAGTTTGAAATTTTATTAAAATAAAAAATATTTTAAATAAGAGTCTTAAAAAAGGTACGATGAAGAAAGAAAATCTCATGTAGCGAGTTCTCCCGGGTTAAAAAAGCAAAAACGAAACTATATTTTTACGAGAAAAGAAAAATTAATCTGAGTGTATAAAGATTAGAACTTTCTTTCCTAAATTTAATGCATCAATTACCATAGTTTACATAAAACATATAGATAAATAAATGAAAAGGAGAAAGAGCAGTTATAGCGTATTTAACTTAGTTATTGCAATAAATAAAAATATTTAATTATGATTATGTAATCATTAGATCACATGATATCATTTTACTTACCCATCATACGTAGTATAGGGTAAGTCTCGCAATCGTTTTGAAAATCGAAAAATTTTTTTTGACGGATTTACACGTTTTAGATAGTGGAGATTCCGAAAAACATATTTTTAGAAAAAATTTTTTGCCGTCCGTCTGTCTGTCTGTAAACGCTCTATCTCCCGAACAAATTGAGATAGAGACTTGAAATTTTGTATGTAGTTAGTATGTAAGAATGGGACGAACCCTATTTAATATCAGCAACCTCGATTATCCGGAACTATTTTTTTCGGACTCTCGAAAAATTCGTTCTGATGAAAGGTGTATAAAAATTTTCGAATTTTTTTGTTCTAAGGAATGGACGTAAAAGGCAATAAAATAACACACATTTTGCATATAAAACGAAATCGATCGGATTATTAGTTGCCGAGATATTTGTAATCTTGTTTTCCACATTCTTCGATTTTTCATGACCCTGTATTTCATTCAAATTTCAATTCAGAAGTATATTTTAATTGGAAATGAGAAGCTTAATCCGACGCAGTTAATTGTTAGTTAATAGAATTATTATTTTTGGAGTTATAAGGATGTTTCTTTTACACAGTTCGATACTACTTGAGTAGTTTGGCGTTTTATATAATTTGTCGAAATTGGTTCATCAGCAGTTCTTTAATATAGCATTACTATGTATATTAACAATATTTAAATTTTGTTTATGAATTGCAATGCATTGTATAAATAGTTTCACATATTTTATTTTCATATACATATTCATGATGGGTAAGTATTACGGTGGCCCCCAACGACTAGTTTAATTATTTTTATCAATACCTATACAATTTATAGATCACACATAGAACTTCAAAATTATTTGTAATAAATATTAACGACAGATAGAAAACATCTTGAGAAACATAAATCATCATGTAATGCATGGCTATATCATGTGACATTTTCTAATTCCGAAGAAAGATATGTTTACTACACAGTATCGAATCAATTATTGTTGTTAATGGACCTTATGCACGAGACCAAATGTCGAGGCTAAAATTCCTGACGTCAAATCCTAGCAACCACTTTAGGAACCAGATGTGTTTTGTTTGCTTTCAAATTTGGCCGATTGTGATTGGTTGGCTCAAAATACAGGCTATAAATCGTCGATTATTATTGGTTGGATAAAACTTGGGGGGGGGGGGGGCAGGTGATCACGAGGTTGAAACTGATCTGTAGCAGTGGAGTGCGAGTTACTAATGATTGTTTTTTTTTTTTAAATAACACCAAGAAATTCTTTGCTGTAGCCACGTATACTTAATATATTGTAATATAAATTCGAAACGTTGTCCTACATACGAAAAAATTCTTTGAATTTGCAAATTTTCAAATAAAATGTATTGGTTCAACTTTGGTCAAGGTTAAAAAAATCGTCTGCTAGCGGTGTTTGGATTTGTGCATTTTGGCATCAAATGGATATTGGCAGTGCAGTGGATAGAATTATAGGTCAACATACCACCAGTTCTGGTATCTAACGTCACTTGCATAAGATCAAGGCTAACGAGAAAGACAGACTACCGCGGTGCATTCAACATACCTCTTTTTATAGACCGCTGAAGTCGCGTGATGCTGGAATATACCAATGTGGATGCACGAATAGAGCACTAAGTCATTCTAGCAGTCTGTAAAAAAGATACTGGGCCTTAAGCACGCAGCCAGATCTCGATACTAAAATTCGGCTGCTGGCGGTGTTTAGCTTAGCAGTCTATGGAGTGCGATATTAATGCTTGCTTGTCAAAAAAACCGGAAAAGTATTCTTTGTTGTAACAGCATATAGTTGATATATTGCAATATAAAATCAAAATTATTGTTCTGCTTGCGAGAAAATTATCTAAATGTGTAAATTTTCCATTTAAATGTATCCATTTAACATGGATCAAGGCTGAAGTCATCTGCTAGCGATGTTTGCGCTTGCGCATACTGGCATTCTGGCGGTGCAGTGGCTAGAATAACAGATTAACATATCACCAGCTCTGGCGTCTGACGTCACGTGCATAAGGTCCCTTGGGATGCACCGCGGTAGCCTATCTTTTTCGTTATCCTCGCATAAGGTCACTGAGCTCGATAATAATACTGAGAGCTACTGATATACCAGCTTTGTAAGGTCTTCACTTGGCAGAATGCCTAGCCGATTCCATTCAGACTTTGGGGGTAATAGCCTATGAGGCCGAGAAATGATATTAAATATTGTTTTCTAATTTTTGTTCCGAGTGAAATTTTATTTTAAAATAAATAGATTGTGGACCTATTATTAGTTCTCGGAATAACCTTTCCAAAATATACATTTCTCCTGCAGTTTTGTGAATTTTAATAAAAACATGTCTTTTTTTTTTTTTTTTTTACATTTATATTTATGGCTAAAATGCAGTTTTAACGACTGCTTGGCATCTGACTTGGCGGCTATGCAAGAAATTCGCCAATTCTAACAACCTTCAGGGCACTTGTGTGTCATATACTCACTGGGATTTACTTGGCGCCAGAATGGCGTTATTTTGCCTAATATGGCAACCCTGATATTTATTTTTTGATAAATTGTTTATTTACCTTAATTTTTTTTTTTAATTATATAAAATGTTTTTTGCTCTATTGTTATTTGTTTTTAAAATTTATTATATTTAAATATTGTTTTATTTATTGTTATTTTTTTAATATTGGAAAATAATTTAAAAATGTATATTTAACCAGCATTCGAAAATGAGGTTTTCGCCAAATTGACGTTAGAAATTTTTTTTACCAAACCTTGCGCGTATACGATACCTGCGTCATTTCTCATTTTCATATCCAATGTATGCAAATAATATAAAGAAATAATGTACACAATAATGCAGCGAAATAATTTAAAAAAATTGCTAATCTGGCAAGTTTTAAAATCACACCATTCAGGCGTTAATTCTAAAAAGATTAAGTTACGCTATATTGCGAGGGAAAAAGTTATAACCATACCTTTAAATCATCTTTTTTATTATATTTGTTTTATTTTAACTTATTTTAGTGTAACTGAATTACAATGTAATGTTTAGAAACAGATAATTGAATTAGAGAAACAAAAAGGTATTCGCCAAAAAAATTCGACATATCTAGGATGTTTAATAAACTCATCCTCGAGATGGTACGAACAACGAACTCTCCCATTTTCGCATTGGACTCGCTCTTTTCGCCCATGCGCAGTTCTGTCCAGGTTTCTCTCAAACGTGGCTTATCAGACTAGCGTCTCAATACAGAGAGGGCTCCCGCAGTAGGGTTACTGTATTTGGCTATTTATCACTAAGCTCAATATAGAGACGGCTCTTAAGGAGAGCTTGGACAGCGCATGCGCCTGTTGTCAGCTCCCTCTTGATTTGGCGTTCAGCGGCAGCTCCTCGCCAACGCGCTGAAAATGAAATGAGCGGGTGTTTTCTCTATGCTGATGTAAACACATCAATTCTAAAAATATGTGTGTGTGTGTGGGGGGGGGGGGGGGGAATCAGGGTCGGTTTATTATTTCGTGAAGAAAAATGATGGGGATGAGAATCAGTGTTTATGTTGTGAGGAAAAAAAAAAGAAAAGGAAAAAGTGGGGGAAAATTGGATTCAATTTTTATTATGTCGTTTGATTCATGCAAACATTTCAATCAACATTAGTCATATAGTTAGTTAGCATAATGTTTTATTTCGTCCGTCTGTATCAGTGCTATTTATATAAAAATAATTCTTTTAATTTTATGATAAAAAAATTCATTCATTCAAACGGTAAATTAATTAGAATCGATTTGTATTATGTTATAAAAAGAAGCGGGGGGGGGAGGGAAACAATAAATTTTTATTATGTAGTTTGATTCTTTTTAATCATCATTAATCATGTTATTTAATATAATATTTTATCTATTTCATCAATTTGTATCAGTGTAGTATATTTGAAAATACTTAATTTAATTTTATAATATAAGGTTTGAAAATTATTGTACATTACTAATTACTGTTAATTAATTTATATTTAATTGTAAATTAAGTTTTTAAATACAGTATGTAATTATTTGTAACGGTATATTTCTTTTAAAGGGAAAATTTCTTAGCACTTTTATCTAATATATTGTGAATATTATGTGTTCATAAGCCTTTTTTTTATTGTTTAAGTTATAAAAAAATCAAATATTTTTCTACGGTTTCTAGCTTCAATACCTATTTTCGTTTTTGTTTTGTTTATTTATTCTTATTATTTTAAACTTAATTCTTTCAAAATAATTATCCTCTTTATCTAATACTGGATATTTTCAATCTGTTCCACTCCATTTTTGAAGATAAAATAAAAAAATTGAATGGTAATTTTATGTGATAAAATACAATTAAAAGTGATTTTGTTTGCATGATATATTATTAATATTTTTTATTAGCAAAATTTATCGTGATTCAAACAAGTGTTATTTCATCATTCATTTGGGGGGTGGGGGGGGGGGTGCATATATTGAGAGTGTATAGTTTATTAAATGTTGGTGCATCTTAAAAATTGGTTTTAAACATCAATTTGGTCAGGAAATTTTGAAGTTCCTGGAAACATCAATAGAATTATCTAAAAAAATAATTTACTATTTTTAAAGCTAATCTCTTATACAGTTTATTTCAAGAATAAATTTAACTTTTAAAAATTGTGAAATAAATAAATATTATGCTTTGTTACATTTCTGAAATCTAAAATCAGGACACTTATAAAAAATATACTTAAAAATAAATTCAATTAATGGAAATATTATGCCTTTAAAAATTACAATAATGATCAAAAAGACTTATAATACTCGTCTTACATCTCGAAACTTACTGCTATTTTTTTTAATTCTTTTTAATCAGTTTCTTATTGCCATTTTTTTTTATTCTTTTTAATCAGTTTCTTATCTTAACTCTTGTAGTGGCATAAAACATGTCAGGTAAAAAAACTGCTTTAAATTATAATTTTTGACGAGCAACCATGGTTTGGTTTGGTTTTATTTTGTGTCGGCAGATTATCTACTCGAGGGGTATAAGCCCAGTGGAGAGTGCCTTTCGTGGGGGTCTTTATAAGGTAACCTAACCCTTAGTTACGCAAGGTTCGAAGAAAGCCACGAAAACTCCGAACGGTTAGGTCGACGGCCGCGATTGGGTTCGAACTCAGCACCTGCCGTTTACCAATTGAGAGGTCAGAACCTCTCGGCCACTGGTGGGGTACGAGCAGCCATGACTAATGTCAAATAAAAATTACAAATTGAATGTCTTCTCTACAAGCACCACTCCCACGATAACACATTACTACAATCTAACTTTCAACAGTTTTCTTTAGAACCTTATTTTTTCTTTGTAGCACATAAAATTTTATTTGGTGTAACTGATACCCTTTTAAAAATCTAATCAATAATTCTCAATGACTTTTTTACAGTCTCTGTTATGGGATATACAACACCTCCCGAGGGAGATTTGGGATTTTATTCTTATTAATTAATGATTTTAAAGTGAAATTTGTCTTGTAACTATTCAAATGCTTTGCCCCCACCCCCAAATCACTTTTTTTTCTGAGCTTTAAATTTATCTTAATTGAACATTGGAATATTTAAATTTATTACAATTCCAAAATTGTTATTATGCTTAGATTTTTTTATTCACCATTCTCTTATCAATTATAACATGAAAAGAGAAAAAACGAGATCTTAAAATATTTTTTTTAAACAAAATTGCTAAAAAAATATTATTTTTCCTAAATTATATGTCATATTTTTACCTTGCAAATTTCAAAAAGACATATGCATATTAATTTTGCAAATTATTGATTAGATTTAGAAAACACGAAGGTCAGGTCTAATATTCAAATTTAATAATATCATAATTAAGTATATTTTAATTTTTGCATTACAGGGTTCATACAGAGTTTGATAAATGAAAAATAAGGACTATGTAAGGACTTTGTAAGGGCTTTGTTAAAAGAAAAATAAGGTCTTTCTAAAGTTAAAAAAGAACAGTACATATAACTACTTACATTAAATTTTAAAGTAATAGATTGAAATTTTACATAAAACATAATTATGTAATTATGTAACAAAATGTTTTTTAGCATCTATTTCTTTGGTCAGAAAGGAAATTTCTTCTTTTTTTCTTTTGCAGATTTTCTACAATTTTTCGATTTTATAAATAATTGAATATTTTTAGTTGATTCAGCTTTATCAGCTAATTCATTGGCCTTATTTTCTAACTTCGATACTTAAGTCATCTTCAATTAATATCCTTTTATTTCTTGCAGAGGAAGACTGTTGCTATTAACCATGCTACACATATCCAGTGAAATAATAAGACCACGATCAAACACAGATCAGTGGATTTGGATTATAGATACAGATTGGCACAATTATTTGGTGAAATATCTTTTCTTTGTTATTCATTTCTCTATTTCAAAGAAAAGGAAATTTTAGATGATGAATACTGGTTACGATAGGTGTTTGTGGATACTATGTTTCTACGTCGCAATCGGGAAACGAAAGAGGCAGCTTTAATGTCCAATCAGAAATAAGAGAATTTTAACAAAGAAACTTGATTTTATTTTTTCAGCTGCCATATTTGGCAGATTATGAATGTTTCAGGGGTGATTCTGGCTGTAATTTTTTTTTCGGAAATTCACATCGCATTTTCGGAAATTGGCGGAACAGGGGGAGGGGGGAATCCGCTAGTTACCCCCTGGCCTGGAAGGGGGTTTATCCGCGATCTTCAGACGAAATCGGCGATTTATCTACGATATTTAGCAAAATCGGCGATTTAGTGCGATCTTTTGTCGAAATCGGCTTTTTCCCGCGATTTTTTGTCGAAATCGGCGGTTTTTCCGCGATCTTTTGACGAAATCGGCATTCCCCCGTGTTTTTTTTTATGAAATCGGTGTTTTCTTAGACGATCTTTATGAAAATTTGCATTTTTACGCGATCTTTTCTCAAAAACGGCGTTTAATCCCCGCGATCTTTGGACGAAATCGGCGTTTTTTCAGTGATCTTTTGATAAAATCGACGTTTTTTTTCCAATGATCTTTTGACAAAATATTTTTAAGCGATCATTTATCGAAAACGGCGTTTTTTCCGCGAACTTTTAACGAAATCGGCATTATTCCCGCAATCTATAGACGAAATCGATGTTTTCCCGCGGTCTTTTGATGAAATCGGCGTTTTTTTTTTCAATGATCTTTGGACAAAATATTTTTAAGCGATCTTTTACCGAAAACGGCGTTTTTTCCCGCGAACTTTTAACGAAATCGGCGTTATCCCCGCAATCTATAGACGAAATTGACGTTTTCGGCAGTCTTTAGACGAAATCTGTTGTCTAGTGTTAAACAAGCTTTAACCCTTTTGGTCTCATTGCCTCATTAAAGTCTTTTCAGTATATAAATAACATCTTTTATTTTATTTTATTTTTATTAATCATTCGGTTTTTATCAATATTTTAAAATAAAACTTACCTTTTATTAGCCAGGTCCCATTCCTCTAATCTATCTAAAGTTTTCATCTGTTTAAATCTAATTATCAACTGCCGGTTTTTAATAAACTTCCGATAAACGACCTATCATCGTAAGTAAACTTTTCCTTATGGCGTAGTATGCCGATACGTCCATAGATGGCGTCGCGATCTCGTTACGTCGATCGCGTCACTCCCGTCATCCCTATCCGTATAGTGGACTGATCCTAGATTGTTCTAGTAAGAGGGCGTTGTTTCGGCACGTGCCTGTTCCTTCAGAGTATAAATACCGGTGAAATCTTTTTCAACTTCGCTTGTTTTTAAAAAGGTTTTTAACCTCTCTAGAAAAATGGGAAGCTCTTCAGCTTTCCTTGCTTTTAAAATAAGACCCTTTTACAGTCATCTCATCTCATGAAAATACGGCGTTGGTAAATATGGTCTTCTGTCTTAAATTAAATTATAATAGTTTGTTTTTCAAGACCTATTTCATAAAGTAATTTTCCCATAGTGCTGGACACTTTTTTTTAAAGTTATGCTTTGGATCTGTGAAAGTTTAATTACCTGGCTGTCTAAAAGTTATCATCTATTTTTATGTCTGTCTCCAACGAATAAATAAACTGTGGATTGTTATATTTTAAGAACTGTTTCTTCATTGCTTAACTTAGTTTAATTACACTTTTGCATAGCTACATCTTTCATACTGCAGTTTCAATAAGTGGCTTCTCATAAGCATAAATTTGCATTTGTTTCCACAAGCGCTGGTTTAAATGACTCTGCTAACGTGTTAAGTTGTTTAAAGTGAATGTGGTTTGCAGTTAACCTCATTCTTGATAGGTTATGGGCAGAAAAGCTATGGAGTAAGCCCAAAAGAATTTAAATATGCAGTATAGTAAAGTTTATAGATCGTTTGAGTGCAAAAGTGGGGGGGGCAGATAGAAAGTTTTTGAAAATGAAATCCTGATGGTGATTGATTTTGAAGATAGATGTTTATGAATTGAAATTTTTTTTGATTATCAGATAATAGAGAAGAGAAAAAAATTTTTTAAGATGATGGCTGCTATAATTCATATTGAGAAATTAAATTCACGGAACTATGCAAATTTGTGCACCGACATCAAGTATGTTTTATTAGAGAAAAATCTATGGGAAATTATCGAAAAATCAAAGGTCAGACCAATAAAAAGTACAACTGTAACTGAAGCTGATATAGAAGCGTTTAATCAAAAAGCAAACCAAGTTCTTTCAATTCTCTATTTAAATATTGAACCTGATTATCGAAGAATAATAGAAGGCTGTAATGACCCCGTAGATGCATGGAAGAAATTGAAGAATAATTTTTGTCCCGACTCCAGATCGTACCACATGAAAATTTTTAGCGATCTGATGGAGTGTAAGATTGCCGAAAATGAAGGAATAAATCTTTATGCATCACGCCTACTTCGTATTTCAAATGAAATTAAGTCCATTGATCCAACATTTAATGAAAAATATACAAGCTTTCAGCTCCTTCGTTACCTGCCCAGAAATTTTGATAGTATTGTTCAAAATATTTTAAGATGGGAAGAAAGTAAATTTGTTTTTGATGAAATTGTTACGGAATTAGTCGCAGAGGAAACAAGATTAAAAGTCAGAGATATGGATAATGGAAAAGTTGTCCCTGAAATCCAGATGACTAAAGTAAAGAAATTTCCATTTCGTAAACAAGTTAGATGTTGGAATTGCAATGGATTAGGCCATGTCAGATCCCACTGTAATGTACCATTAAAACAACAGTACCAGAGGACTGGAAAAGGCAGAAATCGTTATTTTTCAAGTGAACTTTCTCCAAATCGTCGCCCCTCATCTCTCAGGGATGCCACTCAGAAAATAGCAAAAAAGAGGAAATTATACGTAAAGTAATATTTACGACATTTTTCACAACATTTATGTGTGAATTTTGTAAATTATATTGTTTATATTAAACTAAATAAAGAATTACAACTTTTTTGTTGTTATTGTTGTTGTAAACTTTTAATTTATAAGAATAAGTAAAAATCATTTTTCTTTACTTCACAGTGTTTTACATCAATTAAGGTAACCCAGCAACAAGTTCAGTGAGGAATTTTATGTATTGCATCATTTTAAACCAATTCAAGTAACCAAGCAATAGATTTGATGATTATTCCACGAGTGAATAGCAAAATTTTACATTGTTTTTTTATTTTATGGACGAAAATAGCTGTTTTATTTCATGATCGTTTGACGAAAATCATCGTTTTATTTCGCGATCGTTCGACAAAAATCGCCGTTTCACATCATGATCGTTTGACGACAATCATTGTTCCACATCGCGATCCTTTGACAAAAAACGGCGTTTCACATTGCGATCGTTTGACAAAAATCACTGTTTCGTTTCGCGATCGTTTGACGAAAATCGCCGTTTTATTTAGCGATCGTTTGACAAAAATCGCCGTTTCACATGATCGTTTGACAAAAATCGCCGTTTCACAAAAATCACCGTTTCGTTTCGCGATCGTCTGACGAAAATCGCCGTTTCACATCGCGATCCTTTGACAAAAATCGCCGTTTCACAGAAATCACCGTTTCGTTTTGCGATCGTTTGACGAAAAATCGCCTTTTTATTTAGCGATCGTTTGACGAAAATCACCGTTTCACATTGCAATCGTTTCACGAAAATCACCGTCTCGTTTCGCGATCGTTTGATAAAAATTGCTGCTTTATATCGTGAGTGATGAAAATAGCCTTTTTTCGATCTTTTAACGAAAATCGCTGTTATATTTCGCGATCTTTTAACGAAAATCACTGTTATATTTCGCGATCGCTTGACGAAAAAGGCTGTTGTATTTCGCGATTGTTTGACGGAAAAGGGTGTTTTACTTCGCAATCGTTCGACGAAAATCGTTATTTTATTTCATGATTGCTTAACAAAAATCACGAATTCTTAAAAATTAAAAAAAGCGGAAATCCGCCTTTTGGCGGAAAAGTGGCATCCCTGATCTCTTGACCGAGGTTCTTCGTCCGAAGGTGGAAGGCATAGAGATTACTCTGATGATGACTCGTCATCTGCTGCTGACCCCTGTGACCGGAGGAGTGCAGACAGATTATCCCGTGACCGAAGGAGGAATGCTGACCGGAACAACCATCATCGAAAAAGACCTGTCTCTAAGCGAAGTCCCAGTGGCAGCACACGTAAGTCATCTTTGTATTTTGTTTCTCAGGCAAATTTAAGTAATTTTGGTAAAGGGGCCACCTGGATCTTTGATTCAGGTGCGTCCCACCATTTTTGTCGTGATAAAAATTTGTTTACTGTATTTAAACCTTTAAATGAGGAAAAGATGACTGTTGCTGTCAGGGGAATTTCATTCCCAATTGAAGGGAAGGGTGAAGTAAAACTTTGTTTTGGTAATAGAATTGTTACTCTTACTAATGTAATGTATTCTAGCCGCTTAAGGCGTAATTTAATCTCTGGTCCACAACTGGACAAAAATGGTTGTATTTTTCGTGGTGGTCAAGGTGCAGTGGAAATATCCCGAGAGGGCGAGTACCTATTTAGTGCCTTTCTTGAAAATGGCGTTTATCAGGTTTTTCCTCGAATTCCCAATGTTAATAAAAAGCATGTAACTTTTTCTATAAGTAATGTTGAGAATATGAAGCTGTGGCATCGCCGTTTTGGCCATGTAAGCCCAGCTATTTTATTGCATACATGTCGTAAAAGGGGGGTTCGGGGATTGCCTGATTTAAATGACTTAAATTTTAAATGTGAAGTCTGCAAATTAAATAAGTTTAAACGTGTATCTTTTCGTCCTCTTGATGGCATAAGATCCTCTCAACCTTTAGAGTTACTGTATGCCGACCTGTGGGGTCCTTGTAGGACCGAGGGTAGGCAAGGTGAACGTTACTTTTTGTCCATCATTGACGACTTCTCTCGCCGTGTTTCTCTATATCCAATTAAGTTTAAATCGAATGCTTTTGAAATTGTTAAAGCTCACATAGCAAGAGCTGAAAATTTTTTGGGAAAAAGAGTAAAAAGTATTCGTACGGATAATGGGGGAGAGTTCGTCAATGATGACTTTAAAGAATATTTTGAGAAAAGGGGGATTAAACATGAATTGTCCAACCCATTTACACCTGAACAAAATGGGGTTGTTGAACGTTTTATGCAGACTGTGGTAAACGGCGCGAGAACTATTTTATATGAGAGTAAATTAGACCCTAGTTTTTGGCCCGAAGCCATGAAATACTATGTGTATACATGGAATCGTGTCTGTCCTAGAATTCTGGATAAAACGCCCTTTGAACTTTACGGTGGTAAAAAACCGTCAGTTCGTCACTTAAAGCCCTTTGGAGCAGTAGTCTACGTTGGAGTACCTAAACAGCATAGATCCAAACTCGAGGCTAAAGCTAAGAAAGGGGTCCTCGTGGGCTATGCTTTTAAGACTAAAGGATATCGCGTTTGGTTGCCGGAATCTGATAAAATTGTGGAATCTATAAATGTTTCGTTTGATGAGAACTCTAGTAATGATTTTGGGCGCAGAGGAGTCGTGATGGGCCCGGAAAATTACATTCTTTTTCCCACTGATCCTGGTGCTAATCGTGATGATGAAATTGCTGAGGTAGACTCAGGAATGAATCCAAGTCCCTCCAATATTCCACAAGATTCCCAGGTCAGTGAGGATGAAGAGGTTGATTCCGAGTCCGATAGCAATGACAGTTCTCAATCTATTTCCTCATTACGAGATGTTAGGTGGGAGCGTCGTGCTGTTCCACGAAAAACCGGAAATAAAGTAGATATCTATTATTATGAAAAGGATCAATCTACGCGTTTGAGATCATTACATGATATCGAAAGATATTGTGACAGGCAAAATATACGTTTTAATCCTGATCTTTTTGATTTTAAATCATCAAATCATTATTCAGGTATAGTTCCAGTTGATACTTTTTCAGAAAATGATTCCGATGATCCAGAGTCAAGTCATTTACAACCTTGTGCATGACTAGACGGCGAGGAGATTCCTAGAACATATAGGCAGGCTTGTAAATCACGACAACGTGCGATGTGGTTTGATGCGATGAATAAAGAAATACAGGTGATGTCCGAACGGGGGGTTTGGCATTTAGCGAAATTACCTGCTAACGTAACTCCAGTGGGGTGTCGGTGGGTTTATACGATCAAGAGAGATGAGTTTGGGAGGATCGCCCGCTACAAAGCTCGGCTTGTTGCCCAGGGCTTTAAACAGGTGAAAGGTGAGTCGTATGACGAAACCTTTAGCCCTGTGGTTAACTTTGGGGTGATCCGACTATTTTTCTCTCTCTTGGTTTCGTATTGCAAGTGGCACCATATTCAATGCGATGTCACAAGCGCCTACCTGTACGCTCCATTGAGAGAAGACGTTTATATGTCCCAACCTCCCGGGTTCGAAGTCCCTGGTAAAAATCATCTTTTCTGCAAACTAGATCGCGCGTTGTATGGGTTACATCAAAGTGGGAGGGTCTGGTTTTTCGAAATAAATAAAATTTTGTTAGAAATTGGTTTTGTAAAATTAGAAGCTTGTAATTGCGTTTATGTTTTTAATTCTGAAGTTGTTTTGCTTTTGTATGTTGATGACATTATTATTTTTGGTAAACGTAAAATTAATATTGATAGGGTTTTAAATTTGTTAAGAAATCATTTTGATTTAAAAATCCTTGGAAAAACTAAGAAACTCTTGGGGGTTGAGTTTGTCGAGGGGGAGGATTCACTGGAAATCCATCAATCTAGTTATATAGATGAGATTTGTGAACGTTTTAAAAAGTTTTATATTCCTCTGTCAACTCTCCCAATTAGTAAGGGTGTAGTGTTTTCTAAGGTGGATTGCCCCACTTCAGATGAAGATATTAGGAATATGTCTAAATTTCCATATCGTAATGTTCTCGGCTGTTTATCCTTTCTTGCTAATAGGTCTCGTCCAGACATCTGCTACGCTGTTAATATTTTCAGTCAATTTCAGGTTAATCCTGGCCCTGCTCATTGGAAAGGTTTACTGAGGTTGCTTGGTTATGTTAAGTTAACTCGGCATTACCATCTCCGATTACGATGTAATCAGGGGACTTTGGTCGCTTACTCTGATGCAGATTTTGCTGCGAACCGCGATGACCGAACATCGGTTGGCGGCCAGATAGTCATGTTAGACAACTCCCCCGTTGACTGGCGTACTTTCAAGGAAAAGTGCGTTAGCCTGTCAACGATGGAATCGGAGTTCGTCGCTTTGACTGAGGCTGCCAAAAACCTGGTTTGGTTTGACCGGATCATGCAGGAATGCCGGAGTAAGCAGATCACTCGTGATGTTGGTAGTAGTTCGATACTTAAAGTGGATAACCAGGCAGCTGTCGACTTTGTCAAATCTCCAATTGAGAATTATCGTAGTAAGCATATAGATGTTAAACTTTTTTTTATCAGGGATTTAATATATCAGGATGCTTTTCAATTAAGTTTTGTGCGTAGCAGATGTAATCTTGCGGATGTTTTTACTAAACCGTTGACCAAGTTTGATCTATTGAAATTTGTTAAAAGTATTTTCAATATTGATTCTTAATTGTTTGTACAGTGTTTATACATAAGTTAACGTACCAATTATTCTACTGTTTTAAAGATTTAACATGTTAATAAGATGTTTTTGAAATAAATTCTAGCATGTTATTCTTACCAGCATCATGCCACTTGACCTCTCGTTATGAATGAGAGTGAAGTCTCAAGGCCTTGAGCAAATTTTTGTGATGGAATTAGCATGAGTGAAACTATAAAGTTATGTTTGCTAGAACAGTTTTTCTGGATTAACCAGTTTATGATCAATCTAGTTTTGAAGATTAGTTATCCATCTTTTAAAGTCACGATCTTTTATTAAGTTTTTTTTATTTTTCTGTGATATTAATATCTGTTTCTTTAACAGGCATCTGATATGCTTAAATGTGTGTAAATGAGAAAAGAATCCTAGCGCTGGGAAGAATGGAAGAATTTTGAATGTATTGCTGCAAGAGATGTAAGTCTGAACAGCTCGTAGTGTCCCGTTTTTGATCAGATGCTGAATCTTGCTTTTGGACTGACTTAACGAAGAAAGAAATTTTTTTTTGTGAAAAAATATTGTAATTAAAGTTTCAATTTTTGTTAATTATTGTAATATTGAAATGAATGGAGTTAGAGGTCAAGCTGGTGAATGTGTAAGCTGAATTAGTCCTTCAAATAGAAGGTTCTAATTTTTCTGTAATGGTACGTATTTATTGTTATATTCATTGTATTTAAATATGTTTAAAATGTAACGAACTTCTGTCAAGTCCAGTTACTATGGTTTTTCTATTTAGTGAGAAATTTTTTTTTGGGGGGGTTTAATTATGTCCCATTTTTTTTGTCTGATAGGTAAAGTTTTAAATTTTCTTACCTTATCGGGCATTTAACTTTTGACTAACTTTTTGGCGTGTAAATTTATTTAAATTTTTGAACTTTCTTGAAGTTCAGATTTAAAGTTTTTGAATTTTTGAGGTTTAAATTTAATAGTAATTGTTAAAGTTAGTGGAGATTTTATATTCTCTGCGAAGTTTTGTGAAATTAGGCTTGTTTGTCATCAATGGGATGATGAGATGCGAGTTTAAAATGTTTTTGATTGTTGAGGGGTTAACTATTAACTTAGTTGCGTTAGGCAATTTTGTTTTGAGGTTTGAAAACCATGTTTTTATAGCAATCCAATTTGAAATTTTTTTTTGAACTTAATTTTTTTTTGGTTAAAGTATCAGATTTAAATTTTTTTTTGTGTTTAGATATGTTAGACTTCTGTGGGCTCTCAGACCCTTATATGTCAGACCTAAACGTTCTTTGACGTTTATTTTGTGGTTTTTGACATGAGACAATGAGAGGGGGGGCTTTGTTGTCTAGTGTTAAACAAGCTTTAACCCTTTTGGTCTCATTGCCTCATTAAAGTCTTTTCAGTATATAAATAACATCTTTTATTTTATTTTATTTTTATTAATCATTCGGTTTTTATCAATATTTTAAAATAAAACTTACCTTTTATTAGCCAGGTCCCATTCCTCTAATCTATCTAAAGTTTTCATCTGTTTAAATCTAATTATCAACTGCCGGTTTTTAATAAACTTCCGATAAACGACCTATCATCGTAAGTAAACTTTTCCTTATGGCGTAGTATGCCGATACGTCCATAGATGGCGTCGCGATCTCGTTACGTCGATCGCGTCACTCCCGTCATCCCTATCAGTATAGTGGACTGATCCTAGATTGTTCTAGTAAGAGGGCGTTGTTTCGGCACGTGCCTGTTCCTTCAGAGTATAAATACCGGTGAAATCTTTTTCAACTTCGCTTGTTTTTAAAAAGGTTTTTAACCTCTCTAGAAAAATGGGAAGCTCTTCAGCTTTCCTTGCTTTTAAAATAAGACCCTTTTACAGTCATCTCATCTCATGAAAATACGGCGTTGGTAAATATGGTCTTCTGTCTTAAATTAAATTATAATAGTTTGTTTTTCAAGACCTATTTCATAAAGTAATTTTCCCATAGTGCTGGACACTTTTTTTTAAAGTTATGCTTTGGATCTGTGAAAGTTTAATTACCTGGCTGTCTAAAAGTTATCATCTATTTTTATGTCTGTCTCCAACGAATAAATAAACTGTGGATTGTTATATTTTAAGAACTGTTTCTTCATTGCTTAACTTAGTTTAATTACACTTTTGCATAGCTACATCTTTCATACTGCAGTTTCAATAAGTGGCTTCTCATAAGCATAAATTTGCATTTGTTTCCACAAGCGCTGGTTTAAATGACTCTGCTAACGTGTTAAGTTGTTTAAAGTGAATGTGGTTTGCAGTTAACCTCATTCTTGATAAAATCAGCGTTTTATCTGTGTTATGTGGTGATTGCCGTTTTTCCCGAGATCCGCACAGGAAATTCGCGTTTTTCAGCGATCTTTTGACAAAGTTCGTTGACAAAAACATCGACGAAATCGACGTTTTCCCATGAAAAATTGACGAAACGTGTGCTTTTTTCGGCGATCCTTTCACGAAATTTGCATTTTTCCGCGCGCTAAACCGTACAAGTTGGCAACTCTATGCGGAATTGATAACCCAATTTCAAATTTTCAATAGAAGGTGCCTTAAATTTTCGGACGAGAATCATCCCTGAAATGTTTGGCGATTTTTTAAAAACATTTTACGGATCGCGATAATATTAAGCTCACGTTGAAAAATAAGGACTTTCAATAAAAAATAAGGACTTTAAGGATCCTTATTAAGGACTATCGAAATATAAGGAGTTTATAAGGACTTTTAAGGTCCGTGCGAACCCTGCATTAATACAAAACCAACTAAAATTATTACATCGAAACGTAACATATATAACTACAGATTTTCTCGAATAAAATTTTTATTTCGCAGTAGTAATAGTCCAATTCATCCATTAACTTTCTCTTTTCATATTCACCCGGAGCCCTTTCTACCAGATATTTAAATAGATAGCCAAGCAAGTGACTAGCGTCTCAATCATAGATGTAGGAATAACTAGATTACGCACACGTGGAGAAAAGTTGATTCTGCGCGCGCGAACGGTTCTTCTCCACTAGAGTGGCAAATGGCTCCAGTGGTCAATGTATGAAAATGTGCATTTTTAAAATGCACTTATGTCTATATACGCATACATATTTTAAGCCTTCGTGAATATTTCAAAGTTTATATCTGATTTTTAACCACCAATTGGAATTTTTTTTTATCGCAAAGTTAATTTTTATGAATGAAATAAATAAGAATAATAGAATTTTTTTAACAACTACCTTTAAATACCTTTTAACCTAGAAATTAAAGAAAACAGTATGCGCATCAAAATCAGTAATTGACATCTTTTTTAAGTGCGTTCGTAATTATGCAAATACGTATCACCTATAGCACCTGTCGTTCAGTCTGTCCGTCCGTCCGCATATAACAACGCAAAAACTACCCAACCGAATCGTTTAAAATTTAAAATATTTAATTATTATTTGATTTTGTTGAGTCATTTCAAATTTTATGAAAATCGGATGAATATATCCATTACAGGAACAATCAAAAGTATTCCGTTACATTACGGATAATGGAGGGGAAAGTTACAAATGCATTTTAATCGTTTGAAATTTAAAATATATAATTATTACATAATTATTGTCGTGTCACTTCAAATTTTATGAAAATCGGATGTATAGTTTAATTAGAGGGACAATCAAAAGTATTCCATTACATTACGATCAATAGGAAAAGATATTAAGTACATTTTAATGATGTTAAACTCTTTCGAATATAATAGAATCGACATGAACCTATGAAGTATATATATTAAAATACACAATCTGTGATGCAAAGAATATTTATTATTAAATTACAGGGCCACACAAAAGTATTCCACAACATAATGCTATACGAGGAAACATTGTTTGGAGCATGTTTTAATTATATTAAACTGTTTCACATTTTATGAATATGATATACGTTGCTGAGGTGTAATAAAAGTTACTATTCCTGTATATTTACAGGAACACAAAAAAGATTTCGACCACTATACTGTATCAAAAGTACTGTTTACTATAATAGACAAATCTGATTATTTTAAAAACTTCGTTATCTTACGAACGAACCACATTTGCTTTTAGTACAATTTCCAACTTTTTTTTTCTCTCTAAGCAAAATAGAATTTTAAAAAATGGATGTACAATTTTAAATGATTTTTTCTTTGTCCAGGAAGTTTATAATAACGTTTAAAGTAAAATTCTTCCTCAGTTTGCGACTTTTAACCTCCCCCTTTACATTCAATGAATTCTGTTTCGTTGTTCACACAGTTTTTCAAAATTTCCAGATGTTTAAAATATTTTATCTCCTTCCTTTCTGCCCATGTTTCTTTGCAATGACAATAAATTGTCAAATTTGTAGATACTATCTAGTATCTAAATTGTGAATATGCACTGATGAAGTTATTACAGCAGTTTAATAAGAAACATATATGTTTCTTATTAAACTGCTGTAATAACTTCATTTTATGATAAGGAAAGTATATGATGATGAAAATTTAAAGTGTATAACTGTTGCAAAATTAAACATCATGTTAGCTTTATATGTACAAATAGAATGAGGGAGTGTTAAAACACTTACTTTAATTACAATTTAGTAATTCGGCAAAACTCTGAAAGGGTTTCAAAACTAAATTAGATTTTTTAACAGAATTCCATTTGAATTTTCGAACAGAAATTCATTTAGTGACCTTGGAATCTTTTCCAGGGGGGGGGGGGGGGCTCAAAATCTTTTAGAGGCGACCGAGCCGCCCCTAGCGACCCCTTAACTACGGCCCTGTACCCACTAAACTTAAAACATTTCTTTTCCAGCCACAGTTGTTAATCGTTTATCACGCTCCCCCCCCCCCCCCCCCAAAAAAAAAAACAGTGTAATAAAGTTAATACAAAAAAATTACTTATTTTAGTTGTGTTATCTTTTTATTTGTGTGTGTGTCAAATAAATAAATAAATAAATAAATAAAAAAGCATTAATAATGCACATTTTTTAGATTATATTTTTAGCCAAACATTGCTCAACAAAGGTAGACAAAGCATGAAATATTTTTCCAAGGTCAATATTCTTAATAAATTTTTGGTGTTTTTAGAATACAACATGAATGAAGTGTTAAATAAATCCATTCATTCATTTACATTTTATAAAAAGTGTGAATGAGTGAATTAGACAAAAATATTATTTTTGACCACTTCAATTTTAAAATATAACAAGAACGAAAAACAAAATCCAATTTTTTGAATTATTTAATAACGCATCAAACAAAATCACAATTACAATTACGTATATCTGCTATGCATTACTAAGGTAGAATCGCAAGTTCCACTTGCTTTTTGCCACTCTAATGGATGTTGCCACCGAGCCGCAACAGAATCAAAAGGTATTGGGAGAAAAACAGGGAATGCGTAATTTAGTTATTCCTATATCTATGGCCTCAATACAGAGAGGGCTCCCGCAGTAGGGTTACTGTATTTGGCTATTTATCACTTGCTTGGCTATCTATTTAAATATCTGGTAGAAAGGGCTCCGGGTGAATATGAAAAGAGAAAGTTAATGGATGAATTGGACTATTACTACTGCGAAATAAAAATTTTATTCGAGAAAATCTGTAGTTATATATGTTACGTTTCGATGTAATAATTTTAGTTGGTTTTGTATTAATGCAAAAATTAAAATATACTTAATTATGATATTATTAAATTTGAATATTAGACCTGACCTTCGTGTTTTCTAAATCTAATCAATAATTTGCAAAATTAATATGCATATGTCTTTTTGAAATTTGCAAGGTAAAAATATGACATATAATTTAGGAAAAATAATATTTTTTTAGCAATTTTGTTTAAAAAAAATATTTTAAGATCTCGTTTTTTCTCTTTTCATGTTATAATTGATAAGAGAATGGTGAATAAAAAAATCTAAGCATAATAACAATTTTGGAATTGTAATAAATTTAAATATTCCAATGTTCAATTAAGATAAATTTAAAGCTCAGAAAAAAAAGTGATTTGGGGGTGGGGGCAAAGCATTTGAATAGTTACAAGACAAATTTCACTTTAAAATCATTAATTAATAAGAATAAAATCCCAAATCTCCCTCGGGAGGTGTTGTATATCCCATAACAGAGACTGTAAAAAAGTCATTGAGAATTATTGATTAGATTTTTAAAAGGGTATCAGTTACACCAAATAAAATTTTATGTGCTACAAAGAAAAAATAAGGTTCTAAAGAAAACTGTTGAAAGTTAGATTGTAGTAATGTGTTATCGTGGGAGTGGTGTTTGTAGAGAAGACTTTCAATTTGTAATTTTTATTTGACATTAGTCATGGCTGCTCGTACCCCACCAGTGGCCGAGAGGTTCTGACCTCTCAATTGGTAAACGGCAGGTGCTGAGTTCGAACCCAATCGCGGCCGTCGACCTAACCTTTTCTTTTTTTTTCCTCACAACATAAACACTGATTCTCATCCCCATCATTTTTCTTCACGAAATAATAAACCGACCCTGATCCCCCCCCCACACACACACACACATTTTTAGAATTGATGTATTTACATCAGCATAGAGAAAACACCCGTCCATTTCATTTTCAGCGCGTTGGCGAGGAGCTGCCGCTGAACGCCAAATCAAGAGGGAGCCGACAACAGGCGCATGCGCTGTCCAAGCTCTCCTTAAGAGCCGTCTCTATATTGAGCTTATACTGCTTATCAGTAACTCCCTATTCTGAAACATTGAATCCAGCGGTCGCACATGAACACAATGCCAAAGATTTTCCGACGAAAATCTTTGGCAAAACATAGATTTCCTCCTCTAGGATAGTATGAGGTATATAGATATTTTCAAATTGAATTTTCTTTTAAAATTAAGACGACATTGGTACAGTTTTCACTGATATATATTCTTTAATTAAAAATCTATTGATTTTACTTAAATTCATAGCAAATTTTCAATTTGATATTAGTTAAAAAGGAAATTTCAGTTTAACTCAACAAAAAGTAAAGAAACATTTATTAAATATTGCTCATAAAATATCAAAAACATATAGAAATAAACAAAAACAATAAAAAGTTTGCGAAAAAGCTTCAAAAAATGCTTGTAATATTAAGAAAATAGAAGATTCATTACTTGTGCGCATTGAAAAGTGTGATGTGGTTTCGGCAGAAAGTGGATCGGCCGGATTGGCGAGTAGGCCCTCCGTATTAATATATGGAGCTCAGTACATAAGGTCGAGGCAAACGAAAAAGACAGGCTACCGTAGTACATTCAAAGAAGTGATGGGCGATTTCGATTTTTTAAATCGATTTAATCGATACTACGGCCAACTCGATTTAATCGATACTTTAAAACTTTTAATCGATTTCTTTGAACGTAATATAATTTTCATTTTCCTTCAAAAGTCGAAGATAAAATAGTCGGATGTGCCAATTCCAAAATTTCAGTGTATTAGTTTCTAAGATAGAAGAATTAAAGAAGCCTCAGAATCCCCCCCCCCCCCCCCCTGCAAAATCGTGTTTTTTGTTGAGTGATGTACACCAAAAATTGATCAGGATCAATTTTTATCAGGTACCAGCTGATTCTCAATTTTGATGAAAATCCATGAAAGCGCGAGATACAGCTATTGCAAAATCATAAAAAATGCAGCATATCAGCGCCACCTGTATGGCAATTTACACCAAGAACTAAATAACACTAATCTATGTCAGGGATTTACTGAATCTGAATCTTGACGAAAATTTGTTCTTGAGATAGCGCTATTGTGTTAATCATGAATAATGCAGCATAGCAGCGCCATCTCTTAAGCGATTTCCCCCAAAATATAATTAGCATCAAATAATATCAAGGACGAATTGAATCTAAATTTTTATGAAAGTCTGTGCATTAGTTCTTGAGATAAAGCTAAAATGGGAACAGGAGCGTGCGAAAAGAGAACTGCGCCCGATTCAAAGTTCCAATTTAGCCCCCCTCCCCCTATTAACTTTTTCTTGTGATAGGCTAGAAGTGATGTTAGTAGTAAATATTTGGCGCCCCTTAAATTTCCGTGCTCGGAACGACCGCCTCCTTTCGCCCCCCCCCCCCCTTTCACATGGCGCTAAGTGGAAATTGTGAAAAATTCAGCATAGCAGCGCCATCTGAGAAGCGATATACATCAAAATGCAAAAAAAACATCAATTCATGTCAAGGACTAACTGGATCTGAAATTTGATGAAAATCTGTGCATTCGTTATTCAGGTATAGCTGTTGCGCAAACCGCAAAAAATGCAGCATAGCAGCGCCACCTGTTAGGCTATATACACCAAAAAATAATTACATTCAATTTATATCAAGGTCAAACTAAATCTAAAGTTTTGTGCAATTCCGTACTTTTTTTTTTTTTTTTTTTTTTTTTTTTTTTGAGATAGAACGGTCAGAAATTTTTGTCATATACAGACTCACAGAGTGACAGACACACACACAGGCAGATATTTCTTAAAAACCATAAAATCATGTTAAAGACCTTCTAAAATATATAAATCCATCAAAAACGGGAAGTCTAAATTTTTCACGAATCTAATACTCTCTTTTTGTAAAGTTACAAAAGAAAGTAAAAATGTAAAATCGATTCTGCCCGTAAGATCGGTCTTTAGATTCGATGTCGATCTTTAGATTCGATTTCGATCTTTAGATTCGATTTCGATTTTTTTTTTTCTAGGTTAAATCAGTGTTGAATGCAGGTTTTTTCTGCGACTCCGGAGGAAAGCATCATGTTTTACAGCTCTGTAAGAGAGCGGAGAATCGCAATTTGTGCTTTAAAAAGCATAAAACCTCATAACTTCTGTAGGGGAGGGGGGGTATCTCCTGCGGGCCACCCCATTAATTCGACACTAGGTTAAATCGTTATATTTTTGTTTAGAAGTCCAGTTATTTGAAGCATTAGTTTATTATGTTTTATTTTTCACGCTCGTCTCTTCTAATTCCCCCCTTCCGAGTCAGTTTTAACTTACAGGGCTGTTCGAAATATGCATACAGTTTTAAAAATGTCCAATTCTCGGTCTATTTTATTTTAGATCCACATTTTAAATCCTTGACAAAAGATAAATAAAGGATCGCCCTTCCGCTCATTCGGGGTTTATCTGCGCCCCGCCGGGGGCATATCTTTTTGTTTCTTCAAAAGAAACAAAAAAAAAATGTTGAGGGGGGGGGGGGCTTGCACCCTCCCCCAATATACACCTTAAAATTTCGCTCATTTAAGTCTCTACCATTTTTAACTTAAAAGTTTAAGCTACGTTGTACCCCCCAGAGCTGTGGAACCCTCCCCTTTGTCGATCACTCACATAATTTTGCTTATTTCTTCACTTCATTTCAATCTTTAAAAGGCTATAACTACTTCTATAGGAGTTACAGTGGGGAGAAACATTTTAGTATAGCTAACCATTTCTCGCCGTTCATTTTGCTATTCCAGTTTCCTTGTTTTCCCTATAGGACCTTTTTTTTAAGGACAGAGGGTTTTTTCTCATTTCTTGATGCAATATGTCTATTGAAAGCTTATGCTTCATACATTACAAATCTAGCATAACAAAATTTCTCCCATCATTTCAGGTCACGTTACGGACCCATAATGTATTAAAATTTTAAGTTTTCAAACTTCTTCGAAAAAAAAAAAAAAGAAACATTGATACATATCAGCGGAACTGGGGTTCGAATCCGCAATCTTTTGATTGCACACGTAATCCCTAAGCTTATTGGCCACCGAGAACTCAGCAGCGCTATTATTTCTTTAGATTGTCATCTTTAAATTCGTAATATCTTTTGAATGGAATGTCCGATTTGAATAATTCAAAAAGTAATCTACAGATATTGTAACAGGCATTAATACAAAATGATTTATTTGGATAAGGATTAAGGTATCGATAGTATGGTCTAATTTTGGTTGGTGTATTTATCGCGTTTTAAAATGTAAGAAAGTAGTTATAGTGAGTTAACTACAATAGCTGGACATATGGTATCGCTGGACATATGGTATTTTTTTTTTTTTTTTTTTAGAGATTAATATATTCTTTAATATTATAGAAACTTTTTTTATTCATTTAAAAGTATTTCCTGACGATTCAAAATTATATATCCTAACGATTCAAAAAATACACATGTAATTGTTCAAGGTTTCACTTCTATCGGCACTCTCAGAGTGTCACTATTTTTTTTTTTTTTTTTTTTTTTTTTTCATGTTCGCCCGTGCTACCGACCCCCCCTTCCTCACCAATCTTAACTTACAGGATCGTTCAAATTATGACTGCGATTTTAAAAAAGTCTAATCCTCATTCTATTTTATTATAAATCATATTTTGAAACCTCAACAAAAGATACATTTGGGTCGGGGTCGCCCTTCTGTCCGTTTGGGATTTATCCTGCCCTCCTGGGTGGGGGCATATTTTTTGTTTCTTCTACACCATCTCATGTAACATATCGTTATAAAGCTTTTATCTCCTCCTTTTGTTCTGTTACTACCCCTCTCTTCACCTAGTTACATGCTCTTGGCACTTTTTATAGTTTCAAAGAGTGCATGTTCCCCGCGGGCCACCCCATGAATTCAACACTAAGTTAAATACTATATTTTTGTTTAGAAGCCCAGTTATTTGGGTTATTAGTTTATTATTATTATTATTATTATTTTCAAGTTCGTCCGTTTTAATCGCTCGCCCCTCCCCCCTTCCTCGCCAATCTTTACTAAATGGGCCGTTCTAAGTATGCATGCAATTTTTAAAATGTCCAATTCTCGTTCTATTTTATTGTAAATCCTCATTTTGAAACTTCGACAAAAGATACATTTGGGCTATGGTCTCCCTTCCGTCAAGAGTGGGGTTTACCTGCCCCCTTGGGTATGGGGCATAGTTTTTGTTCTTCCAAACCATTTCGTGTAACATTTGGTTGGCACTAGAAAAAAAAAGTTTTTTTTTGTCTATACTCCTTGTTCCCCATCCTAGTTACACGCTCTTGGCACTCTTTATCCTCGGTTTAATGCCAAGTTACTCAGTGTTGTTAGTTGAGTTATGTATCTCAAATTTGTCAAAGTTTTTGTGTAAGTGACAATCATTTTAAAATTTAAAATTCTTATTATCCGACTCTAAAATCTGCAATAGCTTAATTCTGTTCCTCCATAAATGGGGATGGGGGGTGGGAGGGGGTAATTACGGTCCTACTGATTGTCTAAGTTTTGGAATTAGTAATTTGGATCTTCTTTGTGTGAATCTGAATATCGAAATATCGATTCTAATATCGATTCTAGAACTGAGAAATCGATTCTTATTATGATCGATGTTGTTTTATACGATATCGATTTTAATCGATTCTCAAAATTTCCAGAATCGCCCATCACTAATTCAAAGTATCTTTTTTTTACAGACCGCTAGAGTGACGTTACGTTCTTTCCGCACATCTTCATTGATGCATTCGAATATCATGTGACTTTAGCGATCTGTAAAAAAAGATACTTGGAATGTACTACGGTAGCCTGTCTTTTTCGTTAGCCTCGAATATGGTCCATTGCGTTTATGAAAAGGGTACTTACGTATAACGCCACCGCAGCCAGAAGTTGCGCTAATGCGCCAATAAAGAGCAATCATGTTATTCGCACGCACACAGAAAAATGTCATCAAAAATGAGCAAAAAAAAGCACTAAAGCACTAAAAAAGCGTTAAAAAATGGCATCAAAAATGAGCAAAAAAAAAAAAAAGAAAGCACTAAAAAGCACGAATAACAATATTGCTCTTTATTGGGGCATTAGCGCAACATTAGCTGCGGTGGCGTTAATACGTAAGTACCATGAAAAGTATTTTGTCAAATAAACATGCCAATATGCAGAGTAGCCAAGTCTCCGGCTTTTTGCACACCTTGATTATCTTGGGGGAAATCTGGGTATAGTTTAAATTGTCGAAATATCAAATTAAACAAAGCAACATTTTCTGTATTAAAATATTGGTGTCCAAAAATCCAGAGACTTAGCAGCTCTGTAATATGAAGAATAATTATAAAAAAGAATAAGTACAAAGTTTGTTTTTTTTATTTTGCGAACAATTGTATTCAATAGATGCGGAGTTGATGTGTGTTTATGTGGTGTGGGGAGGGATAGAATTAAATTAATCTTTAACCAACTGGATTACCTTTCAGCCCAGTAGAATAATTTTCTGAGTTAACCCTTTCGGTTCTGGTGTACTTTTAATAGTACATGTCTTTCAATGGAGTATTATTTTGTTTTGGGAAATACTTTTGCTACTATTTACATATAGTAATGTTAGTATATGTCTATGCATTTACTATATGATTTCATTTATGTTTAGGCATTTAGTAATAATAATTATTATTATCATTTGCTTCATTCTCTTTGCGCCTTTTGCGATTCTTTTATTTTAAACAAACATTTCACTCTTTTAATTTAAATTAAAGCTGCATTCCTGAAAGAATCATGTGTAATAAAGCCATGGGTGCAAGTTTGAAATTTTGGCAAGACTGAAAATATTTTGAATCTCCCCCCACCCCATTAAGTGAGCACATAAACAAGTATGTAACTTGCGTTTTTTCCAGAGCCCTATGACGAATTTTTTTTACCCCGAACTTTAGCCAAAATTTTCGACAATTCTGCGATCTTTTGTCGAATTTTGCGTTTTTAGCCGAAATTTGTGATTTTTCGACGAAATCCACGTGTTTTATACGATCTTTTTCAAGAAATTTGTACTTTTTCGTGATCCTTTGACAAAAATCGCATCTTTTCTGCAATCATTTGATGAAAATCGTGGGTTATTTTGCGATCATTTGACGGAAATCGCGTCTTTTTCGCGATATTTTTACAAAATCCGCATCTTTTTCGCGATATTTTGACAAAAACCGCTTCTGATTCGCGATCCTTTGACAGAAATCGCGTCTTCTCTGCAATCAGTTGATAAAATCGTGGGTTTTTTTGCGATCATTTGACGGAAATCGCGTCTTTCCCGAAATCCCTTGGCAAAATCCGCATCTTTTGACAAAAACCACTCTGATTCGCGATCCTTTGACAGAAATCGCGTCTATTTCGCGATCTTTTGGCAAAATTCGAGTATTTTCTACGATCCTTCGATGAAATTCGTGATCCTTTAATGAAAATCGAGGCTTTTTTTTCTGCGATCATTTGACAAAATTCGTGTATTTTTCGCGATCCTTTGACAAAGACCGTGTCTATTTTATATTCTTTGACTGAGACGACTTTTTTTTTCACGATCTTTTGACGGAAATAGCGTCTTTTTCGCGTTCATTTGACATAAATCGCGTTTTCTCCGCAAACTTTTGATAGAAGACGCGTCTTTTTGCGATCGTTTGACAGAGACAGTGTCTATTTCACATTCTTTGACCAAGATGGCGTCTTTTTCGCGATCTTTCGATGGAATTAGCGTGTTTTTCGCAATCTTTCGTCGGAAATAACGTGTTTTTTGTGATCTTCCTACAGTAATTGCATTTTTCCCGCAAGCTTTTGATGAAAAACGCATCTTATTTTGCGATCTTTTGACAGAAAAGCTCTTTTTTCCGCGATCATTTCACAAAAATCACGTTTTTCCGCAATCCTTTGACGAAAATAGTGGGGTTTTTCCCCTCGCGATCATTTGACGCAAAGCGCAACTTTTTCGCGAACCACTTCCGTCCCGCTTCCGTTCTCGGAAATTTTTAAAAGACGGAATTCCGTCTGTGGACGGAAACCTTTCACCCATGAATAAAGCGCAAAAAATATTAGAAATTTGTAATGTAAGTTAAATTTTACTGTAACGCAATATTTTCTAAACATGTCCAAAAATTCTTCCTTAGCCTATTGTCCTATGAATAAGAATTGAATAGTACGCAAAACGAAATCTTTCAGGCAATGAACTATTCGTTAAACACTAATTAATTTATTTGGATAGCTAGTGTTAATGTTATTAACGTAAAAGTATTATTTTCTAAAAACTGAAAAAAAAAAAAAAAATAGGCCCCGAAAGGTTTAATCTGCAACAAACCAAAATTTATGAAACCCAAAAATATCAAGCTTACTATTATTAAATATATATATATATATATATATATATAGAGAGAGAGAGAGAGAGAGAGAGAGAGAGTAGCCCCCAAAATAAGCAAAATTTGCATTTATAAAGAAAATGTCAGAGATAAATATGATAAACCTACAGATAAAAATTTAATTTTGGCGAATATCGTTAACCAAGATTCTTTTTAAGCTGTCAAATTGATCTGCAAGATATAAAAAAAATCTGCAGCGCCGTTGTTTTGCCGGTACTGTTCCATGCTCTCCAAATAAGGCATGTCCAAACTGTTGCTTACTCTTAAAAATCTCAGTATAAAATAAAATTTAAGCTGTAATCTAACCATTCGCACAACCAATAGAAAATTGCGAATATTAAATTTAATGAGACCACAAAGGAGTTCAAGGGGATAAAGCCCCCACCCCTGAAGAAATGTACTTTTTTGTCTAAAAATTTATCATTCATTGTATAACAATATGATCAATTTATCGAAACTAATTTCTGAAACTTGCTACATATTTTTTATTCTTATAAATATTTATGTTATTTGACAACTGTCAATTGCTGTTTATATAAAGTTAAATATTACAAAAAATGTGGTAAAAAAAAAACAAAATAAAACAGTGATTTGTATAATTGACGTTAAGGCTTTTGATCTGCAGATTTACTAGTAATTTAATATTTGCCGCATTGAATTAAGGATTTGATTTCCAATTAGAATATATCTTTGTGAAATTTTAATTAAATACAGCAGTGTTGAAAATTCTAATAATGTGGAAAATATAACTGCAACTATCAAAACAATTGAATGCCCGATCGACTTCATTTTTGATGTAAAATTTATGTTACATTCATTCTTTAAAAGAAATAATTCCAAAAATTTTTTATATGGGTGATTCTACGAAAAGAAGTAATTTGTACAGCAATCCGTTTAGAACAGATTTTTTATTCTATATGCTGCTATTTTTACAATGAATCGCATCATCTTAATATACTTTATTAAATAATATCACGATTGAATGCCTAATTAAAACACATTTTTCTGAAATTTCTTACAAAGTCTAAAAAAGTATCTACCCTGGCATGTCCCCTTGCTGGTTTCAACATAACTTTCAAACAATACATATATTTTTTCCATCAGATGCTTGTATGTTTAATTGGAATTTAAGTAATTATACTTACGTATTATAAAATAAAAAATAAAATAATTTTGTTAATTTCAAATAATTTTTAAAATTAACTTTTGTCCCCTTTTTTTGTGTATCTACCCTGTCAAATTTCGTTCCGCTGAAACAAATACAAATTCAAGGATGACTATATTGCAAGTAGCGCTTAAGGACATCTATTGGCTTGAAGTTAGCAATACTAAACGCGCAAGCCATTTAAGCGTCGCCATTTTTAGTTGTTGCGACGCGACCGTGCGGTGTAGTGGTTTCGCAAGGTGATCGTGTATCTCCCCTGGTAAGTCATAAAACTTATAATATTCATTTAATTCAATTGCATTTACTGTCCTAATTAAACAATACAGTAATAATTAAAGTGAAATATACAATTAACCCAAAAACTAATTCAGTCAGTTAAAAAATTTGAATTTATCATGAAAATGTCTCTCCCTTGCCGTATTTCCCCTGTGAATATAACTGCCAGGGGAAAGAGTCATGACCAGAAAAAGTTATAAAATATGTGTAAAGTGACTTGCCTTTATATGAAAAGGCAAATAAACGGGACAAAAATCATAATTTAAAGGTTTTTGATCAAATTCAAACTTTTCTTTTTGGCCGTATCCTCTATGTACTTGAAACCTCTTATCGTATAATCACCCATATATACTTCATCGAACGAATATTTCGAAAGTCCAAAGAGATAGTTACGGATAACTAAGGTTACTGAAATTTAATAAGCTTTGTCATACTATTATATTTTAAGTACACACCAAATTTCAAGACTTTCTCTCAATTTGTTTGGTAAATAAAGAGTTTAAAATCGTGAATTGATGACGTCATAAACTTTAAACGCTCTATTATTGATTTGCGTAAAAGGAACATCCTTATAACTCCAAACATGATAACCATATTAACTATCAATTTACTGTGTCAGATTTAGCAACTCATTTCCAATCAAAAATAACTTTTAATTGAAATTTAATGAAGTGCAGATTCATGAAAAAGCAAAGAGTGTGGAAAATATGATTACAAATATCTCGGCAACTAAAAATATCCGATCGATCTCATTCTTTATCTTATAATACGAAATCTTGCGTGTGGCTGTCTGTGTATGTAAACTTTATCTTAAAAAAAGCTCTAACGATTTTAACAAAAATTTGCATTTTTCCATTTTGGGCACCATTGGGTTAGATCACATGTTCGAAAAAATTCGATTTATGGGTCATTTATAGTCAGGGTCAAGCTAATTTTAACTAAAAAGCAGCCCAATCAATTTTATTTAAATTTTGTAGCCAACCGTTTTATGGCACGAGAAAACTATTGGGCTTGGTCCCACGTTAGAAAAATTTCGATTAGTGGGTCAATATGGACCAAACAATTTTGTCTAAAAAAACGGCTCTAATGATTTTGACTAAATTTTGTATTTTACCGTTTTGGATTATGAGCAAAACTATTGGACTAAGTTGCATGTTAGAAAAAATTCGATTAATGGTTCTTTTTTGGGTCACTGTGTGTCACGCTAATTTTATCTAGTGAATGGGTCGAACAGTTTTGACTAAATTTTGTATTCTATTGTTTTCGCGCACAATAATACTATTTGACTAAGTCGCATGTCCAAAAACATTCGATTAGTGGGTCATTTTGGGTCACAATAGGTCAAGGTCAAGCTAATTCTATCGAAAAACAACTCAAACGATTTTGACAAAATATTGTATTGTACAGCTTCATGGCACGAGAAGATCATTTTGCTAGGTCACATGTTTGAGAAATTTTGATTAGTGGATCATCTTTTGGTCACTATGGGTCAAGCTAATTTTCTAGAAAAAGACTTGAACGATTTTAATTAAATTTTGTATTATATTGTTTCCGGTATCGAGAAATCCATTAGGTTCGCAAAACTTCGATTATTGGGTCATTTTGGGCCTTTATGGGTCAAGCTAATTTTCAAGAAAACGACTTCAACGATTTTGATTAAATTTTGTATTCTATCGTTTTCGTGATCGAAAAGACCATTGGGTTACGTAACATGTTTGCAAAAATTCGATTATTGGGTCATTTTGGACCATCATGAGTCCGGGTCAAATTTATTATATCTAAAAAAACGACTAAAGCTATTTTGACAAGAAATTATATTGTGCCGTTTTTCGGGCGAGAGATGATCATTGAATTAGATCATATGTTCGAGAAATTTCAATTACTGGGTCATTTTTGTGTCCCTACGGGTCAAGTTAATTTTATCTAAAAAACGGCTATAACCTTTATGACTGAATTTTGTATTCTACCATTTTCGATCATGAGAAGATCTTTGGACTAGATCACTTGTTTTGAGAAATTTCGATTTATGAATCTTTTGGGATGAGATACCTGCGAGTCAAGTTAAATTTTGTCTAAAAAACGGCTCTAACGATTTTGACTTAATTTTGTGTTTTTTCGTTAAGAGAACAAGAAGAACATCGAGCTAGGTTGTATATTCAAAAACATTCAATTAGTGGGCCGTTTTGAAGCATAATTGATCAGAGTCAAGTTCATAGTATGTAGAAAACACTTTTAATAATTTTCATAAAAATTGGCATTATAACGTTTCAGGACACCAAAATATCATTGGGCTAGGTTACATGTTCGAAGAATCTCGATTAGCGAGCCGCTTTTAGTCACTATGGTCCAAGTCAAAGTGCTGGACCATAACTGCATCTAAAATAAAGAATACTGCCCAGTTAAACTGATGGCATTGAGCTCACAGGCTACAAATACTAATTGTACATTAAAGCCTTATATTTTCAAGGGTTAATTCTGTTCGAAAAAAAATTAAGAAGGGGAAACAGCTCTCCCCTTTCCTCTTTTTTTATACTTAATCATTGAACCTCCTATACTATCAAAGAAATGCTTTATCATATAAAAAATTTATATCCAAAATTCAGAGCAAATGAGATAATTCTTAATAAAAACCCATTTAGCAGTTATATAATTTAAAAGGAGTTATCCCCCTCTTTTATACTTAACCATTAAACTTCCAAAACTATTCAGAGATCTGAACGAAATCTGAAAATTTTGCTTGAAAAACCCATTTATATAAATTAGGGGGGGGGGGGCATTAGAACCCCTGTTCCCCCTATTTATACTTATTCAATGAACACCTAATAACTGTCACGGAATCGCCTCATCTGAATGATCCTAATCTAAATTTTGAACGAAAACTTAATTCTGCATGAAAATCCCATTCATATCAACTAAGGGGAGGGGCATGAGCCCCCCGTTCCCCCTCTTATACATATCGAATGAACTCCAAAAACTAATCAGGGAAGCGCCTTGTCAGGATATACTTACATACAAAATTTCAAGTGGATTGGATATTTTTATCATGAGTTATCGCGTTACGCACGAACGTACATACAGAACGGACGGGCACATAAGCTCTCAGGCTATGATAGCCTGTGAGCTAAAAACAGCTCAAACGATATTGATAAAATTTTGCATTATAACATTTTCGGGCTTGAAAAAACTGTTGGGTAGATCACAAGTTCGAGAAATTTCGATTAGTGCGTCATTTTTGGTTCACTATGGATCAAGCTAATTTTATTAAAAATTCGGCTCTAAGGATTTTAAACCGAATTTGCTATTTTATCATTTTTTAATCTTCAGAAGACCTCTAGACTGGGTCCCATGTTTGGGAAAATTATATTAGTGGGTCACTGCGCGTTAAGCTATTTTTATTTAAAAAACGGCTTAAATGGTTATAGTTTCTTATTACCAAAAGATCATTGAGCTAAGTTATATGTTCCAATAAATTTGACTAATGGGTCATTCTGGGTAACTACAAATCATGGTCACGAAGCCGAGAAGTTGGCAACATCTAATAAAAGTATAATATTTGACAAAATATTGTCTACATTTAGTCGAAAAATCGGTTTTCAAGATTAAGAATGCTTAAGCACCTACATAGCGCCAAATAAAAGAATGAAAATTTGACTATATTTGGTAAAATAATTGGCATTCAGAATGGGAAGAAATTTTTTTAGACATTCTTTAGAGGAATCGAGATGCATGGTTAAACCAAACATAGTCGAGCTAAAATTGCGATTTGGATTGATGTCCTTTCGTATTAAGTGTGGGAGTACTGTAAAATTTATAAACATGAACGTACATACATAGTTTTCATATTGATTGTTTTTGTTAATAATACTGCTCTAAATAACATGCTTTATAACAATAATACGGAGAGAAGGATACGGGAAGAATAAAATATATAAACCAATATACAGAGTTGAACACAAAATTAATTTTCACCGAGCATAAGTCTAATCATTTTTTTTTATTGTTTTTTGTATTCACTGCTTAAAACAGACACTTTCAAAAATTTTCCTATACGCTTTCCTAGAACGAATATTTCGAGAGTTCGAAAAAATGATTCCGGAAAATCGAGTATTCTGTTATTCAAAAGGCTTCTTATTATTACATACTAAGTACATACAAAATTTCGAGTGTCAATTTATTTGGGAGATAGACACACACACAGACAGATAGACGAGTGACAGTCCCCCCCCCCCCCTAAAAATATGTTTTTCGGATTCCCCAGTGTCTGAAAAGTATAAATCCGTCATTTTTGTTTCTTTTGAAAACGATTACAAGATTTATCCCAGGGCCGTAGCGAGGGGCTGCTAGGGGGACACAGCCCCTCAAAACATTTTGAGCCTACCCTAGAAAATATTTCAACATCACTAAAAAAATTTTTGTTCCGAAAATCCAAATGAAATTCTGTTCAAAAATCTAATTTAGTTTTGAGGCCCTTTCACAGTTTTGCAGAATTACTAAATTATATATATTTTTTAATTGTTTCAACACTCGCTCATCCGATTTACACAAATGAAACTCAGATTATGTTTGATTTTGCACTAGTTATACATTTTCATTATTACAACAATTTAGTAAGAAACATAGCACCTACAATGTGAATATGCATTAATTTATCTTTCTGCGTCAGAATGAGAGAGAGAGAAAATATGAACCCCCCCTCCCCCTCCTTCTATTATTCACTTCTAGCTACGACCCTGACTTACTCTATACTACGCATGATGGACAATGAACCCCTTAAGGCCCCTGTCCTCACTCGAGGAAACGCTCGCGAGCTAATGTTATTCCTATGGGGAAGCTAATAACTCTTTCACATTTTGACATTTTTGAATAATTTTTTTTGCATTGGATAGTTGCGGTGCATGCTGACAGTGCACCTTTTTTACTTTTTCGATTTTGATTGCAGATATTTTTTACAAAGTTAGTTTCACTTTCAAAACCGGTTTCGAAACTAAAAGTGCTTTAAAAAAATATATCTGCAACCAAACTCGAAAAAGTAAAAAAGGTGCGCTGTCAGCATGCACCTCAACTATCCAATGGAAAAAAAATTATTCAAAAATGTCAAAATGCGAGAGAGTTATTAGAAAAATGCTTCCCCATAGGAATAGCATTATCTCGCGATCGTTTCCTGGAGCGAGGACAGGGGCCTTAACTGGTTTACCCGAACGGCGTTCGGGCCAGACGAATTTGCATATTTCATCATTTAAAGCTTTTTGACGCTACTATTATTTTTAAGAAAATTATCGTACTATTGAAAGGCGGAAATGTTTAGACTGAATTTTATGAATATTTCATTTAAATAACAGTGGTGCGAGTCCGCTATTTTCAATTTATTGAATGGAAAAGAATTAACCAATTAAGGGGTTAATAGGCTCACCTAAAAGAGAAATATATTAACAGAATGAAGCTACATGAAGTCATTACTCACTTGAAAGAGTTGGGTCCAATACTGTTTGAGAATGTTTGCTAATTCCAACAATCTTTCTAGTTCGAATTTGACACATCATAGTGAGTACTCCATTTGGCACAATAACATTTTTCATTTCCATTAATTTTGTTCTATGCAAGTAATTATTCACTACCCACTCGTCAGGATTATCTTCAAACCATTCACTAGCACAATAGCTTTCAAATTCCTTCCCATTTCGAGTTTTCAGGCAAAGCTTATAGGATACATGGAGTTTTCGAATTCTAGAATTCAATCTTCTAATCCCTAAATCAATAAAGCCTTGTGATTGCCGCTTTTGACCATAAGGATAAACTGTAAGTTCCCAAGTGGCACTTGCAAATTCAAACGATGAACTCACCTCACAGAAACCAAATGGGCCTCGCAAAGATAAAAAATCCGGAATTTCCCAAGTGATGTCTTTAAAATCATATGTTTCTTCATAAAAATTACCTAGCACCGAATTTCTGGAAGATGCACTCATTTAATAGCTTGATTGCCTGAAATTGCAAAAATATATAAATAAATTAATAAAAATTATTAAAACAATCATTTAAAAATTTCAGTAAAATTATTTGCAGGTGATTTTCAATAAGTACAAATTTTTGATGACCAAAGAAAAGATAATTTTTATCAGCACGTAAAACTATTTCTGAAACTCCTTTTAAGGGGATCCGAGTCACAAAATTCTTTAAATTTTATAAAAAATATTTTACTGCATTAAAAAATTTCTTCGGTTTTTTTTTTCTGCTTAAAATTATGTTTAAATCATGTTTCTATCTTAATTAGAAGAGGAAATATTAATTTTTATATTTTGGTTTGTTTTCAAAGTAACTTTCACGCAATGGTTGTTAAGAAAACGAATTCTTTTGAAAATGCGTTTTTCTTCATGATAGATTTTTCCACCATTTGGGACCATTAAGTATTACGTAATCACTAAAGGGGGAGGGAGGGGTCCAGAATCTGCTTATTTTTTCTGACAAGGGGGAGGGGGGGTCACGACAATGCTTACGTAAGCATTAAACAACGAAGCAAGTGCAGTTCAAATTAAACAAGCAAACAAGGACCGGAAACCTGCAATATCTCAGGCCACTGTTCCAGTAAAAACTTTATAATAGACAATGTTGAAACATGGGTTCAAGGTTCCTGGACATCAGATTAAAATATGAACACCAAATTGAACTCCGACATTTATATGATTCATGTCAAAAATTTTAGTTATGATGCCTAAGTAAGTTAAGACTTCTTGTATATCTTGTTTTATTGTTCAATGTGATAAATAACAATATATTTGAACCATTTTCTATTCTGCGGTTTGTTTAATGCAATAAGCAACAATATATTAAAACCATTTTATATATTTTGATATCACAATCCCTATATGCGTATATAAATTTGTAGGATTAATAATGTAATTGATTGGTAACTTTTTATAAGTCAAGAAGTATTGATGTAGAAAGTGTCATAAAATCTTACGTAAGCAAGGGGGGGTACAAAATGACTAAAAATATGCTTACGTAATACTTGAACGGCCCCTTTCTCCTATTTAAATTGTTATAAATCAAGAACCGTAAGAAATAAATTGTTACAACTTGGAAGATGTCTTTTTCAAATATTTTACATTAATTCTGATTCAGCAAATTAAAAAAAGATATATATGTATTTGCTTTTAAAAATATGATTTTCTAAAAAGAAAGTTACATTTTTTAAAATATATTTTAAATATTTATTTAAATCAGGGTTGGAAAAAAATCATGATTTTTAAAAAAAAAATCAAAAAAATCGGATTTATTTGATTTAAATCAGATTTTTTTTATTTAAATCGGATTTATTTGATTTTTTTAGAATCTTATTTTTTATTATTGTGTTTTTATGTTTTTGCAATACATGGAGCAGTTTTTTATAATAAATACACTGGTTTCCAAAAATTAAGGAAAAATCACAAAAATAGCGATAATTCAAAATATTACATATAGATTTTAATGAAACTCAGCCACAATATACAACGCATAGTAAGGTATAAAACAACATGAAAAGAAATTACCAGACAATTATGGTGTTTCAAAAAATAGCATAATTATAAAATTAACAAAATCAATTTGCAAGTTTAGTATAGGAAAAGTACCTTTAATATGCCGTATGATCACCTCTAGTAGCAATACAGCACATACAGCGATGTTTCATACTGTCAATTATGCGGTCGATGAGTTCACTGGGAAGTAAGAGCCATTGCTCTTCCAAAGCAGTTGTAAGCGTGGCAAGGGTCAGAGGAGGGGGATTGTGAGCAGCGACACGTCTCCCTAAAGCATCCCAAACATGCTCGATGGCATTCAAGTCTGGTGATCGAGCTGGCCATTCCATGTATTGAATTGTCTGGTGCTGAAGATAATCTTCCAGGATGCGAGCCCTGTGCGGTCTAGCGTTGTCTTAGGGGATCATCTACATATTGAAACGAACTCAATTTTTTTTTCAATAGCAATACCCAATTTAAACAAGATATTTTAAAACTTCAGTTCAAACTATGCCTCGACACGAAATTTCAAGTTATTTGAATATTATGTTTTCGAATTATAAACATTCAAAATTTAGTGCTTGAAATGTTACAAAATTACATTTTCAAATTTTTTACTAATATCTCCTGAAGTTATACTCTTAATATGCTAATTTTTTATCTAGCAATAATGCTAAAATAGCTAAACATAAATAATTTGAATTTGTAATTTTTATAACTTTATGATATGTGTTATGAAATTAATTTTCGAAAAAAAAAATTGCAATCAACAATTCTTTTGATGAATTTAGATTTATTAAGTCCTGTTTTATGGAAATCCAGAATTTCAAATTTTTCTTCTAAGTAGTTTTCGAATTATGCTTAAAAAACGGCATAATAACAGTTCTAACAGTCTTTAATGACTGCTTGCGAGGCACCTAAAGATAAATAATCCATAATGATGCCCATAAATGATGTCACGCTTCGAGGGGGGGGGGGGAGGTTTGGGAAAATGTGATAATTTGTGACAAGGGGGTGGGAGGGGTTAAGAAGAAATGTGACATCACACATTATGGTTGAAATTAAAATATATAAAATCAGCAGAATAAATTATATTTTTATTATTACACTTATTTTGAAATTAAAATATTTTGTATTTGTAAAGTAAAGATAAAATTTAAAGCCAAATATAATAAATTTCATTTTAATTTGTACACTATTTTTGTTACTATTGTATCATTGTATCATTGATTGTATCATTATTGGATCATTGATTATGATTTGTTATAAACCTTAAACTTATTTCATCCAAAATAGGTTCATACTAAACATTTTTAATGTTATGCTCACAAATATCATTAAAATACACAGTTAAAGTTTAAAAATAAAATTTGAAATAGGATCTTGACGTAGTGCTTTGTTTCTATGGACAGCAAGTATACATATATGGGATATAGCATGACAAGTGACAAGGGAGAGGGAGGGGGTATGGTGAAGTGTGACAAAGGGGGGGAGGGGAGGGGTCGAAAAAAGTGTGACATCATTCATGGACAGCCCCTAATATGCCTTGGTCAAGATCTCTCTCGGTCAACAATCGAATACAGAACTACAATTTAGAACAGGCCTTAAAATATGCTAATTTTAAAATAATTTATTTCTCGGAAACTAATATTACAAATTACATGAAAAAATGTTTTTAGAATAATTTAAGGATGTAAAGTTTATTTATGATGTCGAAATTGGGTACTGCTATCAAAAAAATACAAATTTAGGGTTTCATTTAATATGTAGATAGCCCCTAAGCAAATTTTATGTACCTCATTCAATAATTAGACTTTATTTCCAATCTTTTGGTACCAGTAACTTTCTTCTACGATAATTTATTTAGGAGTCAGGAGGGGTTGTTTATTTTTTTCTTTATTGTATCTACTAGATATTTCCTATATATATATATTTTTTTTTTTTTTTGGGGGGGGGGGGTTGTTTATTTGACGAAATTCTATTCGTCTCTGTCCTCTGTCTGTCACAGAGTCCATTCACAAAAACTATATATGCCAGAGAGTTCAAACTTTGAGTACTTACAGCTGAATACCTCTTGTCACACAACAAATCATTAAAATTTTGAAAAAGACTATTATTTTCACAGTTCATTTTGTTGTTGTTTTTTCTCTTCTAATTGTTGCCACGCAAGTTTAAATATAAAAATTATTTCATTTTTTACCCTTTACTTTTAAATGAGATGGAGTACTTATATTGCCACAATTACAAATTTGGTATAACAAATAACAAAACAATTAATATCTCAAAAATAAATTGAGATACAGCTTTTAAACAAAATGCATTTAAAAGTACATTTTTTCTCTTATACGATGGTGTAAAAATTGAAAATGTGCGATATTTAGAAGCTTAAAAATTTGCAGTAGCGTAAATTGAAACTGAAATCTCATCAAAAATTGAAATTCCGTTTGTTCAAGTTGGGAATTTCGAAATTATAAGTTGGAAAATTTTTTAATTCTCCTCCCCCCCCCCCCCCCCGAAAACATATCTTTAGTTACGCCCCTGCTTGCAATGAACTTTGAACTGACAAATTTTTCTTTTTATTAACACTTTCCAAAAAAGTTGAAAAGTGTTTATGCATTCGGTTTGTCTGGCCGTATGTCCGTCTGTCCGCGCTCTAGCTCCCGTAAATATACTCGGATTGCTATGAAATTTTTATATTATTGATGTTTATCCTAACACGAACCCTATTAAAAATAAAGTTTCTGCTATGATTAGTTTATTTACAGGGTTAGTCAAAAGTTTTCCGATACATTACGGCCAATGGGAAAAAATCGTTTAAAATGAATTTTAAAGGTGTTACACCCTGTCAAACATATTCAGATTTACATGGATTCGAAAAGTGCACTAAAATATGCATTCTGTAAAACATGCAGTGAAAATAATAGTTACTGTTCATTTACAGGGCAACTCAAAAAAATTCGATTACACAATAATAAAGGGCGGAATTGTTTGCGACATATTTTAATTATGTTAAACGATTTCAAGTATCATAAAATTTATATACGCCGCTGAGACTTAATATTTAATGCATAATATGAAGAGCATAGCATTTACAAATACAAAAAATATTTCACACAAAATATACACATATAGACACACAAAATATTTCAAATCTTATATTCTTATCCGAAGTACTGTATATTATCAATGACCGCTGATGGATGGATGAAATACATTTTCAATTATGATATGCATTTTTTAAGTTTTACTAAATGTCTGCAAATTACACACACTTCCGAAATTTAAGCACGGAGAGGAAAATGCTCATTTCCTGAAGCCAATCAGAATTGAAGAGGATGCGAATCACTGTAGAGGTAGGTAGAAGTATGCAAATAAATTAGGCAAATATACAGCCAATCGTGCTTTCATGTCAAGAAATATGCAAAAAGGGCAGTCTTATAAGAAGACAGCTTTATGAAGGGTTACAGAAGTTGATTGTAAGTGCTGATAGAAGGCGTTTAAGACTTTCTTATAATTTGTTTTGAAGACATAAGTGTTTCTATGACTTCCGGAATATGAATGGAAGATTTTGAGTGCTAGCGTGCTATGGGGTGCATTGACGCAGGACAGTCGATCACAGACGTTGCTCTTCTCTTAGGCGTTCATCATTCTGTAATTTCATGTTTATGGAAACAATTCCAAACCACACAGACAGTTGTCAAAAGGCCCGTAGTCGATCGCCCAAGGGTTACAATCCCCGCGGAAGATCGATATATTGCTATTGTAGCCAAGTGGAATCGCAGAGCGACCTCCACACGTGCGACATCTATGGTTACAGCGTCCATTGGTAAGGCGATATCTTCAGCTACTGTACACCGAAGATTACATACGAGTGGACTGTACGCCCGGGTACCTCGAGTTTGTGTCTCTCTATCCGTCCAATCAAGAGAAGCACGATTAAAGTGATTCCAGAAACATGTCAATTGGACTGTGTCTGACTGAGGCAGTGTCATGTTTACTGATGAGTCAAGATTTGCTCTGCAGCCAGATGACAAGCCTATAAGGATATGGCGTGAACAAGGAACACAATCTGCCCCAAAAAATCACCGAACATCATGCATTCCGAGGCGGAAGCATTATGGTGTGGGCAGGGATTTCATTAGGATACCGCACCGACATTCACATCTTTAAACTGGGTTCTATGACGGCTGTCCGGTATCGAGATAAAATCCTGGAACCCATTGTGAGATTGTACGCTGCAGCAGTTGGCCCTACTTTTGTTTTAATGGACGATAACGCACGTCCTCATAGAACTGGCATCGTCGATGACTACCTGGAGAGTGAAGGGATTGCGCATATGGCTTGGCCAGCATATTCGCCCGGCCTTAATCCCATTGAAAATCTTTGGGATGCTCTCGGCGCTGCTGTGTGTTTACGTTTCCCACCTCCAGCCACTCTTATTGAGCTAGAAACTACTCTACAAGAAAAATGGCGATTGCTTGGTTCTGCGGTGGTTGACCACGTAATTGAAAACATGGACACAAGGTGTAGGCTTTGTATACAGATGAGGGGGGGATTACATACCCTATTAATGTCTTTTTTTTCATTTTATGCTGTTTATTTTCACTTTATACATAATTCTGTCTAAGTCTCCAGTATGTCATTATCTGATAACTTATAAAAATTAAATATTGTTTTCATTTTTTATATAATTATTGATTTAATTGCTTTATACATAAATATATATGCTACTTTTCTGTCAAATTTTGTGTCAATCAAAGCAGTATTTGTTGACTTTTTTGCATTTTACATCTTCGTGTTAACTTTTGGAAGTGAGGGTATATGCAGTGTATAAATGTTATAGTTCATATACAGGGTTACACAAAAGAGCTCATAAAGGTTATTGAATGTGAGAGTAACTTATAGGTGGTTTTTAAATAAGTTATGCCTTTTTACGTTAAACTGCTTTCAGTATACTAATAAATGTTTGTAGAATATAGATAAAATGATACACAAGGTCACGCAAAGAATTAGCTACATACTCACCCATTAATGATAATTTCTGGAAATGTGATTTAAGTAGTTTTAAGAATGTTTTTGTTTGAATTTAATTTTGACAAAATACTGGCGTGTAATAAAGGTACTAGGTAAATTACAGGGCTGAACAAATGTATTCAAGTATTTTGCATCTATTAGAATAAAATGCTGAAAGAGAAATTTGAACCAATTAGGCATTTTCTTGCTAAACTAAATTTTCCTATTATATAGTATATATATATCAACTGACGGATCAAATACGGGCCTGTTCAAAAGATATTGGAATACTTATTTGGCTATGGACAGTTGCATCTTATTTCCTTAAATAACAAAGTTTTGTTAAAGGTTTCAGGAAGTGTTGGAAAGTGCTTCATAATCTATGCTTAACGCATAATTTTTCTTACTTTTTTTTTCATTGGAAAGAAAAGTATCATTATCATTAAACACGCATTGCATCATTTCAGTTCAGGAACAGGCAGACCAATTCAGTGGCGTAGCTATGTTTTTTGGCGCCCGGGGCCAGCAAGAAATTTTGCGCCCCCACCCCAATATAGATATATAACAATTTCTCTCAATTTGGCGCCCCTAGGCCTCGACGCCCCCCTTGCCCCCCCCCCCCTAGCTACGCCACTGGACCAATTTGTTTCAAATTGGGAATTTCGAAATTATAAGTTGGAAAATTTTTTAATTCTCCCCTCCGAAAACATATCTATAGTTACGCACCTGCTTGCAATGAATTTTGAACTGACAAATTTTTCTTTTTATTAACACTTTCCAAAAAAGTTGAAAAGTGTGTATGCTTTTCGTTATCTGGCCGAGTGGCCGTCTGTCTGCGCTCTAACTCTCGTAAATATAACTCGAATTACCATGAAATTTTTGGACATTATTGAAATTTATCCTAGCACAAAACCTATTAAAAGCGAAGTTTCTGCCATGATTAGTTTATTTACAGGGACAGTCAAAAGTTTTCCATTACATTACGGCCTATGGAGAAAAATCGATTCAAATGAATTACAAAGATGTTACATTCTGTCAAACAACTTCAAATTTATATGCATCTACGAACTGCACTAAAATATGTATTTTGCAAAGTATGCAGTGAAAAGAATAGTTATTATTGATTTACAGTGCCACATAAAAGAATTCCAATAACAATAATAAAGGAGGGGATTGTTTGCGACATATTTTAATTATGGTAAACAATTCCATGTATAATCAAATTGATAGACGTCGCTGAGGATTAATATGAGTTATTTAATGCTTAATATGAAGTGCATAACATTTACAGGGACACACAAAATACTTCAAATAGTATATTCTATCCGAAGTACTGTATTATGGATGATGGCTGTTAGATAGAGGAAATGCACTTTTAATTATGATATGCATTTTTTAAGTTTCACTAAATGTATGCATATTATATTATGTGTATAAATCCTAATAGTTACACAATTTAGATATGTAGGGTTACACATAAGGTCTCGAAATGGTTACTAAATATGAGCGTAAATTATTTAAAGGTGGTTTTTAAATATATTATGCCTTTTTACGTTAAACTTCATTTAGTTTATTAAGAAATGTTTGTAGAATATAGATAAAATAATATACAGGGTTAAGCAAAGGTTTAGAAACATGGTCGCCTTTGAATGATAATTTCTGGAAATTTGATTTAAGTAGTTTAAATAGTATTTTTTTTTTTTTTTTCAATTAAATTTCAGCAAAATACTTTCATGTATCAAAGGTACTATATATTTTACAGGGCTGAACAAAAGTATTCAAGTATGTTTCCATCTATTAGTATAAATTGCTGAAAGGAAAATTTCACACAGTTAGACCTTTTCTTGCTAAACTATTTTTTTTTTATTTACTATATAGCCTATATATCAATCCACAGATCAAATACAGAGCTTTTCAAAAGTATTGAAATACATATTTGGCTATGGACAATCTATATATATATTACGCTAACTTATGTGGCACAAAAATCACGATTATTTGTTAATTATTTAAAGGCAACTTCCAAATGAAACACATTTTAATGGTTAACGTGCAAAAGTCCTTTGGTAAGATTTAGGCTGTGGTAAATTGGATTTATTTATCTTTTGTTCCTTCGCTGCAATTATGAAGCTTCAAAACATCATTATTTTTATTTTTTCTGATCTTTTTACATAAAAAAAAAAAAAAAAAAAAAAAAAAAAAAGATAAAAGTCATGAATATTAAACTTTTCAGTTTCAAATTAAAGTTATGTATTATAAATGAAATGAGTGAAAGGATTATATTAATATATTCTAAAAAATTAATGAAATATAAAAAAATTACCACGGGTACAATATTTGGCGATTTATTATCTGAGCCATGCTAGCACAAAAATACTGAGTTCTTGATTTATCAGCACAGATGTCATATATGCATTACATTGAAGCGTTATTTTTCGGACGCCAATTTGGCGAAAACTTCATTTTCAAATGCCAGTTACATACATATTTTTTAACTAATTTATATTATTTTTAAAAGGAAATAATAATAAATAAAAAAAGCACTCCTTAGTTATCCCGTCGACCAAAAAACCATTGCCAAACTAAAAGGTTAAATGCCAATAATGGATGATCGTGAATGTCCATGATACATGTGTTTAAAACGCCATTAAGTGATTTTTATTTCGACTTTTTATTTGTATTTTTATTAATATTCTACTAATTATTTGTTTTTTCGCTACCTAAATGTGGCTACGAGTTTGATGATTTGTATAATTTGGCGAAAATGGTCGACGGGATAACCAAGTAGTACCAAAAAAAGTTTAGTTAATAATTGTCGAATAAAACAATTGATACAATTTTAAAAAAGAAAATAAACTATTAATAAATAAATAACAATAGCCTAGTTACATGTGAAGCACATATAATTGCCATTTTGTTGAAATTGCGCCAATGCAGGCCCGAAACTAGAAGGGGGCAGTGCCCCGGGCGCCACCAGAACAGAAGGTGAAGTAGGTGCCAAATTAAGATTTTGTTTATAAAGAATGCATAAATGTGGAGGGTGGGGGGCGCAAAAAAAGGCTAGTTTTGGCGCTGAGCCAATGTGGTGCGCATATAACATAATGTGTCTATTTCTCTAGCAGAAGCTTCTAATTTGGTAACAAATTGAGCAATTAAAATAAACTATGAATAAAAGCAATATAATTTAATGCATTCAAGGGAGACCAAACTGGTTGCCAAGGGCGGCTAGTAATATCTTATTTCCCTGGATAACGAAATTTTGTTAAAGATTTTAAGAAGTGTTGGAAAGTATTTCATAATCGATGCTTTACAGGGAACCATTATCCTCCCCCCCCCCCTCTAAATGGAGGGCTAGATCTGCCCTTGGGGACTGTGCAAATATAATGTTATCAACTTTTTCATAATTTTGAACCCCCTTCCTTTCCGATATCATACGTTATCCTCCCCCCCCCCCCCAGTAATAATATCGTTATCAAACTGTATTTAACAAATTATTTCTTTTGTTTGGTGTAAATTTGTTTATTTTTTGGATACTTTATTAGTTCAAATAAATATAAGTTAATAAACTATCACTTTTGCTCAAATAACACTTAAAAGAAATACATATATAAAAGTATTTTATAATAGATTTTTAATACATAATGTATTCATAATTAATAAAGTGCTATTGCGCTTGTCCCGATCGGAGGAATGAGGAGTGCAGATAAAAATTCTTATCAATATAACAAGTGGACAATAGTTTTTCTCTTTATTTATTAGTAAGCATGAACTTCATTTTAAGTACACTTCAAACATTGATTATCGAACCCTGATTATATATGCTTACATGTATGAAGAAGAATAGGAATGTCAAATGTTGAGGTATTTCATATGTTAGAATTAAAAATTTTTATACTAATTTAGTGATTTTACTAATAACTTTGCATTTCCCTAAAAATAGATAACAGACTAAAAAAAAAAAAAAAAAAAATACTATTTTGAACAAAATACCATGCTACAATTAAAAAGAGAAAAATTTGATTGGATCAAACATGATAACGATAACAAAATACAATGCCCCCTCCCCCTAGAGATATCTTAAGATATCATGTGCCATCCCCCCCCCTCCTCTTCCCTAAAATGATAACATTATATATAAACAGGCAGGGGCCTCGCTAAGGGGGGGGGGACAGGGGGGGAGCCTCCCCCCCCAAAACATTCACAAATGTTGTTACACTTGGCAAATTTAACTAAAATTTTAATAAAAATTGTAGTACATTTTCTATTTTTGATAGAATTTGCAAAAGTTACAACTCTAATTGGAAATATTATTAAACTTTTTACAAGTAAGAACTGTATTACATTTTCTAAGTGTGGTAACTTGACAAAATTACAAAACGAGTTGGCAAATGTGAAAATTTGACTTGGCGATTTAAAGTCTTCTTCCCCACCAATAAAAAGTCTTAGCGATGGCCCTGTAAACAGGCCCTTGGTTGTGTTTCACACACGAACAAAGAGAATGATCGTAAAAGGAAAGTTACTGAAACTGATCAGAGTACAACTGCGCCACGAAAATGACGTTGTAATCTTTTTAACTGTACAGTTGATAAATTTTAAAAAAATTGATAAATTTATGAAACTTGAAAAGTTACAGATATTAAAATTGTGGAAGTTTTAAAATTGAAACATACTTGGAACTTGGCCACTTTTACTAAAACAACGAATTCCTTTTTCGCTGTAAGCAAAGTGAATCGCAATTATTAATCGGCAGCAAATAATCTATTGTTTATTGAATAACATACATCTGACTTGTGCGCTCGACATGAAGCCTGCCGTCAATATACAGGGACGAGATAGCACACAAGAAAATATTACAACACAAGAGAAGTACAACCGGCTCCACACAAAGAGTGTGTGGAATGGAGCCAGTGGGATTCGAACCCACAACCTCACGATTAACGGCGTGGTGTCTTAACCATTCAGCCACGGAGGCCCTAATAATCTATTCGTATTTGTTTATTAAACAACATACATCTGACTTGTGTGCTCGACATGAAGCCTGCTTATAAGCCATCGTCAATATACAGGGACGAGATAGCACACAAGGAAATATTACAACACACGAGGGGTACGACCATTGACTATCTCATATACGTATCTTAAGGTCATTGGGTACGACATACGACAACGCTGTAAATCTGGTACACAGCGGATTTACTGCCATGTAAATCAAGTCAAAATCAGTAAATCAAGATTTAAAGAGTAAATCCTGTAGTAAATCAGTAAATCAATGTAAATCAATAAATCCTCTAGTAAATCAGTAAATCCTATAGTAAATCAGTAAATCCTATAGTAAATCAAGTTAAATCAGTAAATCAAGATTTAAAAAGTAAATCCTGTAGTAAATCAATGTAAATCAATAAATCCTATAGTAAATCAGTAAATCCTCTAGTAAATCAAGTTAAATCAGTAAATCGAGATGGAAATTGTAAATCATGTAAAATCAATAAATCTTATTACAAATCAATAAACCTTGTAATAAATCAAATTAAAATCTGTAAATCAAGATTTAAATTGTAAATCCTGTGATAAATCTGTAAATCAGTGTAAAATCAATAAATCTCATAGAAAATTTGCAAAATCATTAAATCTTGTATAAATAACTGCATTTCAAAAATCAATTAATAAATCCATAAATTTAATTAAAATTTGATATTTTTTATCCTTGACCTCGTCTTCGACTTTATTTATGCTGAGATCGGAGGTCAGATCCCTCGCGAGATCCATGGCCCGCACATTTTACCTCGCATTTTAGAGTAAATGAAGCTCGAAATGAAGGATGAAGTATAGTGAGCAAAACCTAGAGCAACACTAAAGCATTGTACAAGAATCGACATGAATATATCGGAATATATACAGCGCCGTGCGAAGCGGTAGATGGGGCGAAGGGGGCTGTCGGGCTTGGAATTTCAACGGGCGCCAAATTCATACTGTATGACATCATTTTCGACCTGTCACAAGAAAAAGTTGGGGAGGGGCGCTAAATTGAAACTTTGTCCCGGGCGCAGTTTTCTCTTCGCAGGCCCCTGAATATACATTATAAAATCCTTCTGTAGTAAAAACAAAAACTAGCCTTAAAAGGAATGACTCCTGGAATGATGCTGATGTGTAAGGTTTCTGGAAATAACGCGTCCGGGTGGACCACTCCTTCCATGAATCGAATAGACCAATCAGGAAAAGGCTCCGTCTATGCATCGCGAAGCGATTCGAACAGGGATTGCAAAGCAATACCGAACGGAAACGCGAAGCGATTCCATGGGGTATTGGCGAGCGCAGCAAGCAGGAGTAGCCTACAACTTGGAATCGCGAAGCGATTACGCGGGTGGTTAGCGAGCAGGGCGGGCGGAGCCCCCCTATAGTTGAAAAGAACTGTAATTGTTCATTCCAATTATGCATGTTTGGGGCGCCGCACCCCACTTTGCCCCCTCCCCCCAAAGGGGAACTTTTTAAATTTTTATCCACAGCACTCATGTTGCATATCTTTAGAAAGGTCTGAAACTGCTTTTTCTATTATGGATGTCTTGTGTGTCCCCCTCCGCTCTGCCCCCCAGGGGGGCACATTTTTAATTTCTTTACAACACCACTCGTGTGACACATAATTTGAAAGGTCTGCAAATGCTTATTCATATTATGGATGTTTTGTGTGTCACCCCCTCCGCTCTGCCCCCAGGGGGGGGGGGCACATTTTTAATTTCTTTACAACACCAGCCGTGTGACACATCTTTTCAAAGATCTGCAACTGCTTATTCATATTATGGATGTCTTGTGTGTCCCCCTCCGCTCTGCCCCCCAGGGGAGCACATTTTTAATTTCTTTACAACACCATTCGTGTGACACATCATTTGAAAGGTCTGCAACTGCTTATTCATATTATGGATGTCTTGTGTGTCACCCCCTCCGCTCTGCCCCCAGGGGGGGGCACATTTTTAATTTCTTTACAACACCAACCGTGTGACACATCATTTCAAAGGTTTGCAACTGCTTATTCATATTATGGATGTCTTATGTGTCACCCCCCACTCTGCCCCCCAGGGGGGCACATTTTAAATTTCTTTACACCAGTCCTGTGACACATCATTTGAAAGGTCTGCAACTGCTTATTCATATTATGGATGTCTTGTGTGTCACCCCCACTCTGCCCCCCAGGGGGGGCACATTTTTAATTTTTTTACAACACAAGTCGTGTGACACATCATTTGAAAGGTCTGCAACTGCTTTTTCATATTATGGATGCCTTGTGTGTCTACCCCCACTCTGCCCTCCAGGGAGGGGCACATTTTTAATTTCTTTACAACACCAGTCGTGTGACACATCATTTGAAAGGTCCGCAACTGCTTATTTATACCATTGGCTATTGGCGAGGCCTACAACTTGGAATCGCGAAGCGATTACGTGGAGGGTTGGCGAGCACAGCAAGCAAGGGGGCGGAGCCCCCCTAGTTATACAAGAGCGAGGAGAAAATAAAGTTGAGCAAGCTACTGAACGACGTTGGCGAAAACTTGGCATCATAGACGGTCTTGGCTTGATCCTAAGCTCGATTTTCACTTATGGCATCGCGACTGTCTAACTCATTTACTCGCTCATTTACGTTTTCGAATTTTCTGTCCCTTTAACAAATTCCTTTTAATTTTCGTTTGTTGGTTTGCTTTTGATTTCTGAAAATGTGTTGTGTTTTTTCTAGATTTTTTTTTTTTTTTTTTTTTTTTTTTTGTAGTGATGAAAATGACAAGATGATTTTCCGAATTACGCTTAACAGTGTAGTTTTTTAGCTCACAGGCTATCAAAGCATGAGAGCTTATGTGCCCGCCCGTTCTGTATGTATGTATGTACGTGCGTACTTACGTACGTAACGCGATAACTCAAGATAAAATTATCCGATTTACATGAAATTTTGGATTTAGGCTTATTATGATGAGACACTTCCCTGGTAATTTTTGAGAGGTGATTCGATAAGTATAAGAAGGGGAACCGGGGCTATTGCCTCCTCCCCTTTAATTTATATAAATGGGTTTTTCCTGAAGAATTAGTAGATTTCGTTCAAATCTCAGATAGGATCATTCTAATGGTGCCTTCATGATTAGTATTGGGTGTTCATTGGATAAGTTTAAAAAAGGGATGAATGGGGGGGGGTGTAATCCCCCGGTCTGAATTTAGGTTTTTCACGCAAAATTTATCTATTTGCTTCAAATTTTGTATAAAGGTTTATGCTGAAATGGCGCTTCCCTGATTTGTTTTTGGAATTCACTGGATAAGTATAAAGGGAGGATAAGGGAAACTACAACTCATAATTTATGTAAATGGTTTTTCTTACAGAATTAACCGATTTGTTTCGATTTTTGTACACAGGTTCATAGTAGTAAGTAGATTCGCTCATTTGTTGTGGTATTTCTTTTGTTAATTATAAAGAAAAGTACGGGAGATTACTTCCCCCTTAAGTTAGCTAAATAGAGTTTTATACAGAGTTATCCGATTTGCTTTAAATTTTGGATGTAGGTTCTTTCTGATAAGTTGAATTTCTGAATAGGTTTAGAGGTTTAATGATTAATTATAAAATAGGGAACGGAGGAAAACGTTTCTTAAATTACATAAATGAGTTTTTATGCAGAACTATTCGACTTGCTTCGAATTTTGGATACAGGCTTATTATATGATAAGGCGTATCCCTGATTAGTTTTGGGGGCTTCAATGATAAGTATAAAGAAAGAAAATTTGGGGAGGGGTACTTCCTTTCTTATTTTTTTCGAAGGGCATTATTATTTAAGGCTGTAATACACAATTAGTCTGCATAGCCTGTGAGCTCAATGCCATCAGTTAAACTGGGCATCATTCCTTTTTATTAGTAATGTGTAAACCAATGTAATTTTACGCAATGAAAATAATTTTCACACTCAGATCTTTTTAAAGTATGTGGGTGTATCAGTCTCAAATGTGTTCAAATAATCACAGTTTTTAATTGTTGGGAGAGCATTATATGGTTAAATAGTTTATTAAATATAGTATAACGTGAAATTAACATAGGTATCCAGGGTAACACTATTCTCTGATATGCAGAGCCAACAAAACATATTCCTTGGTATACAGTTATGAAATCACGATATTAACAGTCAAAATTTTGCATGTGTTCTGCCTGATTGCAGAGTCAAGACTGAACCCCTTATTATTTTCTTCTATCTTCAATAGAAGAAAGTATTGTAATTGAAATTTTTTGACTTCCTGTTTTTGACGACTTTACACGTTTTAGGGGTCAGAGATTCCAAAAAACATGTTTTTACAGAATGTCTGTCTGCCCGTGTATCTGTGTGTCTATCTGTGTGTCTGTCTGTGTGTATGTCGCCATTCTACCATTAAAGTGTATGAAGTTATGCATAGAATTGAACCAAATTTTTTGTGAATGTTTTTGGCTGTAGCAAGCAGGACCTCCTTCAGTTTTGAAATATTCCGCCGGAAGGGGGCGCTGCAATCGCGATTTTTGTGTCATTTTGAATATTGCACCGACCAAAAGTATATGAAGTTATACGTCGAATTGAACCGAATTTTTTGTGTATGTGTATGACTATGGCTAGTTGGTCCTCTCTGAATTTGAAAATAATCCGCCGGAAGGGGGCGCTGTAATCACGATTTTTGTGTCATTTTCAATAATGTACCGACCAAAAGTATATGAAGTTATGCATCGAACTGAACGAAATTTTTTGTGTATGTGTTTGACTATGGGTAGTTAGATCGCCCTGAATCTGAAAAAAATCCGCCGGAAGGGGGCGCTGCAATAGCGAATTTTATGCTATTTTCAATATTGCAACGCATAAAAGTGTATGAAGTTAGTTCTAGAACGGAACTAAATTTTTTGTATATGATTATTTTTTGGTAAGGCAAGTAGGTCCTCCCTGAATTTGAAAAAAAAAATCTGCCTATCATTCTATTGTCCATCGGCTCGTGCAGATACGGAAATTCGTTTTTACATCGATTAATTGATTGAAGCAGAAATTTAAGATGAAAATCAAAGTTGGTATGGTATTGAATTAAAATTATTAAAGCATTAAAATGAGTAACTATTTTTTTTATATATATATTAAATGTACGTATGAGATAGAAGAAAGTTTTGGGATTGGCACATCCAACTAGTTTGAAAATATAATAAGAAAAAGCATCAAAATAGATGTGGTCATAAATTTAAAAATTTTCATTGACTTGACATAAAATAATTAAAAAACCAATAAATCTCTGTTAACGATTTAAAAACTACTTAAGTTGACAAATTATCAATAAATAAAACATTAAATTGACATAAAGTAATCATAAGACCAATAAATATCTTTGAATGATTTTAAATTCAACTAAGCTGTCAACTTGTCAAGAAATAAACATTAATTTAGTAATAAATCAATCAAGAATCAAACATTTAATTATAAAACAAATAAATCAGTATTAAATAGTTTTAAATTATTATTTTACTCATAAATATTAATTAAGAACTTAATATACATAGTAATGCTCTGTTAATGAATTGGTAATGAACCAATTTTGACAAATTATATAAAACAACTCAAATAGTACCGAATTGCATAAAAGAAATATTTTTATAACTCCAAAAAATATCATATTAATTAACAGTTTACTGCTTCGAATTAAGCATTTCATTTCTAATTAAAATGTATCTCTGAATTAAAATTCGAATGAAACACAGGGTCATGAAACATTGAATAGTGTGGAAAATAGCATTACAAATATCTCGGGAACTAATTATCCGATCGACATTGTTCTTTATGAAAAATTTGTGTTATTTTACTGTCTTTTACATCCATTCTTTAAAATGAAAAATTTTTAAAATTTTTATGTACCTTTCATCAGAACGACATTTCGAGAGTCCGAAAAAAACAGTTGTTCGCTAGACGGCAAACGGACGGTGTGGTAATTTTCTTTTTTCTAAAAATACATTTTTCGGAATCTCTAGTGTCTAAAACATGTAGATCCGTTATTTTTTTCTTTTTAATTTTCAAAACGATTGCAAGACTTACCTTATACTGCATATGATGAAAAGTAATAAAAACATTTATCTATTATTTACTGAAATGTGCTTTTAAATTTATATTGAGATATATTTTTGCTATTTCGTCATATTCACATCATAAATATCACTATTTTTCCACAATTAGGATTTTTATTAAAGAAATTTAGATGAAACTGGGAAAATTTTTTCTGCTCCTTTGAAATTTTGTGCCCAGGGCACAGGCCTCGAATCAGGGCCGTAGCCAGAAATGAACGATAGGAGGGGCTCAAGAGGAAATACTGGGGGGGGGGGGGCTCATAATTTTTTTTCTCTATCTCTCTCTGACGCAGAAAGATAAGTTAGTGGATATTCACATTGCAGGTACTATGTTTCTTATTAAACTGTTGAAATAACTTCTAACATGTTAAGAAAATTTACAGGATGATGAAAATTTTGAGTGTATAACTGGTGCAAAATTAAACCTCATATTAACGTCATATGTACAAATAGGATGAGGAAATGTTGAAACTCTTATTTTAGATACAATTTAGTAACTCCGCAAAACTAGGAAAGGTTCTCAAAACTAAATTAGATCTTTGAACAGAATTTCATTTGAATTTTCGGAACAGAAATTCATTTAGTGACCTTGAAATCTTTTCCAGGAGGGACCCAAAATATTTTAGGGGGGGTGAGCCGCCCATAGCGCCCCCTTAGCCACGGGCCCGCCCCGAATGCCCGAACAATAGTCAGGCAGGGCCGTAGCTAAGGGGGCGATATGGGTAGCTCATTCCCCCCTAGAGAATAATAAAATACTTTAAGCCCCCCCCCCTCCCTGAAAAAGATTCCAAGGTCACAAAATGAATTTCTGTTCCGAAAATCCAAATGAAATTCTGTTCAAAAATCTAATTTAGTTTTGAGACCCTTTCACATTTTTGAAGAGTTACTAAATTGTATCTAAAATAAGTGTGTCAACACTCCCTTATCCTATTTGTACATATGAAGCTAACCTGATGTTTAATTTTTTACCAGTTATAGACCCAAAATTTTCATCATCATATACTTTTCTTAGCATAAAATGAAGTTATTACAACAGTAATTTATCTTTCTGTGTTAGAGATATAAAACAAATTATGAGCCCCCTACATTCTCTTGACCCCCCCCCTACATTTTCTTGAACCCCCCTACATTCTCTTGACCCCCTCCCTCATTATTGTTCATTTCTAGCTACGGCCCTGTAATCAGGGCCTGGTTTGAACTCAAACATTTCAGCGTCAGTTGTTACCGTATCAGTGTATGTATGTCATTCTGTTTATATCAGACATTCTCAAATCTCAAATAATTTGGATTTTTCGTATGGTAAGGTAAGTATGGGTCTTGGAATTTCACGACCAGGAAATTTTTTGTACCAGTATATTTTTATAGAAAATCAATCCTTAAATAAGACGAAGTTTCGCGCATTCGAACTAGATTTATTTTTTTAACAAAAAAATACTTCACCTTGAAAATAACGATATCCGTACGAACCATGTTCGGGCTAGTTGATTCATTTATTTCTTTTATTATGGAAAGAAAAAGAAGAAACTGTGGTCATAGTTTCCTGAAGCATCAAATTATAAAGCAAACTATAATTTATATGTATGCCAAGCGAAGTATTCGGTTAAAGAAGGTTCAACAACAAATTAAAAAAAACAAAAACATTTATTGGTAAAGCATCGTTTATCATATACAAAGGAGGATTCAGGCCTCAATCGTCTTCAAGTTAGAGGGGGGGGGGGGGGATCATGGCACGTTTTCTTTGGTAAAGGGGGGGGGGGGTCAGCTCACATCACGATCAATTATTATATTGAAAGTTATTCTTAAATTAAAAGTAACGATTTTTTGTGACACTTTCACTAATTCACTTTTTTTTTTATAAATACAAAAAAATTACATTACTATTTCTAAAAATATGTAAATTTACACAGATTTTATTTAGATATGAAGAAATTAGAATGTTTTTTTATTTTCTGATAAATGCCAAAAATGATTTTGAAATATTGTTAAATTAGCATTTTATGATAACTTTTAGGATTTGACAACCACAGAAATGTCATGATGAGGGAGCTTAGCCCCCCCCCGCACCCCCCAAAAAAAATGATCCCCCTTAAAAAAATATTCCAAAGTCACTAAATGAATTTCTGTTCCGAAAATCCAAATGAAAATTCTGTCCAAAAATCGAATTTAGTTTTGAGGCCCGTTCACAGCTTTGCATAAATACTGAATTGTAGTATTAGTAAAAAGTGCCCAAAGAAATGTTTCGTTACTCGCATATTTATTTGCGCATATGAAGCTAATATGAGACATAATTTTCTACTAGCCATACTCTCGAATTTTTCATTCTGGATCCTATTCTTTTTTTTAGTATACTAGGGGGCTGCTCGCTACGCTAGGGGGCTGCTATACCCTGCTCGCTACGCTCGCCAACCCCCCGCGTAATCGCTTAGCGATTCCAAGTTGTAGGCTACCCCTGCTTGCTGCGCTCGCCAATACCCTATGGTATGAATAAGCAATTGTAGACCTTTCAAATGATGTGTCACACGACTGGTATTGTAAAGAAATTAAAAATGTGCCCCCCCCTTGGGGGAGCAGAGTGAGGGGGTGACACACAAGACATCCATAATATGAAAAAACAGTTGCAGACCTTTCAAATGATGTGTCACACGACTGGTGTTGTAAATAAATTAAAAATGTGCCCTCCCCTGGGGGGAAGAGGGGGGTTGACACACAAGACATCTACAATATGAATAGCAGTTGCAGACCTTTCAAATGATGTGTCACACGACTGGTGTTGTAAATAAATTAAAAATGTCCCCCCCTGGGGGGGCAGAGTGGGGGGGGTCACACACAAGTCATTCATAATATGAATAAGCATTTGCAGACCTTTCAAATGATGTGTCACACTGACTGCTGTTGTAGAGAAATAAAAAATGTCCCCCCCCCTGGGGGGGCAGAGCGGAGGGGGACACATAAGACATCCATAATAGGAAAAGGCAGTTTCAGACCTTTCTAAAGGTATGCAACACAAGTGCTGTGGATAAAAATTTAAAAAGCTTCCCTTTGGGGGGGGGGCAAAGTGGGGTGCGGCGCCCCAAACATGCATAATTGGAATGAGCAGTTACAGTTCTTTTAAACTCGCTACGCTCGCCAACTTCCCGCGTAATCGCTTCGCGATTCCAAGTTGTAGGCTAGTAAATCGCAAGTAAATCAGAGGTAAATCAGTAAATCAGAGGTAAATCAGTAAATCAGGGGTAAATCAGTAAATCACGAGTAAATCAGTAAATCAGAGGTAAATCAGTAAAGCACGAGTAAATCAGTAAATCAGGAGTAAATCAGAGGTAAATCAGTAAAGCACGAGTAAATCAGTAAATCAGAAGTAAATCAGGTAAATCAGGAGTAAATCGCAAGTAAATCAGTAAATCAGAGGTAAATCAGTAAATCACGAGTAAATCAGTAAATCAGAAGTAAATCAAGTAAATCAACTGGATTTATAAATCAGGTACACCAAAAACTAGTTTGTCGAACCCCTCGACAACACAAGAGAAGTACAACCAGGAGCTCCACACAAAGTGTGTGTGCAATGGAGCCAGTGGGATTCGAACCCACAACCTCTTCTCTCTATGCGTATCTGTGATGTGCATAATGCAGTTTGTTTAACACGCTACTGGCATTAAAATTTTCGACCGTTCTGTACTTTTAACCGACTTCAAGGAGGAGGTTATGGCCGTGTTCAGCTGTTAAGCGCGCGCTCAGAAGCTACGGTCATGGAGTGAGTTCATATCGCGGACGGAATGTGCGTTCAGTACCCGCTACTGTGCTACAGGTTCTGCAACTGTGCACTCAATAACAGGGTGAGAACAGACTACGTATATGATTACTTAAAGTGCTATTACACGTGTAGTGCTGCAGGCCTCAAATTGCAGGCGTCTCCATGTTATCCTATGGGACCAGGGGAGTCGCTTGGTAGAGCGCGATTCTCTTTTGTCGGGGCGTCTTTGACGCATAGAACGAAGCGAGTCGCCAGTAAGAGCCAATCAAATGCTTGGAAATCCAAATGATGGTAAAGACTCTTCTCGAACAGCCAATGAAATGTTAAGAACACGAAAAAACGCAGGCGATTTTTGTCGCTTGCAATTTTTACGTGTAATTAAGGAAAGGGCATGTTTACAAACAAAATACTTCTGTCAACCAATCTACCACTACATTTTTGTCATAGCGATCATTGTAGGAATCATCTTGACGACGTAGCCCAATCATACCAAGCAGACAACCATAATAAAATTTGTAGACCAATCAGAATGCCTGAATTCATATGTAGAGTGGGTGCTATAACGAAACACGGGCGAAAACAGCTTGCCCACACTAATAAGAGCCCACAGTGACGTCAGCTGCCCTTTCCTTATAGCACTTTTACGGTGTTAATTATAAAGATAATCTGTTGCAAGTGTACTCACTGGCCGAATGGTTAAATCGTCGAGCATGCAGTCAGAGATTATGGGTTCGATTCTTGCGCGGGCTAAAAGTCGGTTTACGGTTTTTTTTTTTTAATTATTGGTGGTTGCTTTTATCAATACATAAGACATTTTTTTAAAGATAAATTTTGTATTAATAATACAGAACCACATGCATTTCTATTATAATAATAAAATACTTATTTAAATACGAGAAAATGAGATTTTTGCGGAGAAAGTTTTAATATTCTCCGCAATTTAATATAACTAAATTTAATAATTAAATTTAATAATTAAATTTAATAATTAATAATTTAATTTAATATTTTTAATATATTTAATATCCTTTTAATATTCTAAATATCGTTCCAAAGTGATTGATATATATATTAAGCAAATGAAAAAAAAAGTTTTCTGCGAAAATATCCGTAGACGCATAAAATAATTATTAATGTTCTTCTTCTTCTTCTACTTCTTCTTCTTCTTCTTCTTTTTTTTTTTTTATATATATAATTTTAAAAGTAAGTTTTTATTGATATTAGGATGCAAATATAATGCATCCGTGGATATCTTACGGTGTTAAAATCAAAATGGAAAATATTGTAAAAGCAAAATGTAAAAGATATACATTTTTTTTTTTTTTTTTTTTTTTTTTTTTTTTTTTTAATTAAGAATATCTGCATACTGATCGGTTCTGTAACAAGAACCGTCTAAAACAGAATAAAATTTAGCAGCTTATAACAGTGTAGCTACGGTGACCTAAGAAAGTAAGTATTGGTGACAGGGTGACAGTGTAGTGTAAGACATTAAAGAAACTGTTTTTCAGTAAAATAAGGCTATCGTTTATTAATGAAAAATAAGTGCCAGTTTAAATAAAAGCATGTATAAATCCAGGTGAAAAATATAACAGACATAACGTGAACAGAAACAAGTTCAGTTAAAAAAAAATTATAATATTCAAGTTTAAATAAAAATATGTATAAATTTAGATGGAAAATATAGCTGGAAAAAAGTAAACAGAAAATAAGTTCAAATCTGTATTTAAATTAAAAACATTCTATGTAACGAAATAATATTACTTATTGAATGGCATGGCATGGCATATAACAATACTAGGATAGCAATGAAAAAAACAAAACAGACTCACTTATGGACGGCTTCTATCAACGTATTGGAAAACAAATTCCCATGGTATGGCACATCAACTATTTCGATGAAAAGTTTTTAGAAAACGTAGAGTTTTTAACTGAAGCTAATAATATCCACACATGAACATGAAGACTTGATTAAAACACAAATGGGTTACGACTGCTGGTAAAATGAGACACGGCAAGCAACTAGATGTTAACTTTAAAACTTTAAAACTGGATGAGTTAAAAACACATTTCTGAAACTATATCATATTGACGGTAACATCAACTATCTTGAAACATAACATCACTTCAAAATCCACCGCACAATCTATCTCTCCCGGTTTAAATAGCAGCGGCAATCCGAAACTGGATACGCCCCTCCGAGTTGAGCAAACGCGTTCCTGACTTGCGATGGGAGAAATGCAAGACAGCCACTTGCGAGTTGCGATTCGCGATGCTTGCGAATTGCGACCGGACGGAACGATAAGACCAGGATGAACGTACCCATCAGCGACGATCGGAAAAGATAAGCGATTGATTTGAACAAGTAAACAAAAGATCGGAAGATTGGAAAAATGCCGAATGCCGGTAAAGAAAAAAAAAATGGAAGTTGGAACAAAAACATAAGATAGTAAGCCATGCCATTTTACAATATTACAATATATATAATTAGAATTATGTATTTTCAGAGTGTTAAGGAAGAAAAATGGCTGACAATCGCCCCCCCCCTTAACACTCGTACTTAAAAATAAAATGGATAATCGACAGATATTGTAAATTATATATATATATAGAACAATGAAAAACATTAGAACATAAACTATCACATTTCGATAGTTACCAGTAAAACAGAAACTTAACATTAATAAGTATAAATGCAACAAATTCAATAACTTCAACAGTGTTAATCAAAAACATCAATTTTCAATAATGTTAATAACAATATTCAACAATAACAACAATTTTAACAATTATATAACAATTAGATTAACAACCTTTTCATCTCATGAAAGTTCAGTTACAATTGTAACTCTAACGAAAAGTTTTTTTTTCACGTCGAATACAGTTCAATAGTAACAGTCTATAAAGATAACATTTTCCTGAAAAAACCGTGAAAGATAATTACAATTACCTCGTCACGTGCAAGTGACTACGAGTTACCTTTACATAAACAATTTAATATGATGATTTTTCCTTTGGTCTTGGCTTGTAACAATATTCGAATGAATTTTAAACAATTATACATTTGCATATTTATTCTGAAAGAGAATGATTATCACATAAACACAAATTCAGGATAATATGAAGAATAAAAATACATGAATTACAATATGAAAATACTTTGATAATATATGAAAGATACATGTTATGCAAATGAGAAAATTTCAATAATGAGAACAACAATGATCATGATCATGATAACGATTATGTTAGTGACATAGTTAAATGACTGTGAGCGCTCACGTGAAAGACAACACAAAAAAAAAAAAAAAAAAAAAAAAAAAAAAAAAATATGCTTAAGCTTTTGAAACGATATACATTTGCAAATGATTTGGCCAATTTAAATATGAAAAAAAACTTGTTATATATATATATTCTTAAAACGAGAAGAAAAATTTTTCATATTTACATATGCAAAAAAAACAGAATACAACTCGATTTTCAACACCACGGACGGGACCTATGTGACATTTCCATTATACAAAAAACAGGGACTTACAAACTTAAAAAGAACGATGCCCGCGACAGGCCTTCCTGTGATCAGAACACTCAAGAACGCCGCTACCCCCTGCAGACCACTCTGGCTATTTACAAGGGCACCTCACGAGACGTTTTTCGAGGCTGCTCGGATCCCGGAGGATGAACGATCCTGAGGTCTGACCACATTCCAGCGGGAGTTAAATTGTCCGCGATGTTGGAAATGAGGGTATATCAAAACCTATGAGATGATATTATGAAACATATGCATACGAAACAAATATGAAATAACAAGAGTATAATTACATATTTAAAGATTTTTCTTCAAAAGAAGGGTACTGAAATATACAAAAAATTTCAGTTTTAAAAAAAAATGCTAAACTTCAAGGTTTAACATGAAAAGTTAAACAAGCATCTTAATGCTTGACACCAGTTCAAAGGAGGAGGAGTTTTTTTTTTTTTTTTTTGATAGCATTTAAATATCATGTATATATATAAATTACTTATAACTAAAAATTACATCAATAAATTTTTTAAGATCAAACTTTGTTAAAGGTTTAGTGAAAATGTCTGAGAGATTAGATTTACTGGCTACGTGTTTAACATTAAAAATCTCTTGGTTTAAAAGGTCTCTAACAAAAAATAATTTTACGTCAATGTGTTTCGTTCTGTAATTTTCAATGGGAGATTTAAGAAAATCAATGGAGGCCATGTTGTCTACTAAAAGTGTTGGTTTAACTTGTGGACCTGTAAAAATATGTTTGTCATAACATTCAGTTATGATCCTACTAAACCATAGAAGCTCTTTAGTTGCTTCTGTTAAAGCCACAAATTCTGATTCCATAGTAGACAAACAGACAGATTTTTGTTTAAAGGCTCTCCACATGATAGGAGCTTTGTCTAACATTAGTAGTTGTCTCCCCATTGATGTCCTGTCATCCCTATTAGCGGCGAAATCCGCGTCGGTGTAAGTTATTAGGTTTATGTGGTTGCAAGGTAACCTCAGTTTATAGTGTTTTGTGCTTTGGACATACCCTAAAAGCTTCAGGAGACCATTCCAGTGAACAATCCCAGGATTGCTCTGGAATTGGCTGAAGATATTTACAGCGTACGAAATATCAGGACGTGTCCTGCTTGTTAAAAATGAAAGGCAGCCCAAAACACTTCTGTATGGATATTGTAACATTTCCTGGGTTTCTGCTTCGGTTTGAGGACATTGTGACTTGGAGTATACAGTACCTTTAGTTATAGGGAGTGATGTAATGGGAAAGTTGAATTCTTTAAATCTTGTACAAATATCATCAATATATTGCCTTTGATGAATTGAAACAGTGCCATTCCCATCCTCCTCAAATTCAACACCAAGTAGTTTGCGTGTTCTCCCCAGGATTTTTATGTCAAAATGTTTTGCTAAAAGGGTTAAAACTTCATTAATATGTTTCTGATGGTTACTTAATATTACAAAGTCATCCACATATAGTAATAAAACAACATAATTGGAAAACGAATAGACGCAATTACACCACTCTAACTTTTTAAAACCAAGAGAAATTAAAATCTTATGTAATTCATAAAACCATACTCGTCCACTCTGGTGGAGGCCATAAAGGGCCCTCTGGAGTTTGCAGACTAAATGCTCTTTACCTTTTACCTCGAACCCTGACGGTTGTTTCATGTAGATGTTATCAGAAAGAGGGGCATACAGATAGGCACCTTTTACATCACACTGAGTGTGGATCCATCCGAGACATGAGACAAGGGCTGCAAAGAAAAAGCGAATTAGACTGAAATTGACTACGGGCGAAAACGTCTCATCGTACGTTTCACCCCTGACTTGTTTGTAGCCTTGTGCTACAAGTCTCGCTTTATACCTTGCAACCCGTCCCTTGTCGTCTCGTTTGATGGTGAATACCCATCTGCAGCCTAGTGGTTCGGTGTTGGGTGGTAGAGGTGTTAATACCCATACTTGTCTTTTATTTATAACATCCATCTCTTCCTTCATTGCCTGTCTCCAGAGTTCCCACTGAGGTGATTTTAACGCCTGTTTATATGTGGTAGGTATGGAGTCTTCTAGTCAGGAACTGGTTTTATGAGTTTCAGAGAAAGAGGTGTGTGGAGGTGTGTAACTAGGACTTGAGCTAGGACTAGGAGTGGACTTTACAATGCCTTCGTACTTATTGCTTCCTTTAAAACTGAACAGTGACGGATCAAATTTTATACCATTAGAATGACAGTAGTCTCTTACTTCCTTCAGTGATCTTAGACGTTGTGTCTCACCCAACTCGTAATAGTAGACGTCGGTTCTCGATTTGTCAGGCCTAGTTACAGGCTTACGGAACCAGACAGCTTCCCTGAGAGTTCTAGTAAACTCCTCGCCATCCTCGTCACTGTCACCCTCGGATGGGTGTGAGGAGGCAGAGTCGGAAGATTTAGAGGTACTCGGTCTAATACTTTGAGTGGGTGGTGTTTCTGAAGTAAATCTGTCAGGTTGAAGATCAATCAAAGGGTCTATTTCAGGTGGTTCGGAATTTAGGATATAAGAGGGTCCCAGATCGCTTCCGTTGCGCTGCTCCGAAGTTGTAAATGGGTTTGTGCCTATTGAATAGCTTGGACCTTGTTCACTGTGTTTGTGGATACTTCTGGATACAGATTCGTCACCAAACCTAACATTTATTGTCTCTATTATTTTATTGGTTTCGGGAATCCATACCCTGTAGCCTTTTGTAGACATTGCGTAACCCACTAAAACACCCTTTTTAGCCTTTGGATCGAATTTGGAATTTCTTAGTTGTTTAGGTACCCCCACATATGCCACCGTACCAAAAGGTCGTAAATGTCTTATGGATGGTTTATTACCACAATAATATTCGAAAGGAGTTTTTTTCTGGGTTTTGTGACATATTCGGTTAAGAGTGTATGCTATGTACAAGACGGCTTCAGGCCAGAATTTGAGACTGAGTTTACTTTCATTGAGTATTGAGCGAGCCCCGTCCATTATTGTTTGATTTAAACGTTCTGAAACTCCATTTTGCTCCGGAGAATATACATTGGTAAATTCGTGTTTTATGCCATTGTCCTCAAAGAATTTGGTGAATGCTTCATTATCGAATTCCCGCCCATTGTCGCTACGGACTTCTTTTACTTTGGTGCCCAAAAACCTTTCTGCTCTTTTTACGTGGTTAGAAAATACCTTAAATACCTGTGTTTTACTGCATAAGGGGTATACTGACACTTTGCGAGAGAAGTCGTCTGTTATAGTTAGGAAATACTTCTCCCCGTTTCGCCCTGTTATTTGTGTCGGACCCCACAGATCAGTGTGTAGCAGTTCTAGAGGTCGTTTAGATCTTATTTGGTTTATTGGGCGGAATGATGTTCGTCTGTGTTTATTAATTTTACATGTTTCACATTCAAAGTCTTTACATTTAATGGGTGGTAAGCCCCTAACGCCATTACATTTTAGAGTATGTTCAATTAATGTGGAACTGATGTGCCCAAGGCGTCTATGCCAGAGTTTAAAATCATCCTTTTGAACGGTTGAGGCTTGGAAACGTACCTTTTTAGGATTTTGATTACGGTTAATTTTCGGGTCTTTATTTCTATTATTATGGTTAGGATCTGGATGAAGGCAGTAAATGCCATCTTTAAGAAAAGCACGAAAAAGTGTGCCAGAATCCCGATATGCCTTGACCCTTCCTTCACCTCCTTTGAACTTGGCACCCATTTTATCAAGTCTGGGACCTGAAATTAAATTATGTCTTAGACTAGGACAATACATGACGTCGCCGAAGCGAACCATTTCCCCATTTATTTTTAAATCCACTAAACCGGTGCCCTCGATAGGGAAAGTAGCACCGTCAACTGCAACAGCCAATTCCTCATTTTTTAAAGGTTTGAACTTAACATATAAACTTTTATCTTTACAGAAATGGTGGGAGGCACCCGTGTCAAAGACCCAGGCGTCTCCCCCACATTTTATGTTACTTAGATTAGATTGTATGAGGTAGTTTACCTGGCCTGTTGTCTTACGTTGACGTCGGTTGCGAGGCACATCTTTTCTGGATCTATGACCATCAGACTGAGCACGGACAGGACTGGATACGGAAGAGTCTTTCGATGAATTTCTGGAAAAGGAGGAACCTCTGGACAAAGAAGAATTTCTGGAACTGGAAGAGTCTCTGTACACCACGGAACCGGAATTGGAGGAGTCTCTAGGCATCATGGAACTTCTGGAACTAGAGCTAAGACAGGATTCCTGGCGGGTGACATCAGGCACTCTACACTGGCTCTGTAAATGTCCTCTGCGTCCACATTTGTGACACCGACCTTTGAACTTAGGCTTAAAGGAACACTTCTTTGAGGAACGGGCTCTGGAGAAATGAGATTGCACGGCATCCACTCTGTCGTCCTCTCGTAGTTTGATACGGGACTCCTCTGCGACTAATTCTGTAAGAACACTTTTGAACGTAAACTGATCGTCTGGCCATCGCAGAATCCCTTGCACCATGTTGTCGAACTTCTTCGGGAGCCATCTAAGCAATTGAAATGTGAGGTAAGTTTCTTTGATTGGCTCATTTATCGCAGCAAGTTGGTCAGCAAGTCTTTGGAGGCGAGCTGCAAACATATCAACGGGCTCTTCAGGTTGTATCTTACAGGAAAGAATTTCGCCAAATAATTGCATATGGCGTGCCCGGTTATCAGGCTGAAAATGCAATTTAAGTTTAGTCCAGGCTTCATGAGGGTCGTCGATATTTTCGATGATTCTCCGGAATTCATTTTCCACATTTAAATATACAATTGATAGTGCAGACCTGACTCTGGATTTATATTCCTTTGTCGCTACAGAGTCACTTTCATCAGGAGCCTTTTCAGTGCCATTAACTATGCTCCACGCATTCTTATCTAATAGTAGATACTTTACGTCAGCTGCCCAAGTTCCATAATTGTGAGAATTCAGTTTTGTTATGCATACCTGTATGTTAGCCATGGCCATGCATTAAACAGAAGATATTACATGAAAAAAAAGGAGGAAAAAAAAATTTTTTTTTTTTTTTATTATTTTTTTTTAGTAAATAACGTACTTAGTAATCAGATAATACATAAACAAAAATTTCTATTATAAGTGATCCAAAAAAAAACCTTTTTGTATTTCATATCAATAGGAAAGAAAAAAACATATAGCCTTAAAAAAAAATTCTATATTGCGGCCCCCCCCCTCTAAAGTGACTCGGAGGTCCAATGGCCGCATACTACAAACAACTGTCAAAAATTTTTGAAATGTCACCAATTAGGTTATGGCCGCCGTAAAGGGTTTAAAAGCGTATTCGCTTCGGGCCCATAACCCGTGATCGGTTCTGTAACAAGAACCGTCTAAAACAGAATAAAATTTAGCAGCTTATAACAGTGTAGCTACGGTGACCTAAGAAAGTAAGTATTGGTGACAGGGTGACAGTGTAGTGTAAGACATTAAAGAAACTGTTTTTCAGTAAAATAAGGCTATCGTTTATTAATGAAAAATAAGTGCCAGTTTAAATAAAAGCATGTATAAATCCAGGTGAAAAATATAACAGACATAACGTGAACAGAAACAAGTTCAGTTAAAAAAAAATTATAATATTCAAGTTTAAATAAAAATATGTATAAATTTAGATGGAAAATATAGCTGGAAAAAAGTAAACAGAAAATAAGTTCAAATCTGTATTTAAATTAAAAACATTCTATGTAACGAAATAATATTACTTATTGAATGGCATGGCATGGCATATAACAATACTAGGATAGCAATGAAAAAAACAAAACAGACTCACTTATGGACGGCTTCTATCAACGTATTGGAAAACAAATTCCCATGGTATGGCACATCAACTATTTCGATGAAAAGTTTTTAGAAAACGTAGAGTTTTTAACTGAAGCTAATAATATCCACACATGAACATGAAGACTTGATTAAAACACAAATGGGTTACGACTGCTGGTAAAATGAGACACGGCAAGCAACTAGATGTTAACTTTAAAACTTTAAAACTGGATGAGTTAAAAACACATTTCTGAAACTATATCATATTGACGGTAACATCAACTATCTTGAAACATAACATCACTTCAAAATCCACCGCACAATCTATCTCTCCCGGTTTAAATAGCAGCGGCAATCCGAAACTGGATACGCCCCTCCGAGTTGAGCAAACGCGTTCCTGACTTGCGATGGGAGAAATGCAAGACAGCCACTTGCGAGTTGCGATTCGCGATGCTTGCGAATTGCGACCGGACGGAACGATAAGACCAGGATGAACGTACCCATCAGCGACGATCGGAAAAGATAAGCGATTGATTTGAACAAGTAAACAAAAGATCGGAAGATTGGAAAAATGCCGAATGCCGGTAAAGAAAAAAAAATGGAAGTTGGAACAAAAACATAAGATAGTAAGCCATGCCATTTTACAATATTACAATATATATAATTAGAATTATGTATTTTCAGAGTGTTAAGGAAGAAAAATGGCTGACACATACATATTTTTTAAAGAGGTGAAATATTTGGAGTTTGCCTTCTAGTTTTGTAATGAATAAAGTATGAGTAGAATGTTTATAATTTTTCTATTGAAAGTATAAATAAGTGTTTTGCTAATACTAACATAATTTCGGATGCCGTTTGTTTCTCATATTTTATGACATATTTTGGCCTGTTATCCACACGGTATTAAAATATACAATTATTAAATAAGAAATATATACATACTAAAACTTTTGAAAAATTATCCAACTAACAGTGCAAATTCCATTGAAATCAATCCAGTATTGTAGAATACAAATCAATCTTGTAATATGTGGATACCATCAGTGAGGGCCATCAATAAGACTTTTTATTGGTGGGGGAGAAAACCTTAAATTGTCAAGTAAAATTTTTATATTCGCTAACTCGTTTTATAATTTTGCCATGTTAACGCACTTTGAAAATGTAATACAGTTCTTATTTGTAAAAAAAATAATAATATTCCCAATTAGAGTTGTAACTTTTGCAAATTCTATCAAAAATAGAAAATGTATTGCAGTTTTTATTAAAATTTTAATTAAATTTGACATAAAAGTTTTAAATTTACAAAGTGTAACAACATTTGTGAATGTTTTGGGAGGGGAGGCTCCCCCCTGCCCCCCCCCCCTTAGATAGCCCCTCGTATGGATATCTCAACCTTGGTTTATCAACAGCATTCTATTTAATACGAAAAGTATAAAGCAACTGATAAATGATTTTTAAATAAATAAAAATAAAATTATTAAAAAATTTAAATTACCAATTGTTAAATTGCATCAGTCAACCTACCAACTTTGACTACCAAACAAAGTGCAACCAATAACAGATAAGCACAAAACGCACAATCACGTGATCAAATCGCCCATCAGTTTTATTTGCGTCGGGCGCGTCAGCTTTGAGCAGGGTTGGTTGTCATGTTTTAAATGCTGATCGGGCTTAATTACATGAAATAGGTCACGTGATATTTCCTGGAATATTTTAAATTTTATTTGAGTGATCACAGGTATGTATTTCCGTTACGAGAATCATGTTTTGAAAGGATAAAGGGATATAGTATTTGTATTTACCAATTCTGAACCATAGAAATAATGCAATAATTGAATAACTTTAAAATTCTCTTCTTCGATAACACCTACTCCAAGCAGAATCTTCTGAGCGCGAGCGCACAAAAATGATGTCTTTTGAACACGCCGTATGGTTGGTTGGTTGTATGGGATTTTATGGCGCAAGGTCCCTTTGGGGACATGCTGCGCCAAGACAAAGTTGAAAAGAAAACAATGTTATTTAAGATTAAAAATCACACAGCAATGAGATAAAAGACTAATTTAAAGAGGACAAAAATCATGAACAGCATTAAGTGACAAAAAATTGTAGAATTTGGTAATAAATGTTAAAACATAAACAATGAATAAGGTGAGTGAATTTACATAAAAACAAGATTAAGAATTAAACGAATTCACTGTCATGATATAATTAAAATCAGTCAACGATGGTGAAATAGTAAACTTAAGAGATGTAATAAGTTAAAACTGTACAATCAAGAGAGTAGTAAAAACAACATAGTGTATATAAAATGTAAAGTTTAAACACAGATTAATAAAAACTCCATTAGATTAATTAGGATCGAACTCTTGTAACACTGTATTGTCATCATCGTCATCCGAGTCATTGCTATATGACTCGGATTCCATAGTCTCTTCCACATATTGCTGTAACTGCTTAGGATCTTTAAAATTTTTCAAAAACGGGCTAAGAACAGAGTTTTTCTTTCCTTTCCACACAGTCTTCCACTGTGGAGAAGTCGAAGTTGAGGATTTCTTCTTATTGGCTTGTAGTCAAAGTTTTTGTTGTAAATCCTGTCTTCTGAGAGCATTAGATGTTTGGGCGTACTTGGACTTGTAACAGTTGCCTTGGTTCTATCTTTCTGAATATATGTTTTTATGTTTGGTTTAACATTTTGACCTGTATTAGATCTCTGCAAATTAGATGTGGATGAAACAGAAATACTTTTTGGAGATGGATTAGTCACAGTCTCCGTTTTGAGTTTAGATGATTCGGTAGATTTAGCTAACAATTTTTGTCGCCGTTTTTCTAGGTTGATTATTTTCACGGGTTCTGAAGATGGTGGCCAAAGTTCTAACTGTGGATTACCAGAACATTTAGTAGGGAGACAGATATCACGGGATTCTTTGATTGGTGTGTTGGTAGATTGTGTTCTGGCTGAATTATTTGGAGGATATGAAAAATCTGTTTGGGTACTTATATGTCTAACAGATTTTGATTGCTGCCTTAGTAAACTGGAGTAGGAAACTCCAACAGATGGAGTTCTGGATTCAACTATTTTGCGAGCATCAGGATAGGGGAGATTTTGAGATATTTTAACAGCAAGGATTTCTTTTTCCCGTATCCAGTTAGGACAGGAACGGGAGTATGCAGAATGATCACCCTTGCAGTTAATGCAGCGTTCCGATTTTTCACATGAATCGCTATCATGGTCGACTTCTGCACAGCGTGCACAGGTAAGAGAACCACGGCAGTTAATTTTAGTGTGTCCATAACGCTGGCATTTAAAGCAGCGGATAGGGTTAGGGATGTAAGGACGGACAGGACAGTTCAGGTAGGCAGCTTTAATTCTGGTCGGTAGAGTAGGGCTATTGAATGTTAGAATAACATGTTTTGTAGGAAGGACTTTTCCATTTCGACGGATTGTGATACGGCGTGCATCTATAATATTTTGATCTTTCAAATTCTGTAACAGTTCATCTTTAGTAGAGTATAAGAGATCTGGCTCAGAAATAACACCACGGCTTGTATTTAAAGTTTTATGCATCTGAACATTTACTGAAAAAGTACCTATTGTAGAGCAATTCGAGAGGAGCTGTGACTGTTTAGCTGAAGAAACCTCAACAAGTAAGTCTCCGGATTGCAATTTTTTGAGAGAATGTCCATCTCCCAGATAAGACTGGAATGTTTTTGCAATAAGGAACGGAGAAGTTTTCTTAAAAGAACTATCTGAATGGCTATCTGTGCGTTTAATTATAAAGAATCGAGTAAAATTATTCTGTACTACTTGTTGCTCTCCAGTTGGGAGAGAGTTAGAAGGAAATAGAGATTTTCCATCCATAATTGAAAAAATACAATTCGGACCCCGGCCGCACCACCCACTCCCGAGCCCAACAAGGGGATGCACATTCGTGCACCAGTGCTAACCAGGGTCTATACGGTCACAAGACAATCCTATGTCAGTCTCCACCCTTAACGAGATGACTAGTAATTGCTCGCTCTCTTGATCCCTAAAGCCAGTGACAAAGTCAGCTGACCAGCCGATTGGTACATACGGGACCAATATGCACCGCCCGTCTACCTGAAGCAGAGGCCAAAGCAGTGTGTTGGTTTCCCTCAACTGCCAGGATCCCCCTTTCCAGGGACACGGGTCGCCACGCACGGCCAACACGTGGGTGGTTTACAATTCTCCATGAGTCGATATACAGGATGATATCGGCTCATACAGAATTGCCCTCACCTCCGAAAAGGAAACCACAACGAGAGTGAAACAAAGATGAAAGAAAGACAAGAGGAGTAAGAGGAAATAGTAAAGAGAAAGATCACTCGGGTGCTCAGGGGTTGTGAAGCCCGTGAATACCTAAAGAAGGTATCCCCCTGGGGGCCACGCCCTATGATTTCGGCCTGTATGTATTTGTTGTTCACTCATAACTTCCCTAAATATGAACCGATTTTGAAATTTTTTTGTTTTTGTTTGAAAGTGTAAGATGCCCTTGTGGTCCCATTTCAATTTCATCAAATTCTGGTGATTAGAACTTTTTAAAAAACAAAAACATTAAAAATTCAAATTCTTTTTGAAGCAGTCGTCCAATTAGAACTCTTTTAGCGATACGCTATCTTTTTATTTCAAAGTGCGAAGGTTTGGCTAGACAATGATCGGGATCCAGATAGATATTGTGCTCTTAGAGAAAGGAGATTGATCAATCTGAAAATTTACATTGTTAGAAATCTGCAGCTGTAGCTACACTGTTAAAAATTTGAAACTTAGCTGCATCGTCATTCCACCGCTTTTATAGAAAAATATTACTTCACTGTATTATAAAGCATTCTCATTGACCCAGTGGCGGATCCAAGGGGGGGGGTCATGGGGGTCATGACCCCCCCTGGAGCTCTTCAAAGAGGGATGTACAATGTAAGTAAAAAGTGCTAAAACAGGAACCCAAATTAACTTCTAATCGAAAGAATTTGTGCTTTTTCCGAATTTGATCAAGAAAATTCGCAAATTTTCCGCGTCTGATCGACATAATTCAAAAATTTTCTGCACCCAATCGGTGAAATTCGCGATTTTAGCAAAGCCGATCCACAAAATTCACGATTTTTTGGGGGGTGTAATTGACGAAATTTGAAAATTTTTCCATGAATGGTCAGCGAAATTTCCGATTTTTCTTCACTTGATTGACAAAATTCACGATTTTTTCGTGCCCAAACCACAAAATTAGGATATTTTTCCGTTCTTGTTCGATGAAATACGAATTTTTCTGAACACGAACTATGAAATACGCGTTTCTTAATTGACTGACGAAATCTGCATTTTTTTCCTGCCGTAAATTGATGAAATCCATGATTTTTTTCTCGCGATAAACTGACGAAACTTATGATTGTTCTGCTGCCGCTCAAAGATTTTTTTTTCCTCACATCATCAACAAAATTTGCGGTTTTTCATCGCCCTATCAACAAAATTAGCGATTTTTTTGTACTCGTTCGCCCGAATTCGTGCTTTTTATGAAGCTGATCGACTATATTCGTGATATTTTTTTCCCAATCGATGGAATTGTCAATTTTTGTTCGCCATATAAAGTAATTCGCGATCTTTTTCATTCCCAATCGACTGTATATGCGCTATTTACGAAACTGATCGATCATATTTGCGACTTTTTCGTTCCCGATCGACAAAATTCGCAATTTTTCCGTGCCCTACCAAAAGCGATTTTTTCGTTCCCGATCGACTAAATTCGCGCTTTTTACGAAAGTGATCGACCATATTCCGGATTTTTCCGTGCCCAATCGACGAGATTCGCGCCTTTTTCTTTTCTTGGTCCATGAAATACGCATTTTTCCGCATCGAACAATAAAATTCGCAATTCTTAACTGACTGATGAAATCTGCATTTTTTCCTCGCCGTAAATTGATAAAACCTGTGATTTTTTTTCTCGCAATAAACTAATGAAACTCGTTATTGTTCTGCAGCCGCTCAAAAAATTTTTCGATTTTTCCGTGCATCATTGACAAAATCTTCGATTTTTCCTTGCCCTTTCAACGAAATTAGCGATTTTTTCGTTCCGAATCGACAAAATTCGCGAGTTTTACGTACCCAATCGTCCGAATCGCTCTTTTTACGAAGACAATCGACTACATTCACGAAAATTTCTTCCCCGATTCACGAATTTGACAATTTTTGCGTTCCACATCAACTCGAAATTCGCATTTTATTCCAAATCAACAAAACTCGAGATTTTTCTGTTCCCGATCGAATAAATTCGCGCTTTTTACAAAGCCGATCGACAAAATTGGGGTTTTTCCGTGCTCTGTTATCGAAATTTGCGATTTTTTTCGTTCCAGATCGACAAAATTCGCGCTTTTTAGTGTTCGATCGACAAAATTTGCGATTATTCTAAGACATACAGACAAAATTCGAGATTTTTCGAAGGTCGATAGACAAAACTCACGATTTTCCAATGTCCAATTGACGATATTTTCGATTTTTCCGCACCCGGTCAACGACGTTCCTGTTTTATTTAACGCGGTAAACAGACAAAACAGGCGACTTTTCCGCAACCTATGAACAAAATTTTAAGTATAAAAAATTTTCGATTTTTTTGCGTCCCATCGACAAAATTTGTGATTTTTTGGCGTCCGATCAACAAAATTCGTGATTTTTCCGTGCCTAATCGACAAATATCGTGATTTATTTCATGCCCGATCGGCGACATTTGCTACTTTTTATCGTTATTCTGTTTTCACAAGATTTACTGTATTTTAAAATTGTTTCAGTAAATCATCTGTCAAAAGTTATGACCCCCCCCCCCCTGGAAGTAGGGCTGGATCCGCCCTTGCATTGACCCATATAGAGATATTCTATAAAAGCGATGGAGTGACGATGCAGCAAAAGTTTCAAATTTTTAACAGAGTACGGAATCACTCCACCATTTGTATAGATCTATATTTTGATCAATAACAATGCTCCATCCATCTGTTGATTAGAACTTTTTAAAAATAAAACTTTAAAATTCAGATTTTTTTCCGAGCAGTCGTCCAATTAGAAGTGTTCTTATTTCCTGCTGTTACTCTTACGCAGATACATGATCTTGCGAAATTTTGACTGGACTGGATTCAAATAGATTTTGCTTTATTGCGAAATGAGATTGGCCAATAAGAAAATTTACTTACCTTAAGCAACGACAATTTCGCAAAAAATGCAGACTTCTAATTGGTCAATCTGTTTTCTTTAATAGCACGAAATCTACTGGATCCCACCCAAGTTCTCTTTCGCTGTTAGCAAAATGATATTGGCCAATTAGTAGCCTGCATTTTTGCGAACTTTTCGCTGTTTACTTCAAACAGTGAAAAGTTAGCAAAAATGAAGGCTACTGATTGATCGATCTCGTTTCGCTAAATAGTGAAAAAAATATGGATCATAGCCACTGTTGCAGAGATGCCAGTTCTTTCCAAAGTTCGAAATCTTAACTGGATCAATTCGCGTATACACCAAAATGGAAAATCTACATCGATGCTTATCGACATCGGAAATAGGTGCCAAAAAGCTGAAAATTCACATTAAAAGTACCTATATATGACAAAGCGCAAGTGCCTGTGTATCAGCGTCATTTCTATGCCGAATGTTCAAAAAAATTAAAGTGCATTGCTATGTATATCGACACTGTCTTGAGATTCAGACTCAGTTATCGAGTTAAATATCGAAATGCTTCCAGATTTTCTTCTGACGGAATTCCTCGATATCAATGTAGTAATACGGGGATATTTGATAGGTTAAGTCGAGTCTAGAGAAAAGAAAATAGCGAAATATTTTGATGAGCTTGCTATTAAAGTGAAGCTAGTTAACTTCTTGCCCTTTTATAATATACCTCGTTCAGGCAACTATCGTCAAGTTTTGGAATGGTAAATTTCCACATTTTGTGTAGTTTGAAAAACCGTGTCTGTCAAATCACAGTCTGAACATACACTGTTAAAAATATGAAACTTTTACTGCATCGTCACTCCTCCACTTTTATGAAAATCGATTGCTTCACTGTATTATGGAGCATTCTAATTGGTCAAAATAGATATATTTTATAAAAACTGGGGAATGATGATGAAGCAAAAGTTTAAAATTTTTAACAGTGTAGAATGTTGCCACTCTCATATGGAGGTAGTCAAGTTCCTGTTATTAGATTCGAACTCAAAATACAAGCACCAGTGCTCATTTCCAATGTCTTTATTGATGAATTAGATGACTGCAGATTATTTATTAATAGTGCATTTTTGGTAGCATCTTAATTTTTAGCTCACAGGCTATCATAGCCTGAGAGCTTATGTGCCCGCCCGTTCTGTATGTACGTTCGTATGTGCGTAACGCGATAACTCATGATAAAAATATCGGATTCACTTGAAATCTTGTATATAGGTATATCCTGATAAGGCGCTTCCCTGATTAGTTTTTGGAGTTCATTCGATATGTATAAGAGGGGGAACGGGGGGCTCATGCCCCTCCCCTTAATTGATATAAACGAGATTTTCATGCAGAATTAACAGTTTTCGCTCAAAATTTAGATATAGGATCATTTTGATGAGGCGATTCCGTGACTGTCATTAGGTGTTCATTGAATAAGTATAAACAGGGGGAACGGGGGGCTCATGCCCCCCCTCCTCCTTAATTGATATAAACGGGATTTTCATGCAGAATTAACAGTTTTCGTTCAAAATTTAGATATAGGATCATTCTGATGAGGCGATTCCGTGACTGTCATTAGGTGTTCATTGAATAAGTATAAACAGGGGGAACGAGGGGCTCATGCCCCCCCCCCTTAATTGATATAAACGGGATTTTCACGCAGAATTCGTTGCAGAACGAGTTTTCGTTCAAAATTTAGATATAGGATCATTCTGATGAGGCGATTCTGTGACTGTCATTAGGTGTTCATTGAATAAGTATAAACAGGGGGAACGGGGGGCTCATGCCCCCCCCCCCTTAATTGATATAAACGGGATTTTCATGCAGAATTTACAGTTTTCGTTCAAAATTTAGATATAGGATCATTCTGATGAGGCGATACCGTGGCTGTTATTAGGTGTTCATAGAATAAGTATAAACAGGGGGAACGGGGGGCTCATGCCCCTCCCCTTAATTGATATAAACGGAATTTTCATGCAGAATTAACAGTTTTCGTTCAAAATTTAGATATAGGATCATTCTGATGAGGCGAGACCGTGGCTGTTATTAGGTGTTCATTGAATAAGTATAAACAGGGGGAACGGGGGGGGTTCTAATGCCCCTCCCCTTAACTTGTATAAATGGATTTTTCAATCAGAATTGTCAGATTTCGTTCAAATTTCTGAATAGTTTTGGAAGTTTAATGGTTAAGTATAAAAGAGGAGAATAACTCCTCTTAAATTATATAAATGCTAAATGGGTTTTTATTAAGAATTATCCGATTTGCTCTGAATTTTGGATATAGGTTTTTTAATATTATAAAGCATTTACTTGATAGTTTAGGAGGTTCAATGATTAAGTATAAAAAAGGAGAAAGGGGAGAGCTCTTTCCCCTTCTTTTTTTTTTTTTTTTTTTTTTTTTCGAACGGAATTAACAAAAATACAAGGCTGTAATGTACAATTAGTATGAGCCTGTGAGCTCAATGCCATCAGTTTTACTGGGCAATATTCTTTTTTATTAGTTTATATGACTGAAAGAAGAGTATTTTAATATGTACTAACGTATGGAAATACTTTACTCTGCATTAACTCGTGGAAGCACTTTGACGCGCTCTGATTGTGTAAAGACACTTTACTGATGGATTTTCAGCTTTTCGACGCTCTCCTTCGATGTTCGTAGATTTCAATGTGGACCTTAAAATTTGTTGAATGTAGTAAATTTCCGAAGTGCGAGATCATTTCAAAGTTCTAAATCTTAACTGGACAAGTTCTCACATCCAATAAACCGGAAAGCCACATCGATATCAACTGATATTGGAAGTACATGCCTAAAATATAAAAATCCACTACTGTACGTGTTGCTCTGGATGAAAAAATATTTCCATAAGTCAACGCACAATAATGCGCATTGCCATGTGATGCGAAATTGTCTTCAGATTCAGATATGGTTGCCGGATTAGATATTAGAGTGATTTTAAATTTTATTCAGGTAGGATTCCTTGATATGCAAATGACGATACACGGGATATATTGTTTAAGTGAAATGATTCTGGACAAAAGGGAGTCATTAAGCATCTTATTGAGTCGACCATAATCGCCAATCTTGATAATTTTTAAAACGCATATAATCCAATTCTTTCAAGCAATTATAATTAAGATCTGTAATAGAAAATGCCTAGCATTGCTATACTTTGGACAAAAACGACAGTCGAAGAAGTGTCTGGGCATCGAATGTTTTCACTCTCAGATAAAGGCAGCTAAGTTTCGGTTATCAGTTTGAGATTCCTCATACATCATCGCTGTTCCTTTCCCATGCCTTTATGGGAATCAGATTATACTGTTTGTCTGATGAAGAATAGCGCGATTTTTCATAAAATATTTCTTTTTACTTTTTCTCACTGAATATTGAATAATTTTGATTATACTAGAAAAACACTTTACTATACATTGATATATGGAGTCATTTTGCTGTGCTTATATATGTAAGGCAGCACTTTGCCTCTCTGTGGTGCGTAAGATCACTTTACTTGATGGATTGTCAGCTTTTCCAAACCTATTTCCGAGATCCGTAATAATCGATTTGGACTTTAAAGTTCGATGAATGCAGTAACTTTTCGAAGAGCGAGATCTTATCAAAACAAGTTACCACATCCTAAAAACATAAAGATCCACAAAGATACCAGCCGACATTGTAAGTTGGTTTCGAATAGCTGAAAATGAAATAGGAAATTGATCAGAAAATTGAATACATCAAAGTTCAGGAAAGTTCATCAATTAGTCATCGCATTTCAAAGACGCATCATATGTCAGTACACATAATTGACTATTACAGTATGAATAACTAAAAAGTAGGAAATAAAATACGCTTTTTTCAAAAAAATATCAACCGACTTCAAAAAAGCGCTAAAGAGAATTAAATAATTCTTTAAAATTCTCTAATAACAAAACGTTGTCCAATAAGCACACATCGGATATCAGGTACCGGCATAAAAACGGTTAAATTTAATATATATAATTTAATAACCACTAAACATAGATTTTAGGGAGAATATTTTTTGCAAGAGATGAATTTACATATTTATGATTTAATTTATGAATATATACATATAAAAAGTAATGAATTACTTTTTGAAATTGGTGCCAAACTGTCTTAAACATAATAAGAATTGTGTATAGTATATTGTGCCTAGTAACATTACGAAAATGGTTATCACTTGTGACTGTTTGGCACCGACTTCAAAAAGTAATTCATTATTTTTTATATGTATATAATCATAAATTAAATCATAAATATAATCATAAATTAAATCATAAATATGTAAATTCATCTCTTGTAAAAAATATTCTCTCTAAAATCTATGGTTAGTGGATATTAAATTATATATATTAAATTTAACCGTTTTTATGCCGGTACCTGATATCCGATGTGTGCTTATTGGACAACATTTTGTTATTAGAGAATTTTAAAGAATTATTTAATTCTTTTTAGAGCTTTTTTGAAATCGGTTGATATTTTTTTTAAAGTGTATTTTATGCTCATTTTATTTTCTCCTTAGCTACAAAGCTGTTGTGAACTTCCTCTTTCGATTATTCAGCTTGCTCTTGCAGAAATGGATTTTCCTTTATTCATAGGAATAAGTTCATGTCTGTTTCTCCATAAGTGGTTTGAAATTTAGTTCATAATAATAATGTTATAAATACATTTAATTAATAAACATGGTTGCTTTAACACGTCACGTATCACTAGTGACCAGAGCCTTAGCTAGACGTGAATATTAGGGGGGGAGGTGGGGCTCATATTTTCTTTCTCTTTCTTTTTGACGCAGAAAGATAAATTGGTGCTTATTCACGCTGTAGATAATAGCGGATCTAAGAGGGGGGCGAACCCCCCCCCCTCGGGCTAATAAAGGGTTCCAAAACGACATGCATCCTCGCAGGAAATGAGTTGAAGCCCAAGTCGAGTCCGGCGCGGCCCGCCCGAGGCCTCGCCTATTTAAATTCGCGAGGCTCGGGCTAGGTCAGGTCTTTTCGCTTTTAGAGCCGGGCCGTATCGTGACCATTACTTTTCTGCAGATTCAGGTCGGGCCCAGTGGCGGGTCTAGGGGGGGCGAAGAGGCGATCGTACCCCCCCCCCTTAAGCTAATAAATAAAATGTTTTCAAAAAGACATGCATCCTCTCAGGAAATGAGTTAGATCGTAACTCGAATCCGGGCTGTTCCTTTTTAAATTCGAGAGGCTCGGGCTGTGTCTGATCTCCCCGCTTTCAGAGCTGGCCGTCATTTATTTGATACTATTGTAATCATTATTTTTCTGCAGATTTGGGTCGGGCCCAGACTTACTTTTTCTTACAGATCGAGTAGGGCCTGGAGTCATTCTTCCTAAGATGTCTGCATTAGAGATGAGACAGGTTCAGACTGAGCCCGTATCCGATACGAGCTCTGGCTCTGAAAATTTTATTTTTCGATGAATAGAAAAAATTAAAAGAAGTTTTTTCCCCGTAAAAATTACTTATTCCTTTTCAAATCATTGTCTTGCTATTTTGATCAAAATGAATTTTGGTAAATAAGATACTTGCACAACTTGCTTGAAATATTAGAGATTCTTGTGAAATAGTTGCAAATTTTTCAACCTTCCCATATTGTCGCTTCCGGAAATTATATTCAAAACGCTAACATTGACAGTATTTTCTTAAATTGCTTGTATCAAAAAATGGATAACGTCACAGTTTCTGAATAAAAACACCGGCTAATCTCATGCATTTACGGGAAAAAAATGAATTTAGAAATGTATCAGAAAAAAAGCTCCTTTGAATATGAGAATGAATTTAGATTTGGAATTTTTAATAAAATGATATAGAAAGATTTTCATAAATCTGCTTTTATTATGCAACTTCAAAAGTTACAATGTTTTTAACTTTCTTTTTTTTTTCTTTTATTCTAAACCATATTATTTTTTTAACAAATCTTTATATGAATGTTGAAAGTTTAAGAACCTAAGTCATCATTAATGTTGCTACTGAGTATTTCCTGTAAAATATACTGTAAAATCTTTCCATAGATATGTATGCAGTATTCTTTATAGGAATCTTAATTATATAATAAAAATCAGAATTTTTTAGAAACAGTAGAATTTCCGTCGGGCCAGAATGGGCCAAGCCTAGAAATGTAAAAATATAAACGGGCTGTTATATTTTTATATTAAATATAAATTATATTAAACATAAATGTAAAATCTTTCCATAGATATGTATGCTGTATTTTTTATAGAAATCTTAATTATATAATAAAAATCTGAATTTTTTAGAAGTAGTAGAAATTGCGTCGGGCCAGAACGGACCGGGCCTGATGTTTTCACTGATTTCTATACGGGCCGGACTGAGCTCGGGTGTTAGGTGACTATTGCTGGTCTATTGTAAGAGATATAGACTCAAATAAATACAAGAAAAAAAGCTAAAGTAATTCATTTTTCATTTTTGTACCATTTTTTCTTGTAAATAAAAAATAATAAATATCTTTAAAATCTGGCGTGTTGAATTTTTTTCATAATTTTTTTTAAAACTTGGTACACCTTAATCGTTAAGAAAAAACACTTTTCATTTCAAGGACAAAACACCTATAAACTAGTGAAATCGAAGTGACCCTAGAATTTGGGTATATGATTTGTGCAAAGCAGATACAAATTTCGAAAATTTTGGACATCACGTAGCTATTGCCAATATCCTAATCATAAAATCAAGGGTAAGAAAGGACAAGGGGATTTGAGACCTTGTACCTTTCTGAAATATTAAACACTGTGCTCATATTTGGTTCGATTATTATTGGAGGAGTATTATGCAAGATTCACAGAACGGATGTTCTGAAACAGACTATGGAATGGCCTAACAGAATGCACTGAAATCATATCCCCCAAGCTCTAGGGTAGTTTCATTTCGATTTTCTATGCGAACTATTTCAGAAATATTTTCTGGAGGTGTTTGTTTTTATTTTTTTCCAGTACCATTCCAAATTGTTGGGGCTAATCCACTTGACCTTGTAGCAGCATATGGTCCACAAGTACAGTTATATCTTTTCACTTCATTAAACATCAATTCAATTTTCTCTCTTTTTTTTTTTTTTACTTTATTCCCTATAGCAAAATAATTTAAAAATATTTATTATTATATAATAAATAACACAAATGATGTTAGAATAATAGAATATATATGCATTTCAAAAATAATTGTGAAGTGCTGTTATTCTTAGCAGTGAATGAATGCTATGGCCGTGGGGAACATATTTCCTAAATGCGTTTTTCATTACTTCATGAAAACTGCTTTAGTGCGCATGATTATGTTTGATGATTTTGAAAGATGAATAGTTATTGTACATTTTTATTATTATTTTACAGGCTTCTGACTTTAATGCATATCTGGTATACCTCAATTAAAATAGGCAAAAATACTTTTTTTTTTTTTTTTTTTTTAAATTTAGCATAAATATTTGGAATACATTAAAGTCTGCGAATGGAAAGGCCTACTTTTCTGTGTTTCATTTTACCATAGGAAAGCATACAGCAGTTAATTATGATGGGATGATTTTAAAGCAAAGAGCTACATTTGTCAAAACTTTAGTGAAATTTCGAAAAAAAAAAAAAAAATCAAAATTTTAAGCCCCTAGCTCACTTATTTACACATATCCCATAATTTTTATTCTTGAATGGCAAAGGGCGAACCTTATATAATACAACCATGCAATTCGTTTCGTGGGATATGTGATGGGAAAATATAAGAATAGAGCCACTTTTTTTTAGATTGGCCGGATCGTATTGCAATATAGTAGACAGCCCCAGGTTCATGTTTTACTTTTTTTCTGGAACGAAGTGTTTGACGCATTTTTTATTAAGAAAACTCAGTTCACAATCAACTTAACTAAATTGTCTTTATTTTTGAAGAACACTTGAAATATGAGCATATCAAACATCAGTAATATAGCATATTCACTCAAATGTGCACTAGTGCAGCACGCATAGAACATAATAATGAAAATATTTGTCAATTTGACAACAGCGAGCTAGCGTGTTTTCTTCACCGAGACAAAACGTAAAACTGACAAAATTTTCACATTTCACAAACGCCAAAATAAGTCTTTTGACATAGAATAGATTCCCAATCCGAGCAAAAAAATGTACAGGTAAAAAGGACCGTTACATGATAAGCAAAGGGGAAATTTTAAAAATGAGTGTTGTCAAGAATACAGCAATTATCGCTCGTGGCGAATAAGCGCGCAACACACAGCAACCTTAAACAAAATTACTCAATCGGTAACAAATTAAGTTCTTTATACAAGACAAAATGAAATGATTGGGAAATAAAAATAACAGTTATTTAAAACAGTCGTTTGATATTTAATCAATTGAAGAACAAGAAAGAAAAATCTAGAAATGGAATGATATTTTAAAACTGACTTATTATTTGTTTTTTTTTTTATTTATTATTATTATTTTATGTGCACTTGGAGACGAACACACAATAAAAATACGCATTAAAAATGCTTTTCTTTTAAAATTAAATTTTAAAAGGGGGGGGGACTAACATTTGAAAAATTAATAGAAATATATATAATAGAATATGTGTTACATCACAGGATAACTTCATTGCATACTATGAGAAATACTATGCAAAACATAAAATTTCAAAATTTCAAGTGGGGCAGTGACCTTCGACCCCCCCCCCCCCCCACCACCATTAATATTTTGGATTTCTTTCTTACTAATGGTCATCTCACTAAGGAAAAAAAAAAAATCACAGAAATCCGTTTGCAGGGTTCATACAGAGTTTGCTAAATGAAAAATAAGGACTTTGTAAGGGCTTTGTTAAAAGAAAAATAAGGACTTCCTAAAGTTAAAAAAGAACAGTACATATAATTACTTACATTAAATTTTTATCGTATAGATTGAAATTTTACATAAAACATAATTATGTAATTATATAATAAAATATATAACATTAGTTGGCTGGCAATTGTTTTTCAGCATCTATTTCTTTCGTCAGGGAGGAAATTTCTTCCATTTTTCTTTTGCAGATTTTCTACAATTGTTCGATTTTATTAATTAAATATCTTTAGTTGATTTAGCTTTATCAGTTAATTCATTGGCTTTATTTTCTAACTCCGATACTTCTTTTTCAAGAAGCCATATTTTTTTCTTTATAAAACCTAAGTCATCTTCAATTTATTTCCTTTTATTTCCTGCATAGGAAGACTATTGCTGTTAACCATGCTACACATATCCAGAGAAATAATAAGACTACGATCAAACACAGATCAGCGGATGCCGTTGGACATGAAAAATCCTAGGTCCCGGGGACCCAGGACTTCTAAAATTCTGGGTCCTTTTTTTACAAAAGCGGGTTCCCACTAATAAGTCATATTTTTAGACGCAAAAATTGAACTTGTTCATTTTCAAAAGAAAAATGTAATAATTATTGTTTTAATAATAATATGTAAATAATTAAAGAAAATATTAAATTTTTTAAGCTATTAAGAGAAATTTTCTTTACTTTTTTAAAAATAAAAGTGCAAGGTACAAATTGAATTATAAAATAATGTTTATTTAATTGTAGAAGATAACAAGTGTCATTATTGTTCGCATTTCTTTTAAAAAGGGGCAAAACTGATTTATTGAAAAAGACATTTTTCCTGAAAAAAGAATACTTTTGTTGAGTAAAGGGGTATTTTTTGTTTAAAGAATGGGTATTTTGAGAAGTTACATTCACTCATAAAGATCTGGAACAATCAAAAACAGATTGTAATGTAGGAAAATCTCTTTTTGGAGCAGCAAAAAGAAATAATTTGGAAGCAGGAAAGTTAGCTTTTGGAACAGAAAAAATTCTATCCTGGCACTAACTTTTTTTTTTCTTTTTGCGCCCCTTTCACGAAAATTACGTTTTAAAGCGATCTTTTGAAAAAATTTGTCGTTTTTTTTCGCGATTTTTGTCGAAATTTGGCGGGTTTTTTTTTTTACTAAATCTGCCATTTTTTCGCGATCTTTTGATGAAATGTACCGTTTTTTCGCGATCTTTTGACGAAATGTGTCGTTTTTCGCGATCTTTTGACGAAAGTTACCGTTTTATCACGAACTTTTCGATGAAAATTGCCCTTTTTTCGCGAATCTTTTGACAAAATTTGCCGTTTTATCGCGATTTTTGGACGAAATTTTCGTTTTTTCGTGAGTTTGAGGATATCTACCTTTTTCGGGATTTTATACCAAAATTAGCCATTTTTTTGCGAATCTGTTGACGAAATTTGCCGGAAACCATTCGTTATTTCGTGATTTTTTAACTAAATTTGCCTTTATGCGATTCTTTGACGAAATGTGCCGGTATTTTGCGATCTTTTGACGAAAGTTACCGTTTGATCACGATTTTTTGATGAAAATTGCCGTTTTTCGCGAATCTTTTGACAAAACTTGCCGCTTTATCGCAATTTTTGGACAAAATTTGTTTTTTCGCAATTTTTTGAGGAAATCTGCCTTTTATCGGAATTTTGTAACAAATTTAGTCATTTTTTTCGCGAATTTTTTGACAGAATTTGCCGAAATTATTCGTTATTTCGCGATTTTTTAACTAAATTTGCCTTTTTGCGATTTTTTGACGAAAATTTTTCTCCATTTTTTTGCGTCCCGTCGCCGATTTCTTGCGTATTTTACGCGCTATAGCGCGTCCGCGGCATCCCTGCGGGATTATAAACAGATTGGCGCAATTATTCGGCGAAATATCTTTTCTTTGTTATTCATTTCTCAATTTCAAAGAAAAGGAAATTTTAGATGGTGAATATTGATTATGATTGGTGTTTGTAAATACGACGTTTCTAAGTCGCAATCCGGTAACAAAAGAGGCAGCTTTAATGTTCAATCAGAAATAAGAGAATTATAACAAAGAAACTTAATATTTTTTTTTTTCAGCTGCCATATTTGACAGATTATGAATGTTTTAGGAGTGATTCTGGGTGACATTTTTTTTTCACCTCCCACCCCTCCGGTTTTTCCGCGACCTTTTAACGAAATCGGCATTATATCCGCAATCTTTAGACGAAATCGACGTTTTCCCGCGGTCTTCAGACGAAATCAGTGTTTTACCTGCGATATTTGGTGAAATTGCCGTTTTTTCCGTGAACCGCACAGGAAATTCGCGTATTTAAGGATCTTTTGACAAAGTTCGTTGACAAAAACATCTACGAAATCGTCGTTTTCCCACGAAATATTGACGAAACGGGTGCTTTTTCGGCGATCCTTTCATGAAATTTGCATTTCTCCGCGATTGTTTTTTCCGCGCGCTAAACCATATAAGTTGACAACTATGCGGAATTGATAACCCAATTTCAAATTTTCGGAAGAGGATGCCTTAGATTTTCGGAAGGGAATCACCCCTGGAATGTTTGGCGATTTTTTAAAAACATTTTACGGATCGCGTTAATATTAAGCTCACGTTAAAAAATAAGGACTTTCAATAAAAAATAAGGACTTTAAGGATCCTTATTAAGGACTATCGAAATGTAAGGAGTTTAAAAGGACTTTTAAGGTCCGTGCGAACCCTGGTTTGCCATTTAATCACAGCCTGGGTGATTCTTATATGGAAGGACTTTTAATACTTTCAGTGAAAATTTAGTGAAATTCTAGGCAACCATTTTTCAAAATTAGTACAGGCAATGATCAAAATCGCTGTTTTGAAAAAATTGACTTTAAAGATTAAATCACCCCTTGATCATATAGAAAAACTTTAAAGTGTTTTAGACATGACTTATCTTCTAATCAGGGCCGTAGCTAAGGGGGTTGTAGGAGTAGCTTAGCTTCCCCCCCCCCCCCCCCGATAAAACATTTTGAACCTCTTCTGAAAAAGATTCCAAGGTCACCAGTGAATTTTTGTTTCGAAAATTCAAATGAAATTTTGTTGAAAAATCTAATTTAGTTTTGAGGCCTTTTCACAGTTTTGCAGAGTTACAAAATTATAACTAAAACAAGTGTTTTAACACTCGCCCATCCTAATTGCACTTAGGAAGCTAACATGGTGTTATTGCATTAGTTATACACTCGAATTTTAAATCATTCTATCATTTTCTTAGCGCAAAATAAAATTATTACAACAGCTTAATAAAAAACATAGTACGCACAATGTTAATATACACAAATTTATCTTTCTGCGTCACAGAGAGAGAAACAGGGAGAAAATATGAGCCCCCCCCCTGCCCCTCCTCTATTGTTCACTTCTAGCTACGGTCCTGCTTCTAATTCGAATTTTTGAATGGGGTTTGTTTTTAAATATTCTTAAAGAACAGGGCCTGGCTAAGGCAGGGGCATGCGGGGCAATTGTCTGGGGCCCCCGGGCTTAAGGGCCCCCCTCCCCAAGGACAGATGTTTTTCGTTAAAAGAGTGTCAAATGATAAAAAAATGGTCAAAAGTGACCTAATTTTTTTTTCAATTTTAAGGATTTCTTTTCTCCTACCTCATGTGTTTCCGTACCCAATGCCTCATTAAGGCTTCACATTTATCCTCATATTCCTGTAATCGAAAAAAAAAAAAAACTATATTCTATAATTTTTTTAACTAGTCTTTCTTCTGCTGTTATGTATATAAACTGCTGTTTGTAAAAAATGCAACACCATGAAGGAATCATCCGAATGAAATGAAATTTGCATCAAATGTCGATTATAGGATGTTATGCAAAGTAGTAAAGTTTCAGAGACACCACGCATGCGTGGTGTGAGCAGCGCCCTCTGGACGGATGTTGAAAGCGTATAAGTAACGGGCTGTAGCGGGACGTTGAAAATAGTGCATGGTTATTTGTTAGTGGCGAACGTTTAGTATGCCTCCACGACGAAATAGGGTCAAATTTCAACAACTTACGGAGTTTGAAAGGGGGAGAATTATCGGCCTGCGTGAAGGAGGATTTTCCTATCGCGAAATAGCAGCTCGTGTGCAGCGGAACAGTTCCACAGTGATGCGAGTTTGGAAGCAGTGGACCGAAGAGAACCGGACAACTCGAAAAACTGGGAGTGGACGACGCAAGGTGACGTCAGCGCGCGATGATAGACACCTGGTCCGCATGGCGGTGAGTGACCGTACAGCTTCCTCCAGGCAGTTGCCAGCACGTTGGTCTACTGCTACAGGTGTATTAATGTCAGCTTCGTCAATTCGTCGACGTGTGCTGCACCGTGGATTGTGTGCAAGGATTCCATTATACAGGATCCCCCTCACGGCAAATCATCGCCGGCTGCGTCTGCAATGGGCTGATGAACACAGAGCCTGGCGGGCTGATTGGCAACAAGTTGTCTTTTCTGACGAATCCCGCTTTAATTTGTGGAACCATGATGGCCGCATACGTGTTAGACGCTATGTCGGTGAACGTTGCCTTCCAGAGTGCGTTGTCGAACGTCATAGTGGCCGAACACCTGGAGTTATGGTCTGGGGTGCGATTTCGTATCATAGACGATCTCAGCTGCTACGAATTGAGGGTAATCTGAATAGCAACAGGTACGTCCGTGAAGTGCTAGAGCCCGAAGCCGTTCCCTTCCTTCAAGGCATCCCTGGAGCTGTGTTTCAACAGGATAATGCACGCCCACATGTTGCACGGATTGTTCGAGACTTCTTTTCAGCCCAACATATCCAACTTCTTCCTTGGACTGCTTATTCGCCGGATATGTCGCCTATTGAACATGTGTGGGATATGGTTGGTCGGCGTCTCGCTCGTGATCCGCGTCCTACAGTTTCAAAAGACAAACTTTGGGTGCGCATACAAACAATATGGAATGCTCTTCCACAAGCAGACATTCAACATCTGTTTGACTCCATGCCACGTCGTATAGAAGCACTTATTGCAGCGCGTGGTGGTCACACCAAATACTAATTTCGGGCACTTAATATTGTTTTATTGCTTTGAAAATGTATACATTTATTTGTACCAATACAAGTCGTTTGTGTATTAAATTTCATTTAATTCTGATGACTCCTTCATGGTGTTGCATTTTTTACAAACAGCAGTTGCTGTTATGTATATAGATGTGAGTAGTACTTGTTACGAAATTTATGTACACATACAATAGTTATGAATTTCAGTTTTAGTCACTTTAGTATATTTTATGAAAAAATTTACCCCCCTTAATAATGTTTGCTCCAGTACCCCTCAACGTCTAAAGCCGGGTCCTGCTAAAGAATCACATTTAATTATAAGCTTTATTTAAAAAAAAAAAAAAAATAATTTTTAGATGCTGTAAAGGGTACCTGACTCCTTAAAAAATTAACACAAGAATGAGAAGAGATACTTCAGAAAACATTTTATTAACAAGAGAAATTGTTCAAAAGATTTTCCGCCAGCTGTAAATGCCATGCTTCACATCTGTAGGATAAGGACTGATGCACATTTGCGAAGACGCCAGGCATTTCTCGAATATCGCCGGCAACAACATCAATCCTGACGACTAGATTCAGCGTATCACTTTAGGGACCGCAAGCCTTTCACCTGTCTTGACAAAATAAATATAATCCACGGAATTGTCTTTTTTAACATTCCTAATAAAATTGAAAAAGAATTTTAAAAGTGAGTATTTTGAACTACAGGTTGCATCATAAATAAAAATAGCTTTATAACAAGACTGAAATTACACATGAAACGTAGCAAATCAGGTGCTTTCGTACTAAAACGAAGTTTTTAAAATATAGTTTACTTCGGATACAATATAGTATCCGAAATATTTTGTATGTCGTAGTAAATACTATATAATTTTTATCATACAGGAATTAACTTGTAGATTCCTTGACATTAACCTTATGGAGTAATTAACTTCAGGAACGTATACCAATTTCACAAAATGTGAAACAGTTTAATATAATTAAAACGCACCCAAACAATGCTTCCCCCTATGTAATGTAATAGAATACTGTTGTGTAGCCCTGTATATTAATAAAAAATATTCTTTGCACCACAGAATGTATATTTTAATATATATTTCATAGATGCATATCAATTTCATTATGTACAAAAAGTATAACATCATTAAATTGCACTTGAAGGTACGAAAAGTGTAATAACATTAAAATGCACTTGAAGGTAAGTTGATTCCGGCGAACCAGACTATCTTGGTTATAAATTGGATTGGTCTTCGAAGCACGTTCAAGAAAGTCAATACTTATTGCAAATTGTAAAATGCGAAGAAAAAAATTGCTGCTTTCCTTCCCGTAGTGGGTTATTTCGTATATTAAAAGAACGATTCATTTCTCCTCTAATTAAAATGATAAAATCGTTAAATGTCATAATTACAAGTAAGGAGGGATAATTTATAGATTTAAGTCCCCATTTGGCTTTAAATTTGAATATTACAGCAAAGGGATTATTAAAGTTGCCGTATAACCTGTTTCTGTCCTTCCATAAAGTCGCAATTATCCGCAAGAACTTGTGGAAGTTGTGGCCAATATCGTGCATCTCAAAAATCGGCAAACAGGCAAAAAAAAAAAAAAAAAAAAAAAAAAAAAAAAAAAAAAAAAAAAAAAAACACATTGAAAAAAGCGAGAAGGCTTGCCTTACACGACCATTGAGAATTGCTGCTCATCAAGCAAATGAACTTGTGTGCGTCCAAAAATTCGTGGAGTATATGAAAAATGATGAGTGGATCAATGAAGATGAAATTGATCAAGGCTGCATTCGTAAAGGTAATCAAGTAAAACTGGAAATCAACATCACAACAGATATGGAAAAATGGCTTCAGCAGCCGTGGTCAGCATCGGAATAGATATGGGCCTGTTTAAATATTTCCAAATGGCTAAGCTCTACTAAAATTATGATATAATAAATGTTCTTAAATAGAATTGTAAAGAAATAAAACAAGCATTTTATTATTATTATTAAATCGAGTTCGAGTTTTTTTTTAATTAAGTCCTAGTATTTTAAATTAAATTATTACTGTTAAAAATTAGTCAGATATGGCATTGCCAAAACTTTCTTCTAACCTTATGCATGTTAAAACTTCCTGAAAAATTCAGCATAGAAGCGCCACCGGTTTGGTTTAAACCCAAAAGTAGTCAGCAACAACTTATGTCATCTTATAGCATAACTGAATCTGAAGTTTGATGAAAATCAGTGCACTATTTTTTGGGGAAAAACTATTGCAAACTCTTTTAAAAAAATCTGCATAACAGCGTTACATGTTGGGTAATGTACACAACTGAAACTAATCATGATCAATTTTTTATCAGCTGGCTGAATCTGAAGTTCAATGAAAATTCATGCATTAGATCTTGAGATACATTTATTGCGAAATCATAAAAAATGCAGCAAAACAGCGCCATCTGTAGGGCAATTTATACCAAAAACTAAACAACATTAATTTATATTCGAGTTTAACTGGATCAAAATTTTAGAAAATTTCGTGCATTAGTTTTTCAGACAGAGCTATTGCGATAATCACGAATAATGCACTATGGCAGCGCCACCTCTTGATCGATTTATACCAAAATGTAATCAGCACCATGCTGTATCAAGTATTAACTAAATATAAAGTTTTATGAAAGTCCATGCACTAGTTCTTGAGGCATGGCTATTGTGGAAATTGTAAGTAATGCAGCATAACAGTGACACCTATCAAGCGATATTCATCAAAACCTAATCAAATATAGTTTATATCAAAGTCTAACATAATCTAAAAATTTGTGAAATTCCGTGCATTAGTTCTTGAGATAGAGTCATTGCGATAATCATGAATAATTCACCATGGCAGTGACCGATCCAAACTATTTGTTGCAAAGACCCGTGCACATGTATAAACTGATCAAATTCAGTAAAACGAAACAAAATACAAATGTCTGTACTCTGATCTCCAGAAAGGAAAACTATTTCAGAACAAATATTTTTGCCTGATTAATTAATGTTTTTCAACACTTGGAACTTTTTTATTTAATTTTGAATATCTGAATAAGAAAAATTAAGCACCTAAAAAGACAAATAACAAAAATCAAGCACCTTCATTAAAATTTAAATAAATTCAAGCACTTTCAAGGACCTTTTTTCTCTCCTAAAAATTCAAGGACTTTACTTTCAAGCACAGTGGGAACCCTGTAACATCTCTCGTAAATAGTATTAAGCTCTTTGTTGAACATACAGTAGAGGACCTATTATCCGGAATCGTCGGGACCGAAGGCTTTCCGGATTTCGGGTCCGTCCGAAACCTGACACTCCCGCCACCCCCACACCCCAAAATAAAACAAAAACACAGAAAATTTAAAAATAATAACAAAATTATAGCACTGCTATCTAGAATGTGAATGAAAAAAACACTAAGCTACAACTTTGACTCTTGTACTATAGTACAAAGCCTCAAATCCGGACATCCAAAATTCAGAGCTCTTCAAAATCCGGACGTTTTGCTAACTGGCTATATATATATATATATATTACAGTAAAATACCGTTAATCCGCTCCCCCAAACGTGACGAAAAATCATAAAATAATTAGAGGGGGGCGCTTAAACGGGATTTTTCCGCGATCGTTTCACAAAATTTGCATTTTTTGCGAGATATCAGCAGGGTTTTTTCGCAATATTTGACGAGATTTGCAAGGTTTTATTGCGATATTTGACGAAATTTACAGGGTTTTATCGCGATATTTGACGAATTTGCAGAGCTTTTTTAACGATACTTGAAAAAATTTGCGTTTTTTTTATGGGGATGAATCATGAATCTTTGAATGAATTATGAATTTTGATACTTGAAGCAATACTTGAAAAAATTTGCGCTTTTTTTTTTTTAAAAAAAAACGTAAATTCTGTCGAAAAAACGCAGAAAAAAAGTGAATTTTGTAAAAAAAAAAAAAAAAAAAAAAAAAAAAAAAAAAAAAAAAAAAAAGGCCAAAAAGCATGAAATCTATTAAAAAATCTCGAAAAAACGTACATTTAATCAAAGATTCATGATTCATTCATTTCATCATGATTCATCCGTTCTCAATCGCCTTCATTTTCGGATTTCGGAATTCCAGATAATAGGTCCTCTACTGTATATAGTATCTTTGTAAATTAAACTGTTTTCAACAAACGATATTTTCTGTGTAAATATTGTAATAAAAGAGACTAATCTCATTTCTCCTAATGTACTCGTAATAGCATTTCTTAACATTTTTTTAATCACCGTATCTCAGCTTGTAGTCAAATCTCCTTCTTGAAATTTTTTGTACATAACACTACTACGCAATACTATCAAAGGCCAGAATTTCAGATTTTTATCTTGTGTTCCACCAGAGATATCAAAGCCTAAAAAGTGCGATTTTTGAAATTTTGGATGAATTTCGTAATTTTTTACACAAAGAGAAATCAATTCCCACATCTGGGACTTGGTGTATGAGTACACGCACTTTTGACCTATTTGTAGAAAAAATTGTGTAAGGTTGACAGTCTTGTGGAACAATTACATAGTGGGTTACAATAGTTTGGCAGTATTTTTTTCACTCATATTGTCCATGCCATATCTCAGCTTGTAGTCAAATCTCCTTCTTGAAATTTTTTGTACATAACACTACTACACAATACTATCAAAGGCCAGAATTTCAGATTTTTACCTAGTGCCCCACCAGAGATATCAAAGCCTAAAAAGTGCGACTTTTGAAGAATTTCGGAATTTCTTTCGCAAAGAGAAATGAACTCCCAGAACTGGGATTTGGTGTATGAGTACATGCAGGTTTTACCTATTTGTAGACAAAATTGTGTAAGGTTGACACGTTGACAGTTTTCTTTGCATGAAAAATTTTCTCTTGCAAACGGATAGATTTTGGAAAAAATCTTAAATTTTGTGCTAAAATTTCATCTGTAAAAATTTATTTTTCAAAATTATTCTACCATCGTACATTTAGCCTATTTTATTCTGAACAAAATGCTGCAAACCCCATTTCAATTGGGAAAATAAAAGACGAGATATTTACAATTTTGTGTATCCTACCATCTGAGAAAATCGCTGCACACGATGAAACAAAGATGGCCGCCATGCACAAACAAAAAATAGTAAAATTAAAATAACGGTCATTTTGGACTTCCATCATGTTAGGGTTGTTGTACAAAAAATTTCAGATTTTTTAAAAATGGTCGAGCGACCAGTGCTGGACCACTTGAAATGGATTGACCCTTTTGAAATATGGCATGAAAATGAAGACGTTAATGCTTTCTAAGAACTGTCGAAAGAAAATTTCAAAATTAAGAGGATGAAGGTGATAAGTGTTCTAAAATTGTTTTAAATTACATTTCTTACACAATCTTCTGAAATACCAAACCGATTTTTAAAATATTGTTTGCAATTGGTGGAGCCTGCTTAAACAAACTAATATTTTATTTTGGTGCCAAAACCATAGGAAGATTGCAGAAGAAAAAAAAAAAAAAAAAAGAAAAAAAAAATTGTGATTTTTGTGATACAGAAGAAACTTGAAATATGGCATGGTAGTCAATTATAAAATATAAACAACTGAAAGAAAATTGGAAATTTAAAATGGGTGAAGTGAGAGAAGTAAAGATGAAAATGATCAGTTGCCAATCGCCATTTAGTGACTAAATGTGAAAAACTGGTGATTAAAAATATGAAAACTATCAGCCAAATGCAAAATTTTGCAAAAAAAATTTCTTCGAAGATTTTTTTTTTTTTTTGTGTGTGTGTGTGTGTGTGTGTGTGCATTTATAAATCAAAAATCTGCAACTTTCATTAAAATCTTGACTAAATTAAATACTGCAGGAATTGAGAAATTATAATTTTGCAGATCCAGATATCGTTGCACATAAGCTAAACCAGGGATATGTTTAGGAAAATTTTAGGTCCTTTAAAGGACCCTTCGCAAATTTTTTTATCCCCAAACAGGACCCTTCACAAAACCCTTTATTCCAAAACAGGACCCTTCATAAAATGGTTTGGCTCCTAAATAGACCTTTCGCAGAATTTTTTCACCTTCAAAGTGAACTTTTCACAAATTTAATCATTTAAAAATAAAAATCCTTATATATATTATAAATGTGAAAGTGTGTCCGAAAATTGGAATGAACTTGGCTTCAAAACGGTTGGATTAATGTCTTTGAATTTTTGTATATGGGTAAATTATTGGCATGAAATGAACATAGGCTAATTTTTATTTATTTTATTCAAATATTTTTCTTAATAATTCAATATTTCACTATTTTTCATACAGAATAAATTGAAAAATTTTCCATAATATTTAATTATCTTTCTTTTTTCGTTGCCAAAAAATAAAAAAACCGGAATAATTATTTCTCTTCTGTAATTAGTTTTCAACTGAAAGATTTTCACGTGATAAAATAAAATGAAATAAATAAATGGACCCTATTCTGTTTTTCGGTTCGAGATTAAAAACCGCAATTTCACCAATTGTGACGTCAGAGGAAATTAATGTTTTTCTTCTTATATCACGCAAACGATTATATAAAATTTCTTTTACACTTAGAAAACTTTACAAGAAAATAACTTCACACTTTACAAGAATATAAATATTTTAGTAGTTTTTCCAGATATTAATCAGTAATCAAAATGAATCTTTTTCTTTTTTTCGGTTCGAGGCTATAAAATTCAACTTTTTACCAATTGTGACGCCAGAGGAATACTTTCCATTAAGAATTTTAAAAATATCAATGTAACGTTATATATGAAACAAAGTATAAGTTTTCATTTTTAATAACACAATGTAATTTTGAGTAAGTGCTAAAAAGAGACGACTGTGACGTCACATATTGAAAATAAAATAAATATATCTGGTGTTGCAATGAAATGAGATTGAATTGTGATATCAAAAGTTATTTAAAGAAAATTAAGTTTATCGTCTGAGCGTGGTTAATATTTAATTTTAAAATGAAATAAGTTCTTTTAAAGGTTAAATATTAAACGACTAGAAAATATTAATAATTTATACATATCGTAAATGACGTAATGATCAATGAAAAAACTTTTTATCATTTTAAGAAAGTAAGAAAAGCTCAACTAATCGAAAAAAAATATTTTTGTGTGTTAATTCTGAAAATTGTTCAATTCTGAAAATATAAATAAATATCACTTTAAAAATGCACTTTCGGGCTTAAAATCTAAAGATTTAATGTAATTGTGAGACAATACATTCCCTCAGTCAATATCTCAATTTGGCATAATGTGCTCAAAGTGTACTGGAAACAGGTTTGTAAATGGATATTAATTGCACATTTTTTTCAGCTCTTAAAAAGTAAAAATATGTTGTGACTTTTAAGAATGTTTTTTATAATAAATTTCTATAAATTTTTATGGTATATGCAGAGCATATATGTACAAATTATACAAAAATGCCACCTAAAACACAGTTTTGTAGTATATTTTTCCTAACACTGTTTTTTTTTTTTTTTTTTTTTTCGTTTTACGGAAACTACCCGCTTTTTGACACTTTCTGAGATGGTCTAAAAGTGTTTACGACTTCAACCTGTCTGTATACTGGATGCCGAGTGCCTGGGGTCTGCCGTCTGTCTGTCCGTTTTTCAACTTGGATAAATATAGTGGAATTCATACGAAAATAACATACGTTATTGAGATTTACCATAGCATATGCGGCATTGAAAATGGACCAGGTAGCAATTATAGCTGAATCACAGGAGCACTCAAAAGGAAACTTTACATTATGGTCTAAGGCGAAAAAGTCATTTGTGGTGTATTTTGATAATGTTACATAATTTTAAATGTAATGAAATTTACATGCATTTTTAAGGTTCAGAAGAACATGGTAACTATCGAATATGTTAAATGTAGTACTTATAGTGTGCATACAGGGAGCTCAAAAGTATTTCAATATATTATGGTCTGTGAAGAAAAACCATTTGCAACGTATTTTAATAATGTTATTTTATTAAGGTTATTTTAATAATATGGAAATTGATATCAGGTTCTGAAGTGCACTAAAATAGGATTTCTGCAGAAAATGGGGTGAAAAGATTTAACATTCACTTACAAGATTACAGAAAAATGTTCGGTTTCGGAATGTTAATATAATAGTCTATGGAGAAAAAAATACTCCCAGCGTGTTTTAATTGCATTGCGCTATTTCAAACATGATGAAATTAATATACTGAGATAATCAATACAACATACCTGCCAACATGTCAATTTTGAAATCCTTACAATATTCACGATGCATTCTATATGCTTAAATATTCATAACATGCAATGCAAATGCATAATATGCAATGCAAAAAGTAATATCATTTCATAACAATATTTTCTATGCTACTTTTATATTTATTTATATTTTGAAAAAAAAAAAAAAAAAACACATAAGGTTGCACAAGAAAATGTTATTGCAATTTCATACTTTGGAAACATGTTTCCAAAAAACTGTCCTGCATGATTATCTGTAATAGATAAGGGCAGATTAAATTCACAGCAAATTTCCTGAAATGTTCCAGCAGTTGAGAGGGGGAGTATACCTACCGGCTCAATTATGCATTTTTATTGAATATCTTTAATGAAATGCACATTTTTTCAGCGATCCTTTCACAAAATTCACGTTTTTTATGCGATCTTTTGATGAAATCAGCGTTTTTTCAACGATCTTTTAACAAAATCTGCATTTCCCCCGCAATTCTTTGACAAAATTCACTGTTTTCCGCGACCCTTTTACGAAATGTGCGCGATCTTTTCATGAAATCAGCATTTTATCCGCGATCTTTAGACGAAATCGGCATTTTCCCGCGATCTTTATACGAAATCTGCAATATTTAAGCAAAATCTGTTTTATAACGATTTTTTTGCCGAAATCGGCGGTTTTCCCGTGATCATTTGACGAAATCTGCGTTTTTTCCGCTATTTTTTGATGAAATCGGCAATTTTTTCAACGATCTTTTGACGAAATCGGCACTTTTTTCAACGATCTTTTGACATAATTTGCATTATTACGCGATCTTTTTCCGAAAATGGCGTTTTTTCCCGCGATTTTTGATGAAATCGGCGTTATATCCGCAATCTTTAGACGAAATCGATGTTTTCCCGCGGTTTTCAGGCAAAATCAGCATTTTAAATGTGATATTTTGGCGAAATCGCCATTTTTCTGCGATCCGTACACAAAATTCGCGTTTTTCAGCGATATTTTGACAAAGTTCGTTGACAAAAACATTGATGAAATCGTCGTTTTTCCACGAAATATTGACGAAATGTGCGCTTTTTCGGCGATCCTTTCACGAAATTCGCATTTCTCCGCGATTGTTTTTTCCATGCGCAAAACCGTACAATCGTACTGTTCATCCGTACAACCGTACACTTTGAACAAAATCCGTACATTGTACGGCCAAACCGTACAAGTTGGCAGCTATGATACAATGATAAATACTGAAATTTATTACAAGAAGCTTGCAGTTAAGTATCATTTGCATCACATTTGTTGTTCATTTACAGAGACGCATAAAAGATTTTGGACCTGTGTCCAGATCTCAGATATTGTATCCAAAGTATGGTCTATTAGAAAAGATTGCTGCAGAGCTTTTTCAATTATCGTATGTATTTGGAAAACTAATGCATCCTGAAGTTCCGCTACATTTGATATAATAAGAGATGTTTGTAGAATTTAAATAAATCATGTATCGGACTATACAATAAACTGGATTGGTTACCAGTGCAATAGCGATTCCCGGAAATATGAATTCAATAATTTGAATCGGATTTTTTGCTTGAATAATTTAAGCTAAATATGCGATCGTATACATATTTGCACGTAATATACAGGACTGTAAAAAAGAATTCCAGTAAGTTTCTGTCTATAATTAGAAATTGTTAAAGGTGAATTTTAATATTCGTTATACTTTTTCTCACTAAGCAAAATTTTAACATTGTATTTAGAATATTTACAAACACATAGAACATATACATAGCTGCAGAAAAGAATGTCCCGGTGAAGTTATGCGTTATGGAAATGTTGGATATTTTTTTTTATTACCTAGGTTTAACACATGATTTTTCTTTCTTTGATATGGAATTCTGATATGCACTACAACATGATTTCTGTACAATTGGGGTGCGTTACAGTTGTTCTACAGTATAAGTGGTTACGATTTCATTTTCGCGATTGTTCATATTATCTAACACATTATCCTTTTATTTGACTGAGTTCTTTAAGTCCCCTATAAAAAAACTACTGCATAGCCTTCTATAACATAAATGTTATGTATATTTTAAATTATTGTTAATGAACCGTTTTGTTTAATTAAAGCGTTTATCTTTTTTTTTTTAATGCTACGTGAACGACGTCACGGGTAACAGCTAGTTGGTCTATAAATAAGCATCAGAACTCACCAAAGAACATATTACTTAGCTACTTTATATGTGAAGGATAGAACCTGAAATTCAGGGCTGGCAAGTATAACGATTATTTCGTTATATATTGGTTATTTTCTTAAATTATTCCTCCCCCCCCCGTCTCTTTTCAATTCAAAATTAGTTTCAAGTTGTCCTTCATTCAATTTCCATTTTTTTTCCTCGCCTAGTTTTTCTCTAACCGAAAATCGGCAGCTGCTTATCTTTGTCTGTGAGAAATACACTCACATATTAATCAACCGTTTAAAGCTATTTCCGATCGAAGCAATTCTGCATTACCTTATATGGACATCATCTCTGTTTCGCAGTTAAAATTTATGCTTACGCTTCTTTTTCCTTTCTCGACAAAACCCTAAAAAGAATTTAACATCTGCGCAGTAAAATCTGATGTCCCTTTGGTGTGCTTCTTTATTAGACAAACCAACACGTGTAACATTTATCGTTTGGCAACCTTTTCCTTTCCCATCCCAGCTGGGGAACCAAATTGAATTCTGATCTTGCTGGCTGCATTTTAACTGTTATTTGGCGTATACTATCCATTGTGCATGGGCGAACTTGTGTATGTTGGCGATTTTCTATCATGCCAAAAGTGGCAATTTGTTGCTATGTACGAGGTCACTTGACTCTCTGCGCTTGTCTTGTCAACTTGCTATTCTTGGTTCGGAGATTTTCTCCGAGTGCTGTAAGTGTGCCCCCCTTAGGAATAGATGTCTAATAAAATGTAACTTAGCAACCATCGTGGGGTTTTTTTGCGTACATCCGAACCTGGACTGATCCTATACTGATCATGCCTCTTCTAAGTATTCCAATGGAATAGCAGCTACTATTATACTGAACATTTCGTTCTTCTAACTGTCCTAACAAATATCTGCAACTACCAATCTCCCTCACAGCAAGTTTCTTCTGTAGTAGAAAATACCGCGGAAAAAACCATGGAAAAAACTGGCCGGAAGAAATAGGTTTCTTCCAAGTGGAAGAAACTGTTTTTCTTTAAGAATTTACCATATATTTTCAATTTTGTAAGATATAATAAATATATTCTTCCTATAATCTAATATAAATTCATTTCACTGGACCAAAACAAATTTAATCAAGCATATATGCTAAATTAATAATTGCATCAGTTTTTTAGCCAAGATCACACACAACACTTATCTAGAGATCTTCAATTATTGGCTAAATAAAAAGAAATTTTATCCAAAATTCACAAAATCAGTTAAATGTTATCCATTTCAATTTAACCAACATATTTTTTTATTATTTAAATTTTTAAAACTAGTAGTAAATTGTAGATATTCTTTACTAATGGTAGAATGAAACCCATTTAAATAAAAGCTTTTAATTTCCATCAATTTTATTAATGTAAATAATGTATGATAATTACTATATTAAATAGAGATCAATCAAAAGTACGGTTTTGTTTTTGTTCCAAAATCTGAGTTTTGCCAAAAACGAGGGCAAAAAATCAGTCAGATCGAAACACTTAGTATACTAAAAATCTTGTTTCTTCCTTCCGAAATTTTCAAATTTAGTTATTGATTTGAACTGTATTGGCTCAAACTAATGTATTGCAATGAACTTCATTATTTATAATTATCAGTCATGATTTATCAATCATCTCATAGAAAATTTTTAGTTTAAACTGCATTAGATTTCAAATATTCTTTGAGAAAGATCTAGAATAACAAATGATCATTTACAAAAATCATTATAGAAGAAAAATCAAGGTTATATACCTAAAATAATTTTTTTTAATTAAATGAAATTCGTATAATTAGAAAATCTTTCTGTTTCATGGGTGAATTAATTGCGTATTATTGTATATGAAAATAAAGTTTTTAGATTATTAACAGTTTTACATAATTAATAAATACTATACATATAATTAATTTCAATTATACATATTTTTGTATGTATTAATTACTTTAAAACATACAATTTAATAACTTAAAATTTTTTTGGATGTTATCATTTTCGGCCAAAAAGTTGGAAGGTCACCTAAATTCGGTTACGGCTTTAAAAACCTGTTTTGATCTATTCTCAATATTAAAAAAAGTCATTAAAATCTTTATTTTTCTTAGTATAATGCAACATAGTATAAGAAAAAAGTTTTTTAGCAATAGAATGCTGCAATCAATTTCTCAACTTAAATTGAATGAAAGCAAAAAATGAAGATTTTTTTTCAAGTCCTACACTTAAGGATAGTTTAAAAGCATTTTGACATACTCATAGATGTTTTTAGAACACTTATCTTTTAAAATCAGCATTGAAATATTCATGCTAAATGAAAAATATAAAAAATTACAAATTTATTATTTATTTACTGTGTTGCACAGTTTAAAATAATGCACATTTATATGAAAAATAAACAATTTGTAGGTAGTTTCTTTTTCTTTTTTTATAAATGGAGCAATTAATAAAAAAAACCCATTCCATAATAAAAAAAATCCAGCCCTCTACAGTAGTAAAAATCAACTCAAAATGTCTGCAGAACATAAAGTTTGTTATTAAAAAATAACTTCTTTGTAAAAATAATATTTTTAATAATAATTAAATTTTCCAATTTAGATTTCATGTAATTATACTTTAATTCTTTTACATAGTTAATATACTTTAACTTTGAGCATTTGTTTTGGTTTCTGGTGGTTTCTTCCAGTTTCTTCCACTGTCCTGGAAGAAATATTTTTCTTCCGGAAGAAACCCAACCCTGACCTGAATGCATTCATAATTTAAAATTCACAAATTATGACTAGAATTTTCACAAATAGAAACAAAACTTCACAATTTCACAAAAACAAGACCCAGTGAGTAAAGTCTGGACAGACCCCTGTAAACATTGAACCAGGGGTGATTCTGGATGAAATTTTTTTTTCGGAAATTCGCATCGCATTTTCGGAAATTGGAGGGGGGGGGGGGGGTCGTTAGTCTCCCCCCCCCCCCCTCCAGCGATCTTCGGACAAAATCGGCGTTTTCCCGCTATCTATGGAAGAATATATATTGATTGCTAAGAAAGAAATTTTATATCTAAAAGAAGAATAAAAAATCCTCGTTTTCTTCAAAAACAGTAATTCTTTTTATTATAGTTAATTTGTATTTTGGTACTAAAACAATAAATCATATTTTTATCATTTATTTTAATCATACTAACAAATTCTAAATACTATAAAATCATAACTGTTGAAAGGTCAGCAAAGAGGGAGAATGCCATATGCTTTGTTCATTTTTAGTGGGAGGGGGGGGGGGAAAGGCAAAAATAAAATATTTTAAATATATTTTTAAAAAGAAGGAAAACTACTTAAGTTTATTATGAGGTATCGGAGCAGATTATTTCATGGTCAAGTTTCCATTTCTTTACCGTATACTACATATTTAAATGAATATTTCACTTTTTATAATTGTTTTTTAGCATCCACAATGGATTAAAAACACATAGGTCCACTTCCCATTCTGAAGCTATTTATTATTAATGTAAATAATGACTAAATTACAAAAATAAAAACACATTAAGATCCGAATGATGAATACCAAGAAACAAAGAAATGCAGTCATATACCCAACATATCCAGTGAAAAACAAGCAAAACACATTTATAGAACACATCAAAGCTATTATTTGGGCAAAATATTTATTCTTTGTGTTCATTCCTCCATTATAAAGAATGGGAAATTATTTTAGATGGTGGACACTGATTGAAATTGGTGTTTGTGGATACGAGATTTTCACACTTCAATGGGGAAACAAAACAGGCAGTTCCAATGTCCAATCAGAAATAAGAGAATTATAAGATTTTTTTTTTTTTTTTTTTTTTTTGAGCTGCTATATTTAGTAAATTATGAATGTTTGGCAAATTATTAATTTTTTTTTTTATAGACTTGCATTAAATATTCAGCTGGCATTAACCCTCTAAGCGTCTGGAACGTAATATTCGGGATACTAAGCTCCAGTTTTCATTGCAATATTTAAAATATTATAATTCTATAGATTTAATGAATTTTCAATACATCGAAGAATGATTCGTACTCTAGAGGATTACATTCATGCTTATAATAAAGTTTTGTTTTTATAATGTTGAAAGAATCATATTTTTTTAACATTTAAAAGAAACTGTTGAGAAAACAACATTACAATTTTACCGTTTTGCAAAACACTTAGAGGGTTAAAAAAAAAAAACTAAGGATCCTTATTAAGGACTATTGAAATTTAAGGAGTTTATAAGGTCTGTATGAACATGGCCAATAATCATAAGATTTCAAACAAAACGAGATAGATCACAAATTCATTATATTACTAACACTGATCGTACAAAGGTTTCAAAATCCAATAGAATATTTCTCCGGATCACGTTAATAACAAACCAGTTTACTTTGTTTTTAAAAGAAAACAGGAACTTAAGCTACATTCTTGTTTCTCAAGAAATGACTGATTTCTGTTTTTCAGTTTTTGTTTGAATACAATTTTCACAGTGAGCCTGAAAGCTGAAATTATTTTTCTCTTTCCAGATCACTGCAATTGTAATAAAAATTAACATTTCAGTGAATTTCCAGGTTTAGTTCGAATTTCCCTGTTAAAACACCCCAAATTTCTATGTTTTATAGATTCAGTGACAATCCTGACATAGGCATTTTATGTCGTGCTATTACCACCAGAAAGGCAATATACCATTAGACAGGAAGTTTAGAATTTGATGGGACGGATAATTTAAAAATGTAATGTGTACTAAAATGGTTTCCAAGATTCAAAACTTCAAATGCAAAACTAAAATGAGCCTTTTAATTTAAAATACTTCATTATCATTTATTTACAATTAGTTTTAGTTCTTATTCATTTAAGTATCATTTCTGCTAAGTGTAATAATGAAATTTAGTCAAACTGCAGCTTACAAGGAAGGTCTCCATATGGGCATACTCCGAAAAATCTGAAAAAATTACAGAATGTTCTTCTCATGAGGATATATACGTTTATAAAAAAAATTTCGGCGGAACCCCTGTTCCCTATCCGTAAAAAAATAATGAAATTTTCGTTAATTGGCGATTTATCTTCAGTTGGCGATGAAAAGCAATTTCAAAAAATGTTTGATTTTTTTTTTTTTTTTTTTTTTTTTTTTTTTTTTTTTAATGTTAAATGTATTTTAAAGGAAAAAGTTTCGTGTTCAACATGTTTAGATAAATTAAATATCTTTGTTTTTGTCAGTTTTATTTTGTTTTAAGTATAATTTTGTTATATTGATATTTATATGTATATAATTCAAATTTAATCATCAAAATTTGAGATTTGAAACGAAATTCAAATTAATTAAAATTGTTTCAAGTTCAAAGTCCAGTTGAGCATTGTCAATTCGATTCTGTTGCTATGGAAACATATAGCTTTTATTTTTGAATACGCTTAAATGTACGAAAATAATTTTACTGAATAAGAATTTTTTATAAATGAAAATATTTTTTCCAGGGGTAAATTAAATAACTACAGCAATGAATAATATATACATATGTGAATAAAATATATTAAATTCTCTCATTGTTTATGCTTAAATTCATCAACACCATTTACGCAGATTCTAAAAATCCAAGTTTTCAGTTGCGTCAAAATCGTTTGCTTTTGGCAGAGAAAAATACTGCTCGCCAAATCATGTGACACTTTTGTCTTTTCATGCCAAATATTCGAAAGTATTTTATTTTTTTACATGTTTTCTTCTGGAATTCCGCCGCTAGTTTTCACTGATCCTTTATTACATACATGAGTAGCTTAATTAGTATTTTTTTCAAAAAAAAAAAAAAAAAAAAAAATCTGAGTATGCCCAGTATGGAGACCTTCCTTGTTAGCATGGGTGCAAGTTTGAAATTTTGCCAGGACTGAAAATATTTTTCCCCGATCATTTGGGGAAAATCGCATCTTTTTCGAGTTTCCTTGACAGAGCTGAGTCATTTTCGTGATTCTTCGACGAAAAAAAACGCTTTGCTTGAGATCTGTCAACAGGAATCATGTTTATTCTGCAATTTTTTGACGAAAAACGCATCCTTTTGAGATCTTTTGAATGAAATAGCACTTTTTTCGGCGATCTTTAGACAGAAATAGTGCCTTTTTTGGCGATCATTTGACAAAAATCACGTTTTATTCATAATCTTTTGACGAAAAATCTTATCTTTTTTGCGATCTTTTGCCGTTATTTTAGCATCATTTTTCGTCGTCGGAAATTTTTCTGTCCTGTGGATGGAAAACTTGCACCCATGCTTGTTAGTAAGTTTTGAATTATTCCTAAAAGTATAATTTCTTCTAATAAAAATTATTCACAAATATAACTTGGAAAATTTCAAATATTACATGAGCATACCAAGCAGTATTCCATTTTATATAAAATAATGATTACTTAAAGATAATTATGAAAATAAAAATTATATTAGGTTTTGATATTTTTAAATGAAATTTTTTTGTACCAGATGAAAACTTGTTCTACTTTGCTTTTAACAAAGCCTTAGAATTTGGCTTACAAACTGATTAAAATAATTTGACACCATGCAACAGCAGGTACACTATGCAGCTGAATAAAATCTAGTTCCTTTCATAAATCATCGCATTTAGTATAAAATAAATTAACATATCTTCATTACTGTTAAAATTAGAAAGGAAAACTATTTCAGCAATTTGTCAGCTACACGTCTTGTACTTTTGATGGAATAAGAATACAATATTGATTTATTGTCCAAAAAAATGTTCTCTTCCACATTATATTCTGAAAGTATTTTAAGATTTAAAGAACACATTGTGTGTGTAAAAGTTTTGAAAATTTCTCTGACTGCCTTATGGTGCACTAAAATACTTTCATGCAACATTTAAAAAATTGTTTTTTTTTAACTTTCCTAACTACAAAATAATCATGAATAAAATCTCATATTATTCTCTTCTACTTTAAAACATTTGTTTTAAAATACAAAAACTTGTTCATTTCAATTCAGGATTCCCAACAAAACCTGACTGACGAATTCACTGACCAAACAGGCATACAACAAATTATGCTATTTATTTTCGCACTTTGCCAAAATTAGTTTTTTTTTTCCCCAATTGCTTTTCAAATCTCTAATTGTTAAATGAATTTTGTGATTTTTCTCCCATGCTATTTAAAGAATTCTTGTTGGTTTAAAACTTTTCCATGACTTAATTTGTAAATTCCCAGACTATTCCTATACATTTTGAAATTTCCTTGACTTCCATGACTACTTTGAAGTTCTAAGATTTTCCATAACACTGGAAAACTTGCGATTTTCAGAATTAGCCATGAATTTTTAAGCTCTATCACTTAAAAGATTGTCCTTGCTTTATGAAAAAAAAAAAAAAGTTAATCAAAATAGTATTTTTATAAAATATTACACAAAATTGTTTTAAAATAAAACCTTACAATACCCCAAAACGTAGCAGTATTCCAATAGTCAACTTACTGTCTGCCAGATATTTATTCAAAACCCCTTATTTTTAAGAGTGGAACCCTACAGGTAATATGTTCACTTCATTTGTTTTATTTATTTTTTGTTTTTTTTATTTGGTGGCAAAAGTTTGGAATCCTACATAAAAAAGTATCAAGTTTAATGAGAAATGTTAAATATAAATTTCTTTTATGTCACAAAATCTTTATAAAGTATTTAATTTGCTGCCAGCATATAAAATGTAATTTAAATCCTTGGGTGATGATCAAGCTGTATATTAATAAGGGTTGCTACTCATACAGGAGAATGAAAATCCCTGATTTTTCCAGGTGTATTTGAAGAAAATTCTAGTCTATCAATGTAGTGGGCATGCTGAGGGTAAAAAAAAAATGTTATATTACTAAAAAAAAAACACTAAAATTTCTTTAATAGAGTTGCTGTGATATAAAACTCTCTATCCCAATGCCCCTCCAAATCAATAACAATCTTTCTTTGAGGTTTACAATTAGAATCACTCTCTGTAATAATTTATGATTACAAGCTTTCAAATGAAGTTTCCTACAAACTGTACAAACTTGCTACAAAATATTTGTACACTGAGTTCATTTTGTTAACTACGGGGCTACTACTCATATGGGAGAAAAATTCCCTGACTTTTCCAGGTGTTTATTTCAAGAAAATTCTAGACTAGCGATGCAATGCGTAGTGGATATGCTGAGGGTAAAAAAATGTTATATTACTCAAAAAACACTGTATATGTTCTTTAATATATAAAAATCAGGGAACTCTATTCAAGAAATTTCAGTATTTTTTAACATATGTTACTTTCTCGTATAACACAATTATCTAGCTTGCAAATATCTCTTTTGGGAGGAAAAAACAAAAATTGTACAGTATTTAATTAGCTGAGGTGTATTACAATTTATTCCTAATTATTACAGATATGGAACAAAAGTTAGTGTTACAGGCATCGGATAAAAAAATTGCTAATTTCGTCAAAGGATTGATGAAATAACGCGAATTTTTTCAAAAGGTGTTACAAAAAATGCTCATTTCTTCAAAGTTTCTCAGAAATTTTTTTTTAAATTTAGTCCAAAGATCGTGAAAAAGCATGAAATTAATCTTAAAGATCGCATAAAAAATGCTCGTTTCATCCAAGGCTTGCATAAAAATATGCAAATGTCATGAAAAGTTCACGTAAAAGCAAGAATTTAGTCAAAAGATTGCGAAAAATGCACAAATTTCATCGAAAGATTGCAAAAACATACAAACTTCATCTTACTATCATGAAAAATTTACCCGATTTTTGAGTCTTTTTTATAAAGTTTCCTGATTTTTCCCCACCGATTGATTAATTTCCCCGATTCCATGATTTTTCAGAATCTAGCCACCTTGCGCTCTCTTTAATAATTTATGATTGCAAAATTTCCTACTAATTGTACAAATTTTGCTACAAAATATTTGTGTACCGAGTTCACAAATATTCATTTAGTTAACTTTATCCCAAAATCATCGTCTAGTTAAAATTTATTTTCAACAAAGGAAAGGGAAACATAGTGGAGAAATGGAGGCTTGCGATAATTACTTATTTGTTACATGAAAATATCTGCTGGAAAATGTTTTAAAATCTGTAATAATGAGTATTAAAAATATAAAATGTGGAGAAGGAAAAGGGAAATTTTAGAGAAAAAAAAAAAAGGGTAGGAGATTTTTCTATTTTTAAATATGCAGTTTGCCAAATTAGGGAAGATTCTCAATTCTGACCACACAATGGCAAACTCAAGATCACAATGAAAGTTAATCAAATTCCCTGACTTATTTGGCTAATTTTCAATTCCCTGATTTTTCCAGGTTGTGTAGCAACCCTGTAACTATTTCCTAAAATCAATGTCTAGTTAGAATTTATTTTCAATAAGGGAAAGGGAAACAGAGTGGGGGAGATGGATGCTTGTGATAATTTCTTATTGTTACATGAAAATAACTGCTGGAAAAAGTTTTAAAATCTGTAATAATGAGTATTAAAAATATAAAATGTGAGGATGAAAGAGGAAACTTTTGAAAAAAAAGAAAAAGTAGATTTTTCTTCTATTTTTAAATATGCAGTTTGCCAAATCATGAAAGATTCTCACTTCTAGCTATACAACAATCAAACTCTGTTAAATGAACTCGCAATGAAAGTTTATCAAACTCCCTGACTTTTCCAGGTTTTAGGTGGAAAAATTTAAATTCCCCGACTTATTTGGCTAATTTCCCCCATTCCCTGAATTTTCCCAGGTTCTCCCGATTGGGTAACAATCCCAATTAATGAAAACAGCTAGGTGCCTAAATTAAGTGTATAAACAGAAAAAGCTTAACAAATGTTAATTTTAATTACTACAGTCAGTGTCAAAAGTTTAAGCACAATAGCAATTTTTAAATATAACTTTAAATATTCAATTTATTTCAATATCTGTCTTGTATATGTTAATAATATCTATTTTAACACCATATTCATTGAAATTAACTGTTAAATTTTATTTCAAACCATGAGTTTAAGAATAGAACAAAAATAATTGTGTCACAAGTTTAAGCACAAAATTGTTTTTATGCAAATTTTACAATCTGACGTAAGCTGTTGCATACGCAAACAATTTCTGGGTGTATAAGAAGCAGTTAGTTGTTGTTTATGAGTTAGTACAAAATGCTTCAGTCGAAAGAATTTTCTCAGGAGGAGGTGATAAAAATATGGAGAATAAATTAAGTCTGTTTCTGAAATTGCAAGTACATTAAAAAGATCAAAACGAGGTATTTATCAAATTTTGGCTCGTGGTAATAATTTCAAACGAAAAATTCGTTCAGGGAAGCCGCGAGTGACTAGTTTGCGCAAAGATAGCCGCATCAGTTTCGCAAATAAAACATGCAGTTGGAGGACAAATATCAGAAAAAAATTTTTTTTGGAATTCAAATACATCAAATACCGTAAAATGGCTCAATTACCGTGTCTCAAACGACACCATAAAGAAGCTAGCGTTTTTGAAGAGCATATGCCATATTCAGTGATGGGGGGGGAGGGGGGGGGGGGAAATGGAACCTTGATGGCCTGATGGGTTCAAGTACTATTGGCATGATCTCCACAAAGAACCCAGGAGTGTATTTAGCCGACAACATAATGGTGGTTATGTAATATGGTATGGGGGCTATTTCTTTCAATGGTCAGACATCTCTAGCATTCATCAATGGTCGTGAAAACTATCAAGAGACACTTGCCAATCATTTGCTTCCTGTTGCCGAGGTTTTGGAGGGAAAAAAATGCTTATTTCAACATGACAATGCTTCTATCCATACCAGAGGTGATTCTGGATGAAATTTTTTTTTTCGGAAATCGACGCGGGGTGGGGTCGTGAGTTCCCCCCCTCTCTCTCCAGCAATCTTCGGACAAAATCGGCAATATTTTAGCAAAATCGGCGATTTATTGCGATCTTTTGCCAAAATCGGCTGTTTTTCCGCGATCTTTTGACGAAATCGGCGTTTTCCCATGTTTTATTAAGTGAAATCAGTGGTTTTTTTTTTGACAATCTTTAGACAAAATTTGCTTTTTTAAGCGTTTTTTTCTCGAAAACGGCGTTATATTCCCACGATCTTTTGAAGAAATCGGCATTTTTTCCGGGATCTTTTGATGAAATTCGCCGTATTTTTTCAAATATTCTTTTGACAAAATATTTTTAAGCTATCTTTTATCGAAAACGGCGTTTTTTCCCGCGATCTTTTGACGAAATCCGCATTATATGCGCAATCTTTAGACGAAATCGACGTTTTCCCGCCGTCTTCAGAAGAAATTAGCGTGTTATCTGCGATATTTGGTGAAATTGCCGTTTTTTCCGCGATCCGCACAGGAAATTCGCGTTTTTCATCAATCTTTTATCAAATTTCGTTTACAAAAACATTGACGAAATCGTCGTCTTTCCACGAAATATTGACGAAATGTAAGCTATTTCGGCGATCATATCACGAAATTTGCATTTCTATGCAATTGTTTTTTCTGCGCGCAAAACTATACAAGTTGGCAACTATGCGGAACTGATAACACAATTTCAAATTTTCGGACGAGAATCACCTCCTGATCCATACCTCAAACTCAACTTCATCGTGGCTTAAGTCGAAAAAAGTGTGTTTTAAAATGGCTGGCAATTAGTCCTGATTAAAACCCTATAGGAAATATGTAGAGTATTCTCACTCATGCAGTTTATCCAAATGGAAAGCAGTATTCTTCAATTAAAGATTTGAAAGATGCCATTGAGAACTCTTGGTTTAAAATTGAATCGGAAACAATACAGAATCTAATTTTATCGATGGAAGACTGTATATTTAAGGTAATTCAGCAGAAAGGAGCAATAATCAAGTATCAATTTTTTATTATTCTTGTTCTGCTAAAGACTAAAAACTACTGTGCTTAAACTTTTGACACTCATTTTTGTTGCTTTGATAAATTTTATAACAAATCTGTTAACTATCTTTTTAAAACTACAATTTGTAGATTATGTGAAAAGGAAATCAACTTTCATTCATTAATAAAATTTTATTTTGAAATTTTCTGTTGTGCTAAAACTTTTGACACGCACTGTAATATCTGAATAAACAATATAAAATATTAATATCTAAATCAGGGTTGCCACTCTAATCTTGAAAAAAATTCCCTGTATTTTCCCTGTACTGCAATGCATTTATTTCATGTTGAGTGTGAAAAAATATATGCATGTATGAAGGCTAATTAGAAATGTTATAATTTGCTATTACCAAATTCCCTGTTTTTTCTCGGTTCTCCAGGTGGCGTGGCAACCCTGTAAATGTACTTGAGACCAGCAATTTTTTTTAATGTCAAATCTATATGTGTTACAAACAAAATGTCACATGCTTTATAAATTAATAACTTATATCAAATGAACAAAATTGCTTGTTAACATCCATTTTTAAAATCCCTTCCCCGGCCAAAAGACCTGATTTTAAGGATGTATTACATGTTCCCTTTTTAAAACCAAAATAATTTTCTTGAATACATATCATAAGCTCAGGGGTGATTCTGGATGAAAAAATTTTTTCGGAAATTCGTATCGCATTTTCGGAAATCCTGGGGGGGGGGTCGTGAGTTCCCCCCCCCCAGCGATCTTCGCACAAAATCGGCGTTTTCCCGCTATCTTCAGACGAAATCAGCAATATTTTAGCAAAATTGGCGGTTTTTCCGCGATCTTTTTACGCAATTGGCGTTTTACCATGTTTTTTTTTAAGTGAAATCGGCGTTTTTTCGCGATCTTTAGACAAAATTTGCTTTTTTACACGATTTTCTCAAAAACGGCGTTTTATTCCCACGATCTTTTGATGAAATCGGCGTTTTTTCCGTGATCTTTTGATGAAATCGGCGTATTTTTTCAAATATTCTCTTGACAAAATATTTTTAAGCGATCTTTTATCGAAAACGGCGTTTTTTTCCCCGCGATCTTTTAACGAAATCGGCATTATATCCGCAATCTTTAGACGAAATCGGCGTTTTTCTGCCGTCTTCAGAAGAAATCAGCGTTTTATCTGCGTTATTTGGTGAAATTGCCTTTTTTCCGCGATCCGCACAGGAAATTCGCGTTTATCATCGATCTTTTAACAAAGTTCGTTTACAAAAACATTGACGAAATCGTCGTTTTTCCACGAAATGTATGCTATTTCGGCGATCCTATCATGAAATTTGCATTTCTAGACAATTGTTTTTCCTGCGCGCAAAACCGTACAAGTTGGCAACTATGCAAAACTGATAACCCAATTTCAAATTTTCGGAAGAGGATGCCTTAAATTTTCGGAAATTTCGGAATTTTCGGACGAGAATCACCCCTGCATAAGCTGTTGTGTGGAATGCAATTATAAGCATTTTAATGGTTTTAAAACTGTTTAATTTAGAATGATTACACACATTTTTATATATAGAATTTTGCTTCTCTTTATTTCCATGAACATGGCACACAATGACATTCTTCTACAGAGTACTAATGTCTGATATAAATGAATTTTATAACAATATCAATTCTAGGTCTCAAACAAAACAGATACATAGTCAAATGTGCTTTTATACATAAAATGTAAAATATACAATTAAACACTAATCTTCAAATTTACTTTTTTTTTCCATCGTTTTTGAAACAAGTCCAACTACAAGAATTACAAAAAATATTTTATCGAAAATGTTAACAGATTAGAGATCATCCATTAATAATGTTAATATTTCAAGAATAGAAAGAAGTAGTCTATAAAGGACATCATCCAAACTAAAATACGAAACTTTAGAAAGCGTACTTAAAAAAAAAAAAAGCAATTTTAATTGGGTAGTACTAGAAATTCTCTTCCACCATATAATTACAATAGCTGATAGATTGTAATATTTACTTTAATGTGTATATATTTTTTTTCTTTTACAAATAAAAAAAAATTAAAAACTTGCATTTGATGAATGGTTACAACTGTACTCTAAGTGAAGATATTGACAGAAGCCATTTTGATTTTTCTAATACTACTCAAGACTGTGTGATTGGCGATTAATATCAAAGACTGGTACATAACTGCAGATTTAATATGAATAAAGTATTATAACCCATGAAAACAAAATTTTATTCCATATTCTACTGAAGAAGGAAGAAACTTAAAAATTTGCAAGGCTTAATGGATGATCCCTTAACAATTTTTTTTTAGATTTATGCTCGAATCACCTTCAGATAATTGGATATTCCAATGCCTAAGGCATCACATGAGAATAGAAAAAAATTAACAGAAACAATAACATTCGTCAGGCACTAGTTTTTAGGGGATTCAATCGAATTTATTTAAGAACTTTGACAAACATCTTCAAATTGTACAAAAATAACAAAGTAATGTAACAATTGAGAACACAATTTACCGCAATATCCAGACATGAAACTTCCAACTGCCAATTTACTAAAATTTTCTAATGTAGATTTGTAAGACTTTGAAGAAAAATTAATAACTTAACAAGAACTCTAGTATTAATATTCCAGCTTAAGATTTAAAAAAAAAAAGCATGTGACTTAACTAGCAGTCACAGAGCTTTTTACAAAATAAAAATAAAAACTTCCATTCAATTCTTCATATGTAAATCATACCCAAAAAAGGGCATGGGAATTAACACCTGAAGCAAATTCAATCATCATTATAATACCAGGTTCACCAGACATAGTAGTACGCATGTCATAAGCACCACCTTTTTATCTGAAAAACAATGAAAAGAAATATAATAAGGGCATAGAGACATGCCAGATATTTTACTGCAGTTTATATACACATAAGGCTGATTTTAACCCTTGATGCTTTGCAATAACAAAGGCAAGTTTGACAATTGCATAACAAGTGTATAATTTAGACAACTAGAGTATCAACAAGCCATATAAAAAATAAGATTTAACAATTTAAGAAACTATATAATAACAAGCAATTTCTAGGTAAAGAAATATTTACACTCCATGTAAAAATTAAGAATGGACAGCATTTTATACTATCTATAAAATGTGAAGTCAATGTGCTCTGTTTCATGCTTGCATAGATAGTACTTTCTTAGCTAAAATTTGTAGTTAACACAAATTAAAAAACGATATATGACAGAATAAAGCAAAGCATAATGCCATCCCTCCCCACGATGACAACCTTGAACAGTTTTATTAAAGTTTTTTTTTACTTTTATTTTTTTTATTTTAAAGAGTCAGCCACCAACAATGCAGGCAGTAACCAGATTATGCATAACAAATATTCTCTTTAGATCTGGTTCTGATTGCATTCATAACAAGAACTCGTGGAAACTTTAGACCCTCGTGATACGACAGCAAACTTGAATCAAATGTATCAGTAAAACACTTCAAGCCAAAACTAAGCCTTCAACTTAGATGTTGGAGCAGCTTAATATTCCTGCTCTCACCAAATTTGTGAGGAACAATTTTTCAAGACACCAGACAGAGGCTGCAACGTGGGTAGGTGGGAAGCTTAATCATTTGATCCGCATTCCCGGGCAATGTGACCATACTCTCCACATGAGTAGCATTTATCTACACTTGATCTGCAGTTACGAGCAATATGCCCTCGTTCATTACACCTGAATAAAGAACAGGTTTACTTGAATTAGAAACAGAAAGAGAAAAGACCATACAGAGAACATTTAATTTACATCTAAAGAATGATGTAACTTAATATACTACGAGTATGGTTCAATAACTAATGTCCCTAGTGTATATAAAATACTTGTACTCCAATGGTTGATGTGAAATACTGAAACCTTATGTCTTAGATACCAATATGTTCAATTTCAGAGCTGTAACTGCTATATAACATCTTTTTGGAGAATAATGTTTTAACCACTTCACCAGTCACAAGAAAGGAAACTGTGCTTTTATCTCATACTTATTCCAGGACAAACAGTGAAGTGGTTAAAGATCTATTTTTAAAGGGAAAAGAAATGGAGAAAGGTTGGTTTGGAGCTTATAGAACAAGATTTGAGACAGCAGGTAAGACATGGTTACACCACAATGGTCCCAATAAGAAACGGCAATAGCCACATCAGCTTTAAACCAGCCTTTCACTCCTTCCAAAAATGTTAATATAGCTGTTGCAGTTTTAAAGTTGAGCAAATAGGCATTTAAAACATTAAGATTTGATATTCCACATCAATAACTGCAGTACATAAATTCTATAAACACTAGGGACAATCATTGTACCACCCTTGTATTATGTAAATTACAGTATGTCTAGTTCACAGAATTTTATATAAGCTTTAGAATAGAATAGAAAAGAAAGGACTTCACTTGATTTCAAGGGCTTAAATCAGACCTGCCAACTTTTATAAATGAAAAATAGTAACACAAAACTGACAACAATCAAATTAATCTGGAAGTTGGTTGATTGGTATGTTTTTTATGCTGTAAATCTGATTGGCTTTTTTTTTCCCGGACAGAGTTCAGACGGTACAGGTTGGATTTGGATTAACCCATGGGTGCAAGTTTGAAATTTGGCCAAGACTGAAAATATTTTGATTTTTCCCCTACCCCCCCCCCCATCTTAACGTACACATATCTACCCGCGAACGCACTACTTACATAAAACTCATCATATTAAATATTATATTCAGTAAAATTAGATTGTTAAAACTAAATTAAAAAATAAAATGCATATCCACGTAAAACATTTATATTTTTATGTAAACAGTATTTATACAATTCTTACAAGAAATTGACATATGAACACACAAGACACATTGTGACACATAATATAGCGAAATACTCAAGAATGTTCTTGATCATTTTTGAAATTTTAAAAATATCTACTATAAATAAAATATTCTTACCTGAAATATGTGCAAATCAAGTTGTCTTTTTCTTGTTTTTTTACAATCTTTAATACCAAAAACAGCTTGAAAAATATTTCATTGTTGTCTACCTACTATTAGGTTACAATAAAACAGTACTACCTCAACTAGTAATTAACATTGTGCCACATATAAATTGTAAAAAAAATGAGCATGAATCAAAAATTTTACAGCTTACTACTATGAGAAGCAACAGATTTATGCAAAAAAGTGCCCAATCATTTCAGGTATAAACATCATACCAAATAAAAGTTTCTTTTAAAAATGTAAAGATTATTTCTGCTAGCATTAAAATTTTTTTACATGTAAAACTCCTTTTAATTTAACAAAATTTAATAGCTATGAAAGAAAAATGTCAATTGGATCCCCCCCCCCCAACTTTATAAAAATAAGTTTATTAGTACTGTGATTTGATGAAAAATAAAGAATACTATAAATAAAACAATATTTCAATTGAAATATAAATTAGGAGAAATACAACAATTTATGATTAAATTTTCTTTTAACTTCAGCTAGCAATAATATATACAAATGTAAAATTCCTACACATTTAATAAATTATTTTAACTGAAAATTTTCCTGTTACTTTAAGAATAATGATCCAGATAATAAACAATAACAAATAAATGTGTTAATTTAAATGCCAAATATTATACAAAAATTTTGCAGCTTACTACTATGTAAAGCAACAGATTTATGCAAAAAAAGTGGCCAATCATTTCAGGTAAAAATATCATACCAAATAAAAGTTTCTTTTAAAAATGTAAAGATTATTTCTGCTAGCATTAAAATTTTTTTACATGTAAAACTTCTTTTAATTTAACAGCTATGAAAGAAAAATGTCAATTGTATAACCCCCCCCCCCCAACTTTATAAAAATAAGTTTATTAGTACTGTGATTTGATGAAAAAAAGAATACTATAAAACAATATTTCAATTGAAATATAAATTAGGAGAAATACAATGATTTATGATTAAATTTTCTTTTAACTTCAGCTAGCAATAATATATACAAATGTAAAATTCCTACACATTTAATAAATTATTTTAACTGAAAATTTTCCTGTTACTTTAAGAATAATGTTCTAGACAATAAACAATAACAAATAAATGTGTTAATTTAAGTTCCAATTAAAAAAAATAAAATAAAAACTTTTAAAAACTTAACTAAAATAAGATATCAAATATTCAATAAGTTAATTCTAAAACTTAAAATGAAATAAGTACATCAAGAAAATCTTATTTTTTTATAAAAAAGTTTGTGATTTTGGGCGATTTTAATTTTGTAAATTTTCGTGTATGATTTGCAGGCACAGATGCATTACTAGCAACTTGAGATAAAGGAGATTGAGTTGATTTATTAGCTTCTTCATTTCTTGTTGGCAATTGTGTAGATGAAGCTAAATTTTGCTTAATTCCCGAATTTAAATTATTGTCAGCAAAAGATGTAATTGTTGTTGTAACTACTTGATTGTCTTGTTTCTTGGGTATATTTTTGGAGACAACTTCCTTTAAATTATTTTTTTTTAATTCTCCATGATTAATGACAGTTTTATGTTTGACATTGTTAGACAAAGTTTCTTTTGGTTCACAAACTTGTTTCTTGGGCTTTTTTCTGCTCTTTAATGTCACTTTAGATTTTTTATTCAAGAAATTTTGATATACATTATAAGATTTGTGAATTGCATTCCGCATTGTTGAGTCTGGTTTGAGATCAACAGATGAAATTTTTCTCCGTCGTAAATTATATTTGATTATAGACAGTGCTTCATAATTTTCAACAGTGAGTGCTGATCTGTCATTAGTTATTATGTCGTCCATAATGTTAAAAGTTCCCTCAATGAGTGGGCCAGAAAAGATAGTTAATATTGCTTTCACTAAATGAGTCAAATATTTAAATTTTAACTCACCATCACTATTTTTAATTTCAAAAATATGCGACCACCAATTATAATCAATGCGGCCATTTTCTGTATAGACATTCAGTTTTTCTAACTCATCAATATCCACATCAACAGTATATTGTCTGCACTCATCCAGCAAAGTTCCTCTATTGGCATTCTCAATAACATTGGGCAATAACAATGAAAGTTTATCAAAAGCAGTAATTGTAGTGCTCTGCTTTCGCTGTGTAGGATCTAAAGCAGTCAAATAAGTTAGAACTTTATTTGTAACAGGCAACTTCTCTAACATGTAACTTGCTGTTGACATATATGCATTTCTCAGTAGTTTATAAAAATGTTTCATCCAATGACACCTCATAGTTTTTACTTTAGGATAGGCATAGCAGCCAACATTTAAATATTCATTGGAAAACTGTTTAGAGATATCATTTACATCAATTTCTAGAAGTTTCTTTACTTGAAATTTTGGCAGAAATTCAGGTTTGATGAATAAAGATAAGAAATCTTTACATATTGAGAATATTTTCGAATGGACTAGATGCAACAAGGGCTTTTCACTCTGAAAAGTCTTTATAAAATTATTGAAATGAGGTAGAATTCCACGGTAAAAATCCAAATAAAAGTTAAACTTTTCAGCTTGTTCAAACATAATACTCATTATAGTCTCTTTTCTATTTTTACCGGCAGCAGTCAAATTCATTTTTGATACATATGTTTGCAGTTGTTTAATGTGTTTTCTTTGCTCATTAGTCACACTTCTAGCGATAAAAATCTTGTTCAGATTATCCTCATTTCTTTTTTGTTCATCCTCATTTAAAAAACTATAATAATAAACAAATAAGGCTTCACGTAATGCATAAATCCTTTCACATACGACAGAAATTTGCAAGAACCTAGATTCAATGTGCCTGAGCAATTGTCTAGGCTGATCAAAATTTAACAAATTTTGTATATCTGAAAATAATGCCTTGGCTTTTGGTGAATCTTGTATATCATAATATACTGCACTTACAAAATTTTCGATAACATTGTCAAAATGTGAAAAGAATTTTTTTGCAGAATTGCTCATAATATGAACAATGTCGCCATGAATATCAAGTAAATTTTCATTTTCTTTCCTTACTAAAGTTTCTACTCCTTTTTTAGTGCCCCTCATAGTTGAACAATTGTCCAGCAAACAACTAACAACATTATTGTAGCTTAGTTTGCATTCACTCATTAATTCAGTCACATTTGAAAAAATATTTTGAGCAGTTGCTAAATTTTCTTTTCGTGACCCCAAAAAGTCGGTCACTACCATTTTTTGTTCCTCGTCATAAAAGCGAACCATAACATTTACCAGTTTATCTGTAGCATTATTGGTTGCTTCATCCACATTCATGGAAAAGAAACTGTTTCTCAATTTATCACTTAATTCCTCCCTCATACACTTAGCTGTCCCATGAGTAGTGATATAAGTTGCACTAGTCCTTGACATCTTTAATTTTGTAAGAGCCTTTTTGTCTTGCGATAAATGTTTGGCTAGATCAACTAGTTTGGGGGCGAGCGAAAATGGTAGGCAATTTTCAGCAAGAAAAGCAGTTACGACGGCTTTTTGATCTGCTATACGATCCGATAACGATGCTGGGGCAGAAATAGGGTCAGCACCGGGAAGAGTGCATGTCAAATCTTGGGCTTTGAAGCGCTTAAGATGTTCCGGATCATTACTATGTTTATGAAGTGCTTTTTTGCCGTTATTGCCATAATTAATCTTCTGCCCACAGAGGAGACAAAAGCAAAATCCCGATTCCGATATCTTCCGGCACCAGTCACTAAATAGTTTGTTATTCTTGTCTATTTCTTTGAGCCATGCCCATCGCCATTTGTTTTTACAAACATCGTTAAAATCTTCATTGATATTAATAAACTTTATGGACGCCATGGTAAAAATAACATATTACCACTATTGGACAAAAAGTTAGCACAGTAAACACGCAAAGAATAATCCACGAGGTTCACGCTAAGATACGGTCTACCACATGGAACATGCGCCACCACCACAAGCATCATAATAAACATAAACGGAAGAATGTTGCCATTCTAAAGATAAAAAAGAATGCCTAGCGTTGAAAAACCATGGAAGAAAGAATATATATCATCCTTTTCCGATATGAAAAACAGCTTTACCCACAACTTCTAGCCCTATCATGAAGCAACCAATCACAGTAAACTACAACGCAGATTTCCCAACGTGAAAAAACGCGAAAAGAAAGCTGATTGGTTACTTGCAAGACGAGCTTCCAAACTTTTAAGCTCTACTGTCGATGCTTGTCGAGAACTGGTCAGCGAGAGAGAAGAAAGAAATTTCTCTCCCCGACCGTAAGGGTGATTCATAGGCTAAAAATAGAACTCTGAACGCAGAAGGAAGGGGGAACATAGCGGGCTAAAGATAAAGAAAGAAACGTGTTTTTAAGAGCAGAATTAGCGTTTGTAATACATTTTTAAAACGATTTTTTTAATTTTTTTTTTTTTTTTTGGAATTGAAAATAAAGAAAATGTATCCATTTTTTCCGTCTCAATTTCCGTCTCGATAATTTTACCAAGACGGAAATCCGTCCTGAGACGGAAGAACTTGCACCCATGGATTAACCAGATATTTCAAAAAGTTGGTATGGTATATATACTCTTAGATTAAAAACCTGTGTGTGTTGATATGTTATGCTTCCTAAAAAGGATGCAGAGTTGCAAGATTTGGTATGGAGGTTCTTCTGTATCTGAAGTTATAAACATTGAAGCCAATTTTGATGATTTTTTTTTTTTTTTTTTTACTTTAAGTCAGTTCTACATTAGTATTAACCTGGGCTCGAAATATAGCGTTCCCGGGATCCCGGGGAACCCAGAAATCCTTTCTGGGAACGCATATTTTATCACTAAGGTTCCCGGCCGGGAACCTAACCTTTTGCTGTGGGCTAGAAATGCTGCGGACGCATTATAACGCGTAAATTAAACAAAAAATCGGCAAAAAAAAAATAGCTCTTAAGCGGCCCGGGAGATGCATAATTTCGTCAAAATATTACGGGAAAAGCCCGAATTTTAACAAAAGAATCGCAGAAAAAACACAAATTTCATTAAAGGATCACAAAAAAGGGAAAATTTCGTTACGAAATTGCGTAAAAGCGGCACATGTCGTTAAAAAAACCATGGAAAACAAATTTTGTCAAAATATCGGGAAAAACGGCAAATTTTGTCTAAAAATATCTAAAAGAAAACAGATTTTGTTCAAAAATCGCATGAAGCATCGCAAATTTCATTAAAAAATCCCCAAAAAAGCAAATTTTGTAAAGATTTTCTTTTTCATTAAAACATCCCGATAAAACGGCAAGTTTCCATAAAACATCGCAATAAAAGGCAAATTTCTTAATAAAAAAAAAAAAAAAAAAAAAAAAAAAAAAAACCCCGAGAAAAAAACGGCAAATTTCGTCAAAAAATCGGGAAAAACTGCAAATTTCATTAAGAAATCGTAAAAATCAACAAATTTTGTTAAAAAATCATGGAAAACAACAAATTTTGTCCAACGGACAACATGAAAAGACAACACATTTCATCAAAAAATTGTGAAAATGCTCCAAAATTCGCCAAAAAATCGTGCGAAATAGCACAAATTTCATTACAAAATCACGAAAACGGCAAATCTCGTTAAAAAAATTTGAAAAACAGCAGATTTCGTTAAAACATCGCGATAAAACGGCAAATTTTGTTAAGATACTCATACATAAATTTTTTCGGGAACTTATACTTTTCATCTGGGAACCTATATTTTTCATGTAGGTTCCCAGCTGGGAACCTTAAAATTTTCAGAAGCTTAAAATTTCGGAAGCAACCAATCACAGTAAACTACAACGCAGATTTCCCAACGTGAAAAAACGCGAAAAGAAAGCTGATTGGTTACTTGCAAGACGAGCTTCCAAACTTTTAAGCTCTACTGTCGATGCTTGTCGAGAACTGGTCAGCGAGAGAGAAGAAAGAAATTTCTCTCCCCGACCGTAAGGGTGATTCATAGGCTAAAAATAGAACTCTGAACGCAGAAGGAAGGGGGAACATAGCGGGCTAAAGATAAAGAAAGAAACGTGTTTTTAAGAGCAGAATTAGCGTTTGTAATACATTTTTAAAACGATTTTTTTAATTTTTTTTTTTTTTTTTGGAATTGAAAATAAAGAAAATGTATCCATTTTTTCCGTCTCAATTTCCGTCTCGATAATTTTACCAAGACGGAAATCCGTCCTGAGACGGAAGAACTTGCACCCATGGATTAACCAGATATTTCAAAAAGTTGGTATGGTATATATACTCTTAGATTAAAAACCTGTGTGTGTTGATATGTTATGCTTCCTAAAAAGGATGCAGAGTTGCAAGATTTGGTATGGAGGTTCTTCTGTATCTGAAGTTATAAACATTGAAGCCAATTTTGAGGATTTTTTTTTTTTTTTTTTTTACTTTAAGTCAGTTCTACATTAGTATTAACCTGGGCTCGAAATATAGCGTTCCCGGGATCCCGGGGAACCCAGAAATCCTTTCTGGGAACGCATATTTTATCACTAAGGTTCCCGGCCGGGAACCTAACCTTTTGCTGTGTGCTAGAAATGCTGCGGACGCATTATAACGCGTAAATTAAACAAAAAATCGGCAAAAAAAAAAATAGCTCTTAAGCGGCCCGGGAGATGCATAATTTCGTCAAAATATTACGGGAAAAGCCCGAATTTTAACAAAAGAATCGCAGAAAAAACACAAATTTCATTAAAGGATCACAAAAAAGGGAAAATTTCGTTACGAAATTGCGTAAAAGCGGCACATGTCGTTAAAAAAACCATGGAAAACAAATTTTGTCAAAATATCGGGAAAAACGGCAAATTTTGTCTAAAAATATCTAAAAGAAAACAGATTTTGTTCAAAAATCGCATGAAGCATCGCAAATTTCATTAAAAAATCCCCAAAAAAGCAAATTTTGTAAAGATTTTCTTTTTCATTAAAACATCCCGATAAAACGGCAAGTTTCCATAAAACATCGCAATAAAAGGCAAATTTCTTAATAAAAAAAAAAAAAAAAAAAAAAAAAAAAAAAAAAAAAACCCCGAGAAAAAAACGGCAAATTTCGTCAAAAAATCGGGAAAAACTGCAAATTTCATTAAGAAATCGTAAAAATCAACAAATTTTGTTAAAAAATCATGGAAAACAACAAATTTTGTCCAACGGACAACATGAAAAGACAACACATTTCATCAAAAAATTGTGAAAATGCTCCAAAATTCGCCAAAAAATCGTGCGAAATAGCACAAATTTCATTACAAAATCACGAAAACGGCAAATCTCGTTAAAAAAATTTGAAAAACAGCAGATTTCGTTAAAACATCGCGATAAAACGGCAAATTTTGTTAAGATACTCATACATAAATTTTTTCGGGAACTTATACTTTTCATCTGGGAACCTATATTTTTCATGTAGGTTCCCAGCTGGGAACCTTAAAATTTTCAGAATTTTCAAGCCCTGGTATTAACTACATTCCTAATTTATGTTTTACATTTTTCACAGCCTTTTTTTTTTTTTGGACAAAATGTGTTTTTTCCAATCTTTTGAAAAAATTCATATTTCTGATCTTTTGAGAAAATTAGCATCCCCTCCATGATTCTTTGATGAAATTAAATGTTCTTCTGCGATGAATTGGTGATTTTATATATATATATATATATATATATATATATATACATATACACACACACACAGCCATTTGTTGATAAGGGATATTTTTGCACAACCAATAAATAAAATGAGATCTTTTTATGATCCGTTAACAAAACTCACTACTTGTTTCGGCAACCTTCTGATGAAGTTTGGAATATTTTCCCCCCTTCAATTGTTTATGCATGTATGTGCGAGGGAGGGGGTGGCACAATATTGACTTTTCCTCCCCAAAGTAACCAATTGAAGAAAATAGGTATTTCTTTCTGAGATTTTTGAATGTTGTGATATTTTTTCATGACAAGTTGAAAAACTTTTCAAACTGAACCCCTACTGATAAACAAAAAATTGAATTTCTTTTATAAATATTTACAGAAAAAAGATTAACTTGTGGCTAACAGTCGTTAAGGTTTTATGTTAGAGCTGCTAGTTAATCAGAAAATTTCTCTCAATAATGTTAATTTGATGGGCATTGGACAGATTTTTATTTAAAATATCTCCTCAGCAAATCAAAACTATTAAACTTTCTTCTGTGTATTCTTAATGGATGTCACCTGTGGGTAAATATTGCTAAAATTTATCCTGAATTTTAGATAAAATGTTCAAATTTTATTCCCAGTTTGTCAGTTAATAAAATATTAAATTATGCATAATTTAAGAAATATTTTTACAATTAAGAAAAAAAGGTGACATCCTGTAAGAACATGATATTGAAAAAAAAAGAAGCTTAAAATGTATTTTATCTGGGGACAAGTTTTAAACATAAGAATACATCACGCCTAGAGATTCAACATTGCCGAGGGAAATCCAGAAGATTTTTTTCATTTTTTCAGAACAGATATGCCTCCAAAAAATATTCTGCACAAACTGAAAGAGCACTAAATAAGTTTTTTTTTTTTCTTTTTTTTTGGGGGGGGGGGGGGGGGGAGTGAAAATCAGTTTTAAATTGGTTTTTATAGAATATTTTTTTTTAATTTTCAAATCGAGAAAATTAGGATTTTTTTGTGTTATTAAATGCTAAAAAAAAGTAATGTTTTGTGCTGTATTCATAATTTTTTTTATATGCATAATGTTAAAGAAATGTTTCTAAATTCTTTCATAAATGAGTAAATCAGTTATACCTAACAAGAAATTTAAGCTAATCCATGCAAATTATTAAAATTCTAAAGGCACTGGCATATAAACTAAAAGTGCTAAAAGATTTTTATATTGATAACAGCATTTCCCTCCCCCCAAAATTTAAACCCATTATAAACAAATAAAAAACAGAAGAAACTACAGTACTATTAAATATATAATTCTTAGCACAGAGAAATAAGAAAAGGGAAAGCTAATTACAATTAACTGCAGGTCAGTGTTTGAAGAGCTAATATAAATAATTCAAGTATTCTAAATAATTCAAGTAGAGGCAGAATACAAAATCTACAAACTGTAAACATGGGTGAAAGAAAAAATGTAACAAGTCATATGCTTCAATAGCATGCATATATAGCTAATGAAAAATAAAAGAATTTTATGAGAAGACTGAAAACTTCATTCATGACTGCAACTAAAGCTTTAATTCCACAAAACTATGGAAAGAAAAATAGATTGAAAAAGACTTTCTAATGCAACACAGACATAAGAAAAAAAATGTGCCATATTTTTGTGCTTTTTAAATACACTATAAAATGGTTTAAAACAAGCACACTTAGTATGAAATTCTCTGACAATTACAGTATGAAACCATTTATCCAGAAACCTACCTGGAAAATCAGTTATCCAGAATGATATTTCTAATAAACTGATGTTAGAATTTTTTTTAGAAAAGTGTCATACACTGCCAGTTTAACATACACATTGCTTGAAACAATTGTATAGTTTGATAGCATGTATAGTTATAGATGTTTTCATTTTTATGCAGAGAAAACAGAAGAATTTTTGTTCCCAAGGAATTCCCATAAATTACCTTTTTTTAAACTCTAACATTTGGTTTTACTTGCATCTAATTCTCAGTTCATGTAATCTAATAATTTAAAATCAGAAGTAATACCACAACCACACATATTCCGTAAAACTTATCAAATGGATGCTGCTTTAATGCCCAACCAGTTAACCGGAAAAACCAGTTATCCGCATATATCGGACCCCAACCATTCTGGATAAATGGTTTTGTACTGTATAGATAGGTTTAAAAAAATTATATTTTCATTTTCTCCCCTTTCCAAATGCACTGGATTTTAGAATTGTTAGCAATACAGGAGAAAGAAATTACCAGATTCTAAATAGTTATTTAAAGAAAATTTTAATGTAATGTGAAAATAGAAAATTGAAGATTGTAAAATAATGCAAATGTAATATCAGGGCTCCCAACACATTTTATGTCGCAAAAAGGGGGAAAGGGGACCATTTTTCTTTAAAAAGGGGACTTTGGGGGACCTTTTTTTTAAAAAGGGGACCTTGGGGGACCATTTATTTTTATTAAAAATGTTAGCATTTTTTTTTTTTTTTTTTTTTTAACATTACAATAAACATGTTAGTTAACTTTATAAGGATATCATTAAACAATTTCAAATATTGTTGCAGAAATTGTACAATTATATTTGAATACAATTAAATATTCTACTGCAAGAAGTGAAAAAGTAGTATAACATTTATCTTGAAAATTTTCTTTTAAAAGAGCCTGTACTTGTAATTCAAAGGTCTTGATTTTTTTTTAATATTTACAATAGCAAACTGATTTTCATTAAAATTAAAAGTAATTTTAGCTAAAATGTATCTAACAAATTTATTATCAGAATATATTTAGCCATTAAGTATTTAAGGCAAAAATTTCTTGAAATAAAAAACAATCTGTTCAAAAATGTCACAATTATGTAAATATCAAATACTTACAAGAAAAAAAAAAAAGGCGTTTATAAAATAACTATATACAAAACAACAAGCAATTCCAAAATGTTACTGAAAAACTATGATTCTTCTGACAATAAATATATATACAGAGAGAGGGAGAAAAAAATAGTGTGTTTTGTCAGTCTGTCACGGAAAAAAACATTAAAAATTTCGATAAATAATCGCCCTTCCCCCACCAAAATAATAATAATCGCAGAAAAAATTGCTAATTCTGTTAAAAGATCCTGGGGAGGGGGGGGGGGACAAATTTTGCAAAAAAATTGTGGAGAGAAGAAAAAAAAAAAAATCCAGAAAATTTCAAGATCGAAAAAAAAAAAAAAAAAAAAAAACTTGTTTTTTTATTGCATCTAAGTTTTTCTCAAAGAAACAAAACAAACATATCAACCTCCTCAAATGTGCGCGTTAAGGTTAAAAGGCCATATGCCACTGGATTGATCATTCTGTTGGATAAAGAGCAGATGTTAATAAAGTCATTATCAAGTGTGTTTATCTTTTACTTCAATCAAAAGAAAACCAAGTTTCATGTTTGCTTCTATTGTTATTATAAATATGTACTTGAGTGATTTTATTAGAAGTAGAATATATGAAGCTTCAAATAAACATATCACGTCAACTTTTTTTTTTTTTTTTTTTTTTTTTTTTTTTAAATGCCATTTTTTAACTTTTCAGTTTTTGATTAAAATCTTTAATTAACCGTCAATCATTATGTAAAATTACACCAGAATATATCGATATACATAATGTCTAGTTAGTTAAAAGAATTTAAGTGCATTTGATAAAATTTAAAGTTAATAAAATTGAAATTGACAAAATGTCCAGAATTTGAATGCTCGGAGTTTTGAGGTTCAAATGCACAGAATAAAGTCTTAAAAATCCGATATCCAAACTTCGGAAATCAAACAAAGTCCAGACGTTTTGCTAACTATTTTTATTATTATTTTTTAAAATATACATTTTAAAAAAACATTTTAAATTAGGAATTTTTAAAACCGGATCTAAAACCTCTCTACTCTTAAAATTATTTTTAAACAATAAAGATATTCATACTTTTTTCATACCACATATCTGGTTTCGGCAAAATGATCTTACGATCTGTTCTTCCGTAATGCCCGCGACAGAGGTGATTCTGGATGATTTTTTTTTTTTTTTCGGAAATTCGCATCGCATTTTCGGAAATCATCGCATTTCGGGGGGGGGGGGGGGGGGGGGGGGGGGGGGGGGGTCGTGAGTCGTCCCCCCCCCGATCTTCAGACAAAATCGGCGTTTTCCCGCTATCTTCAGACGAAATCAGCAATATTTTAGCAAAATCGGCAATTTATTGCGTTCTATCGGCGGTTTTTCCGCGATCTTTTGACGAAATCGGCGTTTTTCCATGTTTTTTAAAGTGAAATCATCGTTTTTCGACGATCTTTAGACAAAATTTGCATTTTTACGAGATTTTTTCTCGAAAACGGCGTTTTATTTCCGCGATCTTTTGACGAAATCGTCGTTTTTTCTCTGATCTTTTGATGAAATCGGCGTATTTTTTCAAATATTCTTTTGACAAAATATTTTTAAGCGATCTTTTATCGAAATCGGCGTTTTTTCCCGCGATCTTTTAACGAAATCGGCGTTATATCCGCAATCTTTAGACAAAAGCGGCGTTTTCCCGTGGTCTTCAGAAGAAATCAGCGTTTTATCTGCGATCATGGGTGCAAGTTTGAAATTTTGCCAAGACTGAAAATATTTTTCCGCCACCCCCCCCCCCCCACTGAGTGAGAACATGAGCACGTAACTCGTGTTTTTTTTCCCACGACCATATGACGAAATTAGTTTTTCCCCCAATCTTTCAACAAAATTTGCGACTTTTCTACGATTTTGAACAGAATCTTATGATTTTCTACTATTTTTCACCGAAATTTGCGATTTTTCTACAGTTTTCAGCAGAAATCTGCGATTTTCGATAAAATCCAAGTATTTTATACGATCTTTTGACGAAATTCGCGTCTTTTTCGTGATCCTTTGACAGAAATCTCGTCTTTTTCGCGTTCCTTGGATAGAAATAGCATCTTTTTTGCAATCTTTTGACAAAAATCACGTTTTGTCTGCTATCATTTGATGAAAATCGTAGGGTTTTTTTTTTGCGATCAAGTCATGGAAATCGCGTTTTTTTCTCGATATTTTGGCAAAATTCGCATCTTTATTGCGATCCTTTGACAAAAATTGTACATATTTTGTATTCTTTGACCGGAAATAGCATCTTTTTCGCGATCCTTTAACACAAATCACATCTTTTCACGATGCTTTGACAAAATTCGCATCTTTTTCACGATCATTTGATAAAAATCGCGTTTTTCCTGCAATCATTTGATTAAAATTGTGGAATTTTTGTGATCATTTGATGGAAATCGCGTCTTTTTCTCGATTCTTTGGGAAAATTCGCGTCTTTTCCACAATCCTTTGACGAAATTCACATCTTTTCCACGATCCTTTGACGAAATTCACGTCTTTTCCACGATCCTTTGATTAAATTCACGTCTTTTTGCGATCCTTTGACAAAAATTGCCTCTATTTAGTACTCTTTGACTGGAAATAGCATCTTTTTCGCGATTCTTCGACGAAAATAGCGTCTTTTTTTGCGATTCTTCGACGGAAATAGCGTCTTTTTTGAGATTCTTCGACGGAAATAGCGTCTTTTTTTCCGATTCTTCGACGGAAATAGCATCTTTTTTCGCGATTCTTCGACGGAAATAGCACCTTTTTTCGCGATTCTTCGACGGAAATAGCATCTTTTTCGCGATTCTTCGACGGAAATAGCATCTTTTTTGCGATTCTTCGACAGGAATTGCATTTTTCTGCAACCTTTTGACAGAAAACTCATCTTTTTTGCGATCATTTGACAGAGGGCGCGTCTATTTCTCAATCTATGACCGAGATGACGTCTTTTCCGCGATCTTTTAACAGGAATCGCGTTTTCTTCACAAGCTTTTGACAAAAATCGCGCCTTTTTTCACAATTCTTTGATGATATTAAAGTGCTTTTCGAAATTTTCCGACAGAAATAGCGTGTTTTTCGCAATCCTTCGACAGGAATAGCGTTTTTTCCGCAAGCTTTTGACAAAAATAATGTTTTTTCCCGTGATCCTTTGATGAAAAGCTCATGTTTTTCGCGATCCGCTTCCGTCCTCTGAGATTTTTCCGTCTCCTTTCCGTCCTCGGGAATTTTTAAAAGACGGAATTCCGTCTCAGGACGGAAAAACTTGCACCCATGTCTGCGATATTTAGTGAAATTGCCGTTTTTTCCGCGATCCGCACAGGAAATTCGCGTTTTTTATCGATCTTTTGACAAAGTTAGTTTACAAAAACATTGACGAAATCGTCGTTTTTCCACGAAATATTGACGAAATGTATGATATTTCGGCGATCCTTTTACGAAATTTGCATTTCTACGTAATTGTTTTTTCCGCGCAAAACCTTACAAGTTGGCAACTATGCGGAACTGATAACCCAATTTCAAATTTCCGGAAGAGGATGCCTTAAATTTTCAGAAATTTCGGACGAGAATCACCCCTGGCTCGTTATGCGATCCAGTGTTGAATTCATGGGGGAGGGGGGGGGGGGGTATTCCTACTCAGAGCAATGAAATTTCCCCTACTGACAAATTTGAGTTTATGTTTTGAATAGTGAAAAAATACAACCCCCCCAGAGTCGCAGAAATTCCTACAAAAAAGTCTGAATTCAACACTGCGTGACACGCGCATCAATGCGGCTGTGATGATTCATAACTATTATTTTTTTTTCTTATTTAACTATTCAAATTTTATTCTTTTAAACATATAAAAGTTTCCGTTAATGTGTTAACAAATTTACATTGCTTAAAAGTGCAGAAAAAAAATCTGTTAAGGTAGTTGAAAGCAAACAAAACAAGAAATGGAATGAAAAACCAACTTCCCCCCCCCCATATTTTCTAAGTAAATTGACAGATTTCTTTCAAATTTTCAACAAGTTGTAATAATAGTAAATTAGGCAGTTTAACAAATATTTATTAAAATATAACAAGTTAATAAAAAGTTACGACGCCTGCTGAAAATACCCAATTAACAGAAGCTGCCAAGAAAAAAATAACCATCTGTGGTTTGTTTTCGTTTTTTTTTTTTTTTTTTTTTTTCCTCACCACTTTATTAAGTGACATCCGAAGTCGAATGTTAACGCAATCAGATAATTTTCTTTAGGTGGATAATATGTTTTGCCATGCAAAGTAATCATGGATAGATTTATTATTTCTTTTTAGCTAACGATTTAGGGAGGGAAAAAACTACAGGACAGGAACTGAAGTTCGTTTATAGAATAAAAGAGAAAGGTTATCACCGAAAAATCGAAATTAGTGAAGCAGCGCAAAATAACTGACACGTTCAGTGTAAAATGCACAAAGAAAAATTAAGGCTGCGAGCGAATAGCACTACTTTTTATTACACTAACAGAGCAATAAATCTATCTTTGTTTCCGAACGGAACAAAGGTGAAACCCCTTTAAAAGATTTTTGAGGGACTGACCCCTACCAAATTGAGAAAGGAAGGGAAAGTTTAATCTACCCCATCTTCAGTCGTAAAGCTGTCAACTGATTTCGAGTTCTCTCTTGAAGTTCAAAATTTCACTGAAAAAGCAATTTATACACCAAAGCGCCGACACGAAAGATCAAAAATAGCGACGACTGACCGCAAGAAGTTAGTGCTATGTGTCTGGTCCTTAAGTTTGCTATCTAAAATTTGAGGCATTGGCTAGTTTTTATTTACTTTATATATAAACCCTAAAATACTTACTTTTGTTTTTATTATTTTTAAGAGTTATCTTTTTGATTGGTTGTTGAGTTTAAAACCTAATAGCAGACAGCTATAACTTAGCGAACATACCATTTTTTGGGAGAAAATGTGAATGTTTTTCCACACCCCCTAAAGAAAAACAGATAAACGCAACTCCAATGTTTTTTTTTTTTTTCTTTCAGATAGGTGAAAAAATAAATCTGAAAGCAATGTATCTTTAAAAGTTTAATTTCCTACTCTTATGGAATTATTATAGTTAGAAAATAATATATATTTTTAAAATCAGGAAATTAATAAATCTTGATTACAATTTTAAAAGAATGAAAACGGAATTTCGCTAAAGTAAAAAAGTTATTTCGCAAAAATTAATAAGGTATCCCTTTGTCTCTCTCCAGAGGGGTATCTACATCTTACGATGCAAATATGGAAAAAGAAAGTGCGATCGGCATAGTTTATTTTGTTAATGTGAGAAACATGCTTGTCAAATTATAATATTTAGTATATACTTACTTTTTCTTCTTTTTTTTTTTTTTTTATCTCTTTCACATTTTTTTTCTTTTTCATCAGCAATAAGAATCCATGAGACTAATTAATTCAATAGCAGCCTATTGTTACTGAAATAAAGTACTTTTAAAAAGTAAAAGCACCTGCGAACGAGTCACGTGACCACATTGGGATGAAACGGTAACGATTCCAATCACAAGAAAAGGGGGATTAATGAAATCACAATATGATGAGTGGCTGGTTCCATTTGACTTCAAAACGCTAATTCATTGCTTAATAGGGAGGGGGTGGAAGTGTTCTTTACTTTATTTTCATGCCTTAAAGAATGTGTGAATTTAGACATTGAAGGAGCATGAAACATCAGCATTCATCACAAATTTGCCGTTTTCTAAAAAAAAAAAAAAAAAAAATTGTTTTCTAAATGAACAATTTTTTTGTTTTTTAGTCATTGAAAGCGGACTAAGCGGACCAAAACACATAAAAGCGGACCAAAGCGGACCTTTTTCTAAAAAGCAGACTTTCGTGGGAAAAAAGGTACCATTAATGAGGGTAATTACTTAAACTTTTCAAATATACAGCTGATATTAAAAGCATTTTTTTTAAATCCCTCACCCCAACCACTTCGAGGAAAAAAAAAAAAAAATCTTGCTCTTGTGGTTGCAATAGCTCGTCGAGAATTTTCCCTAACCAAACATTTCAGTCATCATAAGTCTATTAAACTTGATGAAAGGAAAAACTTAGCTCTTGCTTACTGAACACTTCCTGCATCATTCAGCTATCATCAATTGACCAATAAGAGCAGCAGGAGTGTACAAGTTTTAACCATGTGGGTTTAGGCAGGCTTTAACAGTCTTTTTCAAAATCATTTTCGACCACTGAAATTCACTAAACAATTTACTGTTAAAATGTTTTATCAGCATATGTTAAAACTAAGTTACCAGTTGTTAAAAATGTCATAAGTAACATAACATCAGCAAACATGAAAAAGACATACAAAAGAACAAAGAAATTTATGGTTCTGCAGTTACGGTTAAGAATTAGTCATGAGTTGTTAAAAAAATATAAAAGTTTGGTATGGCTACAGTAATAATCATTTTAATTGCAATCCACTATTACAGTAGACTCCCTCAAATCCGCACTCTTAAAATCCGCAACTCTAAAATCCGCACATATTTTACGGGTGTAAACAATGAAACAGTCAGTTCAGATGTAGGTGCAAAATTTCACTTTTTTAGTTTTATATCAATTCCATACATTTTTTTATTTGTAATTTTTGTTAAGGTTATTGAATTGATGTTTTTTCATGAAGAAAGAATAATTTATTTCTGAAAAAATAAAGATAGTGCTGATATCATTGGTAATCACAATCTTACCACATATACTTATGTATTATAATCAAGCTTTTTTGGTTATTAAGTCTGGCTAAACCGGAAATAAAGTTTCATTATTTTATGATCCTGATGTGAATTAGATATGTACCTTTATGAGGCAAGTTTCATTGAATAATTTAGGAAAAACACATTTCCTCTTTTATAATGAATATTTAATTGTACATTATTGATTATTAACTTGATATTTCCTTTTAGCATTTTAATCATTTTTAAAAATATCTAATTTTTTATTATTTTAGTTTATTGCTTATTTTAATATTTTAGTATATTGTATGCATTCATTGTACTTTTGATTTCATTATTAATTACATTCAAATTATTTTTTTAAAAAATGTAAAAAAAGCAATGACCAGAAATCCGCAAAACCTCTGGTCCCAAGCTGTGCGGATTTAAGGGAGTCTACTGTTTATTCTTTGTTTTAATGTTAAGATTTATATTTTAACCTGCAATTCATGGTTTTATTTTTTTTATGCAATTTGTTTTTATTTTGACAATTGCATAGTCCATTTTTTAAAATTTTTAACTTTCTTATTGTATTTTACATAGAAATATTTTGCTCATTAACTTGTCACTGTATAATTTTTTAACTGCACTGTTACTTTAATTACTTAAGTTACTTTTAATTGCAAAGAAAAAATAATTATTAAAATTAAGACTAATTGTTACAGTTTATGACCACTTTTGACCAACTTATACTGTTAAAACCATTTTTATCCAGTGTCCTGGTCAAAATGAATTATTACTGGTTAAAATTACAACCCTGAGGAACAAAGCCAGAAATTAAAGAACCCCACAAAAATTTTGAAGAACCTCTTTACTGATACACAGCAAGCTGGGCGAACACATTTATAAAATGTTTTTATTATCGTACCCTGTGGATACAACTATTTCAGGAACCATGATTCCAAACCGATTGTTAAACTTTCTAATGAATTTTTCATGAAATTGTAAAAATGTGCACCATATCTATATGATCAGCAACCATTCACTTTAGAAACAGTATTACTAAAGTCACATCTTTCTCTTCTCATCCTTTCAATCCATAATCCACTACAGCATATCATTTAGACCAAAAAGGAAAATAATTTCACAATTTTTCTTCTTGAAATAATGCAAGAGGCATATTTATTAAACATTCAATATCTTATCTATGAAAGCTTATCTTTTATTATTTATTGTAATTAATAAATACAAACAGGAAAAAATTCTATGCTCTGGTGTACTTGAGGAGCAAAGTGGCAAGAGTTAAGCATTTGTCAGTTTTAGTCATATTACGAAGATAGGATTTATTGAAGGAAGATAAAGGCAAAATGGTCCAAATTTATCATTAATATAATAAAGGAAATCTTGAAAAAAAGAACAGAAATGTTACTCTTCATAATGGATAATTTTGGAAACCACGGACAACACCAGTTATTTTTAAAACATTGAGTATCTCTTTTTTTCCCATTAAAATATAGCAAAACTTTTGTTTGGAATTAGCCATACAAATCTTAGTCACCTGTAAACAATTAACCAAACTATTTTGATAAATAGCTTTTTAATATCTGCCAGATGAAAATACAGAGGATAAAATGCGGAAATTATGTAAGAAGATAATTATGATTCCATTAACTGTTACAATAAACTGGCAAGTCAGACAGAAAAATACTAGAATTTGAAATAAACATTAATTAAAATAATGATGACTCTAGAAAAAAGGCCTTTAAGACAGGAATGTTTCAAAAATATTATTCTAAAATAGGATACATTTTTTCAAAAAAGAAAAACTATTCTAAAAAATGGCAATTATCAAAAAGGGCACACTTGTACTTTTTTCACCAAAAATATTTTGGTAATATTTTATAACTGGTTTATTTAGTCTCCTAGAATTTGAGATACTTTCCCGGTATCAACTGAATTGCCAAGGAGCATATAGGAAGTGTTAAAATGGCCCATCAGATGCACCAAAAGAATCTCCAGGTGCAGGAAAGAAAAAGGGCTGCTAGGTGCTATACCTTGCTGAGCATTTGCTTCTTCTTGCCATAAATATAAGTCAACTTGTAGAACAAAAAACAAATTTTAGCTAATATAGTGAAAACAAGAGAATTACTAGATTGCTTTACTTTTAAACAATTTCACTTTGTATGTGAAAGTTTTAAAATGTTAAAAATGACTTGTTTACTTTGTTTTAATGTTTGAACATTAACTTATTTGATAAATTTCTAAAAGACAAAATAAATTTTATAGCTTACCGATAGCACACAGTGTCATCTACATCTGCAGAATTGCCTCCTTCTGGACAGTCTCGACTAATGTGACCGGAATCTCCACAAGAGTAACACTTCCTATCATCTCGTTCTCCTCCAGGGCAATCTCGTGCAACATGGCCGGATTTTCCACAGTTATAACACTAAAGAATAACACAGAATTAAAATAATGCAGTCATTGTATTCAGCAATTTTAATAAATAATAATTTTTAAAAACTTACAGTAACTTTACGCTCATCATTGTCACAATCTCTGCTAATATGGCCAGATTTACCACATGAATAGCATGTCTTGTCATTTTCTCGGCATTCTCTTGCAAAATGTCCACTACGGCCACAATTGTAACATGAAGCTGTAACAATGTTTTCCAATATTAATATAAAATTTGGTGCACAAAATTACAAAGAATAACAAAATAAAAACAGCATGGTTGAACAGGACTACTTGCTGAACTCAAAATATAAATTTAGTATATATTTCTATAACGTTTATCAAAAAGAAAAAGAGGATACTTTTCGGTTAGCCAGATGACAGTGTTATACATACATATATGTAAATACACATAATATGTATATAAATGTGTATATAAATACACATGTGTACATATTATACATAAAACAAGATATATATGCATGCATAAAACACTGGCAATAAATAACTAATCAATAACAACAGAAAAAAATTCAAATTATTTTCCACAGATGCCATGATATAGACTCCAGAACATGGGTGCAAGAAATCCATCCAAGTCAAGACTGAAATCTTTTCTGAGCATTAGAAATAACTAAATACAAAAGGGTTAGATTTCTAAACCTTACATTACGGCTAAAAATTGATCTCTTACAATTAAAGAAAAAGTTATTAAATGTTCTTGATGGTACAAATGCTATTATTTAAGTCTATAAAGTAGAATTTTGAGTTAGTCAAAAATAAACTGAAAAATAGACTGAAATAAGTCCCGAGACTGAAGGTTTTGCACCCATGCCCCAATAGCAGAAAATATGTTAAGTGACAGTGACAAATACTTTAGGGGCAGAATATAATCTGCAGGTAAATTGTTTTACAAATAAAATTTTAGTTAAATCACTCACCAGTGATGTCTAACCATTTCATTCAGGGTTGCCACTCTAATCTTAAAAATAATTCCCTGTGTTTTCCCTGTACTGCAAAGCGTTTATTCTATGTTGAGTGTGCAAAAATATATGCGTGTATGTATGCTAATTAGACAATTTACTAGGGATGCACCGAATAGTGATTTTGGCCGAATACCGAATATTCGGCCGACAGCTGAACTGAATACCGAATATTCGGCAAGCCGAATAGTAATTGTTGGGCCGAATACCGAATATTCGGCTTTCCAAATACTTTTTATATTTCAAAGTTTAAAGTTATTAAAATGTTATTTTTTAAAACAATTTTACATAATATTTAATAAGAGTAACTTATATTTTGATAAACAAGAGCTTTTTATAAGAACATTTAGCATTGAAAAAATTCTGCCTTTATTTTTTAAGTAGTACAATTATGAGACTTTTTTAATAAATAAAATTTTAAATTTTAAATTTCAAGATTTCTTCTACGAATTGAAATAAACATTTTAAAATCACAGAGGAATAATGAAAAAAATGATTGAAGAAAAACTGTACAGTCTCATAATTGTTCTTTTTAAATAATTCAAGGCAAATTTTTTTCAATATAAAATATGTATACTTTCAACTTAATTATGAATAAAGGAATGTCTAGCTCATAGTTCTTTTCTTATGAATGGTGGCATTTTCAATCCTTCCCACCATATCATATTTTACTGAAATCAAAGCATGTGAGTTAAAAATCTAGTTATGATATCTTATTTATTGTTAATGCAAGAAACGAAAACACAAGTTTGACCTAGAGTGAGATAAAATACAATGTACTTATGACTCAATAAGTTGATTATGATTATGGTTTCATGAAAAAAAATTGTCTGTCCTGATAGCTATTACTAATCTCAAAAGTTTTTCTTTCTTGTTTAAGGACTTTCATTTGGGAAAAGCAAAAAACAGATTATTTACTAAATAAAATTTAGGAACTTGCATCTGCATTCGCATCATTTATTCCTAAGTAGAATCCTAATAAATCACCATTTTAAGCCTTCTCATGGTCAATTTCCTTAAGTTATACTTTACAAACAGCAAATAAATAATGTAAAAGCATTCTATTTTATTTAAATATGATTTGCTTTCTAATTATATTAAATATATTTATAAATTGACAGTTAAAAGTAGAAATTGTGAAAAGTTTTTAAAAATGTGTTTTAAAAGGCTATATTAAGTATTGGATTTGGCCGAATACTTTGGTATTCGGCCAAACCGAATATTCGGCAGGCCGAATAGCTTGATATTCGGCCTAACCGAATATTCGGTAACATGGCCGAATACTGAATAGATACCGAATATTCAGTGCATCCCTACAATTTACCATTACCCAATTAATTGAACAAATATAATACAGAGTTTCCCACAGGTTTAAAAAGGGGCAGGGCGATACTGCTCTGAAAAGGGCACTTTTTTTTTATTTTTAAGGGCACTTATATAGAGTTTAATCTAGAATCTAGTGGTTCAAAAAATCGTAAAAACAAAAATTTTGTCAAAAAATAGAGAAAACACAAAGATTTAGCCCCCCTCCCCTCTCCAAAAAAGATGGCCTATTTTGCTAAAAGATTGTTCTGATTTATTGAAAAGAAAAAAAAAAAAGAATAGAATACTTTTCTTGAATAAAGGATGCTTTCAGGATTCACATTTAAAAAGTTTTGGACAGTCAAAAGAGGATTGTGAACAGGGGAAGTGGGGGGTGGGGGGGAAGTAGGTCGCCATGGGTGAGGAAATTTAGGAGTGCTACATTTATACCACAAACATCATTTTTGGGCTGTCACAAGAAAAAGTTGGGAGAGAGGGGAAGCCTCAAATTCTAATTATGCCCTGGGTGCAATTTTTGTCTTTACACGCCTTGATTGTGAAGCAACAAAAACTGCTTTTTGAGCATTAAAAACACAATTTTGAAACAAGAAAATTAGTTTTTAGAACTGAAAAAAAAACCCACTTCTGACATTAACTTGTTTAGTGTGTGTGTCTCTTAGACGAAATTTGCTTTTTCTCACGATCTTTTCACGAAATCTGCCGTTTTTCGCAAATCTTTTGATAGAATTTTCGGTTTTATTGCGATTTTTGACAAAATTTGCAGTGTTTCTGCAAATCTGTTGATGAAATCTACCGCTTTATCCCGATTTTTGGATGAAAATTGCCGTTTTTCGTGAATTGTTTGACAAAATGTTCCATTTTATCGAGATTTTTGGACGAAATTTGTCATTTTGTTTTACATTCTTTTAAGGAAATTTGCCGTTTTTACGGGACTTGGTAACAAAATTAGCCATTTTTTTTTGGCAAATTTTGCCAGAAATTAGTCAATTTGCGATTTTTTTTTTTTTTTTTTTTGTGAAATTTGATTTTTTTTGCAACTTTTTGACGAAATTACATGTACTGTGGGACGCGTAAGAGCTATTTTTTGAGTTCTGTCGGCGATTATTTACGTAATTTACGCTTTATAGCACGTCTGCATCATCACTGAAGGGCTGCTTTTTTTTTTTTAAATATAGGGCAAGAAGGGCGCTAGTTTTTGGATGAGGGGCAAGAGGGACGCTATTTTTTAAACTAAAGGGCAGGAGGGGCGGAGCACTCCCCTGAAACCCTCTGGGGGAAACTATGTAAAACTTTATATGATATGAGCAAATGAAAAACTCTTTAATGTTGTTACACTTATTATTGAATCCCACATTTTACATTAATAATAAAAACAGTAAAGCAATACTCAAATATTCTGCTAAAAAATACTTTGAAATACTTGTAAATGAATGTTAAAATATCTAAAAACTTTGTATCTAATATTTTAAAGAATATAAAATTTTAAAAGAATCTTACCTAAAAATCAATTATCTTGAACATGATATTACAAAAATTGCAGAAATAAAAAGGAAAAGAAAAGAGGAAAAGCTACTTTATGCATTCAAATTAATATCTATATTAAAACATAGAACACATAAAATATAAGATAACTTTGATACACAACACTGGTTTATTTTTTTATCATAAAAAATATAAGATAATATTCGGTTTTGAAAATGAAAGCCGAAAAAAAATAATTTACATTTAGATATAGTAAAAAAAAAAAATTCCCTGTGTTTTCCAGATTTTTTAAAAATTCCCTGGATTTTCCCTGTTTTGGGAGGGGATTTTAAAATTCCCTGTGTTTTCCCGGTGGCATGGCAACCCTGTTATTTCTATAAATAACAGGATGTAAAAAATCATTTAAAAGTAAAATTGGTTGCATTTAATTTTTTTTTTTAATTTTTCACTTACAGTCCAAAAGGCATCATGAACTTCCTTATTTTTTTTCTACTAGGGATGATTGTGGCTTCATGGAAAAAAAAAAATACCTGATATTTTAGTGAGAAAACATTCCTGTATGGGAAGAAGGGGGGGAGGGCCATACAAATTGCTTTATCTGATTTACATAGACTGCTCCCTCTCCCTCCCATTCCCCTCCCCAATTTTTACTGTTTTATAAAATTAAAGGAGGACAATGATTAATTAGTTACCCATTTTATTTAAGCATTTAATCCCAATTTAAACACTCAACATTTAAAATCATACATAGTCATGTAATAAAAACAACTCTTCGCTATTAAAAATATATATCTGGGTTACTACGCAGAAAAATTCAACATTCACAATTTTTTTCTTTAACTTTTCTAAAAATTTACCCTGACCTTACAAATAAGAATATGGCTAACACAAAGGACAACTTCAATCTAGATAAATGCTAAAAAAAGGTATCACTGTATGAATTTCAGCTTCAATTATTTTTTATATTTAATGCTATTATTATATAATTTACATAAATTTTATAAAAAATTACATATTTGATGAAAAATTCAAAATGTCTTCATTTATGACAATTCGAAGTCTGATGTAAAGGTATGTCAAAAATTCCCCTGACTATCTAAATTTTCAATTTCCTTCACTTTTTCTTATCTGTAGGAGGTACCTGGTGAATGCCCAGTTGCAGAAACATCACGACATGACAACATCACAACAAAGAACATCTCTTGTAGACAACTTTTGTTTGAACTAATGAAATCAATTTAAAAAAGTTTAATTTTCAGACATTTTTTACTGCTGTAAAAACATGTGGCAAATAGTCGCATAAAAAATGGCATGTCAAAGAATTATGAAATAAATTTTGGTAAAAGATCTCATTAAAAAATGCAATATTTTTCAAAAAATCACAGAACAGGAATATCTATAAACAAGCTTTTCAAAATTTTATTAATATAGACATATTTATATTCAGATTTTTGTATTTGTTGTTTGTTTAACTGCTCTTTTTTTATTTTTTATACACTTACCTATCAAACTTTACTCAAAAATATCCTTCCTAATTTCTCTTTTAATACTTGTAATGGACATGTAAAAAAAGATTCCATTTTAATGTACTATATTTTGTCATTGTTTAATTAAATATAATAATTAAAATGTGTAGTGTAAGTGGAACTATGTAGTATAAAATTTAAAAACAGGACTCCCAGCAAAACATGTCTGGTAAATTCTATGATTTTAATTGACCAAATCTCAAAAAATTCCCTGACCAAACAAGAATACAATGAAATTTACTACTTATTTTCACAATTCTTTGTCAAAACTAATGTTTTTTTCCTGCATTTTTTTTTTTTTTTTTTGTGCGTGTGTGTTTTCTCTCTAGACTATTTGATGAAATTCTAATCTTTTAAAGGCTTTTCCATGAGCTTTAGGAAAATATTTGGAAATTTCATGATTTTTCCTTCATATTTTGAAGTTTTTCTGACTACTTTGAAATTTTATGACTTTCCAAATTCTCCTTGACGCTGGGAAACCTCAAATAGTACCAGTTTGGTGTTTAAATTAGAATTTTTTTTCCAATTTTTATATATTTCATTTCAGAAACAATAACTTCACAGTTGCTTTCTAGCAGTTATTAAAGCTTATTTGACAAAATTAAACAGAAATTTATACCATTTTTAATTGATCCAAATTTAACATGAATTAATTGTTAACTAACTTTTAAAAATAAAAACAGGCTTTTTTTAACTTGTTAAACTGCCTTTCTTTTTTTTTTTTGGTCTGCCTTAACACTAGAACGGCGGTAGGGGTCATTTTGACACCTGAGCACTTTCGTCCTTGGATCACTTTTGTTTGGTTGGAAGAAATCGTTTGAAATTTTTTGACTTTTCCTAAATAGATAACATATATTTCTTTTAAAAAAATCAGCATTCTAGATTTGTTAGTTTTTGAAATATTTGCATGTATTCCTAGAACGGCGGACAGGGGTCATTTTGACCCCTTTGGTAAAATAGTCTTTGGACGCGAAGCATTGTGAAACCATGAGAAAAATTCAGTGATAAGCTTTTTCTCGGATGCATTTATACTGTCTCCCAGAGAAATACAAACCAGGGTGGTCACACTATATTGTTATTTCTAAGATAGTTGTTTTCCTTTGTTAGCTTTTTTCCATTATTTCGAAGAAAATATTTCAAAAAAAAAAAAACAGGTACAGGGTTTTTCATACTTTCATTTCTTTTCACAAATAGGCAAATGTATTTTCACATTTGTTACTTTTGTTAGTTCAGATTACTCGCAGCAGGTGGTAACCGTAGGAGAGGGATTTTATGATTTGAGTACGAATTCCATTGTTCCTAAGGCAGGCAGTTGAACGTATATCTTCCCGCTTTCATCGACAAAAGGGTGTCAATTTTTTGGCCACAATCCCTTTCTTTGCACCTGTCTGTTTTCGTTCTCGCAATAAAAGAAACATAGATGACGCCGGTGAAATGAATCCAGGTCCCTGTGTGGATCGCGCGAATACCAGTGACAGTTTGGCGGGAAAATTCTGCCGTCACATTCACTATCGCCTTACCTTTATTCTGTGAATGATACGCTGAAACATAAACTCTGTCGTTTGCTGATATTCTGACTTTTTTCCATCTTATTTTCAAATTTTACAAAATATGTCTTATAAGCGAAAAAGAGGTCTTACTAATGAAGAAATTAAAAAATTGTTGCAGGAGCTCTCTGAAAATGAGTCTGACGGAGGTGAAAATGATAATTTTTCTGTAGAATCTGAAGATGAATTTCAGACACAAACTATTAGTGAATCCGAGGACAGTGATGTGAACGAAGAACAGCTAAGCAGAAATAAACGAAAAAAAGCGGATCAGGGTATTATCAAAACTGTTTTCACTGCCCCTGATAACACTATCTGGAATGAAATAAATTCTAAAAATTCAGCTTGCGGCCGTGTTCCTGCTTATAATGTTCTAAAAAAAAACGGCGGGACCAACATCTTTTGCAAAGACTCGTGTTTTTGAGGACAAAGTGTCTAGTGCTTTCAAGCTTTTCATTGACGATGCTATCTTGTTGCATATAAAGAAATGTACAGAATCAGAAGCTCATCGACAACGTGGAAATAACGACTGGAGTTTATCTCTAGCTGAGTTTGAGGCTTTTGTTGCTATATTATATATTCGTGGAGCAACAGGAGCAAAGGGTTTAGATTTATATTCATTGTGGTCTGAAGCATGGGGCATACCATTTTACAAAGAAACTATCTCAAGAGATAGGTTCAAAGAAATAAAAAGATTTTTGAGGTTTGACGAAAAAACAACAAGATCTAGTCGATTACAGACTGATAAATTTGCTCTTGCATCTGAAATGTGGAATAAATTTATTGAAAATTACAAAACATGCTACCGACCAGGACAAAATATTACAGTTGATGAACAATTGTTCCCATCTAAAGCTAGATGTAAATTTACGCAATATATGCCAAATAAACCTGATAAATTTGGAATAAAATTTTGGTTATCTGTTGACGTTGATACTAAATACCTCTTGAATGGATTTCCTTATCTAAAGAAAGATGAAACAGCAAATCCTCAATTACGTTTATCTGAAAATGTTGTCATGAAATTAACAGATCCCCATCTAAACAAAGGGAGAAATATTACGACAGACTTTACTAGCATCAAATTAGCTGAAATGCTAAAATCTAAAAATACAACTTTGGTTGGCACAATGAAAAAGAACAGAAGAGAAATTCCTATAGCTTTGAAAAATATGCGCAGTACTCTTTATTCATCGAAGATAGTGGAACATGACAATATGACAATTACCATCTATCAAGCCAAACGAAACAAAAGTGTTTTTCTATTGAGCTCAATACATTCTACCGTAAAAACTGAGGACAGCCTGAAAAAGTTGCCAGATTCAATAGATTATTACAACGCAACAAAGTGTGGTGTGGATATTCGTGATGTGCCGAAAATACGCCGTTAAATCTGCTTCTAGACGATGGCCTGTACATATCTTTTTCAATATTTTGGATCATGCAGCTTTGAACGCCTGGATAATTTATAAAAGTGTAACAGGCAAGCCCATCAGTAGAAGAGATTTTCTATTGAAATTAGGAGAGGAATTAAGAATGGTTCTTATGGCTTCAAAACTCCCAAAGATCCTTCCTGAATCTTCAGAAAAAACAAACGAAAATAAAGTGGATATAAAGAGAAAAAAGTGTCAAGTACAGAAATGCAATGGAAACAAATCTCAAGAATTTTGTGCATCGTGTTCCAAAGTTGTGTGCGGAAAATGCACTGGAAAAATTGTTAAAAAATTATTTTTGTATCAATTGCATTAATGTGTAATTTATGTACGGGACTATGTTAAGCATTAAAAAAATTCAAACGAAATGCTTTAGATATAAACCATTCAGCTACATTTATAATGAAATAAAGGAAACAACAGAATACGTTTCTCATTTATTGGATTCAGAGTGTGGTTTATTCGGCGAGTAAGTAGATTTAAAAAAATTATTATTTTATAAATTGTGTTTTATTTTAGTTAACATTGGTTTTAATTTTTGAAAACCTTTATTTTAAACCATTTTTTATGTCAAATTAATGAGTTTTTTGAGTAGTTTAGTATGTACCAAATTGATCGCCTTGCAGCCGTTACATACACAGTACTTTAAAAATTAAATAAAATATCGAGTAATATTAACTATAAATTATGAAATACAGGGAAATTACATATTTGTCACCATGTATGCCATTTAAAATTGTTTTAGCATTGTTATTTCAGTAGTTTCATCGAGGGGTCAAATTGACCCCTTCCGCCGTTCCAGTGGGTAAAATTTTGCCGCCGTTCTAGTGTTAAAGCCAGCAACCATGGGGGGGGGGGGGGGGAAGAGAGAGAAAAAAATAAAATAAGATTCTGACTTTGGTCTAAGATTTGACATTGCTCATACATTGGCTTCTTAAAACTGATTTAGTATTCATATCTTATACAATGAATGCAGGGGTCTGGTCCAGACTTTTTTCACAAGGTCCTGTTTTTGTGAAATTGTTAATTTTTTTCTTATACGTATTTGTGAAAATTCTATTCAGAATTTTGTGAATCTTAAATTTTCGATGCCTACAGGTTCTATTTTTCATAAATAAAAAGCCAAGGTGTTCTATGGTAAGTTTCAACTGCTTATTTACAAGTAAGATCTTATTATTAAATGATTAAATTTGCGAAAAGTTCAAATCGAAGATCAAAAAAATTCTGTGAAAGGTCTATTTTAAGAGAGAAATAATTTTGTGAAGGATCCTGTTTTGGGATAAAATGCTTTGTGAAAGGTCCTGTTTGGGGATAAAAAAATTTGTGAAGGATTCTTTAAAGGACCTAAAGTTTTCCTAAACATATCCCTGGAATGTTATTACAAATTAAGTAAGAAAATCATTTTGATAAAGAAAGAAATTCTAAAAATTACCTGGGATGGATTTTAACTCTTCCAGAATCCAGTATTTATTCGAATGAAAACAATTTTTTTTAAGAGAAGGGAAAAGGCATAGTAACAAATACAGATTTCAGAAATATACCTATATATTTTAAAATTTAAGCATACCTCTGGGTGATGATCTGGAATCACCGCCTCTTCCTCCTCCATAACCACCACCGTAACCACCTCCACCACCACCTCTACGATATCCACCACCTCGTTCTGATGAAGTACATTCTCTGGCAAAATGCCCAGTTTTGTGACACTTATAACATTCACTGGAATTCATTTTTTATTTTTTTCAAGTCCTAAAAACAATCAAAATTTTAATACTTTGAAAGAAAAACAATTTTACAGTTATCAGACTTGAAAATGAGTCAAAATGAAAGTTACTTGTTCTTGAAAAAGTCTTAACAATAAAGTGAAACATTTTGGATACCTTATCTGATCACAAGGAGTTCAAAAATTAAAAAGTTCTTGCTCTGTTTTAATCCTTCTAAGTTCAAACTGCTAAACAGCACTTACTTTTTGGTATTACACTCAATTATTTCCGGGTCCAGTCCAATATCCTATTATGCAAAATTTGACAATTTTTTGGGGGGCAATAAATGTTTCAATTTATGTTTAATCGCCGAATTTTGAACGGCGTTTCAGTTTTAAGGTTGTGGTCTCGGAAATCACATTTGAAGAGAATGATTTTGAAGACGAGAGACCTTGAAGCTTACTGATTTTTTAATATCACATGAACTATATTAGTCAGCTAAATTTTGAATTCTATTAGATAATTTCCCCCATAGATTCAGACTGATTATTCGTTGTTGCATTATGTCTCTTCCTTGTAAATCAAGACTTGCTTGCACAGGATATGGGACGTTTCCCTTTATTTAGAGAGCTCCGTTACTTATGAAAAGATTGTGACAAATCATACTTGTAATAAAATAAGACTTAAATCATAGTTGAAATAAAATAAAACTAGGAATTGCAAATATTTGTAAAATATGTAAAAATCAAAGTAAATGTTAATGTTTTGCAGAAATTTGAATAGCAGTTTATCTATTGCTCTAAAAAGCTTCAAATATGTGAATTCATTGAAGATAAAATAGATTAAAACTATTCAATATTTAGTACAAAATATTTTAATATTTTTATTTAAAAATGAGGATTATTTAATGCAATTAATAACATAATACAATGATTTTTAAGATTTTGCTCAAGCTGTAAAAGAAATTTTTCTTGATTGGGGAGATTATCTTGAAGAATTTAACTCAAAATATGAAGTCAAATAAGAGAGTATTTCACAGATTGAGTGCTAATTAAAGAATTTTAATAGGACAACAATTTTATTCCCTTGTTATCTGAAGAATCTTATGATCAAAAATACTGACTTCAAATTGCCACTTGAAACAAAATTCCAAGAAGTATTTGAAATTTTATTTGAATAACTGTAGAAAAGAATATTATATTTAACAAACTACATACAAATGTTTATTATTAGTAATCTAAAGATTGTTTATAAAGACTTTCAGAGTATCAAAGTTTCACTGAATAGAGCAGTTTATTCCTTGAACAAAACTGTCTGCTAACACTGTTTAAATATTTTTTTTAACTAAGTTGAACAGTACTACTAGGTTATCCCGTTGACCAAAAAATTATCGCCAAATTATAAAATTAAATGCCAATAATGGACGATCGTGAATGTCACATTCAATGACATTAAATATGATTCATGTGTTTAAAATGTCATTAAGTGATTTTTATTGACTTTTTATTTGTATTTTTATTAATATTTTAATAATTATTTGTTTTTTCGTTATTTAAAATAAAAATTATGTCAATATGTATAATTTGGCTATTAGTTTGGCGATTTGTATAATTTAGCGAAATTGGTTGACGGGATAACAGGAGAACCAGTTAAACTACTTATAATCCAACAATAACAATGCCTATTTTTTATCAATAAATATTCATGGCATGTGTAGTAAATAATGTTTTTTGGGGGGGAGAGGGAGGATTAACTACACTTTCTGCTTATCCTGCCGAAAATTTGTATTCCCCAATTTTATGAAAAATTTACACATTGTTTGTCCACAATACAAAGTTCAAAGACTCAAAACATTGTTGCGACACCACAGACCCTTTTATTTCTATTTTCCACAGACAAACATGATGCCGATCGATAGTCAGCAATGCTGCAGTGACACTTTAGCTCGGTGATTGTGATCAGGGTTGGGTTTTTGACGTCAAAAACTGGTTTTTGACATGACAGTGGTAAAAACCGTGTTTTTACCGGTTTATTCCGTCAAAAACCTATCATTTTCGATTTTCTTCCAATTTATAGTGTAAGCGTAGCATACAATGCATTTCTAAATTGAGTTTTCCTTGTTGTTCTTGTTATTATTATTATTCACACTTAGATTTGTTAAGAAATGTTCTTCTTTTAAATAAATTTAAATAGGAAAAATTTAAAAATACTGAGTAAAAGGAGAACATATTTCTCATAATCGCCTTTAATATAGATTCTACTAATTGCAATAGACATTAATATTAAATGATGATAAAAGTTTATTACAATTATTAAATAACATTCAATTTACATTTTTAATAAAATATGTTAAAATTATTTTAGAGATGCAAGAATGCTGTTACATGGTATGACAATAGATGTCAAGCATGGGCTGGTCATTAAATAAATTTGAATATTTTTAGGTATAACATTTTAAAATGCACATCTTATGCATTTCATAAATGTAATTAAATTGGAGATTTTCATTTTTACTTCAATAAGCAGAATCGTAAAATTTTAAACTGTAAGGCCTGATAAAAGTTCTTAGACTTGAAATTTAACACAATAAAACAATATTTAAGAAAAATCAGAATGTAATAATAATTTATGTGCCATAGTTTTCATTAACTGTAGATCATTTCAGCACTTATATTTTTATATGTAAAAAACTCGAAGCGTCAAGAAATATTTTTAAGATCAAAATTTATAAAAGCTACCGTAAAGTCAAACTATTTATGTCCTGTATGCATTTTAATTAAAATTATTTAGGTATTATTTAAGGTTAATTGAAAGAAATAACTTATGGGTTATTAAATTTCTTCAAAAAGTCTAATTTTTTTAAACTATGCCAAAAAGCTTAGAATTATTTTATAGATCTTCTAACAGAGATACAGTAGACTCCCTCAAATCTGCAATCCTAAAATCCGCAACTCTCTAAAATCTGCACATAATTTACAGATGTAAACAATGAAACATTCAATTCAGAAATAGGGACAAAATTTGACTGTTTTAGCTTTATATCAATTCCATATAATTTTTAATTTTTTTTAAATATTACTGAATTCATGTTTTTTCATGAAGGAAGAATAAATTTATTTCTAAAAAAATTCAAGCTATTGCTGATATCACTAATAACCAAACATATTTATGTATTAATCAAACTTATTTGGTTATTAAGTCTGGCTAAAACTGAAATACAACTTCTTTATTTTATGATTTTGATGTGAATTAGTAATGTGTTTTTAAGAGGCAAGTTTCATTGAATAATTTAAGAAAAATACATTTAATCTTTATAATGAATATTTAATCATATACATTATTGATTATTAACTTTGCTATTAATATTTTAATTATTTTAAAAATTATCTAAATTTTTATTATTTTAGTTTACTACATTATTTGGGTCATTCCATGTCAAATCAACCAAAAATATTCAACATTCAACCTGACCGTTTCCGATTTCAATGAAACTGCTAGGGATCATTTTCTATGATGATATAAATAAGAGCATATTTTTATTTTGTGTTTATTGCTTTAAATTTTTATACAATTAATTATTTAAATTTTGAAAAATCAGCATTTTTTGACTTGCATAAACATTTTCAATTTTGAATTTCTCAAGTTCTATCAAACATAGAAAATTTTATGACCACTCATTTCAAAGAGGAGTTTATAAGGCTTCATTTGATATGCAAGTCGACTATGTATAGTTAAAATAAATAAAATTTTAAATTTTTTAAAATTTAAAATTTGAAAATTTTTTAGATAGTCATTTTAAAAAATTTTGAAAAAATTCTATGTTTGTTGTAATATTATAAGCTTTAAATTCTGAAATTTTTAGAATGGGATCTCAATGGGATCAGGAGTTATTAAATAAAAGCTAAAAATTACCATACAAATCATAAATAAATAACAAAATATACAGAATTAAATTGCTATTTTAATGGTAATTTTTGCTTTTATTTAATAACTCCTGATCCCATTGAGATCCCACTCTAAAAATTTCAGAATTTAAAGCTTATAATATTACAACAAACATACAATTTTTTCAAAATTTTTAAAAATGACTATCTAAAAATTTTTCAAATTTTAAATTAAAAAAAAATTTAAAAATTATTTATTTTATCTATACATAGTTGACTAACATATCAAATTAAACCTTATAAACTCCTCTTTGAAATGAGTGGTCATAAAATTTTCTATGTTTGATAGAACTTGAGAAATTCAAAATTGAAAATATTTATGCAAGTCAAGAAATTATGATTTTTCAAAATTTAAATAATTAATTGTATAAAAATTTAAAGTGATAAACAAAAAATAAAAATATGCTCTAATTTATATCATCATAGAGAATGATCCCTAGCAGTTTCATTGAAATCGGGAAGGGTCAGGTTGAGTCACTGGTTGATTTGGCATGGAATGACCCATTTATAACATTTTTTATATTGCAATCATTCATTATAAAGATGAAAATAAGTAATTTTGCTTAGTGGCCACTGGCCGGTAGGTTGTCTTTTTTTAGTAGCCAGTTATTGGCTAGTGAGAATAATTTCTTTAATAATAGCCAGTAAGTACATTTGAGTTACTGAATATTTAATTACAAGATATATACGAGCATGAGCATCGACGAAATAAGTAATATATGAACTAGTTAAAAATATTTTAATTTATATTGTTTGGAATAAACTTGAGATACTAATTTCAAATCTATTTTAAATTAACAGCAAAGTTATATGTAACATGCATATGTAGTTAGCTACACAAGTCCAACTATGCTTAGCTACTTGCGTAGCTAACGATATAAATAAAACCCAACCCTCTTTTTTGTAATTATTTATCTAGAATTAAGATGTAACCCCCCCCCCAAAAAAAAAAAAAAAAAAAAAAAAAAGTTTTGCCAGCAACTAGCAGGTTGGATTTAAAAAAAACTGAAATTCATAGAGCAAATTTTCTAAAAAATAAAAGGGTGGGGGGGGCTCTCATGAAATTAACATATGTTTTTTGCACAATCTTTTAACATAATCTGCTTTTATTTCTTTTTTGAGATCTCTTGATAAAATTTGCGTTCGTTTTCGCGACTTTTTAACAAAAATCGCGTTCGTTTTCGAAACTTTTTAACGAAAATCGTGTTCGTTATCACGATTTTTTGACGGTATTCGCGTTCGTTATCGTGATTTTTTGCCAGTAATTCGCATTTGTTATCACGATTTTTTGACAGTATTCGTTTCTTATCGCAATTTCTTGACGATTCTTTTTTTTTTTTTTTCCGATAAAATTCACATTTGTAAACGCAATTTTTTGACGGTATTCGCATTTTTTAATGCAATTTTTTTAATGGTATTTGCGTTCGTTATCATGATTTTTTGCCGGCAATTCGCATTCGTTATCGTGATTTTTGACGGTGTTTGCTTTTTTTAAAAATAAAATTTACATTTTTTGCGTTCATATTTACATTTTTTGACGTAAATCGCGTTTGGTATCGCGATTTTTTGCCAGTACTCGCGTTTGTTAACGTGATTTTTTTAAAATGATATTCGCATTTATTAACGCGATTTTTTGAAGGTATTCACTTTTTTGCGTGTTTCTTTGATTAAATTCGCGTTTTTCCCGTTCGTTTTTACGTTTTTTGACAAAAAGCACGTTTGTTTTCTTTGATTTTTTAACAAAATATGCAGGGTTTTTTTTTTTTTACAATTGCTTTTTTTTTTCAATTTTATAAAGATATTTACTGTTTTTTCACGATTCTTCGACGATATTTGCATTCTTTTTGCGATCCTTAGACGATGTCTTTTCGCGATACTTACACGAAATTCATGTTTTTCCTCAATCTTGTCAAAATTTGCGGGCATTTTTTTCCACAATTCTTTTCACAAAACACCTTTTGAAGAATCCTGCATTTGGTCGGTACTTTCCACATTTTTAGTCGCCAGTTTTTCACATTTAGTCGCCGAGTGGCGACTGGCGAGTGCTTATTTTCATCTTTAATTCATTATCATTTCAGTTGCAATATTAATTACATTCAAATTACTGTTTAAAAAATGTAAACAATGCAATAACCAGAAATCTGCAAAATTCTAAAATCAGCAAAACCTCTGGTCCCAAGCTGTGCGGATTTGAGGGAGTCTACTGTATATACATACCAGTATTCTAATGCAATTTTTTTTTTTTTTTTCTTGGATGGATAAATATACTTTAGAGTCTTTTTGATATTAAATATTTCATGTAAAACAACTTAATACTAAAAATAAAATGAAAATTAATTATAATGAAAAAACAAATTTTCTTTAAAAAAAAATGGGTTTTTGACAGTTTTCGACATTTTTGACAAAGAGGTTTTTGACATGACGGTAAAAACCATGGTAAAATCCGGTAAAAACCGTCATGTGTTAAAAACTTGCCAACCCTGATTGTGATTAAATTTAATAATTTCCTAGTGTTATAAGAATGACTGGCAATTTGTGCAAAGTGATCACAATGCCAATGATTGGGCTTTTTCTAAATTGCACTTACAAAATTATGAAAAAGAATTCACCCTTACAGAGCTTCCGGCAAAACATGACTGGCAAATTCCCTGAACCAACATTCATAAAACAAAATTTGTTACTTATTTTTGCAATCCTTATTCAAAATTAGCGATTTTTTCTGCAATTGTTCTTCGAATTTTTCAATTTTTCTTTTTTTTTTTTTGGGGGGGGGGGGGGGGGAGAAATCTTTTTTTCAGATTTGATGAATTTTGTTTCATTCTCCCCTCCCTCCCCAGACTTTTCCATGACTGCTTAGAAATTTGCAAATTCTTCAATTTTTCTAAATATATTGAAATTTTCATGACTTTTCCTAAACTTTTTCCAGTTTCCAGATTTTTCCTGATGCTAAGAACCCTGCCTTGCCCAACAGATTTTTGCTTTATTTTTAATTTAAAAAAATTATTCTTTAATGTTAATTCTTAAATAGCAATTATTATAGTTTTTAATTTATATCATCAAAATATTACAGCATGTAATTTTATTAAACATTAATTTGGGCTATCATGTAGTATTCATCCGGAAATGGCAGCCATTCTTTTGTCGATTTTAAATTTCTGTATTTGGATCAGGGTTCGTTGATTTAAATCGGCTTGATTTTAATCATGATTTAAATCACGATTTAAATCAAGTGATTTTTTTTAAAAAAATCATTGATTTAAATCAGTTTTTCTTTTAAGTTATTTTTTAATAAATTTCAGATGAAACAAACATAATAATGTGATATAATTTAGTTTTATATACCATATATAATCAAACAACTTTCAGAAAGATAAAGTTTAAGCTTAGTAAAAAAGTAAAATAAATGTAAAGTTTAGAAAAAAAAAAATGTTTTCAAATTTCATTTGAATCAAATTATAAAATAATCTTGCAACGGTAAAGAAATCTAAGCAGAAATATATTAAATATTTGAATATTTACTTATTAGTATTTAGAAAAACTTTTGCAAGTTGAGGTAAAATAAAATTGTATGACTTTATGTGCTGTACTTTGGTGAAGCCTGCTATATAAGGATTTGAGCAAAATCTGAATCAGCAATTGATTTTATTTAATTTAAGTGATCTCAGCCCTTTAGAATGGTGGAAGGTATTTTTGTTACAGTTATCGAAAAAGCTCATACTAAAAAGAGAATTAATGATCAACTAGCTTTTTACTGCAATAGATTTATCTGCTTCAATCGAACAAATGTTTTTTGCCTTTGGTTTGATATACTTTCAGAAATTAGAAATCAACAGATAAAACTTAAACTGCTGCCATCGAAATGCTCAAGGCCAGAGGACACAAATTATGAGGTATTCACTAATTGACTTACTTCTCACTTATGTTGGAATTCACACTACAAAATTTTGAATAACAATTTACTTTTATTTTATTTGTGGAATATCAATCATCGTATAAAACACTGAGCATACTGATTAACTTATGATTAATTACTTCTTAAACTTAAACATACAGATGAGAATTTGGAATCCCCCAATAAAAAAATATCCAGATGTGTCCTTCTCTGGCTGGATTTTTATTTAGGGATTCCAAGTTCTTATTAGTGAGTTTAAATAGTTATTGTTTTATAAGATGATAAATATTCCACAAGTAAAATAAAATTGCTATTCAAAATTTTCCTGTGTAAATTCCAACACTACTGAGAAGTCAGCCGATTAGTGATGACATCTCAATTTGTGTCCTCTGGCCTTAAGTATTTTGATTTTTGATGGCAGCAAATGAACTCATTTTTCTCAGTCAACACTTAAAAAAAAAAAAAAAAAGTTAAACTTAGTTAAAAACTTCCAATTTTGTTTAAATTTTTTATGTGTTGCAGATGTTTTTTATTTTAATTAAAATATTGAAGGTTGAATTAATTTTTGACATCTGATTTGTAATTTTTTATGCATTTTGTGTAATCAAGATTTTTTTCATAGCCTAAAATTTTACCTTGAAATAATATGAATCATTTATGTAAATTGTGTAATATTAGTAATAGATAATACTTATAATATGCATGTCTATGTATGTAAACTTATTTAAATTAAACAAAAAATCATAAAATAATAATGTGTGGCAATTTTTTAAAAATTAAAAAAAATCTGATTTAAATCAAAAAAATCCGATTTAAATCAAAAAAATCCGATTGTTTTGATTTTTATTAAAAAAATCAAAAAAATCACGAACCCTGATTTGGATTTATTCATGTTTTTGTGTTTTTTTTTATGTATAATCTCTGAAACATGTTTGACTGATTTCAGAATATATATATATTTTTTAATGAATATTTGTTTTGTTTAACTGTTTTAAAAATTATGTATTTATTGTTTGCTAATTATGAATTCATACCCCCCCCCCCTTTTTTTTAAATAATGTTCGGAGTGCCGATTTTCAGTTTAAAAGTTTGTTGTTTATTATTAATTTCTGAATTGTTCAAAAATTAAAAATAAATTGGGTATAAGTGACAATCAAAGAAACAAGATGACAAATTCCGGGCGAAGGCTACATCTGTTCCTTAGTTTTCATTTTATTAACAAATTTGCACAATTCAATTTTTGACTTAATATTAATGCACACAGAAAATTTTTGGTTTTATACAAGTCTGCATACAAGATAGTATTGCACTGACATAAGAACTCAAATTATTCAAATTGATTTATAAAAAATTATTTAATAAATTTTAAAATGTGAATCTTAGATTATGTTTACAAAAATTTAATTTGTTAAAATTTTGTAACAAAATTAAACATTAAAATTCGGATTTCATTGAAACTTAAAAAATTTACATAACAATAATTATTAGTCTATATATAACCAAATTTAAGGAGGTAAATGTTTATTCCCATAACTTAAGAAAAAAAGCAGGTGGTATAGAATATTATGCATAACAATGTGGCAATAGAAAGAAAATATGGTCAATTTTTTTTTTTTTTTTCTGCATCGTTTATATTTAGCAGCATTAGAATTCCGAAAAAAATGTCACTGGTTCCAAGGACCAGTAAGCATGAGAATTTACTGGTCCGCAGACATCATAGCTGGTCCGCTACATAAAATTCTATTAAATAATTTTAAAACTTAGAATGGCCTCCACCCCCCCCCCCTCCCTGGAAAATAAACCAATCTTACTTTGCATTTATCCAAAATTTTCAGCATAATAAAATCTAAAATTATAATTTGCTAAAAATTAAACAGTACGTAAAGAAAAACTATCAAATTATATATTTTATTTGCATTGTTTATTTTCAATTTGACTGTAAGGTTTAATGCAATTTTTTTTTAGATTTTTCTCCAGATTGTAGCCAGAGTGGTGGAATTGTAACTAGTGTCATTGATGCACAGCTGGACTTGAAAAATCCTGGGTCCCCGGGACCCAGGACTTCTAAAATTCTGGGTCCCTTTTCTACAAAAGCGGATCCCTACTAATAATAAGTCATAATTTTCAACGTAAAAATTGAATTTGTTCATTTGCACAAGAAAAATAAAATGCAATAATTGTTTTAATAATAATAAATAATTAAAATCAATATTAATTTAAGAGAAATTTTCTGTACTAAAAAAATAATGCTTATTTAAGTGTAGAAGATAACAAGTATCGCTATTATTTGCATTTCTTTTAAAATGGGGTAAGACAGGTTTATTGAAAAAGACATTTTTGCTGAAAAAAGGCAGATTTTTGTTGAGTAAATATGTACTTTGCTTAATGAAATGGTACATTCAGTAGTCACATTCACTCAGAAAGATATGGCACAATAAAAACTGATTGGGAAGCAGGAAAATCAGTTTTTGGAGCAGCAACAACAATTTCGAGGAAGGTTTTAAAATAGAAAAATTCGCTCCCGGCATTCACTTACAGTAAAACCCCAATAATTCAGATTAATTGGGACCAGACCCAAACCGGATTATCGAAAATCCGGAGAATAAGAAAAAAATGAAATAAAATAAAACATAGGTACAAAAAATCATCTTTATGTTTAACTTATTGATTATTTAGAGACAGTAAAAATGTTTACTTTGTAATAAAAAAGCTTGTAATTTTTTGCTGTGCCAGTTTTCTATACCTTTTGTGAGCCGTACGGTCGTGCATCGTTGGGTGTAGTTTAAATAAGAAAGCGTAAGGTATTCTTCCGAAAAGATTTCAGAAAAGTTTTTTTTTATTCAGAATACGACGATGAAACAAGTTTATGTTATGGAAATTAACCAAATCGTTTCTCAATCGCTTGACCAAACCGATCCGGATTTGTGGGGTTCTACTGTATTATTTTTTTTTCCCCGAGCTTTTTCGTTGAAATTTCCGTTTTTAAGCATTATTTTGACGAAATCTTTTTTTTTCGGGATTTATTGATGAAATATACCGTTTTCGCGATATTTTTGTGACAAAGTTTGCCGTTTTATTGCGATTTTGGATGAAATTTGCCATTTTTTCACGATCTTTTGAAGAAATCTGCCATTTTTTCAGGTTTTAAGACGAAATTAGCCATTTTTTCGAGAATTATTATAAGATATTTGACAGAAATTAGTCATTATTTAGTGCTTTTTTTAACATAATTTGTCGTTTTTTTGCAATCTTTTGAAGAATTTTGTCGCTTTTCGCGATTTTTTTTTTTTAAGTTTTGCCATTTTATTGTGACTTTCGGACAAAAAGTCGTTTTTTCACCATTTTTTAAAACATCTGCCCTTTTTTTTTTTTTTTTTTTTGAAGAAATCTGCCTTTTTTTTGCAATTTTTTGAAGAAATCTGCCTTTTTTTTGCAATTTTTTGAAGAAATGTGCTATTTTTCCGCAATTTTTTGAAAAAATTTGTCATTTTTTGCATTATTGGGCAAAATTTGTCTTTTTTTGGCGATCTTTTGAAGATTTCTGCCTTTTGTTTCGGGTTTTGGAATGAAATCTGCCAAAACCCTTTCATATTGGAATGAAATCTGCCATTTTTCGCGATCTTTTGAAGAAATCTGCCTTTTGTTTCGGGTTTTGGAATAAATTAGCCAATTTTCGAGAACTGTCTGACAAAATTTGCCGGAAATTAGTCGTTATTTTGCGATTTTAACAAAATTTGCTGTTTTTTCACGATTTTTAACTAAATTATGCGTTTTGTGGGGCGCGTAAGAGCTATTTTTTTTACGTCCTATTGCCGATTTTGTGTAATTTACGTGTTATAGCGCATCCTTGGCATCGCTGATAATAATAATAAAAAAAATCTTATGTGCGATCAGTTGCGGTTTTCTCAGGGCCTGAAAACAGACACTGGTCCGGCGGACCACTAAATTTTTCAAATTAGTGGTCCGATTGAATTATCGGTGGTCTCGGACCAGCGGACCGCCAAGGATTTCGAACGCTGTTTAGGGAATCTGGTCATTGACTCTCTTTGCATCCATAATCTGGCAGCACAAGTACTTTCAGCAAAACTAACATGTTAGGCATGATCATATAATGCTTTTAAGTGTATGTAAATACTATACTGTATTTTATTATTATTATGTGGCAAAAATCATTTAATTACCATGCATTATATTTACCTTCTTATTGAACAAGGAGAATTTTAAATCTATAACATTCACAACTGGTTAATCATCTAGAATGCACTAGATATCAAGAATGTTAGTCAACTCTGGTTTTTATGATATGTACTTTTACTTTCACATAAAAAAAGTTATCTGATGAAAAATAATTCAAGAAACCAACAATTTATAACAGGGTAGATTTACTAGTAATAGACCCTTAAAACTTCTGTTAAAATAAAAATAATTGTTACAATTATTATATTCCAGTTTTTTCAACATTTTATTAAGATAATGATTCTCAGTCTCATTTTCTAATGATTAAAATTGTAAATAACAGAAATATAATGGACACCCCATAAAAAATATAATTGTTTTTATGACTGTATTTAGAAACAATTCACTGAAAGAATAAAAAAAAAGTTATTTTGAAAATAATTTAACAATTATGATAGCGGTGATTAAATATTTATGATAATCATTAACTATTCACATCAGTTACATTTATTATCAGAAGATCAACTTTGATTGTGCCCTTACATAAAATTTCTTGATTCTTGGCTAGATTAATTGCAAGGTAGAGTTTATATCCAATTTAAAAAAATTGTTAAAAAAATTAATAGAATATTGAAATTTTGTTAACCACATTAAAATAATTTAAAAGAACTTCATTGAAGCTTTGATATTACTACATTTTGTAATAACTATCCACCATACATCAATTTTAATAATTATTTATTTATTTATTTATAATAGGAAAACGTGTCACAATTCGTGGCTCAATAGGAATTTGAAAGAATACTAATACCATTTGCGACCATAGGCAGAAATTAATGAACACTTTATTATCCCCCGTCAAGAAATCTGTGTTAATTTGCCGTTTTCTATAAGTCATTAGTTTTTTTAATATATCAGAGATAAAACCGGCGATTATTTATACATCTAGACACACCACTATTTTCAAATAATTCTTATAGCACATTTAATATGAGATGCGCAGAATATTTATAAAATTTATTTGGATATAGCGATATAAATAAAGTACAGTTAGTCACTATTGAAGCTACAGATATTAGATAAAAAGAGAGAAAGAAAAAAATACTCGTTACGACGAACAGCAACTACGTTAAAAATGATAAAGATGTTGTATTTCTCAAACTTAGAAAATTTTTAAATCGGCGACTAAATTAGCTTTTATTTTTTTTTAATCGCAACTTTGTGAAATTTAATAAGATTTTAAATTTAAGCTTTATGATTTTTCATTGCAAAACAGAATGAAACTTCGTTATCTGCAGGGGGGAAATGGCAAATCATTTTCCGCCATCATCCACGTGTTCAGAATATTCTTATAAAAATTAACACAAATCAAAGAAAATAAGATTTACTTACGTGAAGATTACACAAATGATATCTGGCCAATTAGTAGGGAAGAAAACTTAAGAATTTAATTAAAAAATCTCAAAAGAATACTTTAGTAGAATTTTCTCACTATTTTACGAACCAGGAAAGTCAGGCCGCCAAATGGTTGATTGGTTGGTAAAAGTAGTGGGACAAGCAAAGCACCGCTAAATCCTGACATTCCATATAAAAATCACTTTTCTGATTGGTTGATATGAAGATAATTTTTATCACTCACTGCGAACACAGAGGGCGCTATAGCTTTTTTTAAAACTTTTTTTTACGGGATCCAGATATATTTCGCTGTTTAGCAAAACAAAATTGACCAATCAAAAACCAGCATTATTGCAAACGGCAAAAATTTCATCAAAATGCAAGATTTTGATTGGCCGATTTCGTTTCCTTAAGTAGTGAAATATCTAATTGAATACCGATTTTTTTCTGCCTAACAATAAGACGAATTCTTTTTGTTAGTCTTATTTTTACATTACAAATAAATTAAATTTGTAATCTTGCAAATTCTCTAGCCATTATATTTGTTTTTCTTAAACATTCTGAAAAAAATAAAAGTATGATAGGACGGCGATTTACGACATATGAAGGCAGTTCATGACTTTTGAAACGTCACACCGAGAAGATCATCTTTACATAGCGATACACTGTTAAAGATGTGACCCATTTGCTGCAGCGTCACTCTACAGCTGTTATAGAATATCTTTTTTAGGACTGCAGGTGATGTGCCCAGGCTAGGTTCGAACCGAAGAACCCACAATCAGTAAGCGAGAACTTATGTGCCGAGCAAAAGGCTAGCTCAATCGCTTCCTGCGAGAAACTTGTTTTAATGACCTCGCAAGATGCGCCGCTACAGTACTCCACCCCCAGTGAGACAAACGTCACGTTGACGTTGGATGAGCTATGTGCACTCGTGTTGAGTAGGCGGTTGCCAGAGTGATGCGTCGTTGTCGTGCTGCCGCCGAGCGTATCTGTGCCTCCTTCATGATGAGCGGCATGGCAGGCTTTGCTGCTATGAGCACTACACAGGCTTTGGTCGTGTGCTGTGAGCGTTACACAGGCTTTGCATGCTGCGAGCGTTTCGCAGGCTTTTGGATGCTGGGGGTGTTTTCAGTGCTGCCATCTGTTGATCTAGAGCGAAGGTGGTGAAGTGCGTGTTCGTTTGTCCAAGGTCACCAATGCAAATGATGTGCCCAGGCAGGGTTCGAACCGAAGAACCCACAATCAGGAAGTGAGAACATATGTGCCGAACAAAAGGCTAGCTCAATCGTTTCCTGCGAGAAACTCGTTTTCCTGATCGCGCTAGATGCGCCGCTACAAGGACCAATAAGAATGCTTCATGTGGTGAATCATTCTTCTGACTAGTGAATCACCCACGAGATATCAGTGCACAATTAAAAACTGTTATTTGTGTTCGTGGCAACAGTGCATCAAAAAACATTTAGATGAACACTTTTGGCAACAGCTAGCAATTGTTGCTATTGCAGACTTTTCCCGGCGTCGACGGTCGATTTGCATCTCATGTTTTGCTCTGCTTGTGATCAACATCATGTAACGTAATTTAACATCATGTAACGTAATCCAGCATTGTGATTATACATTTTCTCTTTTTTTGTACAACTGCTGTACCTCCAGGAAGTTATTAAATATTTAGTTTAAAATGTTAACTTAGTTTTGAGCATCCATCAAAACCTAACACTAGAGTAACCGTTTTCTATAAAAGCGGTGGAGTGATACTGCTGCAAATGGGTAAAATTTTTACTCAAGGTCAACGAACACTGTAAAAAATTTGACCCTTTTGCTGCATCGTCACTCCACCACTTATATAGAAAACGATTACTTCAGCCTATTATGGAGCAGTCTCATTGGTCAAAAGAGAGATATTCGATGAAAGTGGGGGAGTGACGATGCAGCAAAAGGTTCAAATTTTTTACAGTGAAGAAGACACACACTGTAAAAATTTGACCCATTTGCTGCAGCGTCACTTCACAGCTTTTATAGAATATCTCTTTTATGACCAATGAGAATGCTCCATAACACAGTAAAGTAACCGTTTTATAAAAAAGCGGTGGAGTGATGCTGCAGCTAATGGGTCAAATTTTTAATAGTGTGGGTCAAAAGAGAGATATTCTACACTGTAAAAAATTTGCCCTTTTGCTGCATCGTCACTCCCCTGCTTTTATAGAAAACGATTACACTGTTAAAAATTTGACCACTTGCTGCAGCATCACTCCACAGCTTTTATAGAATATCTCTTTTATGACCAATGAGAATGCTCTATAACACAGTAAAGTAACCGTTTTCTATAAAAACGGTGGAGTGAAGCTACAGCAAATGGGTCAATTTTTTTACAATGTACTTCAGCCTATTATGGAACATTCTCATGGGTCAAAAGAGAGATATTCTATAAAAGCGGAGGAGTCGCGATGCAGAAAAAGTTTCAAACACAGTTAAAAGGAAAGGGCAGCTGACGTCACTGTGAACAAAATTACTGTGGATCGACAGTAGTTTCCAGCCCGTCTTTAAGACTCCTACGATACCCAAGAAATCAAAGCGATCTGATTGGTCTGATTTGTCTGTGATTAAAAGCTCTGCTGTATGATTGGTCAACGTCGCCATGATGATTCCTGTAATGATTGCGAAAGCAAAAATGTAACTGATAGATTGGTTGAAGGAAGCGTTTGTTTGTAAACATGCCCTTCCCTTATCTCCACCATTTGCTGCAGCATCACTCCACTATTTTTATAGAATATCTCTGTTCTGACCAATAAGAATGCTCCATTACACCGTGAAGTGGCCGTTTTCTATAAAAGCAGTGGAGTGACGATGCAGCAAATGATACAGATTTTTAACTCTGAACTTTTTACAGTGCACTGCTAAAAATTTGAAACTTTTGCTGCATCGACACTCCATATTGCTTTTATAGAATAACTCTATTTTGATTAATGGGAATGATCCATGACAGAGTGTAGTTTCCTATAAGGAAAGGGCATGTTTACAAACAAACGCTTCCTTCAACCAATCTACCAATTGCATTTTTGCTTTAGCGATCATTACAGGAATCATCACGGCGACGTTGACCAATCATACAACAGAGCTTTTAATCGCAGACAAATCAGAGCAATCGTAGACCAATCAGATCGCCTCTACTTCTTGTGTAAAGTAGGAGTCTTAAAGACGGTCAGGAAATTACTGTGGATCCACAGTAATTTTGTCCGCAGTGACGTCAGCTGCCCTTTCCTTATACAAGCGGTGGAGTGATGATACAGCAAAAGTTTCAAATTTTTAATAAGGAAAGGGCAGCTGACGTCACTGTGGACAAAATTGCTGTGGATCCCCAGTAATTTCCTGCGCGTCTTTAAGACTCCTACGATACCCAAGAAGTCAAAGCAATCTGATTGGTCTAGGATTGGTCTGATTTGCCAGCGATTAAAAGCTCCGTTGTATGATTGGTCAACGTCGCCGTGATGATTCCTGTAATGATCACGAAAGCAAAAATGTAACTGGTAGATTGGTTGAAGGAAGCGTTTGTTTGTAAACATGCCCTTTCCTTATAGTACAGGCTATCACAGTACATTCCAAGTATCTTTTTTTACAGACTGCTGAAGTCACGTGATTTTTGAATGCACAAATGAAGGTGCACGAAAACAGCGCGAGCGCCATGCCACTCTACACTTTAAAAAATTTGACCTTTTTGACTCCCCCGCTTTTATAGAATATCTCTGGTTTGACCCATGAAAATGCTTCATAATAAGGTGAAATAATCGTTTTCTATAAAAGCGGTAGAGTGACGATATAGCAAAAGTGCCAAATTTTTAACAATGTAGCGGTCGTCTGTAAAGAAAAAAAAACTTGAGACGCACCACGTAACCTGTCGTTTTCGTTAGCCTCGACTTTACCTATGTGACGTAAGCCATTGGTAAATAAAAGAAATACATCAATAGGCGTAAAGAATTTGGTTGGTTGGTTGGTTGGTTGGTTGGCAAATACTGACAAGGAAGGTCTCCATACGGGCATACCAGGCCCGTAGCTAGACCATATTGCCAGGTAGGGCAAAAGTTTTTCCAGGGGTGGCAGATTATTTTTCCACTTTTTGTTAATCTTTTATGCGTAGTTCTTCAAACACATGTACTGCGATTTCATGGATTTTTTTCAAATAAAATATGAGAAATTTCTAAAGCCAGAGTGAAATTTTTAAAGTTTTTTCAGAAGCACGTGAAAAAAAATGTTAATACATATTTTTAGTTTAGCGCAAATAAATTACTATTTTTTTATTAAATAATTTAAATGTATACATCAGGGTTAGAAATTAGCGGTCGTTAGTCGCCAAATGCAACTAAATAATTGCATTTGACGACCACAAAATTATACCTAGTCGTCAAATATGACGCCTAGCTTTTTTTTTTTACTTCAACTATTGTTTAACAAACGTTCTTAGCAATTACGCGGATGTGCTATAGCACATAAATTACGCCAAATATCGAAGACTGATTGCGAAAAAATAGCTCTTACGCGTCCAAAATCGCAAAAAAAAAAAAAAAAAAAAAAAAAAAGGCACATTTCTTCAAAATTTCCCGAAAAACGGCCTATTTCGTCAAAAGATTGCGAAAAAAAGCTCGAGTTTCGTCTAAAGATCGCAAAAATGGCAAATTTTGTTAAAAATCGCAAAAAAATTATAAATTTCTTCAAAAAAATTCATGAAAAATGACTAATTTCTTCAAAAAATTGCGATAAAACGGAAATTTTTGTCGAAAAAATGGCAGATTTTGTCAAAAATTCGTGAAAAAACGACCAATTTTGTCAAAAGATTTCGGAAAAAGGCCTGAGTTTCGTCTAAAGATCGCAAATATCGTTAAAAGATAGCAAAAATACTACTTCTTCCAAAAAAAAAAAAAAAAAAAATCATGAAAAACGACTAATTTCTTTCAAAATGACACATTTCGTCAAAATGTTGCGATAAAACGACAATTTTCGTCGAAGTAAATGCATCATTCCGTCAAAAAATCGCGAAAAAACGATTAATTTCCTCGAAAAATTGCGAAAAAAATGACCGATTTGGTCATAAATCGCGGAAAATGGCATATTTCATCAAAAAAATCACGGGAAAACGGCATATTTCGTCATAAATTTCCGAAAAAACGGTCAATTTCGTCAAAAGATTGCGAAAAAAGCCCGAATTTCGTCAATGGATCGCTAAAAATGGCAAATATCAATAAAAGATCGCAAAAAACTATTAATTTCTTTTTAAAAAAAACATATAAAACGACTAATTTCTTATAAAAATGACACATTTTGTTAAAAAATTGCGGTAAAACATTAATTTGCGCCGAAAAAAAGGGCAGATTTCGTCAAAAAAAACTAAAAAAAAGCAAAATTCGTCAAAAATTCCCTAAAAACGGCTCATTTTGTCAAAAGATTGCGAAAAAAGTCCGAGTTTCGAATGAGGATCATAAAAAAAAGGCAAATTCCGTGAAAATATCGCAAAAGAACTAATTTCTTTTAAAAAATCATTAAAAACGATTAATTTCTTTCAAAAATGACACATTTCGGCAAAAAATCACAAAAAAATGGCAAATTTCTTCAAAAATTCCCGAAAAACGGCCGATTCCATCAAAAGATTGCGAAAAAAGACTGAGTTTCATTTAAGGATGCAAATATCCTTAAAAGATCATAAAAAATTATTAATTTCTTCAAAAATTCATGAAAACGACTAATATCTTCAAAAAATGACACAATTAGTCAAAAAGTTGCAAAAAAAAAAACAAAAAAAAAAAAAACAATTTTCGTTGAACAGCTGTTTTCTATAAGATATAGACAGTAGCATGTGCTACAGACAACTTTACATTTATCAATCACATCACCTCTAAGCTGACTTAACTCTAAGCAATGACTGATAAACTGACCTTAAACACACACCCTTAAAATTATATGGACCTTAATTGTAAGATTTCAATGCTAAAAAAGCCTTTAATTTCTTACACTCCCATGTAATGAATGGTCGAGTAAGTAGACCTAATTTTAAAAAAAAACTAAACATCATGATTTTAATTTTACAATTTAATTTTTGTATTTTTTGTTTGTATTTTTTATTTTTTGTATTCTTTGTTTGTATGTTTAATTTTTATATTCATATTAGCTTTATAAAAGTAATTAAACATTTTTCTAGGATACATATATTGTAGTTTAATCAGGTTTTATAGAAAGTTAGTTTTTATTTTGGTTTAGTGATTAAGACAAAGATATAAAATGAATTATACACCTCCCCCTGCCTTAACACATAAAAATAGAAACAATAGTACTGTCAATTTGGTTGCGAAAAGAAATGAGAAAATATGATGCAACATAAAATTGCAACCATGAAATGTTGTTTGGCACCTAGAAAAAAAATTGTAGGCGTCATTTGACGCCTTGCTTAATTTTCTTAATTTCTAACCCTGGTATACATGTACTATGTTCGTTTATATTAATAATACTTTTAAGTACAATTTGCTAAATGCACAATTTTGTTCACAAAATTTGTACAATGTTTCGCATGCACTAACATTCTCCAAATGCATAACAATGAAAAAGTTAACCGCCTTTTTTCACTCTGTGACCAAAGACTAAATAGCTGCTAAAAATCAAAATGGTTTAACCTCGGAAACAGAATCGGCGCAACGCTGCAATGCAACGCACGTCACAGACTCTTGGGAATGTCTGCAGACTATTTTTTAACTGTTAAAAATGTAGCAAAAATAAAAAAAATTCGGTCCTAAATCCAAAAATTAGGATATAAAATGTATCGCGAATTTCAACAAATAGTCTTCGAAAAGAAATCAATTTCGTCATAGATCGCGAAAAACACGCGAATCTTGTGCAAAGATCACGAAAAAACGGCAAGTTTCTCCAAAACATTGCATAAAAAGGCAAATCTCTTCAAAAAATCACGAAAAAACAGCAAATTTCTTCAAAAAATTGCAAAAAACGCCACATTTTTTTAAAAAATCTCAAAAAAACCCCGGAAAATTTCTTCAAACGATCACGAAAAAACGGCAGTTTTCGTCACAAAAAAAGGAAAATTTCTTCAAAATATCGTAAAAAAAACGGCAAATTTCTTCAAAAGATAGCGAAAAAACGGAAGATTTCGTGAAAAGATTGCGAGAAAACGGGAGTTTTCGTAAAAAGATCACGAAACAATGGCAAATTTCATCAAAAAATCACGAAAAAACGGAACATTTCTTCAAAAGATCGCGAAAAAGGGCAGTTTTCGTTAAAAAATCACGAAAAAACTGCAAATTTCTTCAAAGGGTCGCGAAAAAAGACGGCAAATTTCTTCAAGTGATCGCGACAAAATGGCAATTTTCGCCAAAAAATCGAGAAAAAACGACAAATTTTTTCAAAAGATCGCAAAAAATAGCAGTTTTCGTCAAAAGATCGGAAAAATAGTCAAATCTTGTAAAAAAAAAATGCGAAAAAAATACAAATTTCGCCAAAAGGTCGTGAAAAACCCGCAATTTTTGTCAAAGGGGAGCACCCTCTTTCGGACAATGTATGAAGTGTTAAAAATTCTGAGAACAAAGGCAACTTCTTTTTAAAATTATATTTTTCTTTTATGTCTATCACAAATATTTTGGAGGTTTGAGTGCATATGATGTAATGCGAGGGATTGGTCTGCTGACTGTTTTTACTTACCCATCATACGTAGTATAGGGTAAGTCTTGCAATCGTTTTGAAAATCGAAAAAAAATTTTTGACAGATTTACACGTTTTAGATAGTGGAGATTCCGAAAAACATATTTTTAGAAAAAAAATTTTGCCGTCCGTCCGTCTGTCTGTCTGTCTGTCTGTCTGTAAACGCTCTATCTCTCGAACAAATTGAGATAGAGACTTGAAATTTTGTATGTAGTTAGTATGTAAGAATGGGACGAACCCTATTTAATATCAGCAACCTCGATTATCCGGAACTATTTTTTTCGGACTCTCGAAAATTTCGTTCTGATGAAAGGTATATAAAAATTTTCGAATTTTTTTGTTCTAAGGAATGAACGTAAAAGGCAATAAAATAACACACATTTTGCATACAGAACGAAGTCGATCGGATTATTAGTTGCCGAGATATTTGTAATCCTGTTTTCCACATTCTTCGATTTTTCATGACCCTGTATTTCATTCAAATTTCAATTCAGAGGTATATTTTAATTGGAAATGAGACGCTTAATTCGACGCAGTTAATTCTTAGTTAATAGAATTATTATTTTTGGAGTTATAAGGATGTTTCTTTTACGCAGTTCGGTACTATTTGAGTAGTTTGGCGTTTTATATAATTTGTGGAAATTGGTACATCAGCAGTTCTTTAATATAGCATTACTATGTATATTAACAATATTTAAATTTTGTTTATGAATTGCAGTGCATTGTATAAATAGTTTTCACATGTTTTATTTTCATATACATATCCATGATGGGTAAGTATTACGGTGGCCCCCAACGACTAGTTTAAGTTTTTACTTGTGTTGCAGACTACAGAAAAAAAATTCTGCAGCTGGGGGTTTAACTGTGCAAAGTGTTTAAGCGAGGTTTCATGAGTTTCTATTTACTTCTTAAACTCGCTTTCAGGTAATTAAAAAATTTCCGGAGCGGTTCGGCTCGGTACAAACAAAGGGCCTCACAATCATAGGGGTGGCAAATAGGATCTATAGAGATCCAATTTGCCATTCGTCCCTTTGTAAAATTGTCAAAAACCAACCTTTAGAAAACATTTCACAGTATTTCTTTATTTAGAAAAATAATCCCTTAAGCTCTTTAAAAAATATTTCAAAGGAAAAAGCACAATTTCAGACTACAGACGGTATGTGTTCCAGTGAATGAAAGAAAGTCACTGAATTACTGAATAGCATAGTACCAAAGAGTGTTAAACAATTCGGCTGCTTTGGTGATCCTTAAACAGGCAATTTGTTAGCGGTCAAATCTCTAGGAAGCAAGTTTAAAATTGTATAATCTTAATTACAAATGCGATAAAATGAATGGGAAAAAAAACCTTGCAAGGGGCGTCAAATTCAAAGGTCAAATTTTTACAATAGATTAAATCTTTTAAACTCTAATGCCTGTTTTATTATTTATTATTCTGTAAAATTTTGAAAAAACGTAAATTATAGGAAACAAAAAAAAAAGCTTAAAAACACTGTATTTTCATAAACTTTTTAAATGGATTTTTATGAAAAAATATTAAATTGACACAAAATTTATGAAAATATTGTTAACACTACGATAAATTATACCACAAATTCTTAATACAATAACACGAATTAAAACTTTCCTCTTGTACCTGTTTGTAAGTTCTGTAGCAGAAGTTAACAATTTTGCTGTAGCGTAAACTTTTGTTGTAGCACTGAAATCAAACACTTTCAAAAATTCTATAAAAACACAGGATAATTTTTAAAAGGTTATCAAATTGGGCATTTTTAACTTAATTTTAGTTTACTATCATCCTGGAAGGTATTTATTCAAAAATCCCTTATATTTCAAAGTGTGACATTTAATAAAAAATGAAATTAATTCCATAAATAAATGATTTAATGTATTATGCATTTATTTTTAATAATTAATAATGTAGAGTTAGGACAACTCAAATATGTAGGGGAGAGAAAAGCAGTTTTCTATACGCACGCACACATATACATTGGATACATATATATTAAACAACATTTTATATTTGAGAATACTTTTAAGCACAAAACGCACTGTAAAAGTGTTTATTTCTGTTCTAAATTATAGCATGGAACAAAAGTATATGCATCTTTAACTCTCTCTCTAATCATACATTGGGTCTTTCGGAAAGTGGTGTCTGTTTGGGAAAATCAGTTCGTACCGGAAAGATTTGCCCATTACTTACTATATATTAGATATCGAAAACAATATCTAATAATTAAATGATAGACTTTTTCGGTAATAATTAATTTTCCCAAACGAACACGACTTTCCGAACGACCCAATATTTCAATCAAACGTCTCTATTTTTCAGGGCCGAATATACGAATTTCTTTTACAAATTTGCTCCATCGTATTTAACAATAAATAACAGCCAATTACTTAAGTGATTTGGAATTATTATTTTTCAGTTTTCAATAAATACGTTACACTTTGAGTTTCGACTGATATTTATCTTATGATGGTTTTTATCAAACTGTCTCCTTGCAAAAACTGGCTTACAATGGCAACTTAGACGACTACTCTGAAAATTGTTTTACTTTTAAGAAAAAGTGCAGAAATACCATTCTTCGTCTCTTAACAAAAACACCTGTAACATTTTGAATTTAAGAATAAAAATGACTTTACGAATGTGTCAGTAAGTAATAAATTTCGATTTGTAAAATTGTTTGAGTAACCTAACATATTGTATTATTTAAATTTGAAATAATAATTGATTTATCTCAGAAGCACCAACTTTTTTAAATTTTAGTGAAATGGGAGAGAATCGAAGAAATGAAGGGACAGATTTATTATTATGTACTTTATATTATTACATGGGGAAGGGGAGTATCCCTTGTAAAAAATTCTATAGCGATTTCTAAAGGTTCTTTCATTTCTATGTACTCCCAACTACCTGGAGTCAATGTTCATGAAGGATTTAATTTGTTATGCTGTTAATTAGCTGATTTTTATTTATTTATTTATTTATTTTATGCAGGAAAATGTATGAGTTTTTTTTTTAACCTACTTGTACCATATTGTATGGATATTTGCGCTTGAATCCCTTTTAAAGAAAATTAAATAGTAACATTTTATGAAAGAGAAAACATTTTATCATAAAATCAAAGTTAATGTTAATTAAATTATATAGTTACATTTTTCCTTTTCTTCTTTATTATGTCATTCCTTGAAGATGTTTTTACTTTAAGATAAAAATTATTTATATTACGCCATATAAAATTCATTTAAAGCGAAATACATGCAACATGGTAATAATTTCCTTCGCTAATTGCTACTTGTAAAATCTCACAAAAGAATGAAAAAAGTAAGACATACATGTATATTAAAAAAATAATTCTGTAAATTTCTTATTTGAAATTTAAATTTATATTACTTAAATATGAAATATATAAATACGAAATTTGATGGAAGTTATATTGATAAATGATAATTTTTCATAGTAATTACATTTCTTTATGGTGACACCTATAATTTTTGTGTTTGTTCATTGGCTTCACATATTTTTATTATTCTTTTATATATAAATGGTGAGAAGAAAAAAAGACATCAAAAAGCGTATTAGGTTTTTTAAAGGATCCTCTTTCAAAGCAAACAAGTAAGCATAACAAAAGAGAGAGAAAAGTCCTAATGCGTGACATTTGCTATTTATTGTAATCAGATCAAGTTTACATGAAACAGAGGACTAACTGTTAAAGGAAACAATATTGTAAACTAGTTCACCGTAATTTCAGAATCCCCTGGTTTCAGCCAGCCTTCTAACGATAAATTTCGTATGGTGACAGTTGTACAAAGAGACGAATCTTTAGCTAATAAACTAATCCAGATTTGTTCAATTTGGAGCGGTGTGGAATAATTCCTACAAAGCGAAAAAACGGGGAATCCAGAACGCCTCAATTTTTGACAGAGGTCTGTTAAAGAGAGAGAGAAAAAAAGCTTTTTTACTGTTTCCAGACTAAAAACTAAATTTGGGGGTAGAAGGAGAAAATTGGCATGAAGGAAGAAAAACGGAAATTTCATTGTTGTATTACAAAAAAGCCTTTTAAAAGGAAATACTAAGTGATAAAATTATCGGATTCTGAGTGACCGAAATGTCGAATTTCATTTTGAATAAAAACTGGAAAAAATATAATGTTTTTTTCCTTTGTTTTCTGAGAAATTTAATGTGGAGTTTTGCGCTAGGTCGGGCAAAACTTTTTCCAGGTCGGGCTTTGCCCGACCTGGCCCCCCTCTGGCTACGGCCCTGGGGCATACTCAGAAAAATCTGAAAAAATTACAGAATGTTCTTCTCATATAGTTATATATGTTTATAAAAAAAATTTCGGCGGAACCTCCTTATAACGTCCGTAAAAAAAAAAAATAAAAATTTCGTTTATTTGGCGATTTATCTCCGGTTGGCGAAAAAACGAAATTTTGAAAAATACGCTTTTACGCTTCGAATACTCTTTAAAGAAAAAACTTTCTATGTTCAATTTATTTAAATAAGTTTAGTTTAAGTAATTTTAGTTTTGCATTTTTACTTTACTTTAAGTGTAATTTTTTCATATGCGTTTATATGTACTTATAACAAAATGAAATTAATATATTTTATCATTTAAAACACAATTTAAATTGATTAAAATTGTTCCAAATTGAAAAATACACTGTTAAAAATCTGCTGCATTTTGTTGCAACGCACTCCCTTGTTTGTATAGAAAACGGTTACTTGGCCGTGAAATGGAGCTTTCTCATTGGTTGGAATAGAGATATTATATACAAGCTGTGGAGTGCGTTGCAGCAAAACGCAGCAGATTTTTAACAGTGTTGCACAAGCTACAACACCGCTAAAATCCTGCAGCGTCACTCCACCGCTTTTATAGATAACGGTCAATTCACCGTGCTATGGAGCATTCTCATTGGTCAGAAGAGAGATATTCTATAAAAGTAGTGGAGTGACGTTGCAGTAAATGCTGCAGATTTTTAACAGTGAAGTCAATTAAAATCAATTTTCAGATTCGTTAAAATCGTCTGCTTTTGGCGAGGAAATGCACTGCTAGCCAAATCCCGCGCCGCTTTCAGCTTTTCACGCCAATTATTCCAAACTATTTTATTTTTTTACATATCTAATAATGTAATTCCGCCGCTAATTTTCACTGATCCTTTATTACCTACATGAGTAGTTTAATACAAATTTTTTTCAAAAAATTCTGAGTATGCCCCCAATGGAGACCTTCCGTGTGAGACGTATGCTACTACCCATTAGGGAGGCTTTTGTCTCGAAACTCCAGGGCGTAAAGAACATTTTGACATTCCTTCCCTATCAATAAAAGTCTTTTTTTTTACACTGTTAAAAATTTGCTGCATTTTGCTGCAACGCACTCCACCGCTTGTATATAATATCTCTTTTCCAACCAATGAGAAAGCTCCATTTCACGGCCAAGTAACCGTTTTCTATACAAGCAGGAGAGTGCGTTGCAGCAAAATGCAGCAGATTTTTAACAGTGTAGGGTACCTACCCGCAAAGTTTTAGGGAAATAAAAATCGTTTCAAGGTCAATACAAACGGCACGCGACAAGGAGATGTAAATTAAAAAACACGTGCTCTATTGTAAAAACAAAAAATTAAAAATAGACCAAGATCAAATTTAATTTCCAACTTGGTTCATCCTATTCAAGTTTTCACGAGGAATGTATTCATAAACTCTAACAATAACTTAGGGAGATTAAAAGAAAAATTATCATTCCAAACAAATTTTTACGCGTATAAATTTCAATAGACTTTCTTATGATGGAATTACGATAACAATTTGAATGAAACATAATTTGCTTTCATTAAACAGAATTTTTATCTCCCCATCTAAATATAATCTAGATAAAGTACTAACACATGTTAGTACGGCCAAATTTAATATCAGATTCATGTTCATCTTTTCTAATTCCAAGTTTTCTCCCAGTCATGCCATTGTAATATTTTAAGTCACCTTTTTCTGTAATATAAGGAATTTCATAAAACCCTGCAAGATCCTCATGTCCTATAGGATAAAATTGCTTATTAAGTAAACTCCTTAATTTTGGTGGCGGTTTCGCAATCAATTAAATATTAAACTCTTTAATTTAAATTTTAACCTCTCAAAACTGCCTTTTAAATATGAAAATGAACTTTTAAATTTTGAAGGATCTCCCCCTTTATAAAAACTTTAATTATTTCAGAATTTTGTGGTTTAGCTTTCCCCTTTTTTATAACAATTTATATTTATTTATTTATTGATGCTACCCATTTTATACCCATTAGAACCTGGAATCTCACGGATATTATTCAACTCCTTACTTAAAAATGCTTCAGAACAAGCCTTAAAAGCTCTGTGAACCATAAATCCAAAGTTGGAGAATTTATAACAAAAAAGGTGAACATGCAGAATTCGGAATAATATGTTGGCTGTTGATTTTCTTTCTATAAATTGTTATTTTCAATGAATCCCCTTCCCTAATTAAAAATGGTAAACTAAAATTCTCTTCTAGTACTATTTTATATGTAAATTGGATATTTTTATTTAATTTATTGACATCCTCAACAAAACAAAGAAAGGAACCTATTTCCTCCCCCCTTCTAAACCAAAAAACATTATCAACATACCTTTTCCAAAAAAATAGCAACTTCATCAAAACTTTCAACTTGAATGGAGGATATTCCGAATCTGCGTTTGAGGCTATAAAAGGTCACGTGGTACCGGTAATTTACCCAAAGACAAAGAACTAACTGATAAGCAAGGAGGCTGCTACTGCTTTTCCTCCCTATGAAATGTTTCATTGGCTGGTGGAGATTTACATTGCATCTAACGAAGCTTTCTCTTCTTTACGTTAGAAGCTTTTGCCTTGACCAGGGGCGTAGCTTGAAATTTTTATTGGGGGGGGGGGGGGGGAGAACCAAAATTTGGCGCCTTTTAATGTTTTTCCGCCCTTGAATTATTTGCACATTTTTTAGGAGAGGGGGGGGGTAGTTATGCTACTTTTTATCTTTAGTTATTTATTCATGGCAATGACATCTATTTAAGTGATATAAGTGATGCAGCCATGATTAAATTTCCATTTCAAGCATGCATGCGCATGTGCTGATAAAATATCGCTCCCAGCTCTTGTTTTTTCAAGGTCTAAAAAGGCAATGTAGAATGTTTGAAGAGAATCTGAATCCTGGATCCTTAAATTCATTTTCCTGACATGATAAGAACAATTGTATTTAAAAAAAAATAAAAATACAGAACACAAAGTTAATTACAATAGAGTTATAGTGGTTTCAAAGCCGCAGCTTCCGCCCGAAATTTACTGGTCAATATACAGTCGAGCCTCTATATAACGAAATCCATCGTTCCAGTAAAAAATTCGTTATATAGAGAAATTCGATGTATAGAGTATGATGTTAAAAATACTATTTAATGTGTAAATTTTGAACAAATATTATTTTTGATCTTTTTAATTAAGAATTTGAAATGTTTAAAAGTATATATTCACCTAACATTTTATTTCTTACTTATTTAAGCAGTTTCAAAAAAGAGAAAAGACATTTATTTGAAAGCTTAATGAAAATCAAATAAGGAAGACTTACATACATTTAAGAGGAAGAAATCTGTAATTTTTTGTTGTTTTGATTTTAAAATTACAATTGTTACGCTCTCAAAAAAAAATTCTCAAATTTTAGCAAGGAATGAAAAATTGTAGTTGATATTTTCCTCCATTTGAAGATCTCTCTTATGTGCTCTCATTGATTCCTCTCTTATATGTGTAACAATTCAATTGACTGTGTTTTGAGGAGGATGTTGAAAGGTGTGTGGGAGGTGGGATGAACTTGTTAGATTTAAAGAATAAGGAGAGAAGTAATATTTATAAAAAAAAAAAAAAACCTCTCCACTGAACGATAAATCAAAAATAAGTGATGGAAAATTGATTCCATATGATTTCGAAGCTTTTTTAAAACTGAATAAATTAAGATCAATTTATGAAAAAATTCGTTATATGGAGATAGATATTTCGCTATATAGAGTCTGTTTTTAATGTAATCATGCGAAAAGGGGACCGTTCTTACTAAAAATTCGTTATATGGAGAAATTCGATGTATGGAGTTTCGTTATATAGAGGTTCGACTATAATTGAATTTAGCCTTCAATTTTTTCTGGTGAGATCCTCCGAGATCGGGCCCACTACTATCACTCCCAATGATGGGAGTGATAGTAAAAAAGGAACTATGTAAAAAAGGAATGTTAAATCTCTGGATGAACATTCGACCTTTTTTTCAAGGAAGTAACGGTGGTCTATATATCAAATACTATATATCTATACTCAATATTCCAGTTTCTGTAAAATGGAATAACATGTTTTCCCTTTTATAATCTTAGTTCCCCAATACAGATAAGTAAAAAATAATCTGTATTGTATTGCAATTATAACACAAAACTTTAAAGAAGTAATTTTTTTCTAATGTGCATTTTTTAAATCGGTTGCACGATTATTCTATTAATTATACAGTACATTAACGAATACTTTTTTCCTGTCACTTTTTAACATTAAAAGACAGTCGTTCAAAATAAATTTAATTTTCTCTTTTGACAATGGCTACTTTAAAAGCAAAAATCAATTATTTCCAAATCTTTTTATCCAATCACTTGAACAAAAACTTTTTTAACCCCTTAAGCAACATGTTCAATTTAGCAATAGTATGCTGAATACCGGATATCATTAAATTTCGTCAAAAGTAATTTATCACAATAGCAATTAGCGACGGAAAAAACTCTGATGCATAGAGTATTTCAATCTGGATTTAAAATAAAGACATATGCACATTGCACATATATTTTGGAATTTCAGATAGAACAGTTCACTTTGCACGTCGGTACATCGTGATGTTTATAGAGTTAATTGAAAACTGTTATTTTTCAGATAAATGAAATTTAAGTTGTAATGTCCACAGCAAGGCAGAAAAAAGACCCATCAGAAGAGTGACAATAACTTGAAATGTATATGTACAATTGATAAAATATAACAAAATTATATTTAGGAATCATATTATAAAACAAAAATAGAGCCCCAAAAAAAAAAAAAAAAAAAAAAAAAATTCTATTGCTCAGTTAAAAATATTTTTAAATTTTTTTTTTTTTTACCATATGATCAGTAACCCTTGCAAGAATGAAATCAGTACCACTTGATCATAAACATTGCATTTTTAACTATAATGTTACAATTTTAAATACAGTGTCTATACTAATAAAATCCGTGCGCCTCTGTCTGCTTGAAGCCAATTAAACTTCGCAACGCGGGCGAGTTGGAAGTCGCGAGAGGTGTCTTTCGATTGGAAAAATTCCGGGGAAGTCATTTCGGGCATTTTCGAGACCGTGGGACCAAAATTAAAAAAGTTATGAATAAAAAACCCCTTGGGAATCGGAGCGAAAAATGTCTCAAATCCCAAACGGCGCTCAAACGGAGCTCTGAGGCAGAACACTGCGCCACCTTGCGGTGAAGAACCTGAACTTTTCCCCTTTGGCTAAAAGAAGAAGCAGTCGAAAACCTCTTTTTCTCCCTTTTTTGCGCGTTTTTTCTTAAACCATCATGCAGACAGTTTTTAAAGTAGAAAAAACTGATTACATATTCAGAATCTGCGTAAAAATCTGCTTCTGATGAACTAAAAAATACGAAAAAATGTCTTATGGACGCTTAGTGCCCACCGTGCAAAACCAAATATTTTTAACGGGACTATGGGCGCGAAGCGACCATAGCTCCGATCCACAATCTTTTATTTTTCAAGTGCACATGGCCCACCATGCGAAATCACATATTTTTAACGGGACCATGGCTCTTTATTTACTTTTTTTTGTGCTTGAGGATTCGAACACCAAGACTTTCTTATTAAATGAATTTTTTTGCTTATTATATACTGCTTAATACCGAGGTTCGTTTGGAAAAAGTCGCCCAGCTAGCGGGCGTAGCTCGCTAGTTTTATAAAATAAAATCTGTGAAAATGCAACATGTGGATACCAAAAACCTAAATAATAGTAATAATAAAAAATCATGTAAAACGGAATATTTGTTTGGTTCCATTCGATTGCATCTTACTATGTTTGATTGCTTTTTCGAAAAACATTTGTAAGGGTGTATTCCGATCCAAACTGCTTATTTTCGCATTTAATTTTGAATTCATTTTTGCTCTCAAATTCATCAGACTGACAGATTCTCTTAATCAGAAACTATACAAAATGCCGTAAATCTCGATATTTTGATAAAGGCAGGGAATAGTGTGAAAATGCTGCCAAAGTGTGCGTTGTGAACCGAATTTTTCGAAGCGGAAGACCTGGAGACGAAAAAAAGAACCATACTGAAGCAATGATTGTTTATCAATCAAATTCTAATAAATGGAGCGAAAAATAAGATCATACGGCACCGTGTACATCTCTTCGAAAATCACTCCAGCAAGTTTCATGTTTCTATTTTTAAAAATGAGTCTGAAATTCTATCAGAAAATTTCGAGGTGTTGAAGGTAGAAAAGCATGTTTTCGAGTAAACCCTTAAACATATATTTCTTTTAATTTTGGGGAAAGCTTCATTCCTGCCCAGTCTTGGGTTAAAACTAGGTCGATTATTAAAAATGTAAAAGTTTCAGAAATCACCATTAATAAAAAAATAGCTATCTGTTTAGGAAATAAATAATAAAAATCATTAAAACTTAAATTTACCGTAAAATTGAGAATGCTATTCGATTTTTTTCCTATAATAATAGCAACGATTGATAATAAGTGAACCCACAATTGCGTCAGAAATATAAACATTGTACTTTAAGAACATGCTTATGCTTAATTAAAGGAAAATATATACATTTTTTACCTTCGACCGCATCATCGTTTTTCATCCACTTTTTCATAAATTTGCATCATTTTTCCGCTTCATAACTTCTTTTTCTCTTTTGTTCCTAGTTTTTTATCTTTATGTTTTATTTCAGTCATCATTCATGACTGAATTTCTTCTCTCTCGACGACTACGAAAGACAGCTTTTTATTTTTATTTTAAAAATTGAACGAAAAAAATCGCTAGTTTTGAAAAGTGCGTTATTAGCTTCAGTACAATCTGACAACACTAGACACTGGACAACAAAGATGTATGTAGGTGACGCCCGGAAATTATCTAACCTCACACAAGGAAGAACATAAGAGGGGAGTTAAAATAGTTAAGGTCAGACGATCCTGTCGAGGACCACCAACCTTGAATTGGAATAAGGGGAGAGCTGCTCTCCAAAAGATCACATTACATGTAGTGATCGAACAATGTCCATTTCCGGAATGTGTTCTTGTTTTCGCATTGGGGATAGTGCCTAATAGTAATCTTAAAATGTCTCAAATGTAATGGATTGCTTATATTTTTTGGAAACCATAACTTATTTTCTTATAAATTTACAATAATATTAATTCCAAATCAAGTTACTGCTATTTTTTTTTTTTTTTTTTTTTTTTTTTGTGTGTGTATGTGTGTAAAAAATAATCATATAAGAATGCCACATTAATAATAAAAATTTTAAGTGCCTAACGGCGCCTTTAAACCTTCCATGTCGCCCTTGTTGAAACCCTCTTTTTTAGGTGCCTGACTGCACCTTCTAAATTTTCTGTGGCGCCCTACTACTAAAACATATTATAGAACCATTCAAGCGCACTACAGTCGTTTCCACACTTCCTTTCCCTTTCTATCTATTTCTAAGGGTGACCAACAAAAATTAAGTGCCTTTTTAGCACTTTCCAACAAAGTTGAAAAGTGCTTATGCATTCGGTTTGTCTGTCCGTCTGGCCGGATGGCCGTCTGTCCGCGCTCTAACTCCCGTAAATATACTCGGATCGCTATGAAATTTTTATACGTTATTGAGGTTTACCCTAGCACGAAGCCTATTGAAAATGAAGTATCTACCATGATTAGTTTATCTACAGAGAGAATCAAAAGTTTCCCATTACATTACGGCCTATCGAAAAAAATCGTTAATATACTCGGATTGCCATGAAATTTTAGGACGTTATTGACGTTTACCCTAGCACAAGTCCTATTGAAAATGAAGTTTCTACCATGATTAGTTTATCTACAGGGCGAATCAAAAGTTTCCCATTACATTACGGCCTATGGGGGAAAATCGTTAATATACTCGGATTGCCATGAAATTTTAGGACGTTATTGAGGTTTACCCTAGCACAAACCCTACTGAAAATGAAGTATCTACCATGATTAGTTTATCTACAGAGAGAATCAAAAGTTCCCCATTACATTACGGCCTATGGGGAAAAATCGTTAATATACTCGGATTGCCATGAAATTTTAGGACGTTATTGACGTTTACCCTAGCACAAGTCCTATCGAAAATGAAGTTTCTACCATGATTAGTTTATCTACAGGGCGAATCAAAAGTTTCCTATTACATTACGGCCTATGGGGAAAAATCGTTTCAAAGGAATTTTAAAGATGTTATACCCTGCCAAACATATTAAAATATGCATTCTATAAAATATAAGGTGAAAATGTAGCTATTATTCATTTACAGGGCCACACAAAAGAATTCCATTAGATAATGGTAAAAGGGGGAATTGTGTGTGACATATTTTAAATATATTAAGCTTTTTCATGTATAATAAAATTGATATATGTCACTGAAACTTAATATAAATTATACGCTACTGTCTTGTATAATATGAAGTACATAGCATTTACAGGGCCATACAAAAGATTTCAAATAGTATATTCTTTCCGAAATACCGTATAAGTGTTCGATGATGGCTGATGGAGGGATGAAGTGCATTTTAATTATGATATTCCCGTTTATATTTCGCTAAATATATGCACATTATATGGTGTGTATAAATGTTATAGTTGATATACAGGGCTACCCAAAAGAGCTCACCAACGTTACTGAATATGAGCATAAATTATTTAAACGTGGTTCTTAAATAAGCTATGCATTTTTACGCTGAGCTGCATTCAATTTACTGAGAAATGTTTGCAGAATATCGATAAAGGGATATACAGGGCCACGCAAAGAATTCGGTACATGGACGCCTATGAATGATGATTTATGAGAATGTGATTTCAGTTGTTTTAAAAGTGTTTTAGTTTACAATAAATTTTAGCCTAATGCTGACGTGTAATAAAGGTACAATGTAAACTACAGGGCTGAACAAAAGTATTCAAGTATGTTTCCATCTAATATTATGAATTGCTGAAAAAGAAATTTCAAGCTACTGGGTATTTTCTTGCTAAGCTAAATTTTCCCATTATATCAACTGACATATGAAGTACATTGCTGTTCAGAAGTACTGGAATACATATTTGGGTACATTTGGCTATACACTATTATTTCCCTAAATAACAAAGTTTTGTTAAAGATTTCATTAAGTGTTGGAAAGTGCTTCATAATCTATGCTTAACGCATGATTTTTCTTACTTGTTTATGTTTTGTAAGTGAATAGTAATTTATTTTGTAATTTTACATTTCAAATTAAGTTATTTTATAATTACTTATTACTACTAACAAAGCCTTTTTTCCGAGCGCCTAGCGGCGCCCTTAAACCTTCTTTTGCGCCCTACTACATGAACATATTAGGAGGGGAGGCTCCCCCCTCCCCCCCTAAAGCTACGTCCCTGGCCTTGACCACATGATCAAAACGTAAATGGAATATCCTCCATTCCGCGAGAAAGCCCGAAATAGGAGAACCAATTGGAGCCCTCATTTTTTGCTCATAAATTTTCCCATCACAGATAAAAAAGTTACTATTTGCGATCAACTGTAAGCCACTTTTCAATGTCATTTTTATATTGTCACTAAATTTTCTGAATTATATATCAAATCATTAATATAGGAACAAACTTCTGTAACGTCAATAGAGCTCATCAGTGTGACGTCACAGACAACTCAACCCCGCATTTCCATAGTAACTGGGTCAATACAAACCGAGAGCGTTTAGAATGTGCTAGAGATGCACTATATATCATCATAAAGGCTTTCAATATGAAATCAGATATCGTTCAAAGGCTGAATTCATTGAACTGGGTGAAGTTTTAAAAGCTATCCGCAAGTGTTTAGCCCAAATTGTAACTTGTTTAAATCAGTTTCAGGGTTGAATTTTTAGCTTCACGATAAAACAACACATTTCATCTCTATCTTTTCTGAACTTCACGGTTTGTTTTGACCCAATTTCTGGAGTTGTGACGCAGGGCCGTAGCTAGAAGTCTACGATAGGGGGGGGGGGGATCGGGGAAATATAAGGGTGGCTCAAGGGAATGTAGGAGGGGGGGGGGGCTCATATTTTATGGTTCTCTCTCTAATGCAGAAAGCTAAATTAGTGCATAGTCACATTGTAGGTACTATATTTCTCATTAAACTGTTGTAATAACTTCATTTTATGCTAAGAAAAGTATATGATGATGAAAATTTTGAATGTATAACTAGTGCAAAATTAAACATCCTGTTAGCTTCATATGTACCAATAGGATGAGGGAGTGTTGAAACACATATTTTAGATACAATTTAGTAACTCTGCAAAACTGTGAAAGGGTCTCAAAACTAAATTAGATTTTTGAACAGAGTTTCATTTGAATTTTCGGAATATTTAATAACCTTGGAACTTTTTCTAAGGGGGGGCTGAGCCACCTATAGCGCCCCCTTAGCTACGGCCCTGTTGTGACGTCACCACTGATGAACTTTATTGATGGAAACAGTGACTTGACATCCACACTTGTCAAAATGCAATCTTGAGAAATCTTAAGCACCTAGATCTTAATGTAAAAAAATGGGATACATTGGTAGCTTTCAAAATTACACCATAAAATGGAGTATTCGAAAAATAAGTACCATGTTTATTGCTTCACTTTATTTTACTCCATAAATTGGTTCAACGTTGAACGGAAAATTTTAACAGTGTTCTGGTGGTAGATTTGTTGACGGAAGTGTTTATCGAGGCTAACAAGAAAGACAGGCTACGGTGTGCATTCCACATATCTTTTTTTTTTTTTTTTTTTTTTTTTTTTTCCCAGATTGCACTGTAAAAAATTCGACCGTTTTGCTGCATCATCACTCACCCGCTTTTATAGAATCTCTCTCTTTTGACCCATGAAAATGCTCTGCTCCATGATAGGTTGGAGTAACTGTTTTCTATAAAAGCGGTGGAATGATGATGCACCAAAAGGGTCAAATTTTTTACAGTGTGCATTCCACGTATCTTTTATTACAGACCGCTGGAGTCATGCTCGAATACACCAATGCGGTTGCACGAATGGAGTACTACGTCATTCTAGCGGTCTATAATATAAGATACTTGGGATGCACCGCGGTAGCCTGTCTTTTTCGCTAGCCTCGGTGTTTGTTTGCAAACATGCCTTTTCCTTATTCGGAATGCTGCTACTTCGTTAATTTCTTAGTACATCATGATACGGATATCTTTCGGATGGTATTACTCAATGGCAGTGAAAGGCAATATAAGGAAAGGGCAGCTGACGTCACTTGTGGGTCGAATAATTGTGGATAAGCAGGAAACACGTTTCAGTTCTTTACGACTCCTAATGTGCACATGCATTAAAGCGATTTGATTGGTTTGCGTTCGACAGGTCTCTTATATGTTTGGCTTATGTCACCAAGATGAATCCTATAATGATCGTAACGACAAAAATATAGTAGTAGATTGGTTGAAGAAAGTGTTTGTTTGTAAACATGCCCTTTCCTTAATCCTTATAGGAAGTTTCAGTCTGATGAGCGAAATTTTTTTTCCAAGTACCTTCGTCGTTCCAAGCCCAAACTCGCACTCTGATTGGTTGTTGCTCTCGGCACTGTTTTCACGTAACTTGGCGAAAAATACTTCGCTCGTAAGTGAACGAGTAAACCTAACACCTAACCTACTCATTCTTATTCTTCCTTCATTTTGTGCTCTTGTGTTATTTTATAAAATGGCAAATGCTTTACTTATTAATAAACGGGAAAAGTTACTTTGTACTCGGTTCGGAAGGAAATCTAACTCTTCGACGGAAGCATCTATCGCTACGCCAAGTATGATTATCGCCAAGTTACATGAAAACAGTGCCGAGAGCAACAACCAATCAGAGTGCGAGCTTGGGTTTGGAACGACGAAGGTGCTTGGAAAAAAAAATTACGCGTCTGATGATGATCTCAACTGCGAATCTCATCTACCTTATTGGCTTGCAATCCTGTATCTTGAAATCTGCACATTCCGCAGCTTGTATAGAAAATGGTTACTTGACTATATTATGGAGCATTCTAATTGGTCAGAATAGATATTATATAGAAGCGGCGGAGTTCGTATACAGCAGATTTTTAACAGTGTAGCTTCTACACTGTTAAAAGCAGTGTTGAATTCTGACACTTTTCTCCGGAAGGGACTTCAGTGGCTCCGGGGGGAAATTGTACTTTTTGACCACTGAAATGCAAAATTTCAAATTTTCCAGAGGGGACATTTCATTGTTTTGGGGGAGAATGTCCCCCCCGGGCCATCTCTTGAATTCAACGCTTGTTAAAAATTTGAAACTTTTGCTGCACCGTCAATCCATCGCTTTTATAGAAAACGATTACTTCACTGTATTATTTGAGGTGCACAACCTTTTCAAGAGAAGGGCCACTTACATGTCTGAGTAGTCGAGGTCCACATCAGCAACACGGAGAGAATTAGATTTCGAGGATGTGATCAGATAAAAAATATGGTTTCAGGGGGGGGGGGGGTTACCCTTTTAAGTTCGCTTACCAGTCAAAATATGGAAATAGTCCAAGGGCCCACCGCAGAAAACCCTAAGTCATCGAGCACAAGTAAACATCCTTTATATTATGGAAGAGTAGTCATAGGGGAATCTAATGATCCATGTCTGCGGCAGCGAAGCGGTACATAAGCCAAAAATGAATACCACTAGTGGTTGACTCGTAGACTTAGCTTTATGTTTTCCTGCACCGTTTTCCGTGTTTTCATACTTTTGACTGTATTGCCGAAATTCGTAATTTTTACGAAGCCGATCACCGAATTTCACGAAGCCAATCGACAAAATTCGTGATTTTTCCTCGCATGATCGATACAATTCGCGATTCAACCGTGCAAGATCGACGAAATTCAGGATTTTTCTGCGTCTGAGCGACGAAATTCGCGATCTTTACTAAACCAATCGAGAAAATTCACATTTTTTCCCGCAATTTATCAACAAAATTAGCGATGTTTACGAAGCTAATCGACGAAATTCGCGATTTTCCACCGAATGATTTACATAATTCGTAATTTTTACGAAGCTGATAGAGAAAATACACAATTTTTATGAAGCCGATCGCCGAAATCAGCGAATTTTACAAAGCCGATCGACGAAATTCGTAATTTTTCCTCGCATGATCGATAAAATTCGCGATTCATCCGTGTAAGATCTACGAAATTCACGATATTTCGAGTCTGACCAACAGAATTAGCGATTTTTTTTTTTTTTTTAACTCGATCAATAAAACTAACGTTTTTTCCGTGTTCGATCGAAGAAATTTGAGATTTTTCTGCTTAGATTGACAAAATACGCATTTGTCAACTAAATTCTCGATTGTTTTCTAATAATAAACTGGCAAAATTCACGATGGTTTCGCAGGCGATAAACGAAATTTTTAATTTTAAAGCGCATAATCCTAAAATTTACGATTTTCCGTGTCTTATTAACGAGTTTTGCGATTTTTCGTCCCTGATCGACAAAATTTGCGATTTTTTCGAGCCCGATCATCGAAATTCGTGTCTTTTTTCATGAGATAAACCGGGAAAGCATGTGATTTTTCCGCAGCCGATGAATTTAATTTGCAATTTTTTCGTGCATCATCATCAAAACTGACGATTTTTTCTTGTTTGATCAAGGAAATGTGCAATTTTTCGCGTCTGATCGACAAATCTTGCGATTTTTCCGTGCCTGATCGGCAAAACTCGCAATTTTTCATGTCCGATCGGCGAAATTTGTTATTTTTTCCCGAGCCTCATCAACAAAATTCGCTATTTTTCCACACTTGATCAATGAAATTCGTGATTTTTTCCATGCCCGATCTACAAAATTTACAATTCTTAATTGACTGATGACATTTTATATTTTTCCGCGGTAAACTGACGAAATTTACGTTTTTTTTTTTTCTGCGACCTATGCACAAAAATTGCAATTTCTTAGTGTTTTTTTATTATTAAGTTCCTTATATTTTTATGTTACCATATTACTGACAGATATTAACATTGTTATTTGTCTTATGACAGTTATTGGTGTTATTATTTATCTAAATGAATTCCAGTTTCAAAGCTTCTTAAATCTAGAATTTTCTATAATCAAAAATCACCATTAAACTTTCTCACTTTATTACAATAATGCATACTTTGCGATGATTGGTCATTAGCATCCTCCACCTCCCATAGATATCACATACTACAATTTTAATATCTCAGATTACTTTGCAATTTTTAATCGGGAAGAGTTTGGGAATACGAATTAATGGGATTTTCAGGTATATATTTTTGAGTATGATATAATGTAGAACTTTATTTTCACAGAAAGATTGATTTGAGAAGATCTTTCATTTCACTTATGAAAACAATCTTGATTTAATCTTTGGTTAAATATGTTTAAAAAAAAATGCGAGCATTTATGCTAGAAGTCAATTCAAAAACTTTTTGAATATCTCATTCCAGGGTTGGGTTTCTTCCAAAACAATGAAAAAAACTGGAAAAAAAAAAAAAAAAAAAAAAAAAAAAGAAAAGACTAACAGATGTTCAAAATTAAAGCACATTAACTATGTAAAAGAATTAAATTCAAAGTACACTCATATGAAATTTAAATTGCAAATTTTAATTAATATTAAAAGTAATATTTTTGGAAAAATAAATTATTTTTTAATAACAAACTTTGGGTTCAGCTGACACATGATGAATTTTACAACTTCAGATGTAGAGAAATTTTTTATTACAATTATTAATTATACCATTTATACAAAAAAAAAAAAAAAAAAATACATATAAAATGTTCATTTTTCATATAAAAATACATTATTTTTATGTAAAAATTCATTATTTAAACCATGCAACTCAGTAAATAAATAAATTTGTAATTATTTATACTAGTATGTAGCATGCATACTTCAATGCTGATTGTAAAAGATTAAGGTTCAAAAAAATATCTATGGGCATGTCAAAAGCTTTTAAACTCTTTTAAAGTTTTCTCTAGGGCTTCTTTTTTTTTTTTTTTTTTTTTTCTATTGCATTCACCCAATCTAAGTTGAGAAATTAATTGCAGCATCCAGTTGAAAATTGACTTTTTCGTTATACAGTAATCCCTTAACCCTTAACATTCACAAGTTTTAATTATTTGCAAAATAAAAAATGCAGAGCATTTCAACATTCACAAAGACCGAACTTGGTTAATTGGAAATTTTATTTTATAAAGAATATTTTTTTTACAAAGCAAACTCATTTTGTTTTACTGATTCTACAAACTATGTGACTATGGATATTTATGTACTGTATGGCCTATGTACTATGTACTGTATTGCGAGAACTTTTGTCCCTGTGTAGATTGTAGGACAAACATTGATATCGTTCAAGTTCGTTTGCCATGCTTTGGGACTATAAAAATCTTTTAGTATACTATTCTAATTATTTAATTTTATCTGAAATCTCAATGTTCCCACACTTAAATGTGCACATTATTTTTAAAATAACAATTATATAACGAACTACATTTATTGTCTTGTTTACAGCAATTTGTACAATCGCTACTAGATGGCGCCAGTAAAACGCAATTTAAAATTTAAAAGTCAGCTTTTAAATAGCAATTATCGCTTTTTTTAAAATTTAATTTTATGTTTTGAAAGTATTATTAATGTAAAATGCACTTAATGTTTGCACTTTGTATTAATTTATTCGGCTGTGCGTGTTTTGTATTCTTCCGCGTGTTTACGTTTTAAATGCTTGTATGCTATATTGTTCGCGTTTTCGTTTGATTATGGCTGATACTGCTGCTCGCAGTGGCGCAGCCAAGGGGAAAGGGGGTTTGGGGTCAAAACCCCTCCCAGAGCCAGTGGTGGCCATCGCCCCCAAACCCAATGAGGCAGCAACCCCCCCCCCCCCAAAAAAAAAAATCTTCATACTTTAAAATTGACCCTCCCCCCCTAAACTGAATATCAATTGTAAAATATATTCTACTTTTAATCTACTGCACATTCAAAAGACAGCGAGTTGAGCATAGCGGAATGAGTTCTTATTGCCCTTATCTGGAATTTAAAGAAAGAAAACACTGGAACATTTCTGAAAATTCAATGTTGAAAAAATTTTAAAGTGATATTAAAAGAATCAAGATTTACAAAATATAGCGAGTTGAGTATAGCAGAATGAGTTCTTATTGCCCTTATCTAGAATTTTAAAAAAGAAAACACGGGAACATTTCTGGAAATAAAATGTTGAAAAAATTTAAAAGTGGTATGAAAAATTATCAAAAAAATTTTTAGCAGTAAGAAAAGAGAGAATTTAAAAATCTCCAGCCCCCTCCCCCCCAAAAAAAGAAAAAAAATGCATGACGCATCTTGCATGAGTAAGCCCCTCTCTGGGCACCGCTGCCCAGAGCTAAGAAAGGTCGCTATAATTGCCGCTTATATGAATCGAAACTAAACTTAATATTTAAACGTTTTGGCGTATTTTAGAATTTGCCGCTTTTTTTGATCTGATTTTTTTTAATAATGTGATTCAATTAAATGGCAAAAATTCTACTTAAAGCAGTGAAAGAGTATATTGTAATATAACTAAATCACTTTTCTGAAACGCATTATGCAAAAAGAATGATGATTTCTTGCCATACAAATGCTCTTTCAGTTTAAGTATTACACAGCGAATATTCAAATTAGTACTATTCTATTAACCGGCGATTCAAATAACCGACAAGCACCTTTTCTCGAGAAACTCCCCCCTCTACGTATATTTAATTTTAAGTAGGTAATTGTCAGAGCATCATATTTCATACAAGATTTTTTTTCCCTTGCTGTTACTGTTTACATTAAAAAAATTATTCATAAATATATTTAATTTAATCGTCAGAGCATCGTGTAGTATACATTTTTTTTTCTTGTTCTACTGTTTGCATTCAAAAATTTATTCATATATATATATACATATATATAATTTTAAAATCGTCAGAGCATCGTGTATCATACAACTTTTTTTCCCTTGCTATTACTGTTTGGATTAAAAAATGTATCCATACGTATATACAGTCGAGTCTCTCTATAACGAAACTCCATACATCGAATTTCTCTATATAACGAATTTTTAGTAGGAACGGTCCCCTTTTCGCATGATCACGTTAAAAACAGTCTCTATATAGCGAAATATCTATCTCCATATAACGATTTTTTTCATAAAATGTTCTTTCTTTATTCGGTTTTTAAAAATCTTCAAAATCACATGGAATCAAATTTCCATCACTTATTTTTGATTTATCGTTCAAGGCTGAGTTTTTTATATTGATTCTCTACCTTGAATCTCCTTGATCTTTAAGTCCAACGAATTCATTCCGCCAGCCCCCTTCCCACACATCTTTTAACATCCTTCGAGAAACAGTGTCAATTTAATTGTTACACATATAAAAGCGGGATCAATATGATAATTGAAGTTAGTGTTGATTTCAGAGGGTGGCTTGGGGGGACATTCACTCCCGGAGCAATGGGATTGCCTCCGAAAATTTGAGATGTTGTATTTTTAATGGCAAAAAAATTAACGTACGTTTTTCTTGTGTGATTTTTATTAAGCTTTTAAATAAATGTCTATTCTCTTTTTTGAAACTGTTCAAATAATTAATAGGATATTATGTTAATATTTATTGTTAAACACTTCACATTTTTAATTAAACGTATAAAAAATAATACTTGTTCAAAATTTGGACATTAAACAGAAATTTTAACGGCTTTCTCTATTCAACGAATTTCTCTATATAACGGATTTTTTACTGGAACAATGAATTTCATTATATAGAGACTCGACTGTATTTATGATTTTAAGTAATTGTCAGAGCATTTTGTACCATACCTTTTTTTCTTTTTTGTGTGTGTGTGTGTGCTATTACTGTTTGCGTCCAAATGTCAGAGCATCGTGTATCATAAGATTTTTTCTTTTTGCTATTACAGATTGCATTCAAAAATTAATTCCACCATATTTGTATATATTTAATTTTAAATAACTGCAGAGCATCGTGTATTATACAAGATTTTTTTTCCTTGCTATTACTGTTTGCGTTCAAAAATTAATCCACCATACATATATATATGTTTTATAATTACCATGAAATTTAAAATTTTATTAATTAAAAAAAATCTTATAATTATTCTTTTTAAATACATGAAAGCACATTTTTTTAAAAATATAAAATTTATTTATTAAAAGTTCTTGAAAATTGTTTTAAAAGTAACATTTTAATACCTTTAAACTTTGAAGTATAAAAAGTATTTGGCTAACCGAATATTCGGTATTCTGCTAAATCACTATTCACTGTATCCCTAATATATGTGTGAATATAAATATAAAAAATTACGCGCATCTGCTAGGATTTTTTTTTTTTTTTTTTTTTTTTTTTTTTTTATGGAAACTTGAATTATGTGTTAAAATCTAATATTTATACATTTTTTATATAACAGACACACGTTTTACATCCTATCTGTTTGTAAGCAATTGTATTATTTTTTTACTATTTTTCGTTTCAAAATCTTCCAAGGATTTAAACCCATATGAATATAAATAAACAAATGGCGGATGGTTACAGTATCATTTATATGTGACAACAATAAAACAAAATACCAAACATATGCTTATTTAGCTCAAAATTAATCTCTCTTTAGACACAATATAAAATAAAAAGGCATGTATTGTGATTTAAAAGTTGTTTTGTTGTATTTTTGTTTCTTTTTTAATGGATTTTCGTGTCGCCATCTAGTGCCGATTCTAAAAATGGCTGCAAAGTGGTTCAAAGATATAGTTCCGAGTATATTTCTGTATTTTATAGAAATGAGCAAGTTTCAATGTGGGAACATTGCAATTTTCGATAAAATATGGATGTTAAAATATTTTAACAACAAATTTACGTAGTCCTAAGAGATGGCAAACGGAATCTCATTTCTAAGCATATTTTGAGACTTCGTCCCATCGTCTAGTGTTGAAGGAAAATATGGATCAGTGATTAACTTTATTTTTTATGCAGATTTTTTTTCAATTTTCTAAGCTTTGAAACATCAACAACAACTTGTTGAAAAAATTATAGAATGTGATTCTTCATTGGTCTTAAACTTAAAATAGAAATTATAATAGCAAATTTTCCTTACACGGATATTCATAAACATAAAATCGGTTCTGTCAAACAATCGCACATCCCTATTTTTTTTTCAACCATACATTAGCAAATTAATTTTGTACAACATGTTTATAATTATTCAAATTTATTTAAAGCATATACTTTTAATGTACAATGCTTAATAAATATATTTTTTAGAACTTCAATTGCTATTTTTCATTAAACAAGAAAAAAAGAGAGAATTTAACCTTTTTATATGTACGGGAAGATAGTTTCAACATTCGCAAATGTTTTCAGGAACCCAACTCTCGGAAATGTTAAAGGGTTACATTGTAGTAAGAAAGCTGAAGATTTTAATGATTTTTTTTTTTTTTTTTTAATACAGTAATTATTGTACTATGTTATTTAACTTTAATAAAACTGATGTAAATTAAAAGTACTGACTTCTATTTAAATGAGTTTCATTCTACCATTGATAAATGATCCATGTTTGCGTGCTTAGAATATTTATTCTGAAACATTAATATTTATAAACATTAAATGACTCTATATTTCAGAAGTGACATTAATGACATTAACTGTTTATTTTAAAACCATAATATTTATAAACAATAAATTAATCAATAACTCAAAAGTGACATTAATGATATAAAACAATTCATAAGTAGTTGATTGCACATGATTGCAAAATCATTTTTTTGATTACTTCAAGGACAGTCTATTTTACTGTGAGCGAACTGACTTCAGTTTCTCTTATGTTTTGTAAAAGCACATAGGGTGCTTACATTTCTCTTCTATCTTCGCATATCTACTTGGATAATATATGTTAATCCATGGAGTACACCGCAGCAGGAAGCTGAATTCCTGTTTATTGTTCACAAATCTATATGATTTAAAGAAATATAATACAAGGATCAATTAGTGTGAATTTATTCCAAATTAACATACACTAAGTGTCTACTTCGTGAATCGCGGACAGTAACAATCCATAATATTTACTACTAGTTTCAAAGTTTAAATAATTAAAAAGTATTCCAGTTAAATGGTAATGGATAACATTTAATTGATTTAGTGCATCTTGGATAAATTTTTTTTTTTTTTTTTTTTTTTTTTTTTTGCCAATGATTGGAGATCATTAGATAGGTGTCATGTGATCTTGAGTATAAAACTTGTTTAATTACAGCAGACTCCCACAAATTTGCATATAATTTAGACTTAAACAATGAAATTTTCAAATCAGATATAAGGACAAAATTTGACATTTTTATTTTTTGTATCAATTCTATACTAATCTGTAATTTTCATTAATAATACTGAAATTATGCTGTTTCCTAAAGGAAGAATACATTTATTTCTGAAAAAATTAAGGATATTGCTGATATCACTAGTAGTCACAATCTTTCTGTCAAATAAATATTTATGCATTAATCAAGCTTTTTTGATTATTAAGTCTTGTTAAACCTGAAATAAAACTTAATTATTTTATAACTTTGATGTGAATTAGTAGTGCACCTTTAAAGCAAGTTTCATTGAAGAATTTAGGAAAATGACAACTCGTCTTTATACTGAATATTTAATTATGCATTATTGTATTGAATGTTTACTTGACTTTTGCTTTTAATATTTTAATTATTAAAAAAAACCTAAATTTTTATTATTTTAGTTTATTATTTTACTTAGTTGTTTAAATATTTTGATATATTGTAAGCTTTCATTATAATTTCGATTGTAATAATAATTACATTCAAATTACTGCTTTAAAAATGTAAACAAAGCAATGACCAGAAATCTGCAAAATTTTAAAATCCGCAGAACCTCTGGTCCCAAGCTGTGCAGATTTGAGGAAGTCTACTGCATTAATTTAGCATGTATAATTAATAAATTTGTATAGGTCTGATGGAATTAATTTACTTAAGGTTATAGGAAGAAGATATTTATTGACACTGCGGAGATTAGTTATTGAGAAGATATTATCTTACAAAATTGAAAATTATATGATAAATTCTAAAAGAATAACAGTTTTTTCCAGACAATTTTTTTTCTGCATTTTTTTTTTTTTCTTTTTTTCCCACTGAGGAAGAAACTTGCCAATCCTGCCTCATTCATCTTTCTGCATTTTGTAAATGCACAGAAAAAAGGATGTTGATAACAGATATAATAAATACGATAATTTCCAAAATCTTTGGTTCCAAATCATTCAGATTTCAAAGAATTGACTACATCAAAATAAAACAATTCATTCTTCATACTTCAAAAACAAAGAGAATCTTTCTTATTGGGGAATAGTTGATGGAGGTTTAATGTCATAAAGTCAAAGTCTGCAATGGACAATATTTCTGAAGCATCATTATCCTACAATTAAAGTTATTCAAAAAGCCAATTTACTTAGGCATACATTTTTTTTTCTTTTCAGATTATATGTCTAAACATCATGGATTAAAAGAAAGCAATAATAATGACTATTTTAAGGTAAGTGACTGAAAGAAAAAAGTAATAAAAGAAAATAAAAAAATTTGAGCTCACAAAGCTTTAAATTATGTATAAAAACTCTTTCTCTATAATTTATTAAATTAAGTTTCTAAAGACTTTGTTAAATAAATATACAACATCACTTTATTTTAATTTTACAATAAATAAATATATAAAAATGGCAGCCCAACATCAACATGGGCTCAGGAGGAAAGGGAGAAAGAAGTAAAAGCATGGCTTTACTTGAGTCTGCAGGAAAAAAGTACAATTGGGTTAAAAAGAAAAAAGATCAAGCCAGCCTAAGTCTTCAGGGGGAGAAAAAATAAATAAATAAGCCTGAGACTTACCCAAGTCTCACTAATCCCTTGAATGATTGAGAGAGATTTTTTATGCTACCCAATTTAAATTACGATTTATACCAAAACTTTTGAACAAAATTATAACTTTGATGAAAAAAAAAAAAAAAAAAAGCTGTAAAACTGCTTTTCTTGATTTTCAAATAGTTTTTCTTAAAAATTCTATTACGAACTCAACATTGCAGAAACACAATTACTTGCTCTTGAAAGGTTTAAGAAACTTGGTTGGAGTCCATGCAGACCACTAGCACAAAAAACCAGACATGCTGTACCAAGCAAGGCTGCACAGATTTAGGCTTCGTAAATTATAACTACTTCAAATCTGACTCCAGGCTGACTAATATATTAGTGTTTTTTTTGGTTAAAATTATGAGAGAACATAAGAAAAATAAAGCAAAAATTTCACTATTTTGGTATTAATTCAATTCTTAGAGTTTTAAAAGGAAGGGGGGAAAATATCCATTCAACCAATTTTTCAATTCTATGCCTCACAAACCTGAATCAAAAGCTAAAGAAAAAAGCAAAACAGAAATTTTACTATTTCGAATCTGTGGACTTGAAAAGTAGAAATCAATATAATTTTGATGTTAGTTTGTTTCCTCTAGGGCAGAAAAATTTCGACTAAAAGGAGAGAAAAAGAAAAAAGATGAAAATTTAGGATTTATTAAAGTTTTTGATTAAAAACATTTTTACTCTATAATATATGCTGGCCAGTATAATGGGAATCTTTAACTTAGGTAGTTCGACATAAACCAAAAATAACATAATATTATGAATTCTTTATGAATTTAAAATTACATATAATTGATTTAATTTCACTTCAAACTGTTTGCCAAAAGAAAAAAAAAAAAAAAAAAAAAAAAAAAAAGCTGGAGTCAAAGTTGGCTTGTTTTTTAACAACTCCGACTCTTCTATTCAAAAATGGGCACTGACTCAGACTCAGCAGGCCTAGGGCTAAGCCTATAATAAGATCATTTAAAAAATGAAAAATAACAATTTAGACATATGGGAGCAAAGTTACTGAGATCTAAATGTCAATGATTAAGTCTTGAATTATGCATATGGATGTCAGTGATAACTAATCTTCTATTAAAATTAGAAAGTCCAGCACTGATAACTAATTTTACGTCTTATGTAAGGATTGATGTTTATTTAAACAATATTTTATGGAAAATCCTTTATTACAGATTTCACAAATAAAAGGCTTTTCTTTAGTATGAATACGCAAGTGTAATTTTAGACTATATTGGTAAGAAAATGTTTTATTGCATATATCACAACCAAAAGGTTTTTCTTTGGTATGGATACGATAATGGGCAGATAAATGAGATTTCTGGTAAAATGCTTTATAACATATCTCACACACATAAGACTTTTTATTAGTATGAGTTAAGAGATGCATTTTCAGGTTTGATCTTACAGAAAATCCTTTATTGCATATACCACAGGCATAAGGTTTTTCTTTAGTATGTGTAAGTAGATGGCTCTTTAACGTAGAATGTGCAGTAAATCGATTATTACATACCTCACAAACGTAAGGTTTTTCTCTGGTATGAACACGTTGGTGTCTGGTTAATTGATATCGTTCAGAAAATCCTTTACTGCATATTTCACAAGTGTAACGCTTCTCTTTTGTATGGGTACGGCAATGAGCCTTTAAATGGTCTTTCTGGGAAAATGCTTTATCACAAACATCGCAAATGTAAGGTTTTTCATTAGTATGGATCAAAAGATGCTTATTTAGATTTGATGCTTGACTAAATCCTTTATTGCATACCTCACAAATATAAGGCTTCTCCTTAGTATGAACATGGATATGCTCCTTTAAATGAAGTCTTTTAGAAAATCCTTTATTACAGATCTCACAAATGAAAGGTTTTGCTTTGACATGTAGAGGAAGGTTTTCATTCATACTTTTATTTGTAGAATTTGTTTCTTCCTCTTTGATTTGTGAACAAAGAGTTTCAGTCAAGTTTTTAATCGAAGAATCTGTTCCTTTCCCTTCTTCCATATGATTAAGATTTTTTTTCATACAAGACCTGAAAAACAGACATAGTCAGGATTTTTAAGGCATAAAAATACTCCTTGACACAGTTTAAAAGTATAATATTTTTTTGAGGCCGGGGGGGGGGGAAAGTATGCATGCTGTTCTAAATGTTATTTTTATACAACATAATTTGGAATGCACTTTTTACAGAGCCTCACAAGTTTGTTTAGAATCTCTGAGATGGTTTAGAGAGGAACCCAGATTAATTTATATATATATATATATTTTTTTTTTTCACAAAACTTTTTGAGAAAAAATTTGTTTTTATTTTTGCAAGCTAATAGACACTAATTTAGCTTTTATACATGAATTTTTTTTTTCAGATAATACAGACTCTCATCATTATGCTTTGCAGTGCTAAACAATCATGCTGACAACTGCTTATATTTCAACAAAATGCTTGTATTTTAGTGATTAGTTTTAAGTGTTATTAACTATTTATATATATATATATATATATATATATATGTAATTTTTTTTGTTGTTTCTGTAAAAGCTATAGGAAAAATAAAGAAAATTCTTTAGTCATCAAGTAAAACTAAAGTATATATTAAAACTTACATAGCAATGAAACTATTCAAAATAACTTGATAGTGTAAAAATCCAATTACTTTTCAGATCAGTTACTTTTACTTTATTATTATCATCAAACAGCAAAGCATCTTTCAGAAGAAAACTTCAAAATTGATGTGTTCAGGTGAAACATGAAAAAAATACAAAAAAAATCATCAGTTAATAATGATCATAAATGTCTTAGCTCTTAAGATCATTTGAACCTTGCACAGATTTTTTTTAGAGTTTTGTTCATCTGACGAAATCTTATTTGTCTTAGTCCCCTGTCTGTCCATCACAGAGTCTGTACACAAAAACTGCATCAGGCAGAGACTTCAAATTTTGTATGCTTACAGCTGAATACCGTGTGTAACATGTCAAATTATAAAATTTTGAAAGTCTATTATTTTAATTAAATTAATGCCATCGGCTCATTTTTACAGTTTAAATTTTAAAAGAGAACATTTTGACGTGACAACGTCTTGTAAATTGGTTTGCCGGGAGACACTTCAAAAAACTGCGTTACGTTACGTTATGCTCCGCTCACGATACGCGCTCACTTTTCTCTTAACTTTTTCCGGTCACTTGTGGGACCATTTTCTGAATGTGAATGTGAATTCGCTGCAAGGAAGGGGCGGTGCTTAATAGGAATTTTAGATAGTATCAAACTAAGACGAAATACGTTATGTATTAGTTATTAGTATAAAGTACAAAGAAAATAAGTGTAGTTTATTTCGTAATTCGGTGGTATATTATGGAAAACTAATGATATGTGATTAGTGAAAGCCATTTTACTTTAGTTATATTCTGCTCATTGAAAAATTCTTTAATATGCTGTTTACAAAATCCAACATTTGACATCAATAAACATGAAGTAAAATGTGTTTAACAAACACAGTGTATTGCAAGTTATTGTATGTATATTTGTATATAAATACGTATGTATGTGTAAAGGTTAGGGCTGGGCGATATACCGTAATATCGTTATATATCGATATTTCTTTAAGACCGCGGTAACGATATTGAGATTTCAATCCTTCCGATATATCGTTTCAAACGGTATTTCATTCTACTTTCGGAATTACGGAATTTCGAATCTACCTCTGTCGGCGCAAAAGTTGTTTACTTTTGCAAATGTTCACGCTGTAATCGGCACTTGCGTGATACTTCCGGTTTTGAGCCGGTGTCGCGCACACACCGGAATATGGGCGAACAGTCTACTTTTTGCGCTGGTGTCGCGCATATACCGGAATATGGGCGAACCGTCTACTTTTTGCGCTGGTGTCGCGCACATACCGGAATATGGGCGAACCGTCTACTTTTTGCGCTGGTGTCGCGCACATACCGAAATATGGGCGAACAGTCTACTATTCTGATGTATTGCTTTATTTATCGGAGTTCGTTCGAGAATCGAAGTTGAAACACTCGTTCGAGGATCGGGCATTTCCGCTACAATCACTTGTTGACTCCATATCGATGGCTGACTGTTGTTTTCCTGTGAGCTTGTGTACAGTTATTGCTGCCGGAATGCAGAATTGATTGCCATATTTTCAAGAATGTGAGCACAATTAATCGATATTTCTTGTATGTTTGTTTTTCATTTATTAATAGCATTAATAAATAATTATATTAAATCACATATTATTTTACATTTTTATTAATAACATTAATAATTTACATGTATGGTAATTCTATTATGTCATTTATTTTAAACAGAAATTTTACTTAAAGCGGAAGTTTTTTCTTTTTTCATTGTGATTCACCTTAGTTTTAGAGTTTATTGGATACTAGTGTTTTTACCCGTTTTGCGTACGGGTTTTTAAAAAAATCCCCCCCCCCCCAAAAAAAAAAAAAAAATGAAAATCTTTTTCAAATTAGGAAGGAAAATACTTTTCATTTTGAAAGATCGCTAAAACTCTATGGATGGTGTCTTTCTGCTTGGCAAAACATATTACCCATCCACAGCAGATGACAATATGATTATTGTATAAACATTCAAGTTTTGATTTCGCTGAGCTCGATAAACAAAAACAAACGATGGATAGTTTCCTACGTTTTCTTTGAAGTTCTTCTGTACTAGACACTTGTAAAAGATGCTCAAATTTTGTAATAACTTATTATATTTTAATAAAAATTTGTCACACAGCCTAATTTACTATTATTGCAAATTGCTGAAAATTTGAAAAAAATCGGTAAATTAACTTAGGAGTTATGAATTTTTTTCCCTTTTAATGGAAAAGAATAAAAGGTTTTGTTTTTCTTCCTCCCCCCCCCCCTTTCGTTTGTATGTGCCGTTGAATGTGTTTTTCGCGCACTTAAACAACTGAAACTAGTTGATACTTTCACAAAACCCTTTTTATAAGTTTAAAAAAAAATCAAACAGTTTATCTCTCATAAAAGAATGAGGATAGTTTTGATTTTGAATATCATGGCTCTTTTTTTATTTCAAGCGTTCACTAATGCAAAAACATCGGTTCAATGTCAATCTTATTTTTTTTATACCTCGTTTGCATTTCCATATTTTTGTTTATTTATTTATTTTTTGTTTTTGCATTGCACATCTGAGATTGTTCTCTTTCAACAAAAGCCGTTTTTTAATATTTGTTTTCAAGTTTTTTTTTCTTTACTGGAATACTTTCATTTTTGAAACTGGTTTCGAAAGTAAAAGCATCCTAGAAAAAAAAAATCTGTAAACAAAATCGAAAAAGTAAAAGATCATTATAAAAATTAATTCAGCATTATTATTAAAGGAAGAAGAAGAAAAAAAAAACGGTAGTTAGCAAAACGTCCTGATTTGGGACTTTGTACTCTATTAAAGAAATTTCGTGTTTTCTTAAAATTATTTGATGATTCTAATGCTTTCATTTGTATTCTGACTAATAACAGAATTATTTATTATAACAACGAAAAGAAGGGGTTCCTTACTGCCCAAAATTGCAAAAATGCAATTTTTTTTTTTTTTTTTTTTTTTTTTTTTGTATTGTAATAAAAAAAATTCTAAGTTTATAGGTAATTAAAGTATTTTCTTTCAATATATCTAATGTCTATTTGTTGTCTTATATACATTTTCTTCTTTCATTTTAATGATTTATAATGTTTAACTTTCTAAGAGTTTTCAATAACACATATTTTAGATCAGATTTGCAGGTAAAGGGTTTGCATATTTTGAATCAATACATTAAAATTAAAATTTATGTTCCTTGGAATATGTTAAGATATTGATATTTTTGTTTTTTCTTGATAATTAACATACACACACACACACATATATATATATATATACTATTATGTGTTTGTAGTATTTTATACAGAGGACAGTTACATGTATAACCCTATAATGGAGTGACACATGAATTGAAATTTATCGATATATCGAAAATTATCGATATTTGGTCAGCGATATATCACGATATTAAAATTCTGATATCGCCCAGCCCTAGTAAAGGTAAAAATAAAATTTTGTTAATATGAAATTCAGTGCGAGATTCTTTGTATAAATTAATGTTTTAAATATAATTCTTTGTATAAATAAATGTTTTAAATTGTTACTATTATTTCATCCTTCTTCCTACTATACGAATGAATATTCACATTAAAATTATTTTACAACTCAAAGTCGTTGTCACGTAAAACTTTCGCCCGTATACCGACTTTACAGGCAACCAATTTTTTTTTGTCACATTAAAGGTTTATATATATATACAGGGTGTCCAGCAAATAACACCCTGATTTCAAAATTTAATTTCTCAAAAACGAAGATCTAGAAAATACTGCGGTAAACTGTTTGTTTATTAGGTAAGTTGTAAAAATCATATATAGAAGTTTCGAATGGTGAATATTTTAAAAAGAATGTGTTCTAATTAAAACAATGCCTGGTTTGACATTTTTCTTGTTTTAGTTTTTTTTGCAGAGAACAAAATTTTTGGCGTACAGTGACATATTTTAATGATTTTTGGAAAAAAAGTTTCAAAATTTCAAAAATTAAGTTCAAAAAATCGTTAAATATAGCACTGTACACTGAAAAACTCATTCTCTACAAACAATCTAAAACAAGAAAAATGTCAACTCCAGTATTCTTTGCTATCAGAACACAATCTTTTCAAAATATTCTCTACTCGAAACTTTTGTATAACATTTTTACAGCTTACCTAATAAACAAACCGTTTATTGCATAATTCTACCGATCTTAGTTTTTGAGAAATTTAATTTTGAAATCAGGGTGTTATTTGCTGGTCATTCATTATGGACATGGCAGCATTCATAACATTTTTTGGAATTCAATTTTATTTCTATTTTAAACTATTGCAATTTATTAATGATTCAGCATTTTAAATTTCAAATAAATATTATTTTTTTTTGGAAATTTAAAACTTTATTTATATCTCTGCTAGCACTTTTTTTTTAATTCCAGATTTTCAAAAAAATTAGAATTTTATGATTTTATTTAAATAATTTGATTTGAACATTTTTAATTTGATTAAAATTAAAAAACTACTTTTTTATAATTATTTTTTAATTAAATTTACTAATGCTACTATCTATATAAGAATTTAATAATTATATATTAACAATTTGGATTTATTAATTAAAGGATAAGTTGTTTTGAAAAGAATATTAATCAAAACCCTGATTCTTTTAGAGTGAAATCCAATGGAAAATGATGAAAAGTTTACAATGGATTACAGATTTTGCAAAATTTACATTCAAGAAATACACAAGAGAAAAACCCAACTACACATGAGAATCAAACCTAAATTGAAAATATATAAGTACAGTATTGGAAAGTTGTTATTTAACTTAAAAATTAAACTAGGAAAGAAAAAAATCGAAAAATTAGAAGAAATTGCCCAATTTTTCTTAATCCATGTTGCATCTGAACCTTTCATGCTCTAGGTACTGGCTAAAATAAAATGTAAAATATTTAAAATTTATTTATAAACACTAAGTGTGTATTGCTAAATTTTTAAGACTTATTCTTCAATTTTATTAGCACTTTCCAACAAAGTTGAAAAGCATTTATGCTTTCGGCTTGTCCATGCTTTTAACTCTTATAAATATACTCAGATTGCCATGAAATTCTTTGAATTGATGTTTACTCTAGCATGAACCTATTGCAAATGAAGTTTCTACTTGATTAGTTTATTTGACGGAATCAAAAGTTTTTTGTTACATAATGGCCTATAAGAAAAAATCATTTCAAATGAATTTTAAAGATGTTACATCCGGTCAAACATATTCAAATTTATATGCATTTACGAAGTACATTAAAATATGCTTTCTGTAAAATATATGATGAAAAGAATAATTATTCTTCATATTATTATTCTTTTACAAGGCCACACAAAAGTATACAATTACATAATGGAAGGAGGGGGGGGGGGAATTGTTTGCTACATATTTTAATTATATTAAACTATTTCAAGTACCATAAAATTGATATACGTCACTGAGGGTTAATATAAGTTATTTCCTGCATAATATGAAATGTATAGCATTTCCAAAAACACACAAAAAATTTCAAATAGTATATTCTACTCAAAGTACTGTATATTTATATCGATGATGGCTGGTGGAAGGATGAAATGCATTTTTAATTATGATATGCATTTTTAAGTTTCATTAAAATGTATGCATATTATATGATGTGTATAAGTGCAATAGACGATATACATGGCTACACAAAAGAGTTCATAAAAGTTACTGAATAAGAGCATAATTTATTCAAGGATGGTATTAAAATAAGCTATGCATTTTTTACGCTGAACAGCATTCAGTTTACTAAGAAATGTTTATAGAAAGTGTTTTAGTTTGAACTAAATACTTGTGTGTAATAGAAGTACTAGGTAAATTACAGGGCTGTACAAAAGTATTCAAGTATGTTTCTATCTATTAGTATAAATTGTTGAAAGAGAATTTATTCTCTTTTTCTTGTTATGTGTTTTCTGGCTAAACTAAATTTACCGACTATATAGCATATATATCAACCAACAGATGAAATACTGGGTTGTTCACAAATATTGGAATACATATTTTGCTATAGACAGTAACACCTTATTTCTTTAAATAATGAAATTTTGTTAAAGATTTCAGGAAGTGTTGGAAAGGTTTTCATAATCTAGGCTTAATACATGATTTTTCTTACTTGTTGATACATGAAATGGGCTCTTAAAGGCAATAAAAATATCTTTATGAAAAACTATTAAATATATTAAACAAGTGAAAACTTTTAAATAAAATTGCAATTAGAAACAGACAAATAAAAATGTAAACAAGTTGAAAATTGCACTTCAAGAGTGCGTTCAATGCAAGAAATGGAAGGTGTTCAAAATATAACAAAGTTTTTAAAATATTCAGATCTTGGTGTAATATTATAAGTACATACAGTATAGTGATCAAAATCGTTTGTGTGTGTCCCTGTAAATATCTGCTTTCTATGAGTTGTTTGGGACATGTTGTTAGAACTTGTATAAAGTGGATGAATGACAGTGAAACCATCAGTAGAAGCCATTGGATTAGACGCCCAGGCATTATCAAATAAAAAGAGCATCAGAAACCTCCATTCCCCTTGGTAAAACCACAGCCGGACTGATTTCATAGCGGCCTACCCAATTCACAAAATCTCAATGCATTTAAAGGAAACAGTTGCAGAGGCTGCTTGCCGAGAGAGGGCGCTATGTAACCTCCTCAATTCCCGGATTCCTGCGATTTTAATCAGATATACGTTTGTTTTTATTATTCTTCTTACAATTTATTTCGAAAAACAGCACTTTTTAGAGCTTTTCAGGAATACTGAAACATAGGTATTGCAGAAATTGTTTCTGCAATTCTATCTTCAGAACATGGGTTCTAAGCAGGGGGGGGGGGGGGAGAATTTAAAAATTTTCTTAGGAAGTAAGGAGGGGTTGGCAAAAAATATTTATTCTGATAATGTTGTGCCCATCTAAATAATAATAATTATGAAATACTCATTTTATACTTTTTTTCCTTACATATATTTTTTAAATTAGTATATTCAATCATATTAAATGTATCTAAATTTGGGAATGTTTAAGGGGAAAATGACAATATTTTTTAGGTTAAAAATACTATTTAAATACTGATGTTTCTGCTTCATCAAAATTTAATCTATCTAAAATTCATATAACATCATATCTAAAATTTAAATAGTTATTTTTGCTTTTGTACATTTTAAGTTAATGTGTGTGTATACATATATAACCATTAATTGTAAAATAAAGATTCTTGAAATAAAGATTTTTTTCAAGAATTAAAAGCAAATTTCCTTCATATACTTTCATGGTTTCTGTATATTAATGACTTTTTACCTGTGGATGTAATAATTATCCTATTTATGCAGAGCCGTGCAAAGCAGGGGGCGAAGGGGACGGTAGCCCCGGGCGCAGAATTTGAGGGGGCACCAAATTTATATTATCATCGTCATTTTTTAAAATTTATTATTATTATTTTTTTTTGTAGAAAAAATATGTATACAAATTTATTGGGCTATTTGTGTAAAAAAAAACATGCATTCTCAAAATAGCATCTCTTACAATTTATTGTAAGAAATCTCAAAATAGCTTCTTTCTTGGCATCCAAAAGTAGTTACACTCTGTAAAAAAATTAGAAGGACACTCGAATTTTTTAATTAACTTAATTGTGATTTATATTTACGGTCTGATTTTTTTAAGGGCATAATTTTATATGCATTCTTTTGTTGTGAAATAAAAAATTAATTGCTACCACAATTAATTTATAGAAAAATGAACTTATCTAAAAATTTCACTGTAAAAAAAGTAGAAGGACAGCTGTGGAAAATTGAATTTTTTGGACCCTTCTGCTATAGCTAATGTAAGTAAGCATTATTATTTTATTGTTTTCATCAAAGAAAAAAAATATATCTCCATTTTTAGGTTGACTTTTTTGTTTGTTTGTTTTTTTAGAATGCCGAAAGGAATACCTTTAAATAATTTTCAAAAAGGCCAAGCCATAGCATTTAGAAAAGAGGGCAAAAGCATCATAGAGATTGCTAAGTTGCTTAATGTTAATAAAACTGCAATATCCAACTATCTTAGAAATCCAGAGCATCACGGTACTAAAAGAAAGACAGGAAGACCTAAAACACTGACGCCTCGTGATGAAAGAAACATTATCCGAGAGTTGAAAAAAAAAGATTCCACAATTTCGAAGGTCCGAATACGAGCAAATCTAGCACATATGTCACGCCAAACTGTATATAACTATATAAAAAAGTCTAAAGTCTTTATTTTCAAGAAGAGACAACATCATCCAAAATGGACAAAAATGCATATAGCCAATCGCTTATCTTGGGCGAGAAACTACATGTCTTGGACCACGGAGTGGATTTCTGTCATTTTCTCAGATGAGAAAAAGGTCAATTTGGATGGTCCTGATGGATATCAATACTATTGGCATTGTATCAAGAATGAGGAAGAATTGTATTCCACTCGACATATGGGAGGGGGGAGTTTGATGGTCTGGCTAGCAGTTGAATATGGTGGAAGAACGAGTCTAGCCATTTTGCATGGTAAACAGAACCATGAAGATTACATCCAGTTGTTGGAATCTGAACTTCTTCCTTATGGTTCAGAATTAGGTGGAGAAGATTGGATTTTTCAACAAGATGGAGCAGCGATTCACACCGCTACTGGCGTTAAAAATTGGTTCCACACAAATAATATCCGCGTTTTGCCATGGCCAGCTAAAAGCCCTGACCTTAACATTGTTGAAAATATATGGGCGACATTAGTTCGTCGCGTATACAGTGGAGGAAAACAATACGAATCTGTTGTCGAGCTTCAGAATGCACTTAACGATGTTTGGGACAATTTTTGCCAAAGTGAAATACAAGCACTGTACGATTCAATGCCAAACAGAGTCTTTCAAGTGATAAAGGCAAATGGAAAGAAAACTTCTTATTAATATTTTAATTTTCATATAAAATACTTATGTGTCCTTTTACTTTTTTTACAGAGTTTCATGTAAGCAACAGAAACTATATTATGAAAAACAAATTATCTTCTTAATTTATTTTGGATTATTATGAATTTATACTCATTTAGTTATAAATTGTTAGGCAACTAAAGATATTTGCGGTAACTTAATTAGTTGTGCTTTTATTAGTAAAAAGTCTAGTGTCCTTCTACTTTTTTTACGCAGTGTATATAATACTGTCAGAAACATTTTTCCCACATATGTTTTCTGTGTCTCCTTTGCCAACATATAAGTGCAATGTTCTTTTATATTATTCAGTTTTTAAATAAAATCTTTTAAAGTTTCAAATAAATGACAAATATGAATTCAATGGACTTTAATTGTGTTTTTATACTTTTCAATTTTGTGATACCTGTCACAAAGAGAAATGGTGATTGGGGGAGGTGGGTGCCAATTTAAAACCTCCCCCCGGGCGCAATTTTCTCTTTGCATGCTGCTGTATTTATGGAACGTTATACTGAATATTATCAATAACTTCATATATTACAACATAAAAAAAACTTACAATTTTTTTAATTATATATTTTTTTCTGCAAATTATGTTTCTATATTGCTGAAGAACATTAGAAAATGTTTCATTTTGTATTCTATAAATTGAAAGTTTTGTTTTTGTGTCAAACAAAGTTGTTTTCTTAATTTTGTAAAAAATATCTCACTCTTCCCTATAAATGAATATTTATTTGTTAGAAATGTGTTTCTATACACGTCTAATTAAGAATTATGTATATTTACGTTTGCATTAATTATTTCAAAAAAAGATTTGGGCCATTTTCGTATTCGTTTTCCTCCGAAAATAGGAAGAATAACGAATTTATGTTTCGGTTTCGGTTTTGTCCTTGTAGGTATGATGTACTGGTATGATCCATACCTGCGGTTTATATTTTTTGCATTTTTCTTAATAACCATAATGTATTAAGGAAAAATTTAATATCTACTGCCTATATGCATTAATACGGTATTTACGTATTTAGTAGATAAATATATGTGTTAATTCAAGTATGTTTGGTTTATGTTTATGAGTTCTAATAACAGTTGTTGAATAGTATTTGTTCTAAATCTACATAATTTATTCATATTTCTCCCCCGAATTAAAATAAATAAAACTCTACGTATTCAATATTAAAATGATTTATTTAATAACAATTCTTTTTTACCGTAAACATATCGTACAATCATTACAAGCCTCTGTTTATGTTGTAGAACAGTATTTGTATGTAAATAAAAAATATTTTACGCCGATGTTTTACTAATGTACTGTTTTGATTTGTACTGTTTGATTTTTTATTAAGTGTGCAATTGTATCATACTATAGGCATGTTATGTTAGCGATTCTTGTTGCTAGCAGGATTGCTCATTATAAACACGATTAAGTCTAGCATAGCCCTAGTTCTGAATTGAGTTTTCTATTCGCTTTTGAGGAGGTTACGTGGCGCCCTCTAGCTAGATCGTGAATTACAGAGTGTTTCCGTGAAATCCTACAAATTGGAAAGGCCAGTAAGCGTCAGCGCATGAAGTCTGGCCGTGGTAAAACAAAATCAGCACTGGAGACTGACTCAATTTACATCTCAAGATAATATAAGTCCCAGTGGAATTCTTTCAAAGAATGCAGTATGCAGTTCAGCTAACACTGAGGAATGTGAGACTATGCGACGAACGTCCCACACATGTGCTCCGGTTGATTAAGCATCATTGCCAAATACTCCTACACTAGGTCCAGGAATATCATGACTGGATTATGGAACATAGGAAGAGAGTTGCTTTGTTGTTTCAAACATGATTTATCCTTCAATACATCGCTGATCGTATTTCGGAACACTATCTTCTATGTGAACTGTTACTCCCCCTTATGCGGAAGCAGGACGTTTCGGTCCAGAGACATTTCGGTCCCTAGACACTTCAGTCCCAAGACATTTCGGTCCCTAGCCGTTTCGGTCCCTTCTCCTACAAACTGAAATTTTGTGAAATAAGACATAATTTTATAGGGAAATAATTTTACAGGGTTTTTAAACTAAAGGCCATAAAATTTTAGTATAATGTGATTATAAGTGCCCAAAAACCACATACACGTATAACGCTTATCCAAAATATTATAATTCATGCAAATTTTGTATGGTAATCCTAATCGTAATTGGTAATCCTAATGATAATTGGTAATCCTAATTCTCAAAACAGTTAGTAATTTTAATATAAAAATCAAATTAATATTTTATTATATATATTAAAAACATTATTAATTTATATAATAAATTTTACTTTAAAATAAACTGAATACATAATCAATTTTATATTCAATACATCATTATATTTCCTAGTAGTTCTAAACTGAAATTTATCTTTTACTTGTTTATTTATTGTATATTTAAAATTACAGAAATTTAAAACAATTAGTATAGTTAAAAATAAAACTAAAATATTTTTTTTGGTGGGAAAGTAGGAGCGAAAAGATAAAAAACAAATAAATAAATAAATAAATAAAAACTTAGTTTTGTCACTTAAAAATGTAAAATAAAATTTTTAAAAATATATTACATTTTAATATATTTTATTAAATTATATACTATATTTTATATATAATATTTATATTATTATATTTATATATAATATTTATATTATTTTATTTTAAAATATTATTATATTAATTTTATGTAAATAAAAATAAAAATAAATCTTATTAGAATGAAATAGGCCCAGTTTTAATAAAATTAACTCACAAAAATTGTCTTTATGGCCTGAGAAGACTTTAAAAATGCAATCGATTAATACTATTATTATTTTTTAAAAAAATAGCGGAGGCATTTTTTTTTTTCATAGCATGCCCAGTTATGAAGTCACTATTGCTTTCACAATACAGTAGACTCCCTCAAATTCGCACAGCTTGGGACCAGAGGTTGTGCAGATTTTAGAATTTTGCGGATTTCTGGTCATTGCTTTGTTTACATTTTTTAAACAGTCATTTGAGTGCAATTGATAGTGCGATCAGAACGATAATGAATGCTTACAATATAATAAAATATTAAAATAAGTAATAAACTAAAATAATAAAAATTTAGATAATTTTTAAAATTATTAAAGTACTAATAGCAAAGGTCAAGTTAATAATCAATAGTGTATGATTAAATATTCATTATAAAGATTAAATGTATTTTTCCAAAATTATTCAACAAAACTTGCCTCATAAAAGTACATTACTAATTCACATCAAAATCATAAAATAAGGATTTTTTTTCAAGTTTAGCCAGGCTTAATAATCAAAAAATCTTAATGCATAAATATATTTGGTAGGAAGATTGTGATTACCAGTGATATCAGCAATATCTTAATTTCTCTCCCCCCCCCCCCAAAAAAAAAAAAAATCTTTCTTCATGAAAAAAACATAAATAGAGTATTATTAAGAAAATTACAAATTAAAAAATGTATGGAATTGATACAAAACTAAAAGAATCAAATTTTGTCCTAACATCTAAATTGAAAGTTTCATTGTTTACATCTGTAAAATATGTGCGGATTTTAGAGAGTTGCAGATTTCTGGTTTGCGGATTTGAGGGAGTCTACTGTATTAATAATGGAAAATAACTTATGAAAACAAATTTATAAGATGCAACTTTGTATTACAAAAATAATAAGAAAAATAAAAAAAATGTTTTTATAATATTTAGTTATAAATATATCTCATTTGTGAATTATCAAAGGAGAGGGTGTAGATGGGTGATTTAAGGAAATATGTTAGTAGTTTACATAAAATACTTTTTATTTTATAGTAGTTTATAGAAGTTTATATAAAATACTAATATAAAATTTAAAATATTTATTCTGATTAATAATAATAACGACTAAAAGCAAAAGACAATATCCTCTAAACTTATATAACATTGTTTAATCAAACAAAATTTTCAGCTCTCTGTGATTTCATTATCAAAAGTTATAAAAATTTAAATTTATCGACTCTTATATTCAACTTTTTATAAAACTTGGGGGGAGGGAGGGAGAGAATTAAAAAATAATTAAAAAAGGCCCGAATAATGTTGAACTTATACCATTTGGCAGGCCACAACAATTAGAATCCGACTTATAAGGTAGCGAGCAAAGAAATAACAAAAAACCAAAATGCTTAAGGACCGAAATGGCAAGGGACCAAAGTTGCTGGGGACCGAATTGTCTTGGGACTGAAATGGCCGGACCAAATTGTCGTGTACCCCCCCCCCCCCCCCCCTTATGCAACAGGTCATACACAGGCCAGTTGTGGCAATCTTAAGTTTTGGGGAACGTTCTCATGGTTATCCCTGGGACCTGTGGTGTTGTAGAGTAGATTATGAATACCACAGACTATATGAATATCACTGTGAACCATTTGCACCAGTACATGGTATCTGTCTTTCTAAATGGAATGGAATCTTAGTGAAAGGTAATGCTCCATATCACATGACTCGAAATGTGCTCGATTGGTTCCAAGAACACAATACTGAATTTTAGTAAACATCCTAGTCACCTAACGTAATGGATTTTAATCCGACAGAGCACATTTTCAGGTGTCATTCAATGGAAGCCCAAAGCTCAAAAACAACCATTTTGGAATATTCCAGAAATGCATAACTGCCGTAACAACTAATACAATTTATCTCTGGTTATCTACCAAGAATGTGCAGCATCCATGTCTAGGTGGTTTGCACTGTTTTGTGGGTCAAAGATAGGCCAACACGCTATTTGATAGGTCATTAAAATGTTTTGGCTCTTGAGTGTATATTCATCTTCCAATGCCGATTATATTTCTAATTTGACATGCTATTCATGTTTTTTTTTTTTTTTAATTCCTCAAACTATTAATTTAATTTTTATTTTTCACATGAAGATCTTGCAATATAAAAGTTATGATGCAATATTAACATTTTAAAAATTAATTAAACTATTTATTTCATTTTCCATTTAGAAAACTTAAAAAATAATTGTTGTGGTAAGATTTAACTTTTTTAATTGTTGGCTATAGTAAAAAATGTTTAAATTTCCCAAGAAATTACATTAAATTGGTGAGTTTTTAATGATAAAAAATTAACTATAAATTATTTTGATTTTGGATTACTTTAGTAGCATCGGCCATATTTAAATACACATGTGCACATACACATTTATTTTCAATTAGATTCTTTTTATTATTCATACACAGAACACACACATTTCTATTAATTTCAAATACAGGTTCTTCTAAAAATGCTCCCACAAATACTCTTAATAAATATAATGTTCTCATACATTTTCTTCCCTGTACCACACATCATAGTAATACAATAGATATAAGGTTTTAAATGTGACGTCAATAGACAAATTTATGTATGAGAATATATTTCACAATTTCCAGCATCATATCTCAAAAATAGCTTTCATTTGAATTGATGATTATTGTTGTATGTTGAAAAATATTTCAGAAGTTTGAGCTTTTTGATTAATTTTTGCAAATTATTTCAATTTTATTCTCTTACATTTGAAGAAAACAACAAACTAGTAAATAGAATTTTTAGACAAAGTGAAAAACACAGCAATAAATTGTACTTAAATATATTTACTAATAAAATAAAAAAATAGAATGCAGATTCACAAGAAATCCTTTTCTATATGAAAATAATGAAAGTTAAAAATTTTTTTACTTGCCCAAAGAACTTTTAATTCTGTAGCAGCTTCTAAGTCTCTTTTTCAAAATTTTTTTATCCTTTTACAAAATTTTCCACAGCATATTTTCTCAGAATAAATTTATGGATCAATGATGCTTGAAATAAGAACCTACCTATATATTATTTGACATATAATTTTAATAATTTATATAACAAAATAAAATTTATTGATACATTTATATTATTGCAAAAATGTAAACAAAATAACAGAAAATTTTCTGTAAGCACTATTAATTTCTTCCTTAAGACAGAAAATTGAATATTTTTTTGTACTTATACACAGGGTTTTAACATTTTATAATATAAACAAGTGTTCAATAAATGTGCACAAAAACAATACAGACACAAAGTTAGATTTTCCAACTGATACTTGTGGATAAAACCATGTGCTGACTAACCAAAGGAATTAATTTTCTTGAGGACAACTATTCATTTAAATCCTACATGTTTTAATGTTGAGTTTCTTTATTTTGAATTGTTTTATTTAGAGATTTAAAAATTTTTATGCTTCAATGTTATGCATACAACATAAATATAATTTTTATTATGCTTGGATTTTACACTTTAGCACTATGTTTTTGTTTAACTATTTTTTTTTCAGTTGTTTTTAAAATATTTTTATGATTTTATAAAAATTGAGAAATCCAACATTACCCTCTTAGGTTAAAGAACTTAGATGAAAACTATTTTAAGAGTTTAAATGTCATAATGTTTGGTTATATAGCTATGTATATTTATTGTTGAAGTTTCGATTTCATTTTAAAATATTAATTAGAAACAAACCTGAAGTACTCATACTGTTTTAAGTACACACAAGTTAATCTTCTGCAGTTGGGCTGCATGTAACAGAGATAAAATTGAGGGAAAAAAATCATATTAAATTTATTTATTCCAAAAGTCATAAACAAATAAATAAATTCACATAAATAGTATTTGACCCCCCCCCCCTCCCTTCATTCAACAATGTAAAAAATTGTTAGAAGCTCATAAACATGTGAATAAGGCAAAATAGATTGGTCAGGTTATCAGAGCTGCCAACTACTACTGTGATGTAGAATCACATATAGTTTTCTTAAATTTTACATTTTTCTAAATTACAGTTAAAGCTAATCTTTAAGTAAATATCTATTTTATCTTAACGCTTTATTTCGATAGCACAATAACTTTCCGTTAAAAAGTAAAGAAAGAAAACATATGTAACATCTGCTGTATCATTAAAAACAGTTCTCAGATAAAGAGATTTCCTTTAGATGAAATTTCTCCTTCAGTAAAAATAATAAAAGAAAGAATAAAGAACCCCGTTGCTTGCGGTTAGCGAAAAATCGTTTCTCTCTGCGTAATGTTGAGCCTAACTTCTTTATTACATAAAAACTTTTCATGTGCATGCTCTGTGTTTTGTCTATTGATAACTTTCTCCCAAAACAGACATATAACGTACGATTTTGGCGCGAATTCTTTTTGGCGTATTTTTTTTAGGACTGCCCATTTCTGGGTGCCCTGCATTAAATTCAAAATCATCTTAATTGTTTAAAGCGTAACAGAAAATTTCATGGTTATGATATCATTCACTTTTCATATGCTCCTTTTCGCCAATTCTAGATGCCAATGTGTGAATTCTGAATGAGAAAATTCAATTGCCTCTCTCTCCCTTCACGGACTCAGACATGTAAAGAAGGTATCTTAAAAAATGCTTACAGGCACCATCCCTAATTATTTCAGTAAGAAATGATTTAATTTTTATAACTCTACTTTAAATAAACAAAGTTCTCAAAAGGCATTTATTTTATTGATCACAGCCTATAACTCTAGCGAATGCATTCTTTTGAAAAGAACCTGGTAAATATACTATAAGATACAGATCTACAGTATAACTACGCCTGTTTAAATCATATAAACATGTTTGGAACCACAATTTTATTTTAGTAAAATGTATGCCAAATATATTCAATGCTACGTATTACATAAAATTTGGCAATAATTAATTAAAATTTCTGTTTCTAATATGTTTATTTGACTTTAAATAGGCGTAGTAGTTGGCAGCTATGGGTTATTATCATCATCAATTATATATTAGTGTTATTCATAAACATATTTTTGCTTTATAAGATAGACAAAGAAAATGCAATATCTTTTACTTGCTTGAAAAGATAGCATCTGGAAAAAAAAAAAAAAAAAAAAAAAATATTTGACTATTATTATCAACACATATTTTATTATATCTATTTCAGAATTTAAGGGAGCAAAGGAAAACATTGTAAACTACATCAAACACTGCACTTTGATTTTGCACATTCAAATCAAATGTATTTTTCTTAAATTAATTCAATGAATTCATTAAAAAAAAAAAAAAAAAAAAAAAAAAAAAAAAAAAAAAAAAAATACAATTCAACCATTTATTTGTCATAATTCATTTCCATTAACTTTGTTGGATTAATCTGTTATTAAAATTTAGTGCCAATTGTTTTTAAAATATATGATTATATTTTATATAAATATTATAATTGTAAAATTTGTTAAAAAAATCAGTTTTGAAAATCCTTATAGTAAATTAATCTTGAATGCAATTTAGGTAATAAACAGATGCAAACAATGATGCTATTATTATTTTTTTAATTATCAAACTTATTTACATAACAAGCTCAGATGTAACAAAGACCTGGTTTTAACCAGCTGAAATACAATATATGATCGACTTAAAATACACCGCAGAAAATTCTCATGTACTGAGAAAAACTTGGTTAAAATAAACAAAAATTTTAAAAGCTTGTAAAATGTTTTCTCAATTTTCCTCACTTTGCATGTGCAAAATATGCTAACTCAAGTGTTTAGTACATTGTTAAAAGGCTAGGATGAAACATATTACAGATAATTATTTAGATAGGTGCTCCTCTTAATTACAGATTAATCAGTCCAACAGAGTTAATCCAATTTGCACAATTTTAGCAGAAGTTTTACTGCCCAGAACCACATTTTATTCATATATGAATTTACCAATTTCTAATTAAATCAGATGAGTAACATGCAAATAACAAAATATTTTTCAATATGCGTCTACTTTTTTCTTAAAATTCAGTATTTGAAAACATAGCAAAACATTTAATATGATTTTTTTATTTATAAACTTTTGGCACAAATCACAGATTTGGAATTTAATTGTATCAGTGCATCAAGCATTTATGCTAACAAAACATGACAAAGTAGCTAAAAGTACATAAATCTATAATAAGGATAAATATAAATCAATAAAAATGCTTTAAATACAATAAGAGTTATTCAATTAAATAACAAATAATGGGCTGAGAAACTATTTTTGCTTTGAAACAAACTACAACTACTTATTTTGGAAAGTAACACTGCAAAATGCTTTTTTAAAATACTGTAAATTTCACTAATTTATGAGTACATAATTCCCAGTAAATTTTTATTACTTAATAGGTGAAAAAAAAGTTAAAACATTAAAAAATTTCAAGATATTAAAAACATTGATGTCATACAATATTAAAAACCCTAACGCTTTCAGTGATCCATAAGCCATCATCAGGGGAGCTGTTGTAACATTAAAGATACATATTGGTTGTATATCAGAGGGTGAAACTAATAAACGATACAAAATAGGGAAGGAAATAATAGAATAATTGCTTTAAAAACTGGAAAAATAGAGGGGGGAGGATAACTTCCCTCGCTATTTTTTATCATTTATTAGTTTCACTCTCTGATATATAACCATCGTGTATCTTTTAAGTTACAACAATTCTCCCAATGACGGCTAATGGTTAGCTGATGACCTGACTGTTTTGCTGTAATGCTTTTCATCACATCTTGAATATCATTAATGTTTTAAAACTTTTATAATTTTTTTTGGACCTATTAAGTAATAAAAATTTACTGGAAATTATGCATTCATATTGTTTATTTAGTTTATTAAGGTGAATATGACGCTTTAACTTATGATACAGAATATCTATGTATGTCTTACCAATTTAAGAAGTCTAATGTTGCCAAAACATTCAAGCTACAATTGAAATTGAGGAATATAATAAAGTATAGTATCATCAAGAATACTTTGGTTTAAACCACGTTTTTAAAAATATCTTTTTTTATTATGCATACATGCATATTTATTGACAAAAATAAACAATGTTGGACCTATAAATAGTATAACTTCATTTGAAATTTTAATTCATATTTTAATTTAAACAGGTTTAGTAACAGCAGTTCAAAGAATAAACTGCTCTGCACAGTGAAACATTGGTACTCTGAAAATCCTTATAAACAATCTTTTGATTATTGACAATAAACATTTGATGTAGTTTGATGAATATATGTAATATTCTTTTCTACAATTATTTAAAAAAATAATAATAAAATAATTCTTGGGGCTGTTTTTTGTGTGACAATTTGAAGTCAACATTTTCAGTCATTAGATTCAGCAGATAACAGGGTTAAAAATATATATATAAATAAAATAGATTGGGATTGTTAAAATGCTATAACCTCTTCAGACCTGAGGTACACAAATGTGTACTTCCATTCTTTTCCTCATAAAAACTAAACTGTTGGAGTTTTTTGCATTTTTACTTTACTTCTACACAGTTGAATGTTTTTTGCTTTAAAACAAAATCAATAAATGAAAATCACATCATAAAATAAATATTATTTTCATCCGAGTTTCGAAAATAACTTCAAGATGCAATTGTAGCCAAGAAAGTGAGAAATATTCATGACTTTTTAACTTAAATGCTTTACAATAAAAAAATTTGAGAATTTGCTGATCATTTACTAGTTTAAAGACCTTAATTTTGTTATTGCGTAAATTTATATTAATGATAGTTAAACTGGTGTTTTAAGGGGATTAGTACTTTTATATCCATAGTTCTAAACCTAAATTACTAGTCCCCTAAAGTACTGATTTCATAAAAATGACTCTTTCTGCAATCTACGGTGTCATTTCGATTATGCAAAAGCAAAAAATGTGTATTTTTAGAGTTATTTTATGCTCAGGTCTGCCCCAATTTCTGAAAACTCTTTTATTCAATTTCATATTTCGATTTTAATTCTTAAAAGTAATCTCCCCAATCAAGTTTTTTTTTTTTTTTATTTTACAGCTTGACATCAAAATTTTAAAGATCACCATGTTATGTTTTTAATTGCTTTAAATAATCTATATTTTTTACTAAAAATATTTTATACTAAATATTGAATATTTTTAATCTATTTTATCTTTGATAAATTCACACGTTTCAAATGATTTCTTTAGAGCAATAGCTATGTTTGTCAAAACACACTAATTTACATATTATAACATAAACACGACCGAAACTCACTATATCTATGTCTAGGTCATCTACTTTGCTTATTGCTGAAAAAAATTGTTAAAAGTAGAAATTATTTTTTATATCCAAAAATTTGAAATATTGAAATATTAAAAAGAGAAAGTGTTATTAGATTTTTTCTTAAAAATAAATAAATATAAAAGTAAAAGCAGTTTAAACTATGCCAACCCTGACTATAAGTAATGGTATGAAATAAATAAAAAAAATAATATATGTAAAAAATTTTCAATTTAACAACTCATTCACACAAAATTAAACATTCTAAATTTTACAATTCAAAATTTAAAAAAAAAAAAAAAAAAAAAAAAAAAAAAAAATACATTAGCATTATAAGATTTGAGAGCAGAATCTTTTGATTTGGATTATGAGAATATTTTTATTAAGAGTAATTGCTTATAGCGTACGTTTCTTGCAATAATTGCTCCTGCATACTGACATGATTGGATTCATTGAAGTAACTTCTTCACTGCATTCCACAAATCAGTTATTTAATTGAAACATATCAGTAGCTTTTTTCAAATTTTTTTACCTACATCATTTTACTGGTCATCATCACCATAACTTTTATCAACATGTCACAAATCTCATAGCCAATCACCTGATGATTCCTTTGACAGAAATTGCGCCTGTTTCACAATCCTGTGACAAAAAACAAGTCTTTTACATGGTCCTTTAACAAAAACAAACATCGCATCTTTTTCACTATCCTTTGATAAGAATCCCATCTTTTTTTGCGATCCTTAGACAAAAATCACAATTGCTACGTGGTCATTTGACAAAATTTGTGACTTTTTCGTGATTTTGTGACAAAATTCTCATCTTTTCCACGATCTTTTACCAAAATTCGTGTCTTTTCCCCGATCCTTTGACAAAAATCGTGTTTTCTCTGCCATTCTGACAGAAAAAGTCCTTTTTCAGCGATCATTTGATGAAGATTGCCAAATAGACAAGGTCTTTGTTGAAGGATTACGAAAAAAATGCAATCTTCGACACACAGACCATGTCATTTTCCTGATGGAAATAGCCTTTTTTTTCACAATCCTTCGACAGGAATTGCATTTTGTTCCACAATTTTTTGATGAAAAAGTGCATCTTTTTTGTGATCTTAAGACAGAAAAAGCACTTTTTCCCTGTGATCATTTGACAAAAATCAAGTTTTATCCGCAATCTTTTGATGAGAATTGTGTCTTTTGTCGCAGTCCTTTGACGAAAAATGCCCTTTTTTGCGATCTTTTTTGTCGCCGGAGATTTTTATGTCCACGGGAATTTTTAAAAGACGAAATTCTGTATGTGGACAGAAAACTTGCACTCATGCCTGAGTGGTATTCTTATTGTTTTTTAAAGATTTAAATGAATATTTGTCGATAATCATTGTCCAAATTAATCATTAAATGGCCAAAACAAGCTTTTCTGGGAGTAATTAGGCAAATTTGGTAGAAAAATAATCTTGCTTTTAAAATCATTGCTAATTTTGTACCAAAGTCAGGGCTCCCAACACATTTTAGTCCTCAAAAAGGGGGAAAGGGGACCATTTTTATTTAAAAAAGGGACTTTGGGGGACTATTTTTGCTTAAAAAAGGGGACTTTAGGGGACCATTTTTTGTGTAAAAAGGGGACTTTGGGGGACCATTTTTTTTATAACTGAAACCAAAAAAAGAATCATGTGTGTAAAAATATAGCACAAATTTTCCTAAATACAAAGTAACTTTTTAAAATTATCCCAGAAAATATGTTAGATGGTTATCTTTATAAAATTTCATTAAACAATGCACAAAATTTTATTTAAACACATTTAAATAGCCTACTGAAAAAGTATATACAGCATTCAATTTTTCGGCATTCACCTTGATAATTCTCCTTACAGGTAAAAAATAATAGTGATCAGTGAATAAAAGCAAGCAAGTGGGTAAGTGTGATCACAGATCACCCAGAGTATTTTGTTTAATATTCCTTTCAAAACATTCTAACCTTTAATTAATAAACCAAAATTGTTAATAATTAATTTTGTTAAAAATTAATAAATTGTTTATAACTATTAAATCTTTACATAGATGGGAATGATATAGGGCAGTAAAAATAGAGGTAGAGAGAGAATGAAGAATAACTTTATTCATAGCCTAGTCTTTCATTTCAGATATTACATGACATATTGTAGATTAAATTTTACAAGAATTTTTTTCAATAACATCCCCTGGCAACAGAAAGGGGTGAAAAGATGCTAATTGTTGAAATATGTTGAGCAGATTTTTTTTCTTAATTTTTTAGAAAATTTATGGAGTAGTAATGAATGCAATTAAACATTAAAACATCTGCTAGTGGTGAAAAAGTGAGCTAAGACAGTGGTAAATGGGTGCTTAGGCCAAGAGTTTTAAGAGGATGTGTGAAAAAATCAATTTTCTGATTCCCCACCCCATACACACATGCACATAAAGAAATGCCCTTAATTGTCTGGGCTCAAAATAGACTTTAGCAAGATGTTAGACTCGATGAGATACCTCCTTTAGTCAACCCTTCAAATGAGATTGAATCTCGCTGTAGTTTAATTAGGGGTTGAGTTAGAAAACTACCACTCATAAATAAAAAAGGCCAATAAGTTCATTTTATACAGCCTTTAATAACAAATCAAACATAAAAAAATGATAATTAGTAAGGAAATGCTTATATTTAAATAACATGTCATACAAAAGCATTTCTTTTTCTTTTTAAAAAGAGAGTTTTGTATAAAACAAAATCTTAATAGATTTTTACAAAAATTACACATTCAGAATTAGTGCCAAAAATTAGGCATAAATGCACAAGTTTAAATTCTATAAATGCAGCATATATAAATATTCTGTACCCTCAAGAACAATCCTTGTCAAACTAATTGGATGTGGCAATCCCGAAACTTTCTTCTACCTTATACATGTTAATATTTCAAAATTCACTATCACAGTCGCAAAATTAAATTGCAATCTATGCCCATCATGAGAATTCTAAAAATATGAAATTTTGTGCATTAGTTCTTCAGATATGACTATCGCTAAACTTGTGCAAATCCACAAAATACAGCTTAAGAGCACCACTTATTGAAAAATTAACATCAAAACCTAATCAGTAACAACTTGTGTCAACGTCTAACTGAATCCTAAGTTTGACAAAAATTCGTGATTTAAATCAGATAGATCTACTGCAGAAATCCTAAAAAAATGCATCATAGCAGCGCTACCTAATAATCAATTTAAATCGAAATGTAAAAAATGTCAATTCATCTTAAGTACTAACTAAGTCTAAAGTTTGATGGAATTCCATGCATTTATTCTGGATATAGAACTATTGTGGAAACACAGACAGACCAGCATCTTTTCCATAAAATACTCCTCATAATGTAACGTGTCTTCCACCATGCTTAGTTGTAAGAATAACACAAATTGAATATCTGGAGTCTTTTGTTGTTAAGTCATCGAGCATAGTGCCTGCAATCGCTCCTAAAAAGATTGAACCTCAATTCATCAGAAAATTCTACTTTATTGCAGTTTTGCGAGACCACTTTTTTTGTTCTTTGGCAAATGCCCATCAGACCATCTTATTATTATTATTATTATTATTATTATTATTATTTTAACTTAAGGAAGTTTTTTTTAACAAATTCTTTTATAAAGTCCTTCATCACATATGTGTTTTGGTATGGTAGATTGAATTATTTCAAGTACTCCGTCTATTGCAGATGATTGCAGCAGCATTTTTATGCGAGCCATCAACTGTTTTTCTTGTGACAATTCTGTGCTCACGAATAGTCATTTTCCAGGTCTCCCAGACCATAGCAAGTCCGGGAGGCCATGGCCATCTGTATCTTAAAAAAATATATCGTTCACTGTAGATTTTTTCTGATTGATAGTTTTGCTGCAATCTCCTGAGAGAATTGGTCCTTTAGCAACAAACAACTCACTCTTTATAAACAATAATTGTTGACCTTTAGCAAAAATAAAAAAATGACAATGGTCGAAAACTTTTGCACACACAAAATTTCGTATTTCTCCCCTTTGCACCAAGTGTATGCAATACTGTATCAAAATGATCACGTGGTTTGAGGTCTTTTGCATATTCCTAACTTTTGGAGTAATCATGCATCTTGGGCTAAATGTTCTGACAAACAAATAAAAAACTAATTGGCCGGAAGCTTTTGACTGCCACTTTATATCAAAGATTAACTGAATATAAATTTTTATTGAACTCCATCCATTAATTATTGAGATAAAGTGCCAGCAAAATTTATGTCACATACAGACATTTTGTAAAAACATATTTTCATGATTCCTAAAACATGCAAGTCCACTGAAAACCTGAATTAAAAAAATTTCATGAATCTAATACTTTTTTCTTGTAAAGATAAAAGGAAAGATGTCTTGCTTTTAACGTTTTCGCAGACAGGAAACTAAATTGGGCAGCTTTTTTTAGCTCGATTGTTTTACTAGCCCTGCATAAAAATTTTAGCATGCATGAGTACATAAAAATTTTAGCTTTCTCTTCAATGATAAGAATACGTTTAAGCTAAAGAAACATGTTATGATAATTTGGATGTTTAAATATGTAATTCAGTATTATTTTTATTTATAAATTAACATCATTAAATAATTTTAAAATGGTATGAATAATTAATGAGTATGGAAAATATATTTCTAATTCTTAATTCAACAGAAAGTTTTCTGTAAGAGTATACCTTCTTATTTAAAAGAAATTGTATCCCAATAAATACTAGTCAGATCTGCCAATCCCAAAACTTTTTTCTATCTCATACATGTTAGTAATTTCTGAAAAATGAGGCTTAGCAGTACCACCGATTAGATGGTTTACACCAAAATCTAGTCAGCAACAATTTATTTCAACTTCTAACTGGATCTGAAGTTTGATGAGTATCTGCACATTAGTTTCTGAGGTACAGCTATTGCAAAATATTAATAAATTCAGCATAAAAGCGTCACCTTGATGGGTGATGTACACCAAAAACTAATCAGGATCAATTTTAATCAGGTAATAACTGAATCTGAAGTTTCATGAAAATCCATACTTTATTCTTGAGATACAAATATTGCAAAATTGTGAAAAATGTTGCATAGCAGTGCCCCCTGTTGGGTGATTTGCATGAAAAACTAAGCAATACTAATCTATATCAGGGAGTAACAAAATTGGAAGTTTGATGAAAATTTACAGTGGCGTAGGAACTTTGTAAAAATATGGGGAGCCGGGGCATATTTTGGAAAGCTATGAGCGGGAATCATTACATTCATTTCAGTGGATTCCTTAGTGTTACACTTTTCACAAATAGGAATATAAAAAAGCCGCATACCAAAATATCTGCAACACTTTAATGGAGTTAAAATAATTTTTATTAGATACACTTGATACATAGAAACATAATTTATGGACGATCCCAAATACAATATTCAAATTTAAGGATTCACTCACTCTCATTTAACAAAAGTTAAAAAAATTTCTGTTGTTTTGTTTACAAATGTCTTCCAAATAAATTTTAAACACCTTCTTTTTGTAAATACGTAGTAGCATCAAGTAAATGAGTATTTTGTAGCAAACCTATAAGACTTTTATTATTATTGTTATCATTATTATTTCTGGGTATCGCTAGGGTTGTAAACGACGAGAAAAGGGGTGTAAGCACAACCAAGTGGGTTCACCATCCCCTCTCTTTCTTCTCTTTGTTTTTTATCGCGTGAATTTCCTTGAAAAAGTAGACTTTATTTTTTAATTCAACAATTTATCGTAAACAGATATGGTGCGACAATTTCTCCCGGGGGAGCTGAGTCTGTCTGAAATATTCGAGGGGGAGCCACAGCTCCCCCTGCTCCCCCGATTCCTACGCCTGTGAAAATTTATGTATTAGTTTTTGAGATAAAGCTATTGTGATAATCATAAATAATGCAGCATGGCAGTACAACCTGTTAAGCAATTTACATCAAATCAAAGGTCAAAGGATAGTCAACACAAAATTTTATTAAGGACTAACAAAATTTGAAATTTTATGAAAATCCGTGCATTGGTTCTTGAGATAGAGCTACTGTTGAAATGGTGAATAATGTAGCATAACAGCGCCACTTGTTGAGCGATATACAGTATAAACTAATCAGCTCTAATTTATTTCAAGGTCTAAGTGAAACTAAAGTTTTGTGCATTATCCGTGCATTAGTTCTTGAGTGCCCACAGAATTTTTGCAACATACATTTTCTAAAAACCACCAAATCGTGTTCAGGACCTTCTAAAATTTATAAATCTATTGAAAACTGGAAGCCTAAATTATTGCATGAATTCAATATTTTCTTCTTGTAAAGATAGAAAAAAGTAAAAAAATGTGTGAAAAGGCATTTTACTCCAATCATTTTCTTTAATATGGTTTGGAGCTGTGAACTTTAAACTCATTTTTTTTAGTTTTAATTGTCTGCTTTGCCCCAATTCAATGATTTTTTCCATTCAAAAAACTCCATTTGGGGAAGGAGGTAGAGGGGGAAGGGGGGTCTGAAGCTTGCCAAGGCCTGTTATTGAAGATTGGTTAAGCAATAGCTTAATGTAGTAACTTTCGTGTTCTGCAAATTTTTTAATTTTTAAGAATTTTAATGCGATCCTTAAATGTTGTTTGTATTCTGTGGTGATTTTTTAACATTTAGATTCATGAAAGAATTTCAGTTACAACGCTTTTTTATACCCATTATAACGCTTTTTTAATGCCCACTTTAAAAAAATTTGTCTTCTTTGATTTGTAAGCTTTTAGTAATTTTCAGAGTTTCTTTTATTTTTCGGCGATTTTTTCAAGGCAAGGAAAAGGGGACTTGGGGGACCAAAATACAGAAAAGGGGACTAAAGGGGACCTTTTTCTAAAAAGGGGACTTTTGGGGGAAAAAGGGGACCATTTGGGAGCCCTGCAAAGTGTATCATCGCCTTTGCAATAAACTAAGAGTACAGCAATGTTTCTAACAATATGGTAGTGGTTTTAAATATAACATATTAAATATAAGCGCAGTTATCTATCAAGAATTATTAGTATAATTAAAAAATGTTTCTGAAAATATTTAAGTTCACAAAATCAACAGTTGGTAAGATTAATTAATCATATTTATTGAAGCCAGTTATTACAAATTTTCTCATATTTTTTACTTATGTACGTAAAGGTTGTAATCTAACGCTAAAATTCAGTACAGAAGGCAGGGCAGCTTTCCAATTTTTATTGTGTTTATGATAAACGACTATTAGTATTAGTAAGAATCCCAGTTATAGAAAATTGAAAATAAAAAATTACTTAAACATATCAATTTTTCTTCTTCTGATATTGAGACTTGATTAGATAGTTTCCTTATAATTCAATAAATCATAATTCATAAATTTCTTGGAATTTTTTTAGATTGATACCACTTTTTTGAATAATGAGCTTGTTTAAACCACAGAAAATTTTTTTCTCAAATTAGTGACTAAATTTGTTTCAATAGGTTGAAACAAACTTTTGCATAAATCCTTTGAGCAATTTTCCATTTATAGCAAGAAACATTTCAGCGGTGAGTTTGTTCTAGCTCGTAAAAATGAATTTTCTTGTTTTCAAGACCTAGTTAGGTCGTTTTCTCATGTGTGATTTAGTATAGGAGGCCATTTTTGTGAAAATCTTCTCAGTAAAATTATGACACCATTCATAATCGTTAAAATCACTTGTTCATTGAATGTATAAGTATCTTCTATATGTTTAACAAATTGTAAAAGTACAGCAAAGTCCTGTAATTTCGGACCAATTGGGACCAAATACTGTTTGGTTTAGCAGGAATTCTGAATAGGCAGATTTCATTAATAATAATCTATATATTGACCTTTTAAAGTGTAAATTAAGTACAGGGACATCTGCTAGTGACAGCTCTATACAGCGTTGATTGGCTCATGGCAAACAGGTTCTGTTATTTCCAATAATTTAATAATTCACTGTTAATATATAACAGACTTTACAAATAAAAACTACAACTGCAGTATCATAGCAATAAATACATTTTTTCTCCACACATAAATCTGAGTCAACGATCACAAAAGCCAAGTTATTTTTTCAACAGTTTAATAAAAAATAAACACTACCACTCAATTAAAATAATTGCAGACTTTACTTCTTAAGTGCATGTAAATTAGTTATCTTTAGTGTTTAGCGTGATTAAAAATGATTCTAGAGAATTATATAAATGGAGATGATATGTACTGTAAGTAACCAGCTCATTCCAATTTGATTTTAGGCGTTTTCATCACGTTTAGGCCTTATATACGGCTCTATTCTACTTCTTTGTATGACAATAAATAGACTTTTTTTTAAATTATGTCCTTTTAATTTTTTCCGTTTTTAATTTTAAAAAATTGGTATTTTTCTGAACTTAGTTAAGAATAGGGATGCACCAAATAGTGATTTTGGCTGAATACCAAATATTTGGCCGACAGGTGAACCGAATATCGAATATTCGGCTAGCTGAATAGTAATTGTTGGGCTGAAAACCAAATATTCAGCCAGCCGAATAGTAACTATTCGGCCGAATATCGAATATTTGGCTTTCTAAATATTTTTATATTTCAAAGTTTAAAGTTATTAAAATATTACTTTTAAAAACAATTTTAATAAAAGAAACTTACATTTTGCACATCTTTACACTTAAGAGCTTTCATAAGAACATTTAGTATTAAAAAAAATCTGCCTTGAGTTATTTAAGAAGCACAATTATGAGATTTTTTTATTTAATAAAATTTAAAATTCCATGGTTTTTTCCACGAATTAAAACAAACACTTTAAAATCAAAGAGAAATAATGAAAAAATGGTCAAAGAAAACCTTACAGTCTCATAGTTGTCTTTATTATAACTCAAAACAGATTTTTTCTAACATAAAGTACAAATACTTTCAACTTTATTCTAAATAAAGGAATGTATAGCCCATAGTTCTTTTCTTATGAATGGTGGCATTTTCTACCCTTCCCATCATATCATATTTTACAGGAATCAAAGCACGTGAGTCGAAAATATAGTTATGATATCTTATTTATTGTTAATGCAACAAAAGAAAACACAAGTTTGATATAGAGTGAGATAAAATACAATGTACTTATGACAAGATTATAGTTTCATGAACAAAAATTGTCTGCCTTGATAGCTATTACTAATCTCAAAAGTTTTTCTTTCTTGTTTAAGAACTTTTATTTGGGAAAAGCAAGAAACAAATTATTTACTAAACAAAATTTAGGAACTTGCGTATACACATCATTTATTCCTAATGAGAATCCTAATAAATCACTATTTTAATCCTTCTCATGATTAATTTTCTTAAATTATACTTTACAAACAGCAAATAAATAATTCAAAAACATTCAATTTTATTTAAATATGATTTTCTTTCTAATTATTTTAAATATATTTATAAATTGACAGTTAAAAGTAGAAATTGTGAAAAGATTAAAAAAATGTATTTTAAAAGGTTTTATTAAGTATTGGATTTGGCCGAATACTTTGATATTCCGGCAAGTCGAATAGTTTCATATTCGGCTTAACCGGATAGATTGATATTCAGCCTAACTGAATATTCTGTAACATGGCCGAATACCAAATATTCGGTGCATCCCTAGTTGAGAATAGGCAGATTTTCGGAATAGCTGGATTCTACTACCAGGGACCAAAAAAATATCATTATTTTATCATCTTGTTAAGACCATTTTTTGTATCTCAACAAGATTTCTAAAACAGAAGTACCATTTTTCACACATGTTAAAATTTAAAAGTATTTTATGTTAGTTACACAAATTTAAACAATATTATAAGGCTCCTGACCTTGTCAGACAAAGCACTTGTGAGCTAATGTTTATTCTATAGGGAGGTTATTTGCTAAGATCTTGTTGGCATTTTAACATTTTTAATTTTTCTTTTTTTTACATTGAATAGCTGAGATGCATCTCTACATCATCGCTTTTTTCTTTTGCAATTTTGGTTGCAGATTTTTTTATAACAACATTTTCACTTTCAGAACAAGTTTTGAAAGTGAAAGTAACTTTATAAAAAGATATTTGCAACCAAAACTGAAAAAGTAAAAAAGGAGCGATATATATATGCACCTCAGCTATCTAATGCAAAAAAAATTATTTAAAAATGTTGATCTGCAAACAAGATATTAGAGAATAATCTCTCATAGGATTGGCATTAGCTCATGAGTGTTTTTCCTGATAGGGACAGGAGTCTTAATGCACAAATACATCAACACATGACACAAAAAATCACATACGGCTGTTTCAAGGATTCCTAAATCCTCTTCTTCAGTACGAGAAAAAAAAAAAAAAAAAAAAAAAAGATTAAAATGTGTTTAAAGAAACCTTCAGTTATAGCCCCAAGTACTGGCTAATGAATTGATTGAAAACACAAAAGCAAGAGTTTACATTTCCCATAGAAATGACATAACTGGCAGAGAATCATTGAAATATATGAGTCACTATGCAGGATCTTTCCACATTAGCGAGAGAAAATGGTTATTTCATTCACCAAAGAAGATGTTCATGCATATAATAAAATTTGTAAAAGTCTAGATCCAAAACTGAATTACATTTTTGAATAATTTTAAATTCTGGATAATTAAACTGGTGGTGGAAATTCCAACATTTTTTAGATTTTGTAGATTTTTCACAATCCTGCCTTCCAACATAATTCTGGTGTTCTTTCAACTTAATTCTAAGAGCATGCTTTGTCTGCCTAATGTATGAGAGGTCAGACTCACAAAGAATTCTTTAAATGTCCCAGGTATTATGATCATAATTATCAATAATATTAATTAGTTACACAGTGAAACCTCCTACAAGGGTCACTCCGAATGATGATAACCTCCGAATACTGGTCATGTTTTAGTGTTAACAAATATTTTCCATAGAAATAACATTACACTTAACTTCTGAATGATGAATTCCGAACAACGGCCACTCCACAGCCTATTTATTTTTCCTTATTCATTATGTTTTAACATTAGAATAACTTGAAATTTTACCCAACCTTAATAAGAACATTTAAATATCAGAATTTTTATTAAAACCAATTTCACTTATTTATTTAACCTAGATTTCTCTAGCTACAATTTAACTAAGCTTACGAAAAAATTCTGGTTCAAATCGACATTTTGTCATTTGACTGGTGTCAAATCGACACCAACAGGACGATTTAGTGTTTACTATAACTGAGATAGCGTGATTATATGAGGCGGATTTAATTATTTGACGTCCTTACAATTTCTCTACTAATATCCATAGATTGCTTATCAAAACCCTGTTCTTAACAGGGTTGGCAAAAACCCGGATTTTTGGGGGGGTTTTCTGGGTATTTGTGGGCTTTTCTGGGTTTTAGTTATTCTTCTGTATATTTGTATATTTAATAATATATGTGTGTACTCTTTTAAAAATATACTTATTAAGTTGCATTTTTTAATTACATCTGATCTATTTATAACATGAGTTAATAAATTTATTCTATTCTGACGTTAGTATAAATGCTAATATCAATAGAAAACTTAAAACTAATACCAGAATAAGTTTATTAAATGCTATAAAATAATTTTCATATTATTGATAATTCATGTTAATTATTATTAATATTGACTATTATTAATACTAATAATAATAGTACTATTATAATTAACTTAATACTATTTTAAGTGATAAAAGTGAGTACTTATCACTTTTAAACATATTTTAGTTATCACAATGAATAATTAATTTTATTTTTGTAGTAACTATAATAATTAAAATTGTTATAATAATTAGTAACTATGATATTTAAACTAGCTGGCTTTGCCTGCTAGCAGGGCTGGTCCTTTTATATGTAAATCTCAAACAACTTCTAACTGGATCCCCGCTGACTATGCCACTGCATAACAGGTTGAAAGCATGCACTACTGGGCCACTCATTTTAAACAAATGCCTACAACACCATGTGGAGGATGCTGCGCATGCACAGAAGTAGTAACGTTAGGGTGGGTGACACTCAGGGTGGATGTAAATCACCCCCATCCACAATGGTGTCACCTCCCCAATTTCACCATATCTATATTATAAAGGCCAAACGTATCTGTGCGTAACGTATACGTCATTTTGCGAATGGCAACACTTTGAAATTTGAAATGAAAATTCGGTTTTACATTTTTTGCTTCTACAATTTTTTTAATTTCTGAACATCGCACAGTTTTAATTTTTACACCGTCATATAGGGAAAAAATTGCACTTTTAAATGCAATTTGTTTGAAAACTGTATCTTAATTTATTTTTGAAATATTAATTTTTTTTGTTGTTTTTAATGTTTTTTTTTCTAATTATGGCAATAGGTGTACTCCATTGTTATTAAAAGGAAAAAAAAAAAAAAAAGAACAGAAAAAAAATGATTACTGTTCTTTATGTTGCCATTTTTTCATTAAAAGGGGAAAAAATTGAAATTTAAATATCTGTTATAAAACCCGGTAAATTTGGATTTTATTTACAAAATTTCATTTACACGTAAAAGAATATCAATAGTTTAATATCTCTTTCTGCTAACAACATTGAGACTTCAAGTTTTGAATCAAAATGATAAAATTAAAATACCTGTTTTTTTTTTTTTTTTTTTTTTTTTTTTTTTTAAATGTTAAATACACATACAAAATGTGCATTTGTAAATTTTGATATCGTGAAAGGTGAAAATGATGCTGGGTTTAGATTTTACGGGGATGTGTCGAAGTTGAATATTTTTTTTTTTTTTTTTTTTTTTTTCATTTTGGAATACTAGCATAAAAACCTTAACCGAGAACTTCATCATCATAACAGATCTCAATTATTTTTTACTGTTTACACGTATGATTAAAGATGAATTTTAACAATTTCTACAACTGATTTTTATAGAAATAGTATTTTGTTAACTTTATGTTAAATGTGATTTGTTTAAGAGTTAGACTTACCAATATAAGATGAATTTTACTGTAATTAATTTTGTATATTTGCTGTAAATCAATGAAAAAGTTCCTTTTTAAAAATTTCTTTCGTCAAAATTTGACAGGTTCTACCTCGTATTTTTAAAATCACAGTTCTACAATAAAACATTGCAGCAAATAAAATTTCAACAATTTTTGCATGCCTGGTGTGATTTTATAGATAATTCGAAGAAATAAATACAAAATGCTAAAAAGTTTCTTTTTGCTGCCCTCGGGTTGGACAGCTAGGTTTCTGTTCCTGGTACATATCTTATTTAAACACCCCATTCTGTATAAAATTTCAGATTCTCCAAGAAAAGAAAATTAACCCTGTTGTGTGGTGCGCTAGAAATTTCATTTTATTTCAGAATTCTTTTCCAAAACTGTATACGATTATATATATAGGGTGACACCCGGGGCGGTGGACCCCTTTGCCTGCCACTAGCTACGCCACTGCACAGAAGGATCCTTCCTTTTAAATAAATCTGTAACTGATATGCAAATGTCGTGCCGAACATATCTCAAACTAGGTGCCAGCTGCATTACAGCACTGTATAGCAGGCATACTGCAAACACACTACCAGGTAGTGTGCTGTATTCTTAACAAAAATATATTTGAACAAAACTCTGTTAAGCAAACTATCTGTAGACATATAAGTTGAGGGAGTGGCATTTGAAGGCAAGAAATTAAGATTTTTGCAGAAATTATTACAGAAAACAGCAGTATTTGACACAGCATTCTTTTTTTATAAATTTTTATCGTACGTTATAAGCTAAGCTATCTTAAAGTTTGAAACAGATCAAGCAAGAATTTAAGATCTTTACAAATATTAATAATAAAAAATTGTCATATTTGAATTAAAAAAAGCAGCTAACTCTTATATCTTCTGCTCTTGATGAGCTGCAAAAAAATACAAGCACACTGCCATGTTCTATTAAGATTTGGACAAATTTGATGGAATCAGAAGAATTGAATTAACACAAGGAAATTATGTTGAAATGCTATAAACAGATCATGGGGACCAAGCATTTTTTTAGCTAATATAATGGATGCAAAGTTTAGATGGGAAAGACCTTAATTTAACAAAAGAGGAAGAAACTGATGATTGGATAATGCAGTATCATTCAGAGTGGTTACCTGCGATATTGGTATTTAAAATTAAAGACATAGACTATTTTCTTAAATTACTTTTCTCAGAAAGTATTATGTCACAATTCTCAGCTTCAAAATGAGGAGGAATTCATAAAGAAAAAATGCAGAAAAAGAAAAACAAGTTAGATTCTTATTTTTGTAGTTTTTTTTTTTCCCAATCTCTGCATTCTGTTCCATCTAGCTTTGCTTCCATCAAGAGGATTTTTTCTACATTTGGATTCATATAGTCTAAATTACAGAACAGACTAGACTCACAGCAGTGTGAAAAATTAGTAAAAAATTATAAATATTACCATAAAAATTAAAGTGAATGTGATTTTAATTGGTAAACTATAAAAAAGATCAATTATAATTATTTTATATTACATTGCATAACTTATTTGAAATATATTTTTATAAAATAAGTTTATTTCAGAATATTTATTTTTTTAAATTATTTACTATTACCTAATTGCCACAAATATGACAGGCTGTTTTTTCTTTTCTTTTCTTTTTCTTTTTCTTTTCTTTTTTTTTTTTTTTTTTAATGTGATTTTGGAAAAGAAACCACCAAGGTTTGGTCTTAAAAGGAAAATTTGCATTGTCCTATTAGCAGGATTTGCAGATTTGGAAATGATTTTTAGCAAAAACCCACTTTTAACAAAAACCCAGGTGGGTTTTTGTTGATGGACCAACTAAGAAAAACCCGGGTGGGTTTTTCTGGGCTGGGCCCACTTTGCCAACCCTGGTTCTTAAGTAGGAGTGGGGAGAGGAAAGTGGTACTGACAGAATTTAAATGTGAGTACGCAATAGTCATTTGTACTTTTAGGAAATCATGTGACGGTATTTCTTGTCTGTATGCAAGCATGTATTTCCCCTAAAAAATGGATTCAAAGAGAAAATTTTTTTAATTAAGTGATAAGTTTAACCGTTTTGCAATGAGAGCCTTTTGCTAAATTTTTAAATTTTTATCACTAGTTTAAAAAAAGAAAAAAAAAAAAAAAAAAAAAAATCTGTAATTAAATTGCAAAAATGCTCAGATTAAATAAACTAAACTTTACAATAAAAAATAACTGGTGAGAATAATGAAGGATTCTAAGCACCTTACGTGGCACATATACCGGTCATCTGTCCTCAAGGAGTTAAAGTTATCCAGGACAATAAAAAAGGTGTAAGTACTCGAAAATTAGCTGATATGTACAATGGCGGAAGGACCCAAGGACGTTTCAAGGTGTAAGCAGGGGTGCAGAAAATGTTTTTACTCCCTACATTTCCCCCAATCCACATGAAAATTTCCCCAAAATTTTATCGTATATTATAAATAAATGCTGTGTATTACCATAGGTATAGAATTTTTTTTTCCCAATGTTTCTGATCTTATGTGCCAGTATAACAGCAAAGTGATTCTAAGTGCAAAAAATATTTCTGAAGTTCACAGCGAATTTCCTAAAAGTTTACAATAATATAGAGGATGTTGGGGAGGGGGGAGGCACTCATAGCGTTTTTTCACGGCACTTTGACAAAAATTACATTTTTTAGCGATCTTCAGATGAAATTTGTGGTTATTTTGTGATCTTTTCACTATTTTTGTGGTTATTTCGTCTTTTTGACGAAATTCGCAGTTCTTTCGAGATTGTTTGACAGAACTTGGGGTTTTCCTGTGTTCTTTCACCAATTTATCCAAAATTCGTGGTTGTTCCGTGATCTTTTGCCAAAATTTGCTGTTTGGCGATCTTTTGACAAAATTTACACCTTTTTTGGAATATTTGACGAAATGCTTTATTTTGGGATTTTTTGACAAAATCTGCTGATTTTTTGCAATCTTTTTTATGAAATTTGCTATTATTTTGTGATTTTTAAAAAGAAATTTGCGTCCATTCTGCTATCTTTTGATGAAATTTGTGGTTTCACGATGTTCTTACGAAATTTGCGATCTTATAAAGAAATTAGTGGTTATTTCGCAGCTCTTCCTTGACAAAATTCGCGGTTGCTTTGCGATCTTTTTTAAAAATTTACCGTTCTTTTGTGATTTTTAATTTTTTTGACGGTATTCGTGATTATTTCACCTCTTTGATGAAATTCATGATTGTTTCACAATCTTTAACAAAATTTGCAGTTGTTTTGTGATTTTTTCATAAAATTGGTGATTTTTAGAGATCTTTTGGTGACATTTGTATTCTGTTGATAAAATTTCTATTCATTTTTGTGATTATTTTGCGAATTTAAAAAAAAATTTCTATTCATAATTCATGATTTTTTTCACAAAATTTGCAATTATTTCACAATTTTTTTTTTACAAAATTTGCAGTTATTTCACAGTTTAACTAAATTTGCACCTATTTCACCATTTCTTTACAAATTCCTGACCATTTCATTCTCTTTTGACAATATTTGCAGTTATTTTTATTTCTTGAATTTTTAATGAATTTTGTGGCTTTTTTGAAATTGTTTGACGAAATGGGCAGTATTTCGCGATATTTTGACAAAATTTATGGTTTTTTGCGGTCTTTCAACAAAATAAAGATTTTTCGGTAATTCTTAGACAAAATTCATAGTATATCAATGTCCAAATTTTCAAATTCAGGTCTTTTTCAATTTTTTTAAAACTGAATGCCTTAAACTTTCAGAAATTCCGAAACAGAATCACCCGTGATATACAGTACATATTATTCCGAGATCGATTTTGTAGAGGTCAGCATACTAATCTTTTTATTTGTTGTAATTTTTTTTTTTAAATCTTGGGGAATTTTTGAATTTATCATTAAAATCAAAATAAAATATATATGTTTCTGAAAATTTCCCCAGGTGGTTAAAATTTCCTTCGATCCTAGATCGCCGGATCGAATATATTCTGCACCCCTGGGTGTAAGTATGGAATTTAAAACTAAGCATCAAAAAATTGGTTACTATGATATTGATATGTTGCTTTTGGAATAGCTTTTGAATTGTTGAGAGAAAAATCTCCCAATTTCTAGATCGATATTGCAGAAAAATGTCTTAGAAATTGAAGAGAAACTGTGAAATTAAAAAAACTGCACCCACTCAAAATAATAACGAATTCTATAACAAATCTGTTTAAATGATTATGCATTTAGAAAAAAAGCATATGCTTAAAAAAAAAAGAAAAAAAAAAAAAACTTGTGAATTAGCAATTTTTTTTTTTTTTTTTTTTTTTGAGATTTTAAAATGTGGAACCTTTGAAGTATGATCACTTTATCGTGCTCCCAGTGGTGGCCACTATTTAGAGGTATTACTGTATATACATATTTACATATATTGTTAAATTCATGAAAAAAAAAATTAACAGACTTATTTTATGTTAGCTACATTATGCGATAAAATTCATTCAGTTATTTTATGCTTTAATTTAACGCTCTATATGATAAAAAATTTTAATAATTCTTAGCATTTACTTTTTTAGTAATGTTTTCATCTTACTGAAGATAGATAGTAATTTTTACATAATATAAACATTCTTATCAATAAGGATTTGAAAATAAAAAAATTGATATATGTATGTGGTTAGATTACTGCATGATTAATATTGTACTGATATAAATGTCAAAACAGCAGCAAGTTTTGTCAAGATGATGGATTACTAAACACCACATATCTATAGTATCAAAATATTGAACATATAGAAATACACATAAATATGAAAAAAAAAAAAAAAAAAAAATGAGAAATTTTTCAGAAAAATTAAAATATATATATAAACATTGTAGAAAAGATATAAATATAGCAAAATAAACAAAATTTATACAGTTAGTTTTACAACTTGAGCTAGAATCAGCTTTAAACTGTCATTAACAAGGAAGAAGAAACAAGGTAAAAGAAACTTGGATCAGAAATATTGAAATATCACTTACAATAATAAATATCATTAAACATAAATAATCCTGCGATAATACAGTACAAGTTCACAATGCAGCAGAATTTTATCATTACATTAAACATTCCTGCAAAAATTAATAAATGAAAAAAAGGTAAAAAGATGGACTCACCAACATGTACTTAATTTGTTTATGAAGAAAGCAAAGCCCAAGGCAATAACAAATGTTGACAATACAGATTAGAGATGAAAGATATCAGAGTTGTGCTATTTTGAGTTTTGCTGGATACTTTCTATTTCATAAGAAAATACAATTTTTAAGCATTAAATAAAATTGAAAATTAGAAACAAACATACTTTGCAAAAATTTAGATAAAAAAGTCTGGAAAAAAAAAGGGGTAAAGAGAAAATATATAGCACAGAAAATTTGCTAAGAGTAAAAAAAAAAAATATCAATAGAAAACAGATTCTATGCTAAAAATCAAATTTTAAGAAAGTCATGTTTAATCAATATGACAAAAAATAACAATAAATGCAATGTTAAGCAGAAATATGATACAAAACATAATTTCTTAAATGTAGAAACAAATCATTAGCTGTATTATACCTACTGTAGCAAAGAAAAACAAAAAAATCTGTCATTCACAATGGAAAAAAATGAAATGAAACAAACTAATTTAAAATAAAAAAAATACCTCTTTATTTGGTACAGTAATAAAAAAACACAATATTCGCCTTATTTAACTAGGACATTTTCATAACTGTATGTGTAAAAGTAACTGCTTTTTCAAAAAGTGGTGCTAACTAAATAAAATTCATGCATGGGACGAGTACTGGTTTTGAAGGGATTAAGTAACACTGATGGACAAGATGTATGTAGCCGATGAAAAGAAGCCAATGCGAAGGTAAAAATATACAAAATAAAACGAGCAAAAGTTAGTTTAGCTGTTACATTATTTAAATTGTGGCTTTTATAATGGGATAAAACGAAGTGCCGCATAATTCTACACTATCTCTTCTGATGATAGTGCATTTAGAGAAATTATAAAAAGAATCCCCTGATTTCTTTGACTATCTTTATATACTTCTCTGATTTCCATTATTAATAGCAGAATTTCACCCAGGTTTAAAAAAGGGCAGGGCGCTACTGTTCTGAAAAGGGCACTTTTTTCATTTTTAGGAGCACTTTTATAGCAATGAATCTAGAATCTAGTGGTTCAAAGAATCGTGGAAAAGATAATACAGAAATTTCATCAAAAAATTCAGAAAAAAAATCCCAAAATTTCGTCAAAAATTCAAAAAAAGGTAAATTTTGTTAAAAGATAAAAACAGCTGGTTTTGTTAAAAGATCGCAAAAAAAAAAAAAAAAAAAAAAAAAAAAAAAAAAAAAAAAAACCAGCAGGTTTAGTTAAGAAATCACGAAAAAAAATATGGCAGATTTTGCTTAAAAAGGGGGAAAAACGACATATTTCGTGAAAAGATCGCGAAAAAACATCAAATTTGTGACGGATTGTGAACATAACCGTGTGGGGGAGGTGGTCACCTCAGGCGCGGAAATTTAGAAGGCACCTAATTTATACTAAATGTTGGACATTACATTAGTAATATCCAATCTATAAGCAGAGTTTAATTCACACAGTGAAAGGTTAAACATAAGCTGACCTTCCGACATAGCCTAACACAAACACGGTTGATTTAAAGTAATGCTATTATAAATTAGAAACTGTATTAAAGTATTAATCTATTGATTAAACCTGTAAAAAATATGCAGTGGTGGAAAAGCAAAAACAGCAAATTAAATTAAACAAAGATATTTATTTAAAAGCAAAGATAAAAATATATCTATGTATAGTCAACAATTTAATATAGGTTTATATAAAAATATAATTAAAATATCATTTAAATATTATCAATTAATTCCTTCACTTCAATGACAATAGTTGACTTAAACCATTTAATTGCATTAACAATATATAACTTAGGCAAAAGGCATTTCATAATAATAAAGTATATTTACCCCGGAGCTCAAACTGAAAAACTTATTTTTAATTCAATGTTTAATAAAATAAAATAAAACTATATGTGAGAAACATGGCAACCTGAAAGATTTAATTTGTAAATACCTCCGCTGTCAGAAAAGGCACGTCACCGGCGAAACCAAAACATAATATCTTCAGAAAACAACAAGTCCAACATCCACTTCCTTCGGAGTCGTACGAAAACGCCGGCTTGACAAATGACAGAAATCATCTTAACACTGGACCACATCATTTGGACGTCAAAAAGGGATATTAGTTCTTATTGTTGAATTACATAGACATTTCCCAATGAGTCATTTCAGCAAAGTTCAGTAAAGACTAAAGCATGCCACGGCTTTTAACTTGACAAACGAGCTCCAAGAAAAAGAGGGAAAATGGTCATTGAAAAGTCTCTAGTCTACCAGCAACTTGTTTAATTTAAAAAGTCACAAAGAACGGAAAAAAAAATGTTTCACCGGGTATCAAACGAACTCAAGCAAAGGAATATGAAGTCTTTCAAAAATAGCACTTTAACAACAAGCTCCACCAACATCTCATAATTGAAGGGAGAACGTCAACTGCAATTGAGGTCAACGAACTCTCGATATATATACGATACAGTCACGCAGAAAAGGATTCTACGCATGCATCACCAGCTCCCCCTACAACCAGTTCTCACAGTACACTTCCGGTCATGCGTAGTAGTAACACTAACGACCGTGATCAAATAGAGCTGCTTATGCCATCTATTAAGGATCACTTGTACTAAAACAGTAGCCGGCTAAATATGAGAAAAGCTAGTGAGCCAGAAGCAAAAACAAAGATGCCGCGAGCTGAAACATTTGTCTATTGTAAATAAAAGTAGGATGAATTTAAAGACTGGATTATAGAATATAAATAACAGAAAAGTTCATTTATATTAGAAATAAAAGGCAAGTAAAACAGGTTATATAGAGCTCCTCCAGACTTAACTTATTTCCACAAGCATATACAGTGATGAGACCACAGAGCATATATCCTGACACTAAAGACGTCATATTTGGGCTGTCACAAGAAAAAGCTGGGAGGGGTACGCCCCTAATGTAATCTAATTATGCCCCAGTGCAATTTTCTCTTCGTACGAAAATGATTGTGAATTAGAAAAATCCTCTTTTGGAGCAATAAAAACACAATTTTGAAGCAGGAGAATTAGTTTTTAGAACAGAAAAATTCAATTCTATCATTAACTTCTTTTTCTTTGTGCTACTTAGACAAAATTTGCATTTATTGCGATCTTTTGACAAAATTTGCCGTTTTTTCTGAATATTTTCCCGAATTGGCGAAATTTTCCGTAATTTGCGAATTTGACAGAATTTTCCATTTTATTGAGATTTGGGGACGAAATTTGCTGTTTTTGTTCCTGCAAATCTTTTGACAAAATCTGCCATTTTTTTTGCAATTTTTTGACGAAAGTTGCCGTTTTTCGTGATCTTTTGGCAAAATTTTCCGTTTTTCGCAAATTGTTTGACAAAAATTTCCATTTTATCAAGATGTATCAACGAAATTTGTCACTTTTTCACGATCTTTTGAGGAAATCTGCCGCTTTTTCGGGATTTTGTGATGAAATTAGCTATTTTTTTTTTTTCAAATCTTGCCGGAAATTAGTCATTATTTCGCTATTTTTTGACAAAATTTGCCATTTTTTCGCGATTTGTTAACGAAATTACGTGTCTTGTGGGAAGCGTAAGAGTTATTTTTGCATTCCGTCGGCGATTTTTTTGCATAATTTGCACACTATAGCATATTTGCATCATCGCTGAAGGTCTGCGATTTTTCAAATGTGGAGCAAGAAGGTCACTATTTTTTTGAATGAGCGACCAGAGGGGTGCTATTTTTTGGATGAGGGGCAAGAGGGGCACTAGTAGTAGTTTAAACTAAAGGGCAGGAGGGGTGCAGTGCCCCCCTGAAACCCTCTGGGGGAAACTCTGTTAATAGTATGCATACAGTGAGTGGTTTTCCATGTTAAGCCGTATGCTCGCAAAACACACTTATCCAACTTATTAATATGAATATCTCACATGGAAGGAAAAGAAACATAACATGAAAATTGCCTAATATTCACAACATATGAGAGTTTTATAAATTTAAACTTAAAAATTTGTCCAACAACTTCATGTAGTGGCCAAAGGATACAGGGTAACCAGAAAACTTCATTTTCTGAAAATTTTTCAATTCTAAGACATGTACATACAGAGTTCTTGCTGGTTTTTGACCAACACTAGCACTTCGGCGAATAATAAATATAAAACAGGGCTTGAATTTCAGAGCGGGATGGCGGGATTCGCGCCCGAAATTTTGAAATCTAGCCCAAAAAAAATATCGTAGGCAGGACTCTCCCGCCCAAAAAAATTCCCGAATTTTCCGAAAAATTTTGCATTTTAAAACTACAATTAACTTCCTTTTTTTGTGATATTTTCGTGCGACTGAATGACATTTTGCTGTGAAAAATCGTTGCAATTCACGCTATTTTTTCGCAACCAATCATCAAATTTTGCATCTTTTTTCCCGCGATCAATTGATAAGTTTCGTGCGATTTACCATAGTGAGAACAGAGTAATTTCGTTTCAAAATTTCGATAAAAATAACGCATTCGATTTTAAAAGTTATGAAACATTGTTTATCAGCCCCGAAATTTGGATAGTTATGTCTAAACTTCCGGGCTAATTACCGATTTTTCATAGCTTTTGAAAACGAGCTGAATTGCATATTTTCACAATCAATTTCATCAATCGTTCGCAGAATATTTTGTTAGATTGCATGATAAAAACGGCAATTTTCTCGGCAATCGCGAAAAAAAAATCTCGATTTTTCTTAAAAGATCTCGATAAAACACGAATTTCTTAAAAAAAATCGCAGAATAAATACGAATTTTGTGAAAGGATCGTGAAATAAACACAAATTTCGTGAAATGATTGCGGAATAAACGCGAATTTTGTGAAAGCATCACGGAAAATATGCGAAAGGATCGCCATATAAACGGGGTCGTGTGAAAAGGGGCATGTGGAAGCGAAGAGGCAGTTGGGTCATTCCACATGAATTCAACCAATGGGTGTTGCATCATAGTCACAGATTTTTTTTAAATTTTTATTATAGGCAGACACAGTAGTGAAACCCTCAAATCTGAAATTTAAAAGTAATTTTCACAATATTGGCTGAGATATAGCCATCTGAAAACTGACCATTTTTACGAAATGGCGGCCATCTTGGAATTGTATCAGTGTCTAAATATGGCCATAACTTGACAACTAATGGCTCAAATTTTATATATCTGGTACCAATTTGAAGCTATTTGTACAAAGAATGCATATTGCACATTAAAACAATAATACATTTTTATTTCTTTACTTTTTATTGTGTGCAAAGTGAAAATTTTACCCCAAAAAAGGGCAGATTGTAATGGCTCATAAAAAAAATGAATCATCATGAATTTTTCTGAAACTTGGTAAAAACATTGCTCCATCTGTGTGCTTTAAATAAAATAAAAATTGGAAAGGTAAAATTTGTTGTTTTAAAATAAATGGCTTTTTACACATAAGGTGTCATTAACCAAATAATGATCATTTTAGAATCTGTAAGCATTCCTTATTCAAAAAATAATGGTTAAAATAAAATTTTCTAACATCTAAATTAATGTAAAAGTATATTCAAAACCTCATTTGTACTAATTTTGTAGGAATCTGCCCCCCAGTCCCCCCCCCCCCAAAAAAAAAAAAAAAATTAGACAGTTGAAAAAATTTTACACTGAAAAAGATAAGAAAATAATTAAGGACTATAATGTATAATCATAAAATAATTATAAATGCAATACATATATATATATGATAATTTACTTCACATATAGGGGCGAGTGGGGTGGAATGGGACAGTAGATTTTTCTCTTTATGTATCATTTTAAATATTTTATCAATCACACATTAGGTGAAGTAATGGTATCCCAATCTTCAGTTAAAAAAAGTAGCTGATTTACATAAGCTTGCAATTATATAAAGAAAAAGATTATTTCAAAAATCCAAAGTAAATTTAGTTCATATACTTTCTACGCTTTCTGTATAATGGTTTGATTATGCATAGATATAACAGTTTCTCTATATATGGAACATTATACTGTAAAATTAGAGAGGTAAAATTTGTTGTTTTAAAATAAATGTTTTTCTACACATAAGGTGTCATTGACCAAATAATGATTATTTTAAAATCTGTAAATATTCTTAATTTAAGAAATATTCATTAAAATGAAATTTTCTAGCATCTAATTACAGTATTGTGTGTATATTATATAATTCAATAAAGAAATATCAATTTGCAGTTATTTACACTAAATATTCATTTTTACAGTACTTTTTATTTCATTTCATTCAAAATATGATAATATAATTCTCAAAACATATTTACATAAATATTTTAAACACCTTGCTATGGAATACATGAAAAAAAAAGGTGCACATAATATTTTCTCCAGAAATGTTGAAGAAATACTAGCTGTAAATTACAGAGTTGAATTATTCAATTGTGTAATTTAAATAAAAAAAATATATATAAATGAGTTAATTGAGTTGACATTTGTTATTTTTTGTTCACACTGAGTTAAAATTTATATGAACAAAAATCTAGCTACAATGAGACAAAATAAATAAATAAATAAATAATAACAATAATATAATACAAATCCAGGGCAAAACATTGAATATGACGAGAAATAAGCCAAAGTTTAAACTTACCCATGGAACAAATCTAGACAAAATAAGAACAAAATATTTACTTACATGCATATAACTTTATAATATAATAGTTTTTTCTTCAGATTTAAGCTAAAAAGGATTTAATCAGTTTTAAAGTTTAAAAATAATGCTTGAATTGTTCGAGTTTCCTCTGGTGCAACAGTATATGTTCTTCCTGTAGCAGTTACAGGAATAGACACTTCTTTTATTATTTGTTCATACAGAATCCAACAAACATCTGAGGATTTTGGCCATAAATATAAAGAATTAGCACCATGAGGATACATGAACATAATTTTATAGTCAGTAAGTTCTTCACAGTAATCTAAAATTTTTCCAATCCACCAATTTATCCCATATACACATGCAACGTATTGTTCACTTTTAAATATCAATGGTCTGACAATTTCATCGATTCCCAAAGAAGCAATAAATTTTGTTGATGAACTGTCTGAAACCCTGGAAACCAGCATTTGGCAATCATTGATTGGTACAAAGCAGTGATTCAGTCTTGTTTCTATGATTGTATCTGCTTTTGCATACCTATCTGCTAAATGACTGTTTGCGGTTTCAATTTCAGATTTTGTTACAAAAAAATTTTCAATTCTTTTAACAGATTCTTTTACAAAATTATAGAGATCAAATACATTTAATATACCATCTTTAAATGGACGTTGAAGACTTGAAATAATCTTTTTCTTTATATAATTGCAAGCTTATGTAAATTAGCTACTTTTTTCAACTGAAGATTGCAGTACCATTACTTTATCTAATATGTGATTGATGAAATATTTAGAATGATACATAAAGAGAAAAACCTACTGTTCCATTCCACCCCCACTCGCCCCTATATCACCATATGTATGCATTGCATTTATAGGTATTTTATAATTATACATTATATTCCTTAATTATTTCTTATCTTTTTCAGCGTAAGATTTTTTCAATTGTCAATTTTTTTTTTTTTTTTTTTGGGGGGGGGGGTTTGGGGGCAGATTCCTACAAAATTAGTATAAATGAGGTTTTGAATATACTTTTACATTAATGTAGATGTTAGAAAATTTTATTTTAACCATTATTTTTTTAATCAGGAATCCTTACAGATTCTAAAATGATAATTATTTGGTTAATGACACCTTATGTGTAAAAAACCATTTATTTTAAAACAACAAATTTTACCTTTCCATTTTTTTTTTTAATTTAAAGCACACAGATGGAGCAATGTTTTTACCAAGTTTCAGAAAAATTTATGATGATTCATTTTTTTATGAGCCATTACAATCTGCCCTTTTTTGGGGTGAAATTTTCAGTTTGCACATAATAAAATGTAAAGAAATGAAAATTTATTATTGTTTTGATGTAAAATATGCATTCTTTGTACAAATAGCTTCAAATTGGTACCAGATATATAAAATTCAAGCCATTAGTTGTCAAGTTATGGCCATATTTAGATACTGATACAATTCCAAGATGGCCGCCATTTCGTAAAAATGGTCAGTTTTCAAATGACTATATCTCAGCCAATATTGTGAAAATTACTTTTAGATTTCAGATTTGAGGGTTTCACTACTATATCTGTCTATGATAAAAATTTTAAAAAAATCTGTGACTATGATGCAACAAGTTTTCTTTAAATTGGTTGATTTCACGTGGAATGACCCAGTTGCCCCGGGTGCAGAAACTTAGGGGCGCTGATTTTCTACAATCAACATCATTTTTGGCCGGTAAGAAGAAAAAGAACACTAAATTGAAACTTTGCCCCAAGCGCAGTTTTCTCTTAACACGTCCCTGCATTTGAATTTCTTTAAAGGATCGCAGGAAAACACTAAATTTATCAAAGAATTCTTCAGGGTTTTTTTTTTTTTTTTTTTTTTTTTTTTTAAATTTGCAGCAAATTTTCTGAAATGTTACAGTGGATTGTGTGAAAGGGGGGGGGGGATTTACTTTAGACTCTGTGTTCTAATTCAACCTAAAATCAGCCTGAACCAGGGATGATTCTCGTCCGAAATTTCCGAAAATTTGGAATTGGGTTATCAATTCCGCATAGTTGCCAACTTGTACGTTTTTGCGCATGGAAAAAAAACAATCGCGGAGAAATGCAAATTTCATAAAAGGATTGCTGAAAAAGCACACATTTCGTCAATATTTCGTGGAAAAACGACGATTTCTTCAGTGTTTTTATCAACGAACTTTGTCAAAAGATTGCTAAAAAATGCGAATTTCCTGCGCAGATCGCGAAAAAAACCCGGCAATTTCATCAAATATCGCAGATAAATATATGATTTTGTCTAAAGATCGCGGGAAAACGTAGATTTCGTCTAAAAATTGCGGATAAAACGCCGTTTTCGATAAATGATCGCTTAAAAATATTTTGTCAAAAGATCATTTTAAACAAAAAAGCCGATTCATCAAAAGATCATGGGAAAAACGCCGATTTCGTCAAAAGATCGCGGGCATAAAACGCCGTTTTCGAGAAAAGATCGCATAAAAATGCAAACTTTGTCTAAAGATCGTCGTAACAAATGCCGATTTCGTCAAACGATCGCAGAAAAACCGCCGATTTCGATAAAAGATCGCTATAAATTGCCGATTTTGCTAAAATTTCGCAGATAAATCGGAGATTTTGATAAAATTTCGAAGATAAATCGCTGATTTCGTCTGAAGATCGCGGATAATCCCCCTCGAGGGGGAAGTAACTTGCGGAATTCCCCCCCCCCCACAATTTCCGAAAACGCGATGTGAATTTTCGAAAAAAAAATTTCACCCAGAATCACACTCGGACCTGAACCAAAAACAGTTTATTAGACCTGAAACAAAAGTAATTAGCACAGGAAGGGAATTTATCCCTTTGAAAACTAAATAAATTGCATAAAATCGTGACTTTTTTTAAATAAAAAATCTCATTTTGCATAACAATTTGTTAATAAAAATGCTTCTGCGGTATTTTGTCATGTCTGTATTTGTGTAATTCTTTAAATAGCACATTAAACAGTAAGTTTTAAAGATTTTTTTTTTCTCCCTTCCAAACAGCTAAACTCTCCTCCATTTATAAATGTTGGTAGGGAATCTCCCCTCCTCTGGAAAATTGAATTTCAAGCCCTGTAAAACAATAGCCAAATAATAAAAATATTAGCAAATTAATTTAACATGAAGAGCTGAAAAAAATCTATCAATTCTTTATTGTATCCTTTTTTTCAGTATGTTCTAAAATAACCTTTTTTTTTTTTTTTTTAACTGTGATTGCCTTTAAAATATAAATTTGATTATCTGCTATGTAAAATAGCAAAAATAAGTACATTCTAATTGTCTATTGAACAGGGAAACCTTTTTAAAATTTTCAAAAATTTGATTTTTTTTTTCATATTTTGAAAATATAATATCTCAAGAAAATATTGGCAAGAAAAAATCAAAATATTCAATAGTAACAGAGTTGTCCCACTTTTAGTCGAGGTCACCAGAGCCTGCATGTTGTGCTAGCAAGCCATGTAGCCAGAGCGCTCAGAGCGGAGCAATCTTTCTCACACAATCCAGACACACGGTAGTGTGTCAGGCAAGTTCACAAAGTAAAAGTCGACACACCGGCCGTGGGTTATATTACCCGAACCATTTCAGGCCACTTTTGACCCATCAATAACTTAAATTCTATTTGACCTACACAATTGCAATTCTTCGTGTCATGTAAGATCATCTTTAATTTCCGAATCCTACAAAGTTTTTACAAAATCTTTTACTATTCACAAGAAATTGACGCCTGAAAATCACTGTTTTTACCACTGATTCACTGACTCACTCATCAAAATGTTTGACTACTTCCAGGTGACTTAGAAAGTTGAAATTTGGTGTGGAAGTAGGTTATTGGATCTATAAATAGGAAAAAATCAGAAATCACCATTAATTAAACATTAATGGTTGATTAGAAGATAAATATTGGATTACAATGGGAGTTTATGAGAATTTCACAAAATACCAGAATTAGTGCCAAGTTAGGGTCACTTTTGGCGAGTATTGGGGCTAATCTCTGAAGCTACCAAACCAATTTCAAAAGTATAGTACCAAAATGATGGTATTCGCCCCGGTTCAAACATAGACCATATCTTATGGCTGTGTCACTAACCAAAAGAGGATTCCGAAGTAAAAAACATTATACAAATGTGATTTTTGTTTTACTGAAGAGCCTAGAAGCACAAAATTTGGCACATTAATAATTTATAAGACATAAATGTTCACTAATGACATTTGCTAAAAAATACAATCCGCGAAGAGCATTCTGGAAACGTTCTAAATAGTTAGAATGGTGTCCCGGGATAAAGTTTTTTGTCCTGTGTGTGATTCTAAAATGGTTTAAAAAAAAAAAAAAAAAAAAAAAAAAAAAAAAAAAAAAAGCACACATTTTTAAAGACGTTATCCTGGTCAAAGTATGACTGGGAATTATTTTTAAAAAGTGGAAGATTCTAATTCCAAAAAAAAAGAACAAATCAGCTCTGAATTTGATGAGTATCACGATCAGGAAAATATCTTGGAAAATAATCAGAACAGTGGAAATAGGCCAGTCAAATTGTCATAAATAGATGCAAAAATTCTGCTAGAAGATTTTATGTTTTTAAACTGCTTATGGGGATGCTAGTAACAAGAATTAATGGTTTTCCAACAAAAGGAAAACCATTTTCTCGAGGCTAAATTTTGTGGAGCCAAAAAATCACAAAATTTTTGGACGTTTTTCAGTTGTTTGCCTATAACTCAAAAATTATAAAATTTTTGCGTACCATACTCAATTACAAAAAGAAAGAGCATTAAATTTTCTACAAATTACGTATTAAAACTGTTTTCCTAAAGCCAATATTAAGCGTGTTACAGCTTTCTGAATATGACTCTTTTTTTCTAACTTTGTGGAAAAATTGCAAAAACGAAAATTTGACAAAATTTTTCATTGTTTTATCCTCTTTAATGTAACTTATTTAAATTACAGGTATTTGCATGATAACAATCATGATGAACTACAACGGTAACATTGTATAAGAATTAAGAACATTATAACTTTTTTGTATTTAGAGCTTTAGTGGAGAATATTAATATTAGGTATTTAACTGAATGTAAGTAAAAAATACTTACAGTGACACTTTTACATCCCCTCCTTCTTGATAAAAAATGTCGTCGACATTTTCATAGTTGATCCCATTACATTTGTTTACAAATTGCCGAGCATTTGAGTCTTAATTTATGAAAAGAACATCTTTGCTGCACCCTTTTCTACAGCTACATGACACAACATGGAGCAAGGATTCAAGTGCCAGGTCTTGGCACATTTGAACTGGCAGAAAGAGAACCTGTGAGCCCAACCACATCCTTCAGGAGGGATGTTGTTTCCTAGCCTAGCTTGAACCTGATGATTAGAGTTGCAAAAAGTCAGTTTATTCCCGAGTTTATTTCCAATAGACCAGGCTTATTCCCAAAAAAAAAAAAAAAAAAAAAAAATTCCAAAAAATCCCAGGTTTTTTCCAGGTTTATTCCTAAAAACCCGGTTTTTTCTAACCTTTGGAACGCTACTGATGATAACATCGGAGAAAATGATGCTGCGCAGCCTCTTGTGTTGGTGGTAGTCTTGCAAAATGAACTTTGTTTTTTGTGGCAAATTTAGCAAATAACTGGAGCCTTAAGGTGTTCAAATCAGGGTTCATACAGAGTTGGGGAGAAAAAATCCAAGGAGTACATAAAAAATCCAAGGAGTCCAAAAAATTTTAAGGACTTGCCACTTTTGTTGTTATTTATGTGGCATGCACTTGCACAGCCCCAATTCCACAGGGATTCCGCGAGTTTCCCCCCCCCCCCTCACGAGAGAGAGAGAGAGAAAGGGAGTTATCCGCGATCTTCAGACAAAATCGGCGATTTCCTGTGATCTTCAGACGAAATCAACGATTTATCTGCGATATTTTAACAAAATTGGCAATTTATTGCGATCTTTTGTCAAAATCTGCAGTTTTTCTGCAATCTTTTGACGAAATCGGCATTTTCCCATTTTTTTTTTTTTTTTTTATGAAATCGACGATTTTTAGACAAAATTTGCATATTTACACGATCTTTTTTCAAAAAATGGCATTTTATTCCCGCGATCTTTTGATGAATTCGGCATTTTTCCCGTAATCTTTTGATAAAATCGGCGTTTTTTTTTTTTTTTTTTTTTTTTTTTTTTTTCACTGATGTTTTGACAGAATATTTATAAGCAATCTTTTATCGAAAACGGCATATTTTCTAGTGATCTTTTAACGAAATCGGCATTATATCCGCAATCCTTAAACGAAATCGACGTTTTCCTGCGGTTTTCGCAGAAGAAATTAGCATTTTATCTGCGATATTTCGTGAAATTGCCGTTTTAACTGCGATCCGCACAGGAAATTCGCGTTTTTCAGCGCTCTTTTGACAAAGTTAGTTGACAAAAACATTGACGAAGTGTGTGCTTTTTCGGCGATCCTTTCACGAAATTTGCATTTCTCTGGGATTGTTTTTCCAGCGCACAAAACCGTACAAATTGGCAACTATGCGGAACTGATTACCCAATTTCAAATTTTCGGACGAGAATCATCCCTGAATCCACCGTTATCAGCAAAATTGAGGATGATGAATAATATTATGAAGAAGAAATCAAAGTTGTATATCTAGCTGTGAAAGAATTAAACAGTGCAATCACTTTTTTGAAATTAGAAGCTTAGAAGTGTGTCTGGATTATTCATTTCACTTTTCTTTCCCTTATAGCCGTAAAAAGTACATCAGTTTGGTGGCTATTAGTACAATCCCAACCAATCATTGCTGTGCTTCTGATGAATGACGTGTATAAAGGGTTTACCATGCGTTTTACAATCCGATTTTTTTTTTTTTTTTTTTTTTTCGGGAGCAATATTGCTTGCGTGCAAAACCACAATACAATTTAAGGAGTTTCTAAGGAGTATTTTGTTTATCTAAGTAGTTCTAAGTACTACTTGTGAATGTTTTCATTTCTAAGTAGTTTCTAAGGAGTCCAAGGAGTCTGTGCGAACCCTGCAAATTCTGTGTGGTAGCTATGCATCCAATATAGTGCAATATGGATTTTTTTCCCAACCTTGATAATTTCTTGACGGGTAGAACCTATTTTATTGGATACGTAGGCTATTTCTCTAAGCTCATGTTTTTTCAGTGTTACAAAACTTTGACTTTCTTTGCCCCAAAAGAGCGGATGTTGTATCACATCCTCAGATTGCACGAGTGAAAAGAACATTGTTGTAATTGTATTTGAACGACATGGTTGAAAATCACTTGGTTTCGATGTTACTTCTTCCTGGCTTTTAGGAAAACAGATTTTTGTGCTGATAGCCTAAGCTTGTCATTATCACGAGAAGGTCAATGTCTTCTCCGACAATTAAACGCTTTCAAAAGATTTGGCTCTTGAAATGGCTGAGGTAACTATTATGACATCAGCTTCTTCCTTTGCCTGCTCAACTTGAATTCCGTTATTGTGAAATTCTTGTTTTGAAATTTTTAATTTGTTTTAAGCAATGAAATAGAGCGGCTCTTGTTTCTGTCATTGGCTTCGTCAACGGATGATGTGGGTCGACGCCCTCTTTTTTCTCTACTTGTTACAGATTGATCTAGTTTTACGCGACAAAAACTATAATACCATGCATCTGAAAGTCAGGCTCGCATCTGCAATTCAGGTTCCTGCTGAATACGCTCAATTACTTTTTGGGACCCTACATCCCCACGTTTTTCAGCAGCTTTCAAAAATATAATTTTCGTTTCTAATTTCATTACTTTGTGAATCAAATTTCTCTTTGCGTAGGGCTTTTTCTATTGTTTTTCGTTGAAGTCACCGGGATTACCTTCGTGACATAAGAAGCAATTATCTTGAAGCTTGAAAGAAGTGCTTGATCTGAGGGACAAACTATAGTCTGTGTAGAATCTTCATCCCGACGAACGTATGTTGCTATCATTCTCTCATTTGCATATGTTTTTCGGCAATCATCCTGTACTCTAACTTCCTTTCTATTTTTCAAAAAACTGTTGAATATTACTTTTGATGAATATTACTTTGACGCTAAACGCTATGTTCAGAGAACTTGGCAAGTCCTTTCTGGCTCACAACGCGAGTATCACTATTTGAAGCCGTTTGGCAAATGAAATACAATTTTGGGTGGAGCTCACTTATTTTTCATTACTGTACGTGAAGAGACGCAATAAACATAATAGCAGCATATTAGAAGAGTATGTATTTAAAAAAGAACACTTGCATCTGAACGAAAGCGGCTCAGAAACGTCACTGACCACAATCTTCCATCTGCTTTCTCTTTTTTTTATCCCCAGCACTCCCTTTGTAATTGTTTTCTTATAGGGTTTCTAGAATTTGTGCATCTTTTGCCTGCCTTTCTTAAAAAATTCATTTTTCATCAATCAACAGGTCTATTTAATTTTCACTGTTAGTGATGAAAAGTTTTTTTTGGGGGATGGGAGGCGAAAAATAGGTCACTTTCTGTAAAATTTAAAAAAAGTGATATTTTCTAAAAACCATAGCGCGCTTAGTAATGGGCTTAGAAAAACGTTTTTATAAAAAAATTATAGAGAATTTAATGTTCTTTATTTTTGTAATTAAGTATATTATGCAAAAAAGTTTACATTTTCGAGTTACAGGCAAAATATCGAAAACAATTTTTACTTACCTTCAGTTAAATAGCTAATATTAATGTTCTTTACTAAAGCTCTAAATACAAAAAAGTTATAATTTTCTTAATTTTTTTACAATGTCACCGTTGTAATTCATCGTGATTGTTACCATGCAAATACCTGTAATTTAAATAAGTTACATTAAAAAGGATAAAATAATGAAAAATTGTGTCAAATTTTCGTTTCTGAAAAATTTTCACAAAATTTGAAAAAAAGAGTCACTTTCAGAAAGCTGTAGGGCGTTTAATATTGGCTTTAGAAAAAAAGTTTTATTATGAAATTTGTAGAGAATTTAATGTTCTTTCTTTTTGTAAATGAGTATGGTACGCAAAAAGTTTATAATTTTTGAGTTATAAGCAAAAAACTGAAAAAAAGTCCGAAACTTTTGTGGTTTTTTGGCTCCACAAAGTTTAGCCTCGAGATATTTTGTTGGAAAACCATTAATTCTTGTTACTAGCATCCCCATAAACATTGTAAAAACATAAAATCTTCTAGCAGAAATTTTGCATCTATTGTCCCTTTTTTCTGACAATTTGACTGGCCTAAAACTAGAATACTGCAATAATGAAGATATATCACCAAACGATTTCTTTATGATCGAGCTGTGAAACGAGCAAGATATGACGATGAAAAGTCTGCAACTCTAACTGATGTTCTACTAGCAGTAAAGAATAAATGTTACATAATTTATATTTACTTATTGTTAGTATACAGTACTGGACATAATTTATTTGAAAATTAGCGCATCCATAAAAAACTCATCACAGAGTAATAGCAAAGAAAAATGAGACATCTATCTGCCATTTGTTTTGCTTATTTAAATGCTTTGTTTATTCAAGCATTTAAGTTGGAAGTCAAGTAGATTATATTTAAATAGAAATAATGCATATAATAGTCATGAAATATTTTTGTTGAAATTATCTTTTTTCGTACTAAACATTATCAATGGAAAGCTTATCTCATTAGCGTCCGAGTTCTTTGATCTAAATAAACAAATCACAAGTCGTTATCAGCTTTTTTTTTTTTTTTTTTTTTTTTTCCCAAGCAAGTGGGCTTATTTGTCGTTGGGAATAATTTTCTTAAAACTTATTATATTTTAATAAAAATGTGGTACACAACCTAATTTATTATTATTGCAAGTTGTTGAAAATTTGAACGAAATCGTACAGTTAACAACAGAAATATAATTTTGTTTTTTTTTTTATTCTATCAGCAATTCGCCAAAAAACTTTGAAAAATGTTAGGCTAAAAATCAAAACCGAATTGTTTTTTTTCTGCAATTCTTCCACGAAATTGCGTCCCCCCTCCCCAAGGAATTGTCTGAAAATTTATCAACCATTAAATGCCAGACTGAAACAAAAATTAAAGAATTTCTCAAACGCTAAAATAATTTATCAGATTTGATTGCAATAAAAACATAGTCATTAAATAAACGCTTTATGCATAGAAATTAATAATTATCACAAAAAAATTTCTAAAACGATATATATATATATATAATATATAAATATATATATATTCAATATATTGAAATTTTACCTGCTAAAACGGAAACCTGTTTAAAACAGGGTTTTCACTGATTCTTAAGCTCCCCACCCCCTCTCCCCCAAGGAAATTCTGATATGCAAACATGCCATTTTCTTGCAGAATCCCGCTTTTTTGGCGCTGTGTATTTTATCATTCCTGAGATCAATGCAAATATGCATTAAAATTTTTTACCTTTTTTTTTTGAAGGGCGGGGGCGGGGGGAGAGGCAGACGAAATACACCACAAACAAAAACCTCAAGGAAATTCTGATATGCAGACATGCCACTTTTCCACAGAATCCCGCTTTTTCAGTGCTGTATTTTATCATTCCTGAGATCAATGCAATATGCATTAATTTTTTTTGCCTTTTTTGTGGAGGGAGGGGGGGTAGACGAAATACACGAAAAACAAAAATGGGAGAATAAATAGTGGCCACCAAATTGAAATTGTTTTCGTTTTCCTCCGACCTTCTCTTTCCCCTGTCTGATCGCACGCACCAAAGCACTTAGCGATGCCACGGATGCACTATAGCGCTTAAATTACGCGAAAAATTGGAGTTGGGATGCAAAAAATAGTTCTTACGACGTTCCGTGGGACGCGTAATTTTTACAGACGTAAATTCTTCAAAGAATCGTGAAATAAATGGGAATTCCATCCAAGGACCGTGAAAAAATGTCGGTTTTCATCAAAGAATTGCTGAAAAAAAAACGTTGAGGAATCACAAAAAAATTTCAAATTTTGTAGAAGAATCGCAGAAAGAAGAAAAATTTCGTCAATGAGCTGCAGAAAAAAAGACAAATTTCATCGAAAGATCGAGAAAAAAATGGCAAATTTTGTCAAAGAATCCGAAAAAACGGCGAATTTCATCGTAGAATCATGAAAAAACGGTGAATTTCGTCAGACGTAAATATGTTAGACAATTTTTCTAATGTTGATTTATTAAATTTAGGTTTTAGGACTTTTTTTATATGCATTTAAAAAGTAGTTAAGAATATTATATATAAAATATGTAGAATACCTGATTTGTGATTTATTCATTTTTCAGTGTCTTTTCATTTTCCTAAACATATGATTTGTAAATGTGTATATACAGTTAGAAGAAAATACTGCATTGCAGTTGCAGACAGAATTTGATGTTAATGAGGCTTGTCGCAGACACAGTCAAAAAATTCTGCCTCAGGGTGTATAACGTGGCTATTAGTTTAGCGATTTGTTTAATTTGGCGAAATCTGTCGATGGGATAACTGAGTAGTACCATTATTTTTTATGTTATGTCAAGAAACAATATCTGAATTAATACAAAATATATACCAGTGGAGATAAACATCTGACAGATCAGCTGATGCCGAGGCAGATCTTACTTCAAATTTGAATGCTTTCAGAAAATCACAGGTGTGTAGTTTTCTTAAATAATAAGCAACTATCACTAGTGATTTTTTGCGAGCAACTGGGATCTGTGTGGTGATGAATTGATGGTGCCCTTGGACTGTATGCTGCCTTTGCGAGGAGTAAGGATTCATCTTTACATTGAAGATTTTATAAAAGAAAACTTTAAAAAAATTTGTGAGTTATCTGGAATTCTTACTGTTGTGTCAAAAGTGATATAATAAAGTAAGTATACTAAAGTAGCACAAAAAAATAATATTGGTGCTCTGTACAAACTAGTTTTTTTCCACAAATGTATGTTACATTACAAACTATGAGAACACAGTGTCGTATAATAAGAAAAATAAGCACAAAAATTATTAAACTGAAAATATTTTTAGATGACCATGTAATAATAAATAGGGATGCAATGGATACTGGTTTTGCCGGATATCGGATACCGGATATCCGATTTGCCTGCCGGATTCGGATATCCGGTACTGAATATGTTTTTAGCTATGGTGAATGTTTGTTTATTACTTTATGCAATGCCATCTCAAATAATAAATTGCAAACATGTTTCACACACCATTGCAACTTTTAAACATATTGGAATATAATTTACAGAAACTATATATCTTTGACTATCAAGGCTTGAAATTCAGGTTTTCCCAGGCAGAGAGAGTTTTCCTCATAACATTTGTAAATGCAGGGGTGTTAAACTATATGAAAAGGAAGAAATTAAAAAAAAAAGAAAAAACTATTATTACTTACCCATCATACGTAGTATAGGGTAAGTCTTGCAATCGTTTTGAAAATCGAAAATTTTTTTTTGACGGATTTCACGTTTTAGATAGTGGAGATTCCGAAAAACATATTTTTAGAAAAAAAAATTTGCCGTCCGTCTGTTTGTCTGTAAACGTTCTATCTCCCGAACGAATTGAGATAGAGACTTGAAATTTTGTATGAAGTTAGTATGTAAGAATGGGACGAAGCCTATTTAATATCAGCAACCTCGATTATCCGGAACTATTTTTTTCGGACTCTCGAAAAATTCGTTCTGATGAAAGGTACATAAAAATTTTCGAATTTTTTTGTTCTAAGGAATGGACGTAAAAGGCAATAAAATAACACATATTTTGCATATAGAATGAAGTCGATCGGATTATTAGCTGCCGAGATATTTGTAATCCTGTTTTCCACATTCTTCGATTTTTCATGACCCTGTATTTCATTCAAATTTCTATACAGAGGTATATTTTAATTGGAAATGAGACGCTTAATCCGACGCAGTTAATTGTTAGTTAATAGAGTTATTATTTTTGGAGTTATAAGGATGTTTCTTTTACACAGTTCGGTACTACTCTAGTAGTTTGGCGTTTTATATAATTTGTCGAAATCGGTAATCAGCAGTTCTTTAATAGAGCATTACTATGTATATTAACAATATTTAAATTTTGTTTATGAATTGCAATGCATTGTATAAATAGTTTTCACATGTTTTATTTTCATATACATATCCATGATGGGTAAGTATTACGGTGGCCCCCAACGACTAGTTTTTTACATGCCATTTAAATATTTAATTTATACCAGCATGACAAAATTTCATTAAAATAATTTAAATCAACACCTCAAGATAATTATCCAAAATGTCTATTTTAATTAAAACAAACGAAAAGAATCAAGCCTTATATATATCATATCTATTTTTCAATTGTCATTCAGTGTTATGAACAATTAATAATTGAGTTGCTAAATGAATATTTTAATTTAGATTTTATTCGATTTTGTGTGGTTTAGAATCTTTTGTAAGTTACACTTTTTTATTTTTATTTTTATTTTATTTTAGAACTATGCACATAAACTATTTATTGTTTCTAAATGTGTTTCCTTAAAGTTTGCCCTTTTTTTTCAATCATTTGGAAAGCAGTTGATGTTATTGGTTGAGAATGAACCTTGTGGTGTCTGTATTTTATTTTGTTTATTATTGATCCAGGAAATCCATGACATATGTAGTATGTGACTCTTATTACATGAGTCATGTTTTGATCATCATAAAAATGTTTTTACTGATTTTCATTAACTGAATGGGAAACATTTAAACATCTTGCTTTGGACAATGGATGTCCTCATTTTATTTATTTATTTATTTATTATCATTTTTTTACAAAATTCTTTAAATTTATAAGAATTTTTATTTGAATAGGAAATAAATGTCATTTTTAATAAAGAAGAAAATAAAAAGTTACAAAATGGGTAGATGCAAACTATCAGACATGGAAAAAAAAAAAAAACGAATCCAAACAGAAACATCGTATGAAAGATTATCTTTTGAATGAAAAAAGAAGTATGATTATCAAACCCATTGATTACAAAATGTGCGATGATTTCGAAAAATGAAAAAAAAATCTAATGCTGAACCATTGATTGTAAAAAAAAAAAACATGTTTTTTTTTCCAATGTGCAACACAAGATCTAATCTCATTTTGTTTAATGCTGATTCCAGGCTAATTACATAGAGCTCAGACTCTAGTGACCATTACTGCCCTTTTAGAAATTTCTTGTTTCGGCAAAAGAGACAAAATAAATTAGAAAAAAAAAATTCACAAAATACGGAAATCGGCCATAGAAATATATCGCTGATTTTGTCCACCATGGCAAAAATAAATTATTAAAAATAGTCAATCGGTCTGAAAAAATTTTAAGTTTGAGGGAACTTGGGCAGTGGGAAAATATAGCAAAATTCATCAGTTATTTACAGTAAAATATTGTGAAATTTGTTAGCCTGTCACAAGCAAATATCATGAAAATCATCAGCAGGTAACAGAGAAAAAACACAAATTTTTCAGCTAGACACAGGAAAATAATTATTAATTTCAGCAGAATGTCACTAAAACAAAAAGGGAAATTTTCCAATCAGTCGCAGAATAAAATAGCTAAATTTGTCACATTCAGTTGAGAGAAAAAAATTGTGAAATTTGGCAATCAGTCTCGAGAAAAAAGTTGCAAAAGTTTGCGAGGCGAGCAAGCGAGAAAATTGTGAGAAAAATTGCAAAGTTTTTCAATCAAATGCAAAAAACCAATTATGAATTTTGTATAATTGCCGTAAGAGAAAACTGTGAGATTTGCCAATTGATAGCGGAAAATATAACAAAAATAGTCAGTCAGTCCTGAGATTTGATCGCCATTTAACAATAGAAACAAAAAAAAATTCAAAAAGGGATTTTTTTTTTTTTGGTAACAGGAATGTCTTGGTCATAAGACTTTTTAAGGCATGAATCCAGCCATCCCATGACAAAGTTCAAGCCCTGTATGTGTATATTAATAATATTGAATAAAAAATGTATTTCAAACATTTAAATATTCTGCTTATTTGTCAATGAAATGCTGATAATGGCTAATAATTACAATGAAATGCTGATAATGGCTAATAATTACAATGAAATGCTGATAATTGCTAATAATTTGTACAATGAAATGCAGATAATTTATAGAACAAATTTTACACATTTATCAATATGTTTATTTTATAACTGTAAACAGGGCTTGAATTTCAGGGCGGGATGGCGGGATTCGCGCCCGAAATTTTGAAATCCCGCCCAAAAAAATATCGTAGGCGGGAGGCTCCCGCCCAAAAAAAGTCCCGAATTTTCCGAAAAATTTTGCATTTTGAAACTACAATTAACTTCCCACTTTTTTTTTTAATTTTGTGATATTTTCGTGCGACTGAATGACATATTTTGCTGCGAAAAATCGTTGGAATTCACGCTATTTTTCCGCCACCAATCGTCAAATTTCGCATTTTTTTTTCCCGCGATCAATTGACAAGTTTCGTGCGATTTACCGTCGTGAGAACGGAGTAATTTCGTTTCATAATTTTGAAAAAATTAACGCATTCAATTTCAAAAGTTATGAAACATCGTTTATCAACTCCGAAATTTGGATAGTTATGTCTAAATTTCCGGGCTAATTACCGATTTTTCATAGCTTTTGAACCGAGCTGAATTGCATATTTTCACAATCAATTTCATCAATCGTTCGCAGAAAATTTTGTTTAAATTATCGCGATAAAAACGGCTATTTTCTCAAAAAATCACGAAAAAAAATCGACTTTCCTTAAAAGATCTTGATAAAACACGAATTTCTTTAAAAAAAAATCGCGGAATAAACACGAATTTTGTGAAAGGATCGTGAAATAAACGCGAATTTCGTAAAATGATTGCGGAATAAACGCGAATTTTGTGAAAGCATCGCGGAAAATAGGAGAATTTTGTGAAAGGTTCGCCATATAAACAGTGTTGTGTGAAAAGGGGCAGGTGGGGGCGAAGAGACCGTCGCTCCGGGCGCAGAAACTTAGGGGCGCCGATTTTCTACAACCAACATCATTTTTGGCCGGTAAGAAGAAAATGAACACTAAACTGAAACTTTGCCCCAAGAGCAGTTCTCTTTTTTCTCTCCCCTGCATTTGAATTTCTATAAAGGATCGTGGGAAAACACCAAATTTATCAAAGGGTTCTTCAGGGGTGCTTTTTTTAATTTGCAGCAAATTTTCTGAAAAGTTACAGCGGATTGTGTGAAAGGGGGGGGGGGGGATTTACTTTAGACTGTGTTTTCACTCAACCTAAAATCAACCTGAACCAGGGGTGATTCTCGTTCGAAATTTCCGAAAATTTAAGGCATCCTCTTCCGAAAATTTGAAATTGGGTTATCAGTTCCGCATAGCTGCCAACTTGTCAGCATATAATGCTGGTTTAAATTAATCTTACATAAGCAGAGTCTCACAGTTTCTCACGTTTGGCAAGTGGAAACTACTGGATGCTGTTGCTCATTCAACTTTCCATAAAACTATGTAAAACTATTTAGATGATAATGGAAAAACATTATGAATAAAATATGTAATATGAGTTGGTAAATAAACATGCAGTAAATTGAGATCCAATTAATTTATTTAAATCTTCAGAACATTTCCAATCAGCATTTATAGATTTAATTAATTAAAAACATTATAGTTAAAATCCAGTTTGTATATGAATAAAAACAATCTTCTCAAAATATTAAAATTAAATAAACTTCAGTTAACATACCAAACTTATGTCAAGCTGTATCATCAGGATGGAATGGGACATCGGCAAAATTCTTTAATAAACAACTTGATAAATAAAAACCATCGAAAGGACACTTCAATAAAAACAGCTTTCTGTACTCACGATACTTTCACCGGAAAACATTATAAACTTTAACTTGGAAAAAGTCATAACTAATTAAGTGACGAATACCTTCAATAAGCATCATTCAAAAACAAACGGGCGAGCCAAACAAGACACGAGTTTAAGTGCAAATGTCGGAGTGAGATACAAGAACAAGACGATAGAGCGAGAGACTAAAACAATACGATTAGTTCACGACCAGCTGCCGCTTAAATATGATTTAAAGTACGGCACGTGTCAGCGGTTCTCTCCTTCTCGAACTTTCCCGGTAGTGACGCAATCGCACAACTCTATGAATAATTAACATCTGATTGGCCGGCTTAGTCGATTACGACCTATGCCGCCACCTATCGTCGATGATGTAAATCGTTTTATCGATTTGAATTTTAATCGAATTAAAAATGGCGAATACGTGTTTACTTGCCGGGAAGAACGAATTTTCAAAAAGTTAAAAATAAGAAATAAAACAAAACTTTACATTTCTCTATTTCAGCTTACAGATGAAAATAAAAGGTAAAAGTTTAATCTTTACTTTTATGAATAAATAAAGATACGTTTTTCTAATTTATCATTTAATGTTTATCCTGTCTATTGTCCTTTTATTATAGTTTAAATGTATAAATAAAGTAATTAATAAATTTATATTATTGCTCAATAAACATTTAAATAAAGATTAATTAACTAAAAATAAAAATAGGATTTGAGCAATGAGAACCTTTTTAACTACTTATTTTCTATCAGATTGCCCCTTCTCTCATTGTCTCAAAGACTTGAACTTTTAACATTTCAAAAATGCCCTCTCGATTTTCTAAAAAAAACCTAAAAAAAAAATTCTATTAATCCATCGGATCTCAAAAAATTTTAATTTTTAATTTAAAAACATAACTCGCTCAACTTTAACAATATCTCAAAAACAATCTTCAAGTTCCATAGGAACAAATTTGTACGGCCAAGAAGAGACAAAAGATTAAATCTCCAAAATTTCTCAAACCCTCAAATTTCAAAATTTTAAACTTCAAAAATCTCTAAATTTCAAAAAAAAATTTAATTCCTAAAAATTTCAAAAAGACTATATTAAAACAATTCAAAAATTCCTAAGTATTTGCAATACCAAAAGCGTTTCTCATCTCCAAGAAACTTACGCAGTGACCAACTCCGAGTTTTCTCCTCCTATTAAAATTCCTAAGGGAAACTACTGAAGTCACTAAACATGGGATGCAAAACAGCTTGACACATTACAAACACAATCTTTTAAATACATACCACCAGAAAAGTCAATCTCTTCCATTTGAAGAGTTGATACAAAAAAAATTCAGCCGAAACATGGCTTCGATCTTGACCACCTTGATTAAACATTTTTTACATAGAAAATTTTAAACAACAAAATTTTAAACAATAAATTTTAAACAACTATTTTTAAACAATTTCTTGAATAATTAAACATATAACAAAAATTAAATCTTGATAACATGGATTCTTTCTATATGACATCAGGCTTAGGCATCTGAGCTTTGTTTTAGACTTCACAAAAGACTGTTCCATTCAAAAAAAATCTCTTCCATACGTGGAAAACATTCTTTCATCTTCATATGCTCCTCCGTGCACGGATTAACTTCCATTCATACACAATTAATGGTGTCTCAGATGCCTGAAATAAAAGAAGTATCAGGGAAAACAAATAACAATACAAAAAGTCATTAAAAATAAATATTTAAATTTCTTTTAAAGTCCAATTTTCTAATTTACATATTTTTTCTTACAAAATTCTATTGCAACTGATATATAAAATTTGAAATCCACAAAAGTTTCCGATCTAGCCCGCGGTAACCAGAGCAAAAACCCAAACGGATTTCATATTACTATTACAAAAATAAATTCATATTTTTCACCAAATGTGCGGGGCCTAAGTGGTACTCCTATTCATTTAATAAATAAAACTGGGACTTACAAAATTATAAAAACTTGTACCCACGGTAGATCCCAATGCAGCAGTTACCCCCCCAACACAATCCCCGAGAAGACTCTCTGTCATTTGTCTCCCAAGGGACCACCCTCCCGAAACGGTACTGAGGGCTGATCGAGCCTCTCAGAGAAAATGCCGGGAAGGCACAATCTCTGCACCGGGACGGGAATTTAAATTGCACACCCAGTGAAAAAATTCAGAAACAATTTCAAGTGGTCAAGATCTCAGAAAAATTTAACATATTTTTACAATTTTACAATTTTTCATTTAAAAAAAAAACTCAAAAATCTTATACTTTTAACAGTTACAATATCTAAAAAAATTTACATCAAATTATAAGCTGAAAAAATATTCTATAAATCTCATTAAGTCAAATTTGGTCAGAGGCTTCGTAAAGATATCTGCAAGGTTAGCCTTACTTCTAATGAAGTTTAAGCTGAATTCATCATTATATACCAAATCCCTTATGAAAAACAGACGAACATCAATATGTTTAGACCTATGATTCTCGATGGGAGATTTAACAAAATCTATAGCTGCTTGATTATCTGCAAAAAGTCTCGCCTTATTACCGGTGTTAGAAATAATATGTTTATTTTTACATTCTTGCAATATTCGATCATACCATACCAGATTTTTCGAGGCCTCAGTCATAGCGACAAATTCAGACTCCATTGTAGAAAGGCTAACGCATTTCTCTTTAAAAGTACGCCAATCAATGGGTGATTTGTCCAACATGACTATTTGACCTCCAATCGATGTACGGTCGTCACGATTAGCAGCAAAATCAGCGTCAGTATAGGCTATTAAATTTATCAAATTACATTTTAAATTAAGCCGGTAATGACGAGTAAACTTTACATATCCTAACAGCCTTAATAAACCATCCCAATGCGAGAATCCAGGGTTAGACTGAAACTGTGAAAAAATGTTTACGGCGTAAGAAATATCAGGTCTAGTGCGATTTGCTATGAATGAAAGGCAACCTAAAATATTGCGGTATGGTAGATTTGCTATTAAACTTTTGTCATGGGATGAACTGGGACAGTCAGCTTTCGAAAAAACATTTCCTTTACTAATGGGTAAGGATGATATTGGAATTTTATACTCACGAAATCTTTCACAGACTTCATCTATATAAGATGTCTGGTGGATCTCTAGCGAGTTCTCTTCACAAAATTCCACACCTAAAAGCTTTTTAGTTTTTCCTAGTATTTTGATATCAAACTGACTTTTTAACATTTCCAGTACTTCATTTATTATGCTATTATTTCTACCGAATACCACAATGTCATCAACATATAAAAGTAAAACAATGTTTGATTTAAAGGTATAGACACAGTTACAGGAAACTAATTTTACAAAACCTAATTTTAAAAGAGCTTCATTAAATTCAAAAAACCACTCTCTCCCACTCTGATGCAACCCGTAGATAGCTCGATCTAGCTTACAGTATAGATGCTCTTTCCCGGGAATGATGAAACCAGGGGGCTGTGTCATGTAAACATTCTCCTTTAAGGGGGCATATAGATAGGCGCTGGTTACATCACATTGTATGTGACGCCATCTGCAACACGAGACTAAGAGAGAGAAAAAGAAACGAATTACTCCAAAATTAACAACAGGGCTAAAGGTCTCGTCATACGACTGACCTTTCACCTGTTTATAGCCCTGTGCCACAAGTCTGGCTTTAAATCGAGCAATTCTCCCTTTCTCATCTCTCTTGACCGTGTATACCCATCTACATCCCACAGGTTCAATGTTGGCGGGCAATGGTGCCAAATGCCAGACCCTCCGTTCATACATTACCCGGATCTCATCTTGCATCGCTTTTTGCCACATCGAGCACTCCTTGGATTTCAGAGACTGTTTATAGGTGTTAGGTATAACTGTGGGTTCATATAGTCACGCACTAGGCCTTAAAAAGTTAATTTCTGAATTACCGGAGTCAGACTCATCCTCGTCAGGCGTATCTACAGGAATAACCGCGGGAATAGGACCGGTATAAAGGTTTGATCCCTTAAAATCAAAAAGAGTTGGGTCAAACTTGATGTTATTCTGATTACAATACCTCTCCACCTCTAAAGCTGAACGCAATCTCATGCTAGAACCTTCTGGATAAAAATAAATATCTACTCTATTTCCAGTTTTTCTTTTAACCAGTTTGCGTACCCAGCCAATTTCACGTGGTGAAGATGATCCGGAAGAAGGTGAGTTAGTAACGGGACCGGAATCGGGTTCCTCCTCCCCTTCAGAGTGCGGATCTGGAGAAACACTGGAGGGACCTGGGACCTCCTCAGGTGCAACCTCAACAGTTTGTTCTATATGATCCGTGACGCTGTCGGGAAAGAGTTCTCCAACCCCCGGGCCCATCACTGCTCCACTGCCCTCAAAATTAAAAGAAGAAGTTTCATCAAATCTTACATCAATTGACTCAACAATCTGATTGATTTCAGGTATAAAAATGCGGTATCCTTTAGTTCTAAATGCATACCCAACTAGGATCCCTTTTCTCGCAGTTGGTCCTAATTTACCTTGTCTTCGCGGTTTAGGAATACCCACATATGCCAGAGTACCAAACGGACGTAGATGTTTAACCGAAGGTTTGTACCCACAGTACAATTCAAACGGGGTTTTGTCGAGAATTTTCGGGCAAACACGGTTCCATACATATACGAAATATTTTACGGCCTCCGGCCAAAAACTTAAATCTACCTTGCTGTCTGACAGGATGGTCCGAGCTCCGTTAGTTACAGTTTGCATAAAACGTTCAGAAACCCCATTCATTTGAGGGGTGTAAGGATTGGTCAATTCATGGTGGATTCCTTTGGATTCAAAAAAATTTAGGAGATCTTCATTGACGAATTCCCCGCCGTTGTCACTACGAAAATTTTTAACTTTCCTATTTAGAAAATTTTCAGCCCTAAGAACGTGTTTTACTATGATGTCAAAGGCATCAGACTTCATTCTTATCGGGTAAATTGACGCTCGGCGGGAAAAGTCATCAATCACAGTCAAAAAATATTTTTCCCCATTTCTCCCTTCTACTTGATTTGGTCCCCATATATCAATGTATAATAAATCCAAAGGTCCTTTTGAACGAATGTAATTAGTAGGCTTGAATGACACCCTTTTATGTTTATTTAATCTGCAAGACTCACACTTAAAATTTATGTCAGACAAATTCGGTAAACCATTGACACCTTTATTTTTAGAGGTATGGATCATAATTGCAGGGCTAACATGACCCATCCTACGGTGCCATAATTCCATCTGGTTTTGCTTAAAAACAGCGTTTGATTCGTAGTGTGAGCTTGGTTTAATAACTTTAGGAAAAATCTGATAAGTACCCTGTTTTAAGAAAGCATTAAATAAAAAGGTGCCATCCCTTGAGATTCTTACTCGGCCTCTTCCCCCTTTAAATAAAGCACCATGTCTGTCCAATTGAGGGCCAGATATAAGGTTATGCCTTAATTTACTTGAATACATAACATTTGTCAAAATTAGGATATTTTTACCAAATTTTAATTTTAGTTTACCACGACCCTCAATTCTGAACGACAGGTCCTTAACTGCAATATTCATGTCTCTACCATTTAAAGGTTCAAAATCAAATAAAAGATTTTTATCGCGAATAAAGTGATGTGTGGCCCCAGTATCAAATAGCCATCGCGTATCATTATCAGCACAATTTAAATTAGCTTGAGATACAAAAAATAGATACGACTTACATGTTTCATATCTGTCCTGGGGGCCATCATCATTCCACGACGAACAGGCATTGGCAGAGTTCTCCGGGTTCCCGTTTCCTCCTCTTCGCTGTCCAGGTCTAGCTCGACGACGTCCTCTGGACCAAGGCTTAGGTGTCGGACTCCTGGGGGCTCGGAGTGACCTCGAAGATGCCGATCTGTTCGGAGAAGCACTATCACTCGGCGTAGATCTCCTAGATACAGCATACTTGTTTGAGCTTTCCCTCCTTCCTGAAGTATTATTCCACCTTGATGAACTCATGGGACGCCTCTGACGATTAGGTAAATCTTTTCTAGAACGGTGACCTTCCGACTTGAACTCTGAACCTGAGTTTCTTCTACATTGACTCCTTACATGGCCATACTCATAACAATCCCAACACTGCACTTCTTTTCCATGATTATTTCTAAATTTCACCTGGTTCGCCTGGGGTTGTATTTTCTGACAGTCACTGTCTCTCAATTTCAATCGCACCTCTTCAGCAGACAATTCTTCTATTATTCTAGAAAATTTAAAATCTTGCTCTTTCCATCTTAGTATATTTTGAACTATTCCATCATATTTTCTTGGTAAATACCTCAATACTTGAAAACTGGCGTAATTTTCCGAAAAGTTCTTGTCTATTTCTTTAATATCATTGAAAATCCGGAACACTCTCGTTGAAAATAATTTTATGGATTCATTTGAATTTATCTTGCATTCCAAAAGTTTAGTAAATAGATGCATATGAAAAGCCCTTGAATCCGGACAGCTATTCACTTTCAGCTTTTCCCAGGCCTTTACAGGGTCATTACAATCTTCAATTATACGTTTATATTCATTTTCTATATTTAAATAAATTATTGATAAGGCCTGGCCTGCTCTTATTCTAAATGCTTCTATCTCTTTTAGATTCGTTCCATTTTCATCCTTTTGAGGTTCCGTTTCTGTTTTATTAACAATGTTCCATAAATTTTTCTCAAGTAAAATATATTTTAAATCCGCAGACCAGTTATGATAATTTGAGGCATTTAACTTTGGAATTATTGGACCAGCCATTCTTCAAAAAAATATTTAAAATTTTTCTAATTAAAATCAAATAAATAAGTTAAAAACGTTAAAATCACCGGGATCTCTTATCAAAACTTTCATTACTGCCCCCCCATCTCTTCATCTCATATGGGGGTTTTTAAATTTCATCTTATTAAAACCAACTCAATTTTTATTTTTCCTTGGGAAATGAGCAACTACCGCCCATAACCCATCTGTCAGCATATAATGCTGGTTTAAATTAATCTTACATAAGCAGAGTCTCACAGTTTCTCACGTTTGGCAAGTGGAAACTACTGGATGCTGTTGCTCATTCAACTTTCCATAAAACTATGTAAAACTATTTAGATGATAATGGAAAAACATTATGAATAAAATATGTAATATGAGTTGGTAAATAAACATGCAGTAAATTGAGATCCAATTAATTTATTTAAATCTTCAGAACATTTCCAATCAGCATTTATAGATTTAATTAATTAAAAACATTATAGTTAAAATCCAGTTTGTATATGAATAAAAACAATCTTCTCAAAATATTAAAATTAAATAAACTTCAGTTAACATACCAAACTTATGTCAAGCTGTATCATCAGGATGGAATGGGACATCGGCAAAATTCTTTAATAAACAACTTGATAAATAAAAACCATCGAAAGGACACTTCAATAAAAACAGCTTTCTGTACTCACGATACTTTCACCGGAAAACATTATAAACTTTAACTTGGAAAAAGTCATAACTAATTAAGTGACGAATACCTTCAATAAGCATCATTCAAAAACAAACGGGCGAGCCAAACAAGACACGAGTTTAAGTGCAAATGTCGGAGTGAGATACAAGAACAAGACGATAGAGTGAGAGACTAAAACAATACGATTAGTTCACGACCAGCTGCCGCTTAAATATGATTTAAAGTACGGCACGTGTCAGCGGTTCTCTCCTTCTCGAACTTTCCCGGTAGTGACGCAATCGCACAACTCTATGAATAATTAACATCTGATTGGCCGACTTAGTCGATTACGACCTATGCCGCCACCTATCGTCGATGATGCAAATCGTTTTATCGATTTGAATTTTAATCGAATTAAAAATGGCGAATACGTGTTTACTTGCCGGGAAGAACGAATTTTCAAAAAGTTAAAAATAAGAAATAAAACAAAACTTTACATTTCTCTATTTCAGCTTACAGATGAAAATAAAAGGTAAAAGTTTAATCTTTACTTTTATGAATAAATAAAGATACGTTTTTCTAATTTATCATTTAATGTTTATCCTGTCTATTGTCCTTTTATTATAGTTTAAATGTATAAATAAAGTAATTAATAAATTTATATTATTGCTCAATAAACATTTAAATAAAGATTAATTAACTAAAAATAAAAATAGGATTTGAGCAATGAGAACCTTTTTAACTACTTATTTTCTATCACAACTTGTACGGTTTTGCGCACGGAAAAAACAATCGCGGAGAAATGCAAATTTCGTAAAAGAATCGCCGAAAAAGCACACATTTCGTCAATATTTCGCGGAAAAACGACGATTTTTACAATGTTTTTGTCAACGAACTTTGCCAAAAGATTGCTAAAAAACGCGAATTTCGTGTGCGGATCGCGGAAAAAAACGAAAATTTCATCAAATATCGCAGATAAAATGCTGATTTCGTTAAAGACCGCGGGAAAATATCGATTTCGTCTAAAAAACGCCGTTTTCGATAAAACATTGCTTAAAAATATTTTGTCTAAAGATTAACAAAAAGGCCGATTCATCAAAAGATCGCGGGGATAAAACGTCGTTTTCGAGAAAAGATCGCGTAAAAATGCAAATTTTGTCTAAAGATCGTAGTAACAATCGGCGATTTCGTCAAAAGATCGCGGAAAAACCGCCGACTTCGACAAAAGATCGTTATAAATCGCCGATTTTGCTAAGATTTCGCAGATAAATCGCTGATTTCGTGAAGATTGCGGATAACCCCCCTCGCGTGGGGAGTTACTTGCGGAATTACCCCCCCCCCCCCTGTGATGTGAATTTCTGAAAAAAAAAAAAAAAAAATCACCCAGAATCACGTCTGACCTGAACCAAAAACAGAGTTTATTAGACCTGAAACAAAAGTAATTAGCACAGGAAGGGAATTTATCCCTTTGAAAACTAAATAGACTACATAAAACTGTGACTTTTTTTAAAAATAAAAAATCACATTTTGCATAAAAATTTTTTGATAAAAATTGCTTCAGTGGTATTTTGTCATGTCTGTATTTGTGTAATTCTTTAAATATCACATTAAACAGTAGGTTTTAATGATTTTTTCTCTCCCTCCCAAACAGCTGAACTCCCCTCCATTTATAAATGTTGGGAGGGAGTCTCCCCTCCTCTGGAAAATTGAATTTCAAGCCCTGGTAAAGTAATTTCACAAAGAAATACACAGCTTCCATTTATAATGTAAACAAAAAGGCTTACGAATATACCAATGGTTGAAGAGTTATTTCCAAACATGGGTTTACTTAATGATTTTTTTCATGTTTTAATTATTTAATACTGTTTTACCTTAAGCTACATTTTACTTTAAGTTAAATCACTTTCAAATTTATAAGCCAAAAAAAAAAAAAAAAAACTTTTAATTTTAAATATTTATAATGAAATCATGAAAATAACTAGTTGGATGCACCAATCCCAAAACTCTCTTCTATTCCATATATCTGAATGTTTCAAAAAATATTTACAAATACAGTCGAGTCTCTATATAAGGAAATCCATCGTTCAGTCAAAAAATTCGTTGAATAGAAAACGGCAAAATTTTTTTTACTTTATAAGAAAGCATTATGCTTATCCCAAAGGAGTTTTTATGCAGATGCAGTAGAAGATAACACCAGCATAGATGACATTTAGTAACAATTCTTCATTCAAATGATCTCTCACAACAAAAAATATTCCAAGTCACCACAAGCAACAAACATAAACTCTAAACTCTAAAAGTAATGAGAGTTAGTTCAGATAGATGAAAACCTGCTGAAAAAAGCAACCTTTTCTGCAATTGCCCCCTCACCCCTTCCTTATTGCTGACCTAATATCCAAACCAAGAAATAAACACCATTTTCAAGACGATAATGGAATAGTTTTATCTTTTAGGATGCTTTGTGATTATTGCAAATCGTTCTAATAGCAAGCAAATGTTTCACTCTTTTCCAAGAACGCAAGCTCACCTTGGCTAAAACAAAGTCAAGTATAACCATGCAAAAATAATGGTTTTTTTTTTTTTTTTTTGGGGGGGGGGGGGGGGGTTGAATGCCTTTTTTTTAGACATAAGGAATAAGGTAGAGGATGCTATGTAGCTATGACTTATAAACGAGAAATCAATGAAAAAAATTTACAAATAATTTGAAGCGTTTTCAGAACATATAAAAGAACATTTTTGAAAAAATTCGTTAAATGGAGATATATATTTTGCTATATGTAGATTATTTTTAATGTAATCATGAAAAAAATTTACCGTTCCTACAAAAAATTCGTTAAATAGAGAAATTCGCTGGATAGAGTTTCGTTGTAGAGAGAGTCAACTGTATTAATACAACTTCAATATTGTTAGTTCAGTACTATACGAACTTTTATTTTCATCTAGAATTTTTGCTGCAGTCAGTTAATTAGATTAAGAATGAGTTAATCTCGATCATGATATTTATTAAAATCAATATTCTTTTCTGTTCTGCTATACATCAGTTGTTTACGAATAGCCAATTTTAGAAAGATACGAAGTTTGCATCGCTGCACGAACTGCCAATTCTCTGTAAGGATTATGAAAAATCAAAATTATTTTACAAAATTCATTATTACAGTACCATCTTTGGGCAAACTATTTTCAAATTGAAGGAAGACCAGACAGTCATTTCCAGAAATGTATCCAAAGAAATTTGGTTCAATTCTATGCATAACTTCATACAGTATTTGATGGTAGAACAATGAAAATGGTACAAAAATTGCAATTACAGCACTGCCTTACAGCGAAATGTTTCCATATTGAAGAAGAACCTGCTGGTTACAGTCAAAAATATGAACAAAATATTTGGATCATTCTATGCATAACTTCATACACTTTTTGATAGTATGATGGCGACACTGGGACAGACAGATGTTTTGAATAAACATGTTTTTGGGGATATTTGATCCCTAAAACACACAAATTCGTCAAAAAAAATTTATTACAATAATTTCTTCTTTGAAAGATAGAAGAAATTAAAAATAGGTTTGTTTAGTTGTGTAACTTAATAAAGAATACTGCCCAGTAAAACTGATGGCATTGAGCTCACAGGCTACAAATACTAATTGTACATTAAAGCCTTATATTTTCAAGGGTTAATTCCGTTCGAAAAAAAAATTAAGAAGGGGAAACAGCTCTCCCCTTTCCTCTTTTTTTATACTTAATCATTGAACCTCCTATACTATCAAAGACATGCTTTATCATATAAAATATCTATATCCAAAATTCAGAGCAAATTAGATAATTCTTAATAAAAACCCATTTAGCATTTATATAATTTAAAAGGAGTTATCCCCTTCTTTTATACTTAACCATTAAACTTCCAAAACTATTCAGAGATTTGAACGAAATCTGAAAATTCTGCTTGAAAAACCTATTTATATAAATTAAGAGGGGGGGAGGCATTAGAACCCCTGTTGCCCCTATTTATACTTATTCAATGAACACCTAATAGCAGTCACGGAATCGCCTCATCAGAATGATCCTAATCTAAATTTTGAGCGAAAACTTAATTCTGCATGAAAATCCCATTTATATCAACTAACGGGGGGGGGGGGGGGGGGGGGCATTAGAACCCCTGTTCCCCCTATTTATACTTATTCAATGAACACCTAATAACAGCCACGGAATCGCCTCATCAGAATGATCCTAATCTAAATTTTGAACGAAAACTTAATTCTGCATGAAAATCCCATTTATATCAACTAACGGGGGGGGGGGGGGGGGGGCATTAGAACCCCTGTTCCCCCTATTTATACTTATTTAATGAACACCTAATAACAGTCACGGAATCGCCTCATCAGAATGATCCTAATCTAAATTTTGAACGAAAACTTAATTCTGCATGAAAATCCCATTTATATCAACTAACGGGGGGGGGGGGGGGGGCATTAGAACCCCTGTTCCCCCTATTTATACTTATTCAATGAACACCTAATAACAGTCACGGAATCGCCTCATCAGAATGATCCTAATCTAAATTTTGAACGAAAACTTAATTCTGCATGAAAATCCCATTTATATCAACTAACGGGTGGGGGGGGGATTAGAACCCCTGTTCCCCCTATTTATACTTATTCAATGAACACCTAATAACAGTCACGGAATCGCCTCATCAGAGTGATCCTAATCTAAATTTTGAAAACTTAATTCTGCATGAAAATCCCATTTATATCAACTAACGGGGGACATGAGCCCCCCGTTCCCCCTCTTATACATATCGAATGAACTTCAAAAACTACTCAGGGAAGCGCCTTGTCAGGATATACCTACATACAAAATTTTAAGAGGATCGGATATTTTTATCATGAGTTATCGCGTTACGCACATACATACAGAACGGGCGGGCACATAAGCTCTCAGGCTATGATAGCCTGTGAGCTAAAAACCAATTAACCCATTGTTTAAATTAAAAGAAAGAAAGAAAATTAGTAAAATCACAGTTTAATAAACAACTTCAAATTTTATGAAGATAGAAAACCAACGTTTAGAAATGCATGTAAGGTAGCAAACAGCTGTTTCGAGTCTATTACCATTCGCTCCCGTAATAGGCATATAAGACTGTGCTTCCCTGTCGCTTTGCTCAGCTTAGCTTTTTCTAGCATGCTGAGTCTTATACTGATGAAGAATCTCGATAGTAGATTCAAAACGGCTATTTTCTATTCATTTCATGCATTATTTGTGCATTTCTCAATGTTGGTTTTTTATCTTTATACATTTTTGCACAAAAGCTTCATTTGATATTTTGACTTCAAATTTTGTTTTACAATCTGAAAGTAGATACAATTTTCTAAAAGATGTAAACATAAACTTTTAAATTTGTTACAGAATTTAAATATAAATATGGAAAGCTGGCAATTCTTTAAACTTTTGAGAATTACCTTTTATTCATCGATAGGGAACTTATAATAATATTTCATCTTTTGCATTATAAACAAACGTTTTTCGCATTGTTTGGGACCAAACGATTACTGTTATTAATATATATTTCGTTTGTTGCATTCTGCCGGATATCCGATAGAGAAGTCGGATATCCGGTGATTGTGATTCGGATATCCGATGATATTTTGGATATTGAAAAATCAGCCGGATATCCGTTGCATCCTTAATAATAAAGTAATATTCTATAAACTGTGAATTAAACATTTATATATATTTCAGTCTCAGACATAAATAAAATCTGTCGCTAAATAAAAATGATAGTGTGAATCAGAATCAGCCTTGTTTTTTACCAGAGCAATTATACTATTTGGTTTGATTTGTAAATATGAAAAAAAAAAAAAAAAGGGGGGGGGATGATGTTTTTAAATAAAAAGTCTTATTTCTAATGCAAAAAGTTTTTTTTTTTTTTTTGGTCTATATTTATGGACGATGAATGTTTTTGCATGTGTAAAAAAAAAAAAATATATATATATATATATATATATAATAATAAAAAAAAAATAAGCATTTTTGAAAGATAAATTATTTATGTTTTAAAATGATAAAAAAAAAAATTCTTTCTAATAGTGTTCACTCTAGAAATAAAAAAAGGCATGGTGCTATTCACTACAAAAGGCACTACTGCAGCAGAAAAGGGCACTTTTGCCAGAAAATTTTTTTTATTGTCCTTCGAAGGGGAAAACAGAAAGCAATGAAACACAATTTTTAAATATGATAAATCAAGTAACATTAATTTCGAATGATTTTATGATATAAAAATTAAAAATACAATTAAATTAAAACATGATTCAATAGTTTATGTTCTTTTTCTTAAAGAAATCAAAAAAATCTATCATTTTTGGACACACAAATTTAGAAACACTACGGAATAAAAAAAATATTAATTAAAAATCTCTGGGTAAAACCACCAGTGGTGCATTTTACTATTTTTAAAAAGGGCAGGGTGCATTTTGTAAATTTGAAAAAGGGCAGGGTGCTGCACCCTTCAAAAATGGCCTAGAATGAACACTACTTTCTAATTTCTTATATTTTCTTATGTTAATCATATTTATTATCATCAGAACAATTAATATTTGTGCTTTCTACCAATAATTTTAACTTTTTAAAATCTGAAACTCTCATGCATAATACTTTTTTTTAATTAAAAAAAACAAGATGGCAGAAGTGTCTATTAATACAGTTCTATATTACATAGATATGATGTACATGTATATGTACATACTACATGGACTCGATGTATATATGCAGGCCCGGACTGGCCAGGTCGGCTGGTCGGCGATCGCCGAGGTCCCCCGGCCCAAAGGGGCCCCGGACGTGCACCCCAAAAAAGCAATATACGATTTTATAATTATTAGTTACATAAGAAAAAAATTGAGTGCGTAATAATATATTATATATATATAATAAATAATTATATAATAACAATAAATTATATGCGTTTACAATAAACTTTTAGCAATTGACAATTTTTTTCATGGTAACTTATATAGTTTCGTCGTGTCATGTCGTTGGGCAGTCGGAAAAGGGCTGCTGGCTGATACATCGCCCATTTTGCAGTGCCCGTAAGAGTCAGATTCAGAGTGCATCACGGCGCTCACTTGCCAATCTCGTACAATATAGTTGTAACTAGTGCAATGTCACAGTTGTTCAACATGCAAGTGTATCAAAGCGACGATACGAAAATGAAAAAAAAAATAATCGTTGAAAAATGTTTAAAAAATTTTAATACTTGGTTAAGTACTAACATGATTCTTTTCAGTCGCGCTTGCGTATAGATGGAATAGAATTAAAAAAGACCCCATACGATAGCAAAATATTCAGCATGATGGTAGGTAGTACTCAAGATGTAGCTGTTACGAATTAGCAATTTGCGTTATCTATGTCCTTCAATGAAAGGTATGTGAAAGACTTTTAGGAATAACATCAATCTATAATTCATGTTAGTTAGCTTTGTATACGAGCTTGTAAAATCAGAATTAGCCAAGTGTAGATTGCATCAAATGTTATTATTTGTTCATTTGATAGAACTACCAATGTGAAAGGCTATTATAACAATGAACAAGCTTATTTTAAAAAGGAGTGTTATTTATACTTGCTGCATGGAAAAGTCACGGATATAGCTGATTGAACAGTTACGTTTCTCAAAGTAGAAAACTTATATGGATTGGTGAAAATATCTGTTGTTTTTCTAAGGTTGTCTTATAAAAGAATGTACGTAAAAGGGAAAGAAAATAAAAATATAATGTATTGCACATGAAAGACTTTAGAGGTTTCGAAAAATAGGAGCTACAAGGTGATAGAGCTAGCAAATCTCTCTCTGTGATTACCAAAGAAAATGAAAACAACAATAACTACTCAATTTATTACTGTTTTTTTTAAAGTATCAAATGGTAGTTTTAATTGCAAATCTAAATTCATGATAAAAATATTTATCAATCAGCGATCCAAATTTGAAAACCTACGTATTTATATTGGTTTACTAGATTATTTTCTTGTTAAATCTTCTATTTCAAATTATTTATAAGATAAAACCATTTTTTTACAACCTGCGATTCGTTAGAGAAGATGTTTCAAAAAGAAAGGAATAAAAGGGGTGACAAACATAAGTAAGCTTTATATTAAAAACAAACTGTTGTACAAGCGCAGTTATCAGCAAATTAGAAGACAACAGTATCGATATAGAAATTGAATTAGATTCCAAGGAAAAACGAATTTCAAAGAAAATTATCCCTGGTGAAAATATTAATAGATAAAGCTCCTGGAATCTCAATTGCTCAAAATATAAATTGGTCCTTTGTCAACGAATCCATGAAAAACAAGTGTGCGGTAGTGTTATCTATTCGAGTGGATGATACGCTACATCAAATACTTTGCATCATTCCTAAACCGCAATTTTTTTGTCATTTATGTGTAATAATATTGTTGCACTAAACTATCTTTTGATGTTCTATTAATCATTTCAAAGAATTAAAGCTCTATTGCAATTTTTTTCGTCCTCTTCACTTTTATGCTTACTCCCCTGATTTTTTTAGCAGCGTACTTTAAGCCTAGACCTTGTCTAATCTTCTTTTCATGAATGTAGCAAGAAACATATTTTAAAATTTGTATAAAAATGTTATTATAGATTATGGAGCCAAGACCAATGAAAAACTAGTCAAAAAGCTATCAGTTTAGTAAACAACCATTTATAATAACGTAACTTTTCTTAGTAATCTGTATCTGTATTCGGGTATTGTAGAATTTTCTCTCTTTTTGTTGTAAAAACTACGGAACAATTTGTATTAATTAAATCTAAATTTAAGAGAACATTGTTTCTTTCAACATGCTTTGTTTAGGGTTTCGTTCATCTGATGAAACCCTAACCCTATTTGTTTCTGTCTTCTGTCTGTCCGTTTGTCACAGAGTCCGTATAAAAAAACTATTAAGTCAGAGACTTCAAATTTTGTGTAATTACAGTTGAATACCTCGTGTCTCACGAGGTATTCAACTGTATTCACAATTTTTTAAAATTCTTCACAAGAGTAAATTTTAAAGTATTCACAAATTTTTTAAACACGAATCACAATTTTTTAAAAGTCTATTATTTTAACGAAATCAATTTTTTCAATGTCATCCGTTCATTTTTATGGTTTAAATTTTAAAAGAGAACCTTAATTTCAATGTATTTTGTGTAGACATCATAGCTTGGAGGAAGATCGTCTCGCTAGTAAACAGAAGGTTCGCAATGCGAACTGCGATGCTGAAACTTTATGTTTTCATACTAAGGTATACTAAATTAAAAAAAAAAAAAATCGCATTTTTTGGCAATTTAAAGGTTTATAGTATTTTCTTATCGCTAATATTCATAATATATATATTTTTTAATTACACTTTTCTTTCTATTTTAAAAACTAGCGGTTTATTAATGATTCAGCATTTTAAATTTTGTTAAATTTTTTTTTTTCGTTTTTAGAAATTAAAATTTTTTTTATATCTCCGCTATTATTTTTTATTTCAGGTTTTCAAAAAATTTGGAACTTAGACGTTTATTTAAATAATTTGATTTGAACATTTTTAATTAAATTAAAATAAATAACTACCTTTTACTTTAAAATGATATATACTGATGCTACCATCTATGTAAAAATTTGCTAATTATAAATTAACAATTTGGATTTATTAATTAAAAGATAAGTTGTTTTGAAAGATATATTAAACGGAACTCTTTGAGCTACCTGCGATCATACTTATCTACTTGTTTTTATTACTATTATGTTACTTTCAATATTTACTGAGGTATCACAGTAGGATTTAGATTATTATGACTTCAATGCAGTCATTTGGTTGCCTAAATTTTAAAATATACCTCATGCTCATTTTTAAGTAATAAACCTCTCAAAATTAATAACTCTTATTTTTTTTCTAGAATGGAATTAGTTTAGGTATAGTGTATAAAAATAATTTAAATATTTATTGTGAAAATAAGTTAACAACATTGCAAAAAATCTTACATTTTACTCAACTATTTTCCAATTGACAAAATAACCTATATGTGGTTTTTGCCATGTAAGCCTAAATTTAAAACTTAAATATAACATTCTGTTTTCACTAAATTTCCCGTAAGGGGCCCCTTTTCAGTCTCTAGCAGAGGGCCCCAAAAGGAGCCAGTCCGGGCCTGTATATGTGTACACATTACGTAGATATGATGTATATACATGTACATATTACGTAGATATGATGTTTAAACATGTACATATTACGTAGATATGATGTATATATACATACATATAACGTAGATATTATGTTTAGAAAATGATCTGTACAGACATAGACATCCGTTTTACATAGATATTACGTCAATCTCGATGTCCAATGAACATTATATGGATGTATTCGGAGAGACATATGATGGTAATATCTACATAGATACTACGTAATATGAAACTCCTTGGATGAATTCTAGACATGGTATATAGATGTAATTTACATTATATGGATGTCATATTTACCAATTTGTGCTGTGTGGGAATGAATACTAAATTAGGAATTACATACTTGCCAATATATCGATATACAAATTCGTACAATTTTTAGAATGCATTCTTACAAGTTTAAAAATACATAACATATACAATCAAAAAAAGTAATATCATTTCATAAGAATATTTCTGAAATTTCATACTCTGAGAATATGTTTCCGAAAAGCTGTCCTGCATGATTTGCAATAGGCATAGAGAAATTAATTGCACAGCAAATTTTGTGAAAGATTATAACAGATTGGAGGGTGGGAAGTTATCCATACGGTTATTAATTATGCAGTTTCTCGGAGAATTTTTGTCAAAATATATATATTTTTCTACCTATAGAGTCACCTGGGGTAATTCCTGGTCAAAAAGCATCAACATTCAATTAATACAAAATCTATCTAAGCTAGAGTTGCCAATTTTGGCATGGAGTAAGCACATTGTGATGTCTATCTAATAAAATATCTATTTTACCAATAATGCACAGGCAATTTGAATAATTATACTTAATTAGTGACCAGGATTTACCCCAGGGATGGGGTAATTCCTGGCCACTTATGGGGTAATTATTGGTCACTCACATATTGAAGCAAATACAGTAGACTCCCTCAAATCTGCACAGCTTGGGACCAAAGGTTGTGCGGATTTTAGAATTTTGCAGATTTCTGGTCATTGCTTTGTTTACAATTTTTAAACAGTAATTTGAATGTAATTAATAATGCAATCAAAAGTATAATGAATGCATACAATATAATAAAATATTAAAATAAGTAATAAACTAAAATAATAAAAATTTAGATAATTTTTAAAATGATTAAAATACTAAAAGCAAAGGTCAAGTTAATAATCATTAATGTACAATTAAATATTTATTATACACATGAGTTGTGTTTTTCCTAAATTATTCAATGAAACTTGCCTCATAAAAGTACATTACTAATTCACATCAGGATAATAAAATAATGAAGCTTTATTTCAGGTTTAGCCAGACTTAATAACCAAAAAAGCTTGATTATAATACATAAGTATATGTGGTAAGATTGTGATTACCAATGATATCAGCACTATCTTTATTTTTTCAGAAATAAATTATTCTTTCTTCATGAAAAAACATCAATTCAATAACCTTAACAAAAATTACAAATAAAAAAATGTATGGAATTGATATAAAACTAAAAAAGTGAAATTTTGCACCTACATCTGAACTGACTGTTTCATTGTTTACATCTGTAAAATATGTGCAGATTTTAGAGAGTTGCAGATTTTAGGAGTGCGGATTTGAGGGAGTCTACTGTACATACATTTTTATATTATTAATACATTGTACATTATTAATACAATTTATTAAACTAATTAGACTATTAATTTTATTATCTATAGCTAATTAAACACTTTAACCTAGTTATTTCAGGGTTAAATACAAATTTATTCAACATGAGAAAAATATACATGCTTACACATCTTTAGTCAAAATATTTTTTGTACAATTTGTATGCAATATTTATAGCTTCTATATCTGCTATGAATGGATCTACACCTGTCAAATTAATAGGTCCATAAAAAATATAGTGAATGTCAATTGTCTCTATTCTATCTCGCTTCGTCCAGCGTAAGTTTCCTGCTCCTCTTTCCAAGAACTTTACACCTGCATGCACAGGCCCCACTTCACTGCCCTCTACTTTTGTAACTTTTCCAACATAAAACAGATATTTATCATAATATACAGCATAGTATTTATGCTCTTCTATTGAATTCTGTATGTTTTCAATTACATTTTTTGCATTTTGCAATGATGATGTATTTTTATTCAACTGCACAGTCACGATTGACATATCTGGTGGTTCATCTGTGTCCTGATCTATGTTTTTTTCTTTTTCGTATCCCCTTATTATCTTGTCTCTTTTTCATTTGATTGACCTTTTCCTTTATTTCTCTGTCACATTCTACAACTAGTTCCAGAAAATCATTATTGGTTATGACAGCAGCTTTTGTATCAATCTTTTGCCGAATGTCTGAGCGTGCTACAGTTTTTGGTGTTTGTCTAAATTGTGTGCTTAGCAAGTCTTCAAACGAGGTGAATGTAGCAGACTGACTGATAACTGTAGATGTTTTGCTTATGCCAACACTTGAAAAACTAGAAACAGATAAAATTGGTGCACAAATAGATGGTGTGTGATCTCTTCTGTTTGAGATCAAGAAGTGTCGGGGTTAAATAGTAGTATGCTGCAGTTAGTTGATGCTGATGATGAGCAATAGCCAACCTTTTTGAAGAAGAATGTTGAAGTTTATAAGATGCTAATTACACATAATTAAAATCAATGAAATATGGCAATAGCAGGAAAAATAACAATGCATAATGATGAAAACAGTATTGGCCAGGAATTACTCAACAGTGACCAAGAATTACCCCGGAAATATGGTGCAGTATTTGGTGCACTCCTGTAAATTATTTAAAATAGTAATAGTAAATCCAAAAATATTTTTCAGTAATTGAATTGAAGTTCACAATTCAACCAAAAAGAGAAAGAAGAAAAATATTTAAAACTTTAGCTGTGACCAAGATTTTTGCAAAAATGTATCATAACTAAGGCCAATGTTATTTTACAGAAATTTAACAAGCCATTTCAAAAAGATTTTTTTTTTTTCAAAATAAATAAACAGTAAACTCATAATTAAGTAATAAATTCCAATGAGGATAGTTCAGAGAATCTCTATGATTTTTTTCAATTTGGTAAAGTGTTCTTAAAACATAAAAAGGACTGTGACCAGGAATTACCCCGGAAACTTGCTGACCAGGAATTACCCCGGGTGACTCCATAACATCAGCTAGCAAAAGTACTACATTTTTATACAATTAGGTACAGTCTAATTGTTCTTATTTGTATTAATGAATTGTAAACTGATATATTTATATAAGAAAATTGCATTAACTAATAGCCAAATACAACAGAATACATAATCACTTTCTTTAGCTTATTAAAAATTTTGCATTAATTGGTAAGAATTTTAAAGAAAGAGAATATTTTTATTTTCTAATTAATTGCATACATTTACTTTTTTTTCAAATTTAGATTGATGTTGACATGAAAATTTACAAAATAAAGAAATAGACAGGTTTAAAGTAAGAGAAGAAATTTTCTTCCGGCAATTTTTTGAAATTCATTAAAATATTAACAATAACAACTAAAATATTTCTTATGATCTCAAATTCTTAAAAACACTTTATTAAAATTATCAATGCATAAAAAAAGGAAAAAAAAAAACCATGTAAAAATTACCTAAACTCACATACTCACAATTTGAACATTTTCAAATACAAAGTTAGATTCTTTTTAGTCGTTAATCAAAATGTTGTGACATCTGGCAGCATCAGATATAACTGTAAAAAAAAAAATAATAATAAATAACAATAGATGTTTCACATACATACAGATATAAGTGTAAATCCGCGTCAAACATAAAATTTAAATTAGCAATTATCATACGCGTCGAAGCCATTCGAAGCGAAACTCCAAACACTATCATCGATTATTTTGTTTACATGGACCCATCGATGAAAGTGTTGATTAATATCATCGATTACACTTCTTTTTTTTTTTTTTTTTCTCATAAACTATTTAACAACTATGAATTATATCTGTGCCATTTTATGGAAAGTCACTGTACTAAAAACACTATTGAATGGCTTAACCAAATTTATATTCTGATGTTTTAAAGATTCTCTTTCTTCATAAAAATCTGTTTACACTCTCAAGTCTCCGTCCAACTGCAGACAATCAACTATCCAACCAATCAATCATTTACATGTTTACAAATTAGAAAATAAATAAATTAAAAATCTCAGAAGCAAATCGAAATTAAGTGATTCATACTGTGTAAGTATTTAAGAAATTTTATCTTTGAAACTTTGAAACTTTTTCTTTAATCTTTCATTCATTATGTACGTTCATTATAATTATTTTTTACAACAGATATTTTTTTTAATCAGTAATAGTTATTGTAAATTTGCAGGATTAATATTGAATCTCAACTTTTTATTTATGTATATAGTCATAAAATGCTTGTCAAAATATTTAAACAACCACAATATATGTTGAGTAAATCGTCATTAAATTTATAAAGTTAAAATATAAGTGTATTAATATCGGGCTGTCTGTGTCTATAACTTTTCATTTAAAAGTAATTTTTATACATATTTCTGTATTAAATTATTATCAATGTAGATTCATATTTAGCCAATGTAGTTGTCAAAAATTAGGAGAATTGGATTTGTAGTTACGGTTTGTGAATGAACATGAACTAAATCGACATTTAGATTCTATATTATTCGAGATCGTAACCAGAATCCCCCCCTCCCCGCAAGTTTGTATATGTGTGGGAGGGAAAGATGTGTGTTTGGGGGGGGGGGCTATTTAGACTTTTAGTAAAAGAAGTTTTTAAAGAATAAAAGGGCCATTCCAAGCAAAGTGGTCCCAGGGTCCAAAATTTTAAAATTAAAGATATAATTTCAAAAAAAATGATTTATGTAGTTGAAAGTGTATATTTTCTTGTAATAACAGTGAAATTTGATTTAGCAAAGTTTAAGTGCTTGAAAACTTAAATTAATTAAAGATGTTTAAAAATTCATGTTTTTTGACAAAAGTTTTATGGAAAGAATATGTTGTATTAAAAATGCAATAAACACAGTAATTATTAAAATATCATCATATATCAGAATAAATATTTATATGCTAACCCCCAAAAATTGCTAGAGTAGTTTATTGTGATCTCGGACATTTTAACAATGATAAAATGACAGTTCTTCGATTCCAGTGTCACACACGTCACAAAAAGTTAAAATTTTTCCTCTTGTCATTTAATTACTAACTTTAAAATGTTGGAAACTTTATTTATAAGTTAACTAAACATGCGCAAAATATTGCAAATAAAAAAAATAATTTTGACCAAAAAATAAAATTATTATTTATTTTTTAATTCTTGTCACACACGTCACTATATGTGATGTGTGTGACTGTGGCGTGTATGACATGAATATATGTTTAATTAAAAATGCTCAACTTCTTTTAAATATGTTAGGTATATATCAGCAATATATGCACAAACACCTGGTAGCTTATTGTAACTCATGATGCAATTAATAAATTCATCTATTTTATACATTTTTTCTTTTTCAAAAAAAGCAAGATAAATTATTTTTTTTTCAAGAAAACTGTTTTTTCAGCTATTATTTCTATATATTTTATCTGGTCATTCTAAACAGTTTGGAAAGGTATAGCAAAAGAGGGATTTTTGAACAACCAATTATCTTCTGTAAAATAATGCTTATTGTTTGTTTACATATAGATGACAACACATTTGCTATTCTTGTAGTAAAATAAAGTTGATGTCTATCTTTTTGTTTTCAAAGTGGTGAGTGATTTTTCTATCGTTATTATAAACTAATGAGAATAAATTTGTAAGCAATGATGCCCTATAATTTTGTTGTTAATTTAATATTTTTGAAAATAGCTTTTTTTAGTTTACAGCATTATTGTTTCCGAATAATTAAGACTAAATGATTAGTTGTTCTTAACTTTATATATTGGAGGTATCACTGAAAACTAAAAACCAATCTTAACAATGTGAATTATATAAACAACTTTCTATCATTGAGTTTCACATTAACAATATTTTAAATTATCAGAATATTATAAAAAATATGTTTGAGTTTATGCAATGTTGTATTCAAGGGGTGGACTGATGGAGCTGCAGCCCCCTCTGAAATTTGTAACAAACATACAATGTAATTACAAAAGTTCATCAAAATGTAATGAAATATGCTAAGATTGAATTTATAGGAAGCGCAATAATATTCCATTTTAGACAGGTTTTCATTTAAAAAGTATTATTTTGCACAGAACACAAAACAACTATTTCATCCAAGTTTCCTTTACACACAGACTATTTTTACACGCCATAAAAATTATGCTAACTAAGACAAAAACCTGCTTAAAAAGAACTTGTTTGCAATCCCATGCGATTCAATCTTAGCAAGTTCTGTATAATATATGCATTACCTGCATGATAAAAATCTGTTTAAAGTGGAAAAAATAACTTTCTTATGATTCTCTCTTAGAAACTTTTACTATATCTCAGTCCCCTCCGAAATGATAAGTCTAGATACGCCACTGAATTTATAGTTTCAGCTTAGAAATTTGCTATGAAACATTTCATAGCTATGTAACTTTACAAGTTTGATGTTCATGATATATTTAATTGTTGAGACAATAAATTGTTTTATTTTGTGTGGTGTTCAGTGACTGTATTTAATTACTTAAATATTGTAAGACTGCTAAAATGAAAAAAAAAATCTTAAAGTTTATAAACACAAGTTTGAACAACCAAACTTTTCATTTAAAAACTATAATTTTCTACTTATTAGGTATTTATGAATATATACAGCATAATTGTTAAAGGTACTTTTCAGTTCTGAAAAGTACCTTGTTAAGTACCAGACATCACTTTAGAGATATGGTATCTAGGTGCATTTTACATTGAACTCTTCAATAATCATAGAATAATCTTTGAAAAATTATAATTAAGCTTAATAGAGTAGATTTATTGAAAAAATATTAAGTTTATTATTGAATTTATTAAGTTTATTACTACTTTTCCACAGATATATGACCATTTTAAATCTTTTCATGGTAAATTTCACACAAAGTCACACACGTCACATCATATGTCACACACGTCACAGTACTATTTATTTTTTTTTTAGCCCAAGTATTTCTAGCTCAGATTTCTAACACCACTTTTTTTAATTGTTGTATATATGGCTTATAAATGACATTTTTTATTTTCATGAATATTATAATAATTCACAGAAATATAGCAATATGTAAGAGACATGAAGAAAAATGCTTACAAAATGGTCACACACGTCACAAGAATTAAAAAAATAAATTCTCTATAAATAGAATATAAAAAATTTCCAACCATGGTGATTATGTTTCAAGACAACTATGAAATATACTAAAATATTGTTTTCAAAAAGAAAAAAAATTTTTCACACTCAGAATAATTGCAAATGTTTTGAAAATGTTGTCTGAATGTCACACACGTCACGCTGGAATGGCCCAAAGCTATGTTGTTTTAGTAATTTTTTCCTGAAAAATGGAAAAAACAAGCAAAAATAAATAAAAAATCAGCAGAAATAGGAAAACAAAAATTATAGCCTCATATTGTGCATTTGATGCTATTTTTACTTGTTACATATAACACGCTTGCAGTGTTAGAAATTAGCAGTCGTTAGTCGTCAAATGCAACTAAAAAATTTAATTTGACGACTAGAAAATTATTCTTGGTCGTCAAATTTGACGCCTGCCTTTTTAAAAAATTTATTAGACATTCAGCTCCGAAAATTAAAAAAAAAAAAATGGTCTAGTCTGAAAAATCAGAACTAAAAAAACATTTCGAGAAATAGTCGCGGAAAAAAAAAAACAAATTTCATCAATTGCTTGTATACTAAATCGCCACGGGAGAAAAAAACGATTTTTTTTTTCTTTTTCAAAAAATAACAAAAAAGCAAAAGTTTTTTATGCAATAGCGTAAAAAAAGGCAAATTTCTACAAAGTATTGCGAATAGAGATGCAAATTTCGTCAAAGAATTGCAAGAAAAACGCGAATTCCATAAAATAATCGCAAAAAAAGTTAATTTCGTCAAAAAAATCTTGGGAAAAAGACAAACTTTGTTATAGAATCGTAAAAAAATGCAATTTTCTATGAAGGATCGTGAAAATAAATCTTAATTTTGTCACAGAATCTTTAGTAAAAAGCTAATTTTGTCAAAGAATTACAGAAAAAATAAGAATCTTGTCATAGGATCGCAATAAAGTCTGTTAATTCCATCAAAAGCTCGCGAAAAAACGCAAATTTCTTCAAGGAATCCCAAATAATCAGTAATTTTCACCAAAGGATTGCAAAAAAAAACACATAATTAACGGGGGGGTGTTCCCAGCCCAGCAGAAGACGACAAATTTTGTCAAAAGATTGCGAAAAAATACTGCCGATTTCGTCAACAAATCTCAAAAAAACATGGCAAGGCTTGTCAAAAGATCGAAAAAACGGCAAGTTTCGCCAAATGATTGCGAAAAACACGTCAAAGTTTGGCAAAAAATCGTGAAAAAGGCAAAATATTTTTTAAAAATCACGAAAAAACTAGCAAGTTTCATCAAAAGATTGCGAAAAAAACGGCAAGTTTCGTTAAAAGATCACGAAAAAACGGCCAGTTGCGTCGAAACATCGCAAAAATAGCTGCAAATTTCGTCGAAAGATTGCGAGAAAACGGCAAATTTTGCCGAAAGATAGCAAAATACGCAAAATTCGTAAAAATGGTGCGACCCCCCCCCCCCCCCAAAAAAAAAAATATTGGTAGTGGATTTTTTTCTTGTCTCTGTAGTAACCTTAAAGAAAATTTGATACGGATTTCAAAATTATTCTTTTACTCCAAATCACTCCAAAATTATATGCAGTATTACAGTAATATTAATATGAATTTTAGAAACTGCAACTAAAAATCTTAATTTGACGCCTAAGGTTTTTACAGTAGTCGTCATTTGACACCTCCCTTTTATCTCCCAATTTTTATCACTGCACGCTTGTCCAGTGGGCCTCACCAAAGTGATTTATCTCACTGGTGACTTGACATCAGGGTAAATGGCCAGTCTATAACCAGTGCAGAGACTCACTGAACACACAGGGGGTAAACTGAGTTTTAACCCACTTCTGGCGGCGCTTTTTCTGACGTGTGATGATTGCGCCAAGCCTTGGTTTCTATTACATTCAGGTGTCGCTTTTACAAGCAACCCTCGACGCTCGAAGAGGATTTTCTCCCAGATTGCGCATGCTCTGTTCGTTCATTCTTTTCCAGCTTTCTTATTGGACTAGAGAGGAGAAACTTTTAAATTTAGAAATCGCGCTTTGTGAAATTAATCGAATTTTTAATGCGTTTTATTAGTCCGTTGGATTTCAAAGAGTCATCATCGAGTGAGTAAATTATTTTGGATTTTTTTTCATTTATATTCCTCTGGTTAGACTACTTACCTGCTATCACTGTTGTTGATTTCCGTAAGAATTTGAATGAATGTATGAAAGAAGAGGGAGAATATACGAGTGGTTTTTTTACTCTTTTACCTGTAATGGGTAAAAGAGCTGTAATAGACTGGTGTATGAAAGAAGGTTTGATTGCTTCCAGGTATGAATGTCCAAGGTGTGGGAAAGATATGAAATTGACTGCGTGTGATAAATTAACTGATGGTTTTGAATGGCGATGTCGAGATCAGTCGGCATCGAGTATGAATCCGCATGATGTGTGTAGGAGTATTAGGAGGGGTTCGTGGTTTGAACGTTCGCATTTAAGTCTGTGTAAAATTTTAAAGATAACGTGTGGATGGTTTGGTCAGGGGTGCCCCCCTGACAAGTAAGAACATAGTCTACAACCCCCTCTACAAAAATCTTTCCGGAAAATGGAGAAAAGCATTAAGATGGGAATCTTAATGCTTTTCTCCGTTTTCCGGTAAGTAAGATTTTTTTTTAATATGCCGTATTTACAATTTTTGGATTTTCAATATTTTAAAATGTGTATTTCTTTTGGATTTTCAGTCATTTTATTTAAAATTATAGCATTTTCTATTTTTTAAAATGTGTATTTTTGTTGTATTTTCATTATCGCTGTTTTAAATTGTGCACTTTTGCGTGGTATCTCCTGGTAATCACATCCGGGAGATAAAATGCGCCAATATGGTGATTTTTTGAAAACGGGCCAAGAAGGAGGTTAAAACTCAGTCGCGCCCATACAGGTATTATTTAGGAGAGGGTGGGCCTCAATGAGACAAAAAACACTTAAATATTTTTATAATTTTTTTATTGAAGTCTATGTTACAGAAAACATATCAGATAGAATATAATACTTGTTTTCATACATATGGGATTAAAAATTGGTGGAATATATAAGTATTTAACAAAATATTGCATTTAAAAAAAATAAAAATAATGTTTCATTGTGGCCTAAGGATGGGCCACAATGAGACAGCTAAATAATCTTAAATTTTTGTACTAAATTTATAAAAAAATATAGGTTTTAAATATTAGTAGTAAGTATGAACACTCATGCAATATCTAATGCATTTAAAAATAATTGATTCACATATAAGTTAAGAAAAAATAAAAGTTGCCAAGATGAATAAACATTTAACGGATATTGTATTGATGTAATTTTACCTCAAAGTTGAATGAGCTTGCTGCTCGAAAAGTACCCCCTGAAATGAATAGCTGAGGCAATTTAAGAATAATATCATCGGTATTTACCATTGAAATGTCATCAATTTCTGGAAATATAAAAGTTTCGTTAGTTTGTTTTCTCATAAATTTAACAAATGCTCTGTCTAATTTCACTTTTTCAATGTAGGCAACCTAGTGAATTTTTGTCTTTTTTATACAAAACCAATGCTGTAATTGGACGGGAACACCATTCCCAGAAATTTTTGATTTGTTACTATTAAATATAAATAAATAAATAAATTATCGCGCACGAGCATACTTTTTTTCCCCAAGAAAAACAATAATTATAGTTATTTATTATAATAATAATTATCAAATCTATTGATACTGATGATGAGCCCTGAGAATTAATTCTCTTCTCCAGAAATTTATTCCTTATTAAAAAGCCAGTTCACTTATATTTATTAACCGTATAGAGCCACTCTTAAAATACTTTTTTGTAAACCATATATGAAATCTTGATTGTGATACAGAAGAACATAACCAGACAATACAGCTTGTCGTAAACCAAAGAGCACAGAAAACACCTTTCATTATCATTCTTTATCGGAAACTTCTGGGATAGATGTGCTAGTAAATAAAATCCCATATTAATTCAATTCAATTCAATTTTTATTGATGATGGAAATTTTTACAATAAGATTGATTGCATATTACTTTTAGACGAATGTTATACAAATACAACACGATAGAAACAAAAATATAATAATTATAACTGTTAGTTTAAAAGTCTGCTTTTGGCTAGACGTTTTAAGCTGGCTTTTTACTTAGCAAAAATCCAGTCGCGTCAACATCTACTCTATGAAAAAGTGAGTTCCCACAAATATATTTTTCCAACTACAGCACTGTACAAAACTGAACTAAAACAAAATCCTTCACATCTAATGTGTCTAAAGAATAGTCCATTTTGGGTTCATCACTCACTTCTACACTTTCATCAGGCGTTGAACCACTATTGTAATCATGTGATTTTGGAAATTTTTCATTTCTTTCATAAGTTGGTGGGTTTTCCTATTTTTTTTCATGAAGGACAATTTGTGCTTTTTTAATTATAATTATTAATTTTTATAAGTTGTTTAAAAATCTACAAAAATTTAAATTCTGCAGTTTTCTTTGTTTAGGTTTAGGCCACAATGAGATGTCTCATAGTGGATAATCATAGTCTCGTCAGATAATATACAACACTTAGCTCTAATACTTAAATGAAGCTTGGATGATAGAAGATGAAAACTTCTGTAAAAAAATTTTGCAAGTACACTCAGACACAATTAACCAGTTTCTGCAATACATGTGCCAGTAGCTATTTGCAACAAGGCATTCTGGGTACTAATTAGCTTCTACTTATCACATTTAGATGACAGTAATTGTCTGTGAAGTATATATTAGAGAAATTACAATGTCTCATTGTGGTCCACTCTCCCCTACTGGCAGTTCCCTTTCTATTGTGTTATATAATTACTGTTGCCTACTTAATTTAAATAAATGTTCATGGAACCGATCATGTGACCCAACTAAACAAGATTTTCCCCCCGGTTAGTTCAGTCTCTCACTGATCACTTTAGTAATTTCTACTAGACGATGTTAGTTGCAAGTCGGTTAGCAACAGTGAAAGCCTTGTTTACTGACCGGTCACTTGTGAGTTAAACATTTTGTTAAATATCTAGAATAATATATGAAGAATTATCCTGAAACTCCAGGTGTTTTAATAAAATAGTGCAGGTCATATACACTATATGGCCAAAGGTAATCAGCCACTTGTGATTTTTGATGTTTTCTTGAATGTCTGAAAAAATACATGAGGAATTATCCTCAAACTCTAGGAGTGTAAACACTATAGTACAGGTCATATATTTCCACAAAGATTTTTTCCCCTAGATCCTGATAGGGAACCATCAACAGCTTAAAAAAGAATGAATCTTTTGGATAACCCTGTCAGAACTAATATAGCAAAAGCATTCAAACTGTAGATTATGATTAAATGGCTTAGTGTAATAAACCATGTTCATTTTTGTAAGGATAGCATTTACAAACATAGAGAAATTAAGGTTTTCATAAAAAAAAGTCCCAAATTATGTGACTTTTTTTGCTTATAATTTGCAGAATTCTTAATATAAAAATGTTTTTTTTTTTTTTTTTTTTCAGAAAACATGACAAACACTATTTTGCACTTTACCCTGTAATCAGAATTAAAAAATAATAAAAATTGGATAAATAATGAGTAGATTTATTAAATAATTTTTCACTGTGCATATATGAAAGCACTCAAAATATAATTTGCCTAATGTGTTAGCTAAATGTATAGAAACTTATGTGAAAGTCTCAAAAACATAGCTTGAAAATTCTAAAAATAATCAAAGATAGAATAAGCTCAAAATATGATGTTCCAAAAAGAAAATAAATAAATAAAAAAAAGAGGGGCTGCATTCAAATTCCATTGTTTAGTGTCAATATTGTATATATCACTAAATTTGGATTCAGCCCCTCCTTTTTGTGCTTCCTTTTGGGAACAACAGATTTTGAGCTTATTACATTAATGATGATTTTCAGAATTTTTAAACTATGTTTTTGAGATTTTTACAAAAGTTGCTCTATACATTTAGCTAACACATTATGCAAATTATATTTTGATTGCTTTCACACATGCACAGTGAAAAATTATGTAGTAAACCTACTCATTATTTGCACAATTTTTATTATTTTTTAATTTTGATTACAGGATTCTGTTTTCAATATTATTTGTCATGTTTTCTGAAAAGAATATTTTTTTTTTAATTAACAATTCTGCAAATTATAAGCAAAAAACTAGCTCATAATTTGCAGAGTTCATTAAAATAATGTTCTTTTCAGAAAATATGACGAACAACATTGTACACAGAATCCTGTAATCAGAATTAAAAAATAATAAAAAGTGTATTAAAAAAAAATGAGCAGATTTACTAAATAATTTTTGATTGTGCATGTGTAAATGCTATCAAAATTTCATTTTCATTTTGTTTAATTCATTTGTTTAATTTTTATTTTCTGCTTAGTAAGATAAATAAATTATAAAGCATCTAATAAATCCCGCATCCTCCCATAAACAGATTTCTGCTTCTTCCTCCTTGCCCTCATCTCCAGATTGCCATGTTTAAAATATTTTTTTTTTCTGCACTGTTACTTTTTTTCAACAATAAATTAATCGATCATATAATTTTCCCACAACCCGAAATAGATATTTTCCCTTCGTCCTACCTTCCCTTTTGTCAAGCACATAAATTCAAATAACTTTCAGTTTTTGTTAAGGTAAATAATCAGTCTTCTAATAATCCCCCCTCCCCCTCCTGCCATAAAGACCTGCTTCTCCTTTTTGTTGTCACCCCCTCTTCCCCATCTCACTTAGTTTAAAATTTCTTGTTTTTTATATTGTTTTTCTTATTTTATTAACAATAAATAATTTACCATCTGAAATCCTTTGTCCACCCTTTAATGCCATTTCATCATTAGACCTCCTGCTTCCTCTTTTTTCCCCAGTGCACAAAATTAAAATGGTTTAGGTTTAATTTTTTTCTATTCTATTTATAAATATTAGTAATGAAAAATAATTAATCACTTAATAAACTTTCTATCTCCATAAAATATCCATTTCTGATATTTGCCACCACCACTTTCCCTCCATCTCACTTGAGTTAAAAATCCTCAAACTTAATTATTATTATTTTTTTAAATCTTTCTGTACTCTATTTGTTTGTTTATTGTAGCAATAACAAACAAAATCTCTCCTTTCACCCAGAATTCTCTCCCCCCCCCCCTCTTCCTCCTTCTTACAACCAAAAAACTCATTTTAAAATTCAATCTAATTTTCATACGTAAAAATGGAATTTTGTAATCAATTTTTAACCCACTTCCTGATATATCTTGAATAATAAAACTTACGTACAAAAATGTGTTTCCGATGTCAGTACAACATTTTAATATCTTTATAACTTAATTACCGTAATTTCGGGTGTATAAGCCACGGATCAAACAATTCTTTTTGGACCCAGATATCTTATTCAGTGATTGAAGACAAATATTTACGTCAATCTAATTAGTTACATTTCTTTCTTAAAAAATTCTGGGTCGAAAAAGAATTGTTTGATCAGCGTCTTATACACCCGAAATTACGGTATTCATTTTAAGGCGTTTTTTGATTAGCCTGGTACAAGGTGCTAGATTGACAAATATTCTCTGTAACTTGTACAGTTGTATATATAAAAAAAAATCTCCAATGGATTTATATTTGTGTTGATAAATGCTTGCCAAAATATGCCAAGGTTCTGTGAAACTGCAACAATGAAATATTTTAAAGATGTAGAGGTCAAATCCATGCCAATTCAAGAAAGCAAGATATTTGTGTATTTTTGTTTTGCCCCCAAAAATTCCTGGTCCGAGATACAGAGTGCCAAAGATCGCCATCCCAGGCACAATTTCCCATTTACAATTTTTGATAAGAATTTAAAAGTGCTTTATCTGTGGAACAGCGCAAAATATTTTGTTGTAGTTTTTTTCTTTTTTTCTAATGTAATATTTTTCTGTTTAAAAAAATATACTCAATTTTAAAATATGTATTTATTTATTATTTATTTATTTATATTTTGCTGCAGCCTTCTAAAAAAAAATTTTTTTTTATCAAAAATTTTTTTTTTTCAAAAATGCCAATTTTAAAAATTTTGATATATTTTTTTTACTGTTAATCAATACCATGGAGTACATACCTTCACTATAAAGGAGAACTTCACTTTTGAGTTTAACAAGTTTTAGAAACATTTAAAAAATTCAGAGAATTTTACAGAAAGTGTATTAACAATTATAGTAAAAGTCTGAATTTTTGTTTATTTGTATCCTATTCAGCCTATTACATGTCCTAAACAAGTTAGATATTGCACGTCAAATGAGATGCGTTCATACTATAACTATTAACTAGTTATAGGAATATTTAGATTTTAGTGCAATAAGTTGTTATACTTTTGAGCAAACAGGCATAAATACAAAATTTATTATGTTTCTATATTATTGAATTCAGTAATATAGAAGTAATAAAAATCCATCTTAAAAAAACATAATCATCAGGGCAACCTAGAATCATTACCTATGATGGAATATCGTTGATTTAATTACATATGATCGAATTTAATAGAATGAAGAAAACATTTATTAACATCTTTTTAATTTAATTCTCATAATATTTAAAATGATACATACTTTATTTTCCAAACAGAACATTCCATAGTAAATCTGAATAACATATATCAATTGCAGAGCAATCCAACTATAATAACGCAAGTTAGAGTTCAGACCAGACAAACTGAATCTATAAAGACTTTCAATTATGTTGGAAAGTGTTAAAAATAAATAATTGTTTGAAATTTGACTTTCAGAAATTTATACCAATAGATCAGTGTTTCCCAACCTTTTTCAGGCCATGCCCCACCAAATCATATCTAAAATCCTGATGATCCCTCTCCCCTCTTTCTGAAAAATAATTCTTATTATATAAGAACTGAGCTGCTATACTATTTAAAGAAGTAAAAAAAAAAAAAAAGCCATTTAAAAATGGAATGGCAAAGAAAACATAAACATGTAAAAGAAAGGTCTTGAAAAAGTGAACATAAATGAATGAAATGTATTCAGGAAGCAATCGTTAATAATATAGACCAGGAAGCAGCTGCACGAACCATCACCTCATAGAGTTGATTGTTGTAATTTCAGCATTAGAACAAAACTCGATTTGTATATCAAAATGCAACTAGTCTGCCAAATCATATCTTGGTGGAAACCACTGAAGATCCGATTTTAGTGATTGATCGGTAAGTTTATCACAGTGCTTTACTGCAGTCAAAAGTATGAAAACGTAGAGGACTGCTAGCAAGAAAACAAAGAGTAAATCTACTAGTCAACCACTAAAATTGGGTTTGCAGTAGGGATGGGACGAATAGTGATTTGGCCGAATACCGAATATTCGGCCAAATTTTAGGCCGAATACTGAATATTCGGCGGCCGAATACTAACTTTTTTTTTCCAATAAAGAAATTTTTTTTTATTATATATAATTTAAAAAATAGGCACTCATTAATAATTATTACTCTTATATGTGCTTTTAAATGTATTCTTAAATTTGAAAAAATTATTTTAACACAAAAATTTATGAAATTGCATTATATTTTTTTATTTTAATGTACATGAAATTGATTTTCAGTAAGTCAGGATGGTAAAATATTTCCATTAAAATATGAACAATGTATTTCACTTTTACTATCAAATGATACTTTTATCTTTTCTTGGATCCAAAATTAATAATATTCTTAATTTCTCTCTCTCAGAATTCACAAGGAAATATTTTCTGAAGTAACCTTTAATGAAGTAAATTTGATCATAAAGAGTTTGTTTGTGTCCCTGTCCCTAATAATAAGCAAATTCGTAAGAATGAGACTGTTTGGAAATCAGTTGTCAATCTTTAAATTACAAATTACGTTAAAGCAAAAGGTTATGCTTAAAGTAGAATGCATATGTTAACAAAATCTTTGACATTTGAATCGGCACATACAATATTCCACTTATTCAACAAGCATTAAAAGAATAAACAGAAATTGATAACAACATGAATGAAGGAAGATGTAAATTAAAAATATATACATAATAATGTTACATATTTAAGCCAGTAATTATGTAAATAATTATTTAAAAGTGAAAACTATAGAATAAAAAAATTATTTTGTTCGGCATTTAGAATTTATGTTTAAATATTTAAAAAACCATCTTCATAAAGCAAGTTGTCATCTAATGTGTATCTAGTTTGACACCAGTTCTGTTTTCAGATGTATTGTTGTATTTGGAATAGTAATATTTGATACTTAATTTTGAAAATGAATCTTCGTTAATACACCTAGTGAATGAATTTTTTCATTTCTCACTTCATAGAAAATAAGTTATGAATTTCATAAGAGCCTTTTTTACATGTGCATGGAATTTGCAGACATTAATAAATATTTGAGTGTTTTAAAATAAGGTAGTGTTTCTTTTTTTTTTTTCGATAAATGTTTTTATATCTTGAATTGTAACACATCATTCTCTAATGAAGACATTTCCTGTACAATTAAATCTCTAACTTGGGCAGCATTTTCTAAAATATCACCAACCTTTATAGAAAATACAGAAAGGCTGTATATTTTTTAGTATCTGAATAACTATGTTTTGCAAGTAAGAATGAGAATGACTTCATAAATGAAGTAACCAATTTGGATTAGAGGGAAAAAAATGCAAGAAATGAAATTCTTCAAATCCTAAATTTATTTGACAAGATATCTTTCACTATTCGGCGAGATTTCAGCAATATTTGGTGAGATATCTCTAAATATTCGGCTATAGGTATTCGGCCGAAGTATTCGGTCAACAAGCCTTCAATATTCGGCCAACCGAGTATTCGGCAAAAGGGCCGAATAGGCCGAATACCGAATAGTGGCCGAATATTCGTCCCATCCCGTGTTTTCCACTTAAGCTGCTATTAGACACACGGATTTTAGGCGAGACAAACTTTTCAGCGGATTTTAACTCCAACATTTTCCCATTCAAAGGGGGACAAAGGTTTGCAACTGTCTTTGAAAAATTTGGAGGAAAAGCCGTAAAACCACTTTCTACTCGTGCCAGGCGTTAACATTTATCGCCTACTCGTATCAATCGCTTACCTCTGATTCGTTGAAACGTTCGATGTTGGATGAAAAATCTAAGCTAAGCCAGATTTTTTTGAACGTGCGGAAAAAAGTCTGGGAGACATTGCAGTTTGCTATTACACTGGAAGTTGGGAGGATATTTACCGAAAAGTTGGAGGAAATAGAGTGTTGGCTCAAAAGTCTTACTAAATGTTGGTGTATCTGATAGCGGCTTAACAAGGAGACCACCAGACATGGTGCTCACAGATTTTGATGATTTCAAAGTATGTTGTAGGGGTCATATCACTAATTATTCTGGTGAAAGGGTTCCATCAAATGCACCTTGGTTTTTGAGAAATTGGTGGTCAAAATTCAGCGTATATTTCAAATACTTATTAGTACCAATAGTGTATGTCAATTCGTGGCGTCGTGCCAAAGCACGTGTCTGTGAATCGAAAGGTTGTGAGTTCGAATCCATCCTCGGCTTCTATTTTCTTTTTTACTTATATTTTTTACACGTTACAAATTTTAAGTATTTTTATTACTAAAGAAATTGCTACAACTTTTATATTTTCTTAATAAATTGCATTTACATTTTTGAATTTTTTCATGAAAATTTATTTTTTTCTGCAATTTTTAAACTAATATTTCTTTTGATAACACAGCAGAACTAATTTAAGCCTAGAACTTTTTTTTTCTTAAATATTATCTATATTTTTTACTTTATGCACAATTCTGAAATAATGATTTTTCTTTTTTCTATCGCTTTTTTATTTTATTTTATAATACTTTAAATGCAAATTTATCCTTTTTTGTATAAATAATACAAAATAATTTTCGCGTGAAATTTCTTAAACGTTTATAGGACTAGATAATTCAAGTAATGCATATCTTCGAAATGCTAAAATACAAGTTGTTACCAGCTATCCAAATTTTCAATTTTCCAATCTTCTGTAAACACATTTATCTCACAAGTTCAATCTCACACAATTGAAGTGCAAAAATCGTCTGTTCATATAATTTACGATATATATAAAAATACTATTTTTTTTTTTTTTTTTTTTCGTCTGCTTTCCTTTCTTCCGTGGAGTCCGTAATACAAAGATTTCTTTTTATTGATCATATATTTGCACTAGTACAAAAGATGATTAAACATTTTTTTTTTTAAATCTTTTAATGTATAACATATTTATAAAGAATTAAGTATTCAAGATATATAATTATGGAAGTTTTAAAAAATGAAGTTTCACATAAATTAAATCGGATTTGCATTTCGATTAAAAATTTCGGTAAAAAATACTGATTTTCTCTAAAAGTCCATAAACGTTAATTTAATTTCTTAAGGGGACAGTTTACCCCAAAATTGATCAAAAAATCGATTTTTGTTTTGAAACATTAAATGGAAGCCGATTTAATTGTGAATATTTTAAAACCTCTTTTTCATCCATACGACAATCATATCTTGACATGTTATAAATCTTGTTAATACACCTAACGCAATTCCCACACTAATGATAACTTTAAACTTTTTTTCCCTCTATGTTTATATTTACTTCGCTTTCATGTTTTAAGAATGTTAAGGCTTTTTTTGCATTTGATACAGATATTTAAAATGTTTTGTACAATTTGATTGTTATATATGTTTTGAATATGCGCATGAAATTAGACTTAACATTATTATTATTATAATTGTTATTAATAAAAGTATATATGAAGATGTGTTAGATTTCACCACTTTGCACAACTTATATCAAATAAAAATATATATTAAATGTAGCATTACATTATCTAAAAATCCATGCACAGTATTGTGTAATACACATAAAAAAAAAAAAAAATAAGGTGATTGATTAATTTAAAAATATTATTATTTAAAATTGTGGAGATTTTAAAATATTAAAATTTTCTTATTACTTTTTCAAAATTTTAATTAAATACGCATTTTTATTTAATTATTTGTTGCAAAATGTACTTTTAGTTGAACCCTGAACTGCAATCAGTTCACCAATTGAGCCATATTTTTTGAAATAATAGTAATAATAAAATATTGAAAAAGTAAACTGTCCTCTTCAGAAAATATCAAAAGGTTCAAAGCTGTAGAATTCCCAATTCTGCTTAAAATTTGTAACATGTAAAAAATATAAATATAAGTAAAAAAAATAGAAGCCGAGGATGGATTCGAACTCACAACCTTTCGATTCACAGACACGTGCCTTGGCACGACGCCACGAATTGACATACAGCGTTGGTACTAATAAGTATTTGAAATATACGCTGAACTTTGACCCTCAATTTCTCAAAAACCAAGGTCCATTTGAAAGAACCCTTTCACCAGAATAATTAGTGGTATGATCCCTACAACATACTTTGAAATCATCAAAATCTGTGAGCACCATGTCTGGTGGTGCCCTTGTAAGATATGACGTGGTAGACCAGTTGCATTTTGATATGCAAATCTTTAACTAGTTCATGAATTTCAGTCATCAACTCGATAAGGTGATGGTTTGTGCAGCCGCTTCCCGATCTAATAATTCTAATAATAATATGCAGCAATGAAAAAAAGTAAATTAGATCTTCAAACATTTATCAGTGAACTTCGATACACAAAAATAATTTTAATTGGATGTTTCTTGATTATGTTTCTGTCATAAAAATCGAAATTTCGATGGAAATATTTCCAGTATAATCATTACCAAGTTAAACCTGTTTAAAACTATATTTATTGTCTCATACAAACAATGAATGTTAAAACATTCTTAAAATAATTAACGGATGTAAGATGCTATTATATAAATCGCAAACCTTATTGTAAATAACTTTTATATTTATATTTCTATTTAAAAAGCGAAATAATAAATACCTTTTTTTAAGTCTTTCTAATTCCACTGATTAAATTATTTAAACAATAATTATACATAAAAACTAAAACTGGATCTAAATCATTTAAGAACAGAAAACTGCCAAAGAAGTCATCAAACATATAATCAGAAAATGTAAACACCCGAAATGAAGAAACGTTCCCTCTGAATTATTATACTAATTCTTTCCTAGAACAGCTAAATTTTTCTATCATTAACTATCAGCCAGATTAAGATATTCACTGTAGGATCCTAAAATCAAAATCTCTAATAAGACGCATTTTAATTGTTTGATCAAACGTCCAGTGTCTGGCGATAGTGGCTTGATTTTTTATTCTATCAAAAATCAATTTGAAATACAATTTTTTTAAAGTTTTAAACCGGAAAATTTATATTGTAAAATTATTTTTAAAATTATTTGTTGCTTCATGTTAATAAAACAAAAGTAATTCAGTTATTTTTTTAGGATCATAAGAGGATGACCTAATTTCATAGAATTTTCAAATTGCCCCCCTGTGGGGCGTGCGCCCCACATTGGGAACCACTGCAATAGATGAAAGCAAACTTGAATACTTTTATACAGCCTTGTATTTTACATATTATCTTTCTATACATGTTACTGTTTAGCTAATAATTAAGACTTAAACACACTTAAAATTAGTGAAATCACACTTCCAGAGGTTATCATCCATAGAGGACTGTGTGTCCAATTCTTTGCATGGATCTGTATATCGTTTTTATCTATATTCTACAAACATATCTTAGTTTATTAAATGTAATTCAGCATAAAAATGCTTTACGTTACGTTAATCAGACTTACTATGCAATGTCAGGTATGGAAACTGAAGCATGTATCATTTTAAATGTTACGAAAATCAAATTAAAACTTAAAAATATATTAATAAATGTTTTCTGAATTTTGTTAAATTATATCATATGTAATTAATTCACTGATGTCCCATGCCAGGTAATGATTGTAGGTAGCCCTAGTGCAGATTTGTATAAAACCAAAAACTTTCTGCGCACGTAATATTGGGTCAAAAACTTTCTGCAAGTTAATTTAATGTTGGGTGAAATTCGCCTTTTTTGCACACTTCATGGTCGTGATTAGCGTTTTTTATGTGCTTTATGAATGTAAATTGCGTTTTTAGAGCGATTTATGGACATAATTCATGTTTTTTATGCGAATAATGAATGTAAATTGCGTTTTTAGAGCGATTTATGGACATAATTCATGTTTTTTATGCGAATAATGAATGTAATTCACATTTTACGCGATTTACGGACGTAATTTGCTATTTTTATGCGATTCATGGACGTAATTTGCATTTCTTGAGCTTTCTGTCGACGAAATTCGCATTTTTTGATTGATTTATTGATGTAATTTGCGTTTTAATACGATTTATGAACGTAATTTGCCTTTTTGCACGATTCATGGACGTAATTCACGTTTTTTGAGCGATTTATGGACGTAATTTGCGTTATTTGAGCGATTTATGAACGTAATCTTCGTTTTTTTTATACGAATCATGAACGCAATTTGCATTTATTACGTGATTTATGAACGCAGTTCGCGATTTTTTATGCAATTTATAGACGTAATTTGCGTTTCAGCTTTCTGCCGATGAAATTCGTATTTTTTGAGCGATTTATGAACGTAATTCGATCGAAATATTTTTATTTTTTGGTTCTAAAAAAAAAAGTTTCTTTTTTAAAATTTTCTGCAAATTTCAAAAAATTTTCTGCGCAGGACGTGCACGCGTGCGTCTATATTATACAACTCTGCCCTGGTGATTATGTTCTTTTTAAAATGGATTCATATTTCTTTCGTATTACTGAATTTAAATTCAGAAACATAATAAATTTCGTATTCATGCTTGTTCGGCACTCATTGCACCAAGATCTAAATATTTATAAAACTAGTTATAGTACAAACGCACCTCATTTGCCTCATTTCATGTGCAATTTCTAACTTGTTTAGAACTTGTGGTAGTAACCTACGTATGATATAAATATACAAAAATTCAGAGACTTTTACTGGAACTGTTAATATACAATTCCTTTAAAATTTACTGAATTTTTGAAATTTTCATAAAACTTATTATACTTAAAAATGGAAGTTCTCCTTTTCAGAGATGGTATCGATTAGCAGTAAAAAAAACAAAATTGGCATTTCATACCTTTGATTTGTACGGTAAGCACAGTGATAAGCCTACGAGTAAACCACTAGTGGTATTCATTTTTGGCTTATGCACCACTTTGTTTCTGACAGATAGGGATCATTAGATTCCCTTATTACTACACAACACTCATCAAAGGTTTTTACTTACCCATCATACGTAGTATGGGGTAAGTCTTGCAATCGTTTTGAAAATCGAAAAAAAGTATTTGACGGATTTACACGTTTCGGACACTGAAGATTCCGAAAAACATATTTTTAGAATTTTTTTTTTTTGCCGTCCGTCTGTCTGTGTCTCTGTCTGTCTGTCTGTCTGTAACCGCTCTATCTCCCGAACAAATTGAGATAGAGACTTGAAATTTTGTATGTGCTTAGTATGTAAGAATGGGATGAAACCTATTTAATATCAGTAACCTCGATTATCTGGAACTATTTTTTTCGGACTCTCGAAAAATTCGTTCTGATGAAAGGTTAGAGATGGGAATGCTCGGAAAAAAACCGGAAAAATTGGGAAAAAAACCGGAAAAATTGGGAAAAAAAACAGTTTTTTTCGGTTTTTTTCCGAAGGCTTATTTTTCAATTTTTCCGAACTGGAAAAATTGAAATTTCATTTTTGAAATAATGTAGTGAAAATTTTGTAATAGCTACACTCTCATACTTTTTATTTATTTTATTTTATGTTGAGTGTCTCACATGAAAATTTTAATGTGGGTAATCTGATCTCTGAGCAGAAATCTGTTTGAGAAGACTTGAAAGGATTCTTCACATTTTTTTTCTTGTTTGAAACACAAGACCCTTTGAAAAATTTCTCTTGAAAATAGACTTTTCAGAAAAAGTTTAATCAACAAACTGAATCTTTCGCAAGAGCAGTGATTGAAGAAAAAAAAATCTCATGGCATACAGCAGCTGAATCTTATTAAGTTGCATATATGTATGTAAATAACCTTATAAAAAATGTCTAAATAGGAACCTAAATATAGTAATAATTTCTTATTCAAAAATTCTGAATATATTTTGTACAAGTATATACAAAAAGTTCGCAATTTCACAAAAACTTGATTACATAAAAAAATCTAGATATGTAATTAAATGCAACTTCTCTTTTTAAAAATTAATTCATGTGTAAAATTATTGCAATAATATGCTGATTAATGGAAATAAAATTAAAAATTCAACATAAAATTTTGAAGTATGCATTTATTACTTTAATCTATATTTTCAAGAAATAAGTATTGAATTCGTGAAAAATTTGACTTCCAGTTTTTGGTGTATTTAAAACTTTTAGAAGGTCCTGAACACGTTTTGATGGTTTTTGGAAAATATCTGTCACTCTGTGAGTCTGTATGTGACAAATTTTATGGGCACTCTATCTCAAGAACTGATGCACATAATTTCACAAAATTCGGTTACATTTTGATATAAACTCAAGATGTTTAGTTATTAGTATATAATGCCAAACTGATGGTGCTGTTATGCTGCATTATTCATAATTTCCACAATAGTTCTATCTCAAACTAATGTATGTATTTTTATAAAATTTCAAATTAAGTTAATCTTTGACATAACTTCGTGCTCATTACTTTTTGGTGTAAATTGCTCAACAGATGACGCTGCTATGCTGCATTATTCATGATTATCGCAATAGCTTTACCTCAAGGACGATTTAAAAAAAAAAAAATCAAACTACAGTTTCTGATATATATTAATGTTTAGTTTTTGGTGTAAATCCCCTATAGGTGGCACTAGCTGCATTTTTCAATATTTCATTATAGCTGATTATTTGAATGTTTTTTCAAGGTGTTGAATCTAAAATTGACCTCCATTTTACCTCCATAATGTACAGTAATGTTGCAAAAACATGGACAGTTTGCATTAGAAAAGTACAACTGCGATGAACCCCCCCCCCCCCTCCCATATTTTATTACAAGTAACTATGTTCCAAATTATACTTTCCCTCTTGATTAAACTTTGAATTTTTGTAGTTTTCTAAAGCACAGTAGAAGTTTATCTCTGTATGTAACTGCTTTTGTTAATTCCTCAAATAGTGAGCATTTTCTATTTGTAGTGTTCTGTTTTCATAACTTTTGAGTTCCACTCTTAGAAATATAAAATTACCATATGGAAACATTATTGAATATGGTTTCTTACTCAAGAATAGAATACCAGATTTCAGGGTAAAAAGAAAAAAAAATATATTTAATTAAATTTAAAATCTGGTTTCAGTGAATAAAAATTTAACAGTCAATAAATCCTACGCTATTTTTTAGTTGCAGACCTGAGTAAGCCAAAGTAAAACTTAGTTTTGTTTGAATTTAGATTATAAAACTAAATCAAAACTTTTTTGAGTTGAGATTGGAAAGCTATACCAAAACTAAACATATTTTATAAAGGAAATAAAATTAGAATTCCAAGAAAAAAAAGTAATAATGTAAAAATATACATTTTTAAACAAACAATGGAATTTTTGAATACTGATATTCATAATAATGACAAAACTGCCATAATTTCTTTAAACTAATATCATTTACTTAAAAACTATACTTATGTAAATGGAATGCATAATTTATTTCATTCCAAACTGCAGACATATTGGCTCAGGTTTTTACATTAGGTCAATTGGTAGTTAAACATATAACTGAAAAAACATTTCAACAGAGGTATGATATAATAAACAATATAATTTAATAAAAGTTCTTAGGCTGTGGAAAAAAAAACTAAACTTTTAAAGGCAGGCTTTGCTATTTTCTTTTTATTTTGCAATATAAAGTGAAAATAATTTTCATTTAATACATATAAATGGGAAAAAAATGTTTATTATTTAATATTCTCTAAGAAAATATAATTTATTTGGGAGAAACAGTCATGAAAAATCAATTTTTCCAATTTTTCCGTTTTTTTCCGAAAAAAAAAACCGGTAAAAAACCGGTTTTTTTCCGACACTTATATTTTTCCGGAAAATTTACATCTTTATGAAAGGTACATAAAAATTTTCGATTTTTTTAATTTTAAGGAGTGGACGTAAAAGAGAATAAATTAACACAAATTTTGCATAAAAAACGATGCCGATCGGATTATTAGTTGTCGAGATATTTCTAATCCTGTTTTCCACATTCTTCGATTTTTCATGACCGTGTATTTCATTCAAATTTCAATTCAAAGATATCTTTTAATTGCAAATGAGACACTTAATTCGATGCAAGAAACCGTTAGTGAATATGATAATTATTTTTAGAGTTATAAGGATGTTTTCTTTTATGCAATTCAGTGCTACTTGAATAGTTTGGCGTTTCATACAATTTATCGAAATTGGTTCATCAGAAATTCATTAATAGAGCATGATGATGTGTTAAAAATACTTAAAAATATGTTTATATTTTGTTTTGGAATTGTAATGCATTTTATAAATTGTTTACATATGTTATGTCTTCATATATTATGTTATGCATATCCATGATGGGTAAGTATTACGGTGGTCTCCAACGACTAGTTTTTTTCTTGTGCTCGATATCTTAGATATTTATGCTGTCGTCTCTTGGACTACAAGAAGTGTCAAGGGTAGAAAATTTTCTTTTGTATGCAGGAAATATCTACGGAAAAAAAAGAAAAAGAAAAAAGAAAAAAAAACACAACCAATAATAATAATAATAATAATAATAAAAAGAATGTTGACATAATTTTAATATTTTTGAAAATGTTATGCCTAGTGGAGAGTGGAAACAGGACCTTTCACAAAATTCTTTGTCGTAAAAATAGGCCTTTTACTAAGCTTTTCCAACTCCAAACTGTGCTTTTCGCAAATTTATTCACTTAAAAGTAAAATCTGACCTGTCACTTTTATATATAAAGAAAATATATGCATTTTACGTATATTATATATCTTCTTAAAAGTGATTTAAAGAGAACCTAGATGTAACAGCTCTTTCAAAAAAATTCACAAAATTATGACTAAATTTTTCTCAAATGTAAGAAGCTTTTCGCAAAATAGGACCCCGGGAGAAATGTTTGGACAGACCCTTCGTGATGCCAATCGGTAGCGTGAAGCGATAACGCTGGGGCTTTGTGAGTGTTGTTAGCAAGGGGTAGAGGTTGAGCTCCACTAGTGCTTTTAAACAAACGATTTTAAATGCAATGTTTTAAATCTGACGTAATTTTCACCACTTTTTTTTTCTCATTACGATATTCACGTGAAAATACTTTTCTTGTTAGAAAGGAAATATTATAAAATGGCATATTACAGATCTGTTCAGGGAGGAAAAATGGGTCCTTTAAAAGACCCTTCACAGTTTTTTCTTTTCATTTCAAAACAAGATCTTTCACAAAATTCTTTAAAGACTTTTAAAAATAGACTTTTCACAAAACTTCTCCATCTCCAAACTGTACTTTTCACAAATTTAATCATTTAAAAGTAAAATTTGACCCGTCACTTTTATATATAAAGAAAATGTATGTATTTTACATACAGTATATCTTCATAAAAATGATTTAACCCTTTCCGGCACACCATGCCCAATCCGGCATACCTAATTTTAATTTCAAAGTTGTCAAAGGCACCAATAATATTTTTACAAAATTTTGCTTTTAGAATGGAAGCTTAAATTAAGGAGCTCTTAATTTCTAAAAAAGTCGATTTTAAGATAGCAAATTAAGCCTTTGTGCAAAAATGTTTAAAGATAGAAAACCAACGATTATAAATTAGGGATTGACCAAATACAAATAGTTTATTCGGTGATTTGGCATATAAACCGAATATTCGGTTTATTCGGAATACTTTTAAGTATTCGGCCGAATTCTTAGAATAATTTATGAAAAATAATAGGTAAAGTATTACTCTAAAAATACATGATGGCTAATGCTCATTTATTTATTTATTTTTTTTTTTTTTTTGGTACTACTAGATTATCTCATCGACCAAAAAATTATCGCCAAACTATAAGATTAAATGCCATTAATGGATGATCGTGAATTTAACATTCAATGACATTAAATACAATTCACGTGTTTAAAATGTCATTAAGTGATTTTTATTGCAGATTTTTATTTTTATTAATATTCTACTAATTATTTATTTTTTCGTTATTTAAAATTAAAAAAAAAATCAATATGTATAATTTGGCTATTAGTTTGGCGATTTGTATAATTTGGCAAAATTGGTCGACGGGATAACAGAGTAGTACCTTTTTTTAATAGTATGCCTCAGTTATAATATAAGTGATACTTTATAAAATGATACATTATTATTTGTAATTGAAATTTAATAATGGACAAAATATGATGTAAAAAAAAGTTGTTCGACATTATCTGGTTGTAATCTGTTTCTTTTCTGTTCATAAATTTGTCCTACTTCGGAAAATACACTGTAAGCATTGGCGCATATAATAAGTATTTCTTAACTAACTTAGATAATGTTGGATACTTATTATGGTTTTTTTCCCACCAAACTAACGGGCTGTCTTCCCTTGATATAAGTGGTAATACTATGTATGCAACCAATTCATCTGAAGCTTTAATGTCTGATGTGATGCTATTATTTTCAGTAAAAGGGTTTTCATTTTCTGTTTTTACTTACACATCATACGTAGTATAGGGTAAGTCTTACAATTGTATTGAAAATCGAAAAAAAATTTTTGACGGATTTACACGTTTTAGACACTGGAGATTTCGAAAAACATATTTTTAGAAAAAAAAATTTGCCGTCCGTCCGTCTGTGTGTCTGTCTGTAACCGCTCTATCTCCCGAACAAATTGAGATAGAGACTTGAAATTTTGTATATATTTAGTATGTAATAATAGGACGAAGCCTATTTAATATCAGTAACCTCGATAATCCGGAACTATTTTTTTCGGACTCCTGAAAAACTCGTTCTGATGAAAGGTATATAAAAATTTTCGAATTTTTTTATTTTAAGGAATGGACGTAAAAGGCAATAAAATAACACAAATTTTGCATGTAGAACGATGTCGATCGGATTATTAGTTGCGGAGGTATCTGTAATCTTGTTTTCCACATTCTTCGATTTTTCATGACCCTGTATTTCTTTCAAATTTCAAATCACAAATATTTTTTAATTGGAAATGAGACGCTTAATCCGACGCAGTAAATTTTTAGTTAACTAGCAGGGGTGACCGAGCTAAACTCGGTCAAAATTAACTTTGTGTTCTACTCGATATAGTATTTTTACTGCATCATTCACTCTGTATTATTACTGTAAAACATGTTATTTATAATAGCATTATTTACAAAAACAATTAATAAGGAAACTATGTTTGTATGCGCATGTTCATAAATTTTACGTTATTTTAAAATCTACAACGAAAGGACATCGATCCAAATCACTTTTTTAGCTCGACTCTGATTGGTTTTCACCATGCATCTCGAAACCTATTAAGAATGTATAAAAAATTTCTTCACATTCTGAAAGACAATATTTTTTGCCAGATACAGCCAAATTAGGAGACATTCTTTCATTTGGCGCCAAATACGTGTTTTGGCTTTTGTAATCTTAATAATCGATTTTTCGGCCAAATGTCGCCAACTTATTGTTTGTTGCCATATTCTCGTGACTCTGACTCGTATTACCCAAAATTACACACTAATCAAATTTGATCAAGCATGTGACTTAGCTCAATGATCTTCAGATAATCAAAAACAGTCGAATATAAAATTGAATCAAAATCATTTAAGCCATTTCTTAGGTGAAATTAGCTTGACAGCATTCAGCAATGAAGCGAAGTGACCCACTAATATAATTTTGTTTAGCATGCGACTCAGCCCAATAGTCTTCTCATGACAAAAGACTTTGCATTACAAAATTTAGGTAAAACTGATTGAGTCATTATATATAATTAGAATGACCCTAACCCATTATGACCCAAAATTACTCACTAATTGAATTTTTACGAGCATATGTCCTATTCCAATGGTTTTCTTTTGCCCGAAAACAATATAATACAAAGTATATTCAAAATGGTGAGAGCCATTATCTACATAAAATTAACACGACCCATCATGACCCACAAATGACCCTTATAATCGAAATCTCACGAACATGGGACCTAGCTCATTAGTTTTTGCGTGTCAAAAAACGTTAAATACAAAATTTAGATAAAATCGATTGAGTCGTTTTTTAAATATAATTAATTTGACCCTTACATATTATGACCCAAAATGACCCACTAATATAATTTTCTCCAACATCTGATCTAACCCAATGCTTTTCTTGTACCCGAAAACGATAGAATATAAAATTTAGTCAAAATTGCGCGAAACATTGTCAAGATAAAATTAGAATGACCCAAAAGTGGCCCACCAATCGAAATTTCTCGAACATGTGACCTACCCCAATGATTTTCTCATGCCAAAAATATGTTGTATACAAAATTTCGTTAAAATCGACCCACCCATTCTTTAGATATAGCTTGACCTTGACCCATTAAGACCCACAAATGACCCTTATAATCGAAAGCTCTCGAATATGTGACTTAGTCCATTAGTTTTCTCGTTTCTAAAAATTGTTACATACAGAATTTCGTTAAAATTGATCCTGCCGTTCTTTAATTATACATAACTTGACCCAGAACCTTTATGATCCAAAATGACCTATTAATCGAAATTTTTCGAACATGTAACCTAGTCCAATGATTTTATCGTGCCAAAAAAATGTTGCATACAAAATTTCATTAAAATCGATCCACCTGTTCTTTAGATATAGTTTGACCATGACCCATTATGACCCATCATGACCCACAAATGACCCTCATAGTCGAAATCTCTCAAACATGTGATCTAGCCCATTAGTTTTCTCATGTCAAAAAACTGTCACATACAAAATTTCGTTATAATCCATCACGCCGTTCTTTAAATATAAATAGCTTGACCCAGACTCTTAATGACCCATTAATCGAAATTTTTCGAACATGTAACCTAGTCCAATGATTTTATCGTGCCAAAAAAATGTTGCATACAAAATTTCGTTAAAATCGATCCACCTGTTCTTTAGATATAGGTTGACCATGACCCATTATGACCCACAAATGACCCTCATAGTCGAAATCTCTCAAACATGTGATTTAGCCCATTAGTTTTCTCATGTCAAAAAACTGTTACATACAAAATTTCGTTATAATCCATCACGCCGTTCTTTAAATATAAATAGCTTGACCCAGACTCTTAATGACCCAATATGACCCATTGAAATTTTTTCTCGAACATGTAACCTAGCCCAATGTTTTTCTCGTGCCCGAAAACCATAGAATGCAATTTTTAGTCAAAATTGCGTGAGAAAATCGCTAGATAAAAATAGCATGACCCACAATGACCCCAAGAATGACCCACTTACCGAATTTTCTCGAACATGTTACCTAACCCAATGGTCTTCTTGTAATCCAAAACGATACAATATAAAATTTGGTCAAAATCGTTAGAGCCGTTTTTTAGATAAAAATGGCTTGACCCATAATGACCCCAAAATGATCCACTAATTGAAATTTTTCGAACATGTGACCCAGCCCAATAGTTTTCTCGTGCCAAAAAACGATTGGATACAAAATTGCCTTAAAATCCATCCAGCCGTTCTCTAGATATAAATAGCTTGATCCTGACCCATTGTGACCCAAAATGACCCAGTAATCGAATTTTCCCGAACATGGGACCTAGCCCAATGGTCTTCTCGTGCCCGAAAATGGTAAAATCCAAATTTTTGCGAAAATCGTTAGAGCCGTTTTTGAGATAAAATTTACCCCCCCCCCCCCCCTCACACACACACACACACAATTTTTGCTCGCATTGTAGTATAAGATATGATTATTATTTTTGAGTTATAAGGATGTTTCTTTTACGCAATCCGGTGCTACTTGAGTATTTTTGCGTTTTATATAATTTGTTGAAATTGGCTCATCAGCAATTCATTAATAGAGCATTATTATGTATATTAAAATTATTTAATTATGCGTTTAAATTTTATTTTGGAATTGCCATAGATAGTTTACACGCGTTTCATTTTCATATTTTATATTATGATGGGTAAGTATTACGGTGGCACCCCAATGACTAGTTTCATTTGTAGCAATTTCAATAAAAAGCACTCCCAAAATGATGAATGCACAGTTTATGAGAGGGAATCTTTTTTTTTATCGAAACTGTGTGATTGATTTGGCACAGTAATTTCAGTTTGAGAGGATATATTTATTATTTGTTGCACATTATTTTTAAGTGCATTTTTTATTTTATTAGTAGTTGCTTCATCTTTTTAAAAAAGCTGTTTTGAATCTGGGATCTAAAAAAGTGGCTAAAAAATAAAACTCGTCATCATAAATTTCTGAAAAACGTTCTGCTAGTCTTTTTGTTCTTTCATGGTTTCCACTCCAAAAAATTCAACATTATCACTTTTTTCCAAGTAACTTTTCAATGTAGAAATAATAGGTATTACTTCTGACATTAAAGATTTTTTGTTACTTATAATTTTTGTTATTTCTTCGAAAGGTCGAAGAAGCCTAAGAATGCTTTCTATCATTATTGAAAAAGTTAATATATGCAAAAATATTTATTAAAAATTTTTAAATTTTCGGCGTACACTTCGATTAAATATTCGGTATTCGGCGGAATCCCTGATTCGGTCAATCACTATTATAAATGCACAAATAATGTATGAAAAGGTAGCAAACAGCTGTTTCGAATCTACTATCAAGATTCTTCATCAGTGCAAAACTCAGCAAGTTAGAAAAAGCAAAGTTGAGCTGGTTTTCTATCTTTCAGGCGCAACACTAGGCACAGAAAAAGACCCGGATGATAATGTAAAGTCTATGGGAGCGTTCTTTTCAAATATCTTGCTCAAATTTTAACATTTATTTATTTATTTATTTATTATAAGATAGCTGAGGACGATCTACAACCGGGCTAGTTTTTACTTTTTCGATTTTGGTTTCATATATTTTTTAAAAAATTACTTTAAATTTCAAAACCGATTTAAACCGGTTCTAAAATTGAAACTATCATTATATAAAAAATGTATAACCAAAATCGAAAAAGTAAAAACTAGGCCGGTTGTAGATCGTCCTCAGCTGTCCTATGCAAAAAAAAAAAAAAAAAAAAAAAAAAAAAAAAAAAAAAAAAGTAAAAATATTAAAATTTAAGCAAGATATTTGAAAAGAACGCTCCCATAGACATTACATTATCATTTGGGTCTTTTTCTGTGCCTGGTGCGGGACCTTAAACGTTGTTTGTAAGTTCCGGTCATTCATAATTAATTACTCATTTTACTAACAGAATTTATCCGTGCCGGAAAGGGTTAAAGAGAGCCTAAATATAATGACAAATTCTGACTAACTTTTTCACAAAAATAGGACCCTTGGGAAAATGTCTGGACAGACCCCTGCCCATAAATACTGTGACTGAAATAAAAGACTATAAGTTTTAATTAAAGAAACAAATAAAGTCGTTTTATTCACCCTTCAAAAAGGAAGAAAATTGCATACAAGAAACAATCAAGATCATTCTTAAGGGGAATCTCCACTCACTTTGAAAACTCCTGCTACATTATATTAAACCAATGGACAGGTTGATTTCAAACTTTTCATTTTAATTTAAATATCTTTAAACGATTTTTTTTTCTTGCATAGGATAGCTGAGCTTGATCTTTATGACTATTTATTACTTTTTCGATTTTGGTTACAGATTTTTTTAAAAAAGGTTCTTTCATTTTCGGAACCGGTTTTGAAACTGAAAGTACCTTATTTTAAAAAAAAATTCCGACCAAAATTAAAAAAATATATATATATGATAGAGATTAAGCTCAGCTATCCTATGCAAAATAAATAAATAATGTTTAAAAACATTTAAATTTAAACGAGTAATTCAAAATTAACCTGCCCATTGGTTTAACATTACAGAGCAGGAGTTTTCAAGTGAATGAAGAATCCCCCTTAAGCTCACTCACTCTCTAGGTCACCCCCTTTCCAAATTCCCCTCCGTAATGTGAAGTCTATGGGCGTTTGATGCATTCTTGTATTTAAAAATATCTCAGGAAATCAGTACTTTTAATTTCTTCTTTTGGTGTTCTCTTCTTAAAAGATGTCACTATTTTTCTTAGTTTTCAAAATATTTCTAAAACTTGGGCTCAATTTAATATTTTATGTACTAAAAACTGACAAACTGGAAATAAAATTTTAATACGTCATAAAAAATTAAGCATAGATTTTAGAAATATTTTGAAAACTAAGAAAAACAGACACATCTTTTAAGAAGAGTTCAGCGAAAGAAGAAATTAAAAGTATTAATTTCCTGAGGAGATATTTTTAATTACAAGAATGCATCAAACGCCCATAGACTTAACATTACCGAGGGGAATTTGGAAAGTGAGTGACCAGCACCTCTGCCCGCGAAGATACTCACGAGCTAATGCTATTCCTATGGGGAGGCCATTTTTATAATACCTCTTTCGCATTTTGACATATTTAAATGCAACTTTTTTTGCATTGGATAGCTTAGCTGAGGTCCCTCTCAAAATTGCTCCTTGATATCTTTTTCGATTTCAGTTGCAGATATTTTATATAAAGTTACTTTCACTTTAGGAACCGGTTTTGGAAGTGAAAGTAACTTTATAGAAAATATATGCGACCAAAATCGAAAAAATAGTCAAGGAACGAACTTGAGAGGGACCTCAGCTATCCAATGCAAAATAAAAAGTTATTTAAAAATGTCAAAATGCGAATGAGTAATTAGAAAAATGCCTTCCCATAGGAATAGCATTAGCTCGTGAGTGTTTTCATGGGCAAGGACAGGGGCCTTAATGACTTTCTGCCACGGCGATGCAGGGTTTTAAGCGCTTCTGGGAATTCTTTTAGATCAGCTATACTCAACCAGCGGCTCGGTGACCTTTTGTGTGCAACCGAGGCACATAATCATTAATTCATGTTTTAAAAATTGCTTGAGGTGTGCATAAAAAATATTTAAGACCTTCGTTGTTATTTTCTATATTTTCATTCAAGGGAAGACAAAATGTATCCTGTTATTAGGTGCGTTCGTAATTATGTAAATACGTAGCACCTATTGTTGTCACTCAGTCGGTCTGTCTGTCCGCCTGTCCGTCCGCACATAACAACGCAAAAACTACCCAACCGAATCGTTTGAAATTTAAAATACATAATTCAGTGGCGCAGCCAGAATTCGGCTCTGGGGGGGGATAGAGTTGCTTCAGGGGTGATTCTGGTAGAAATTTTTTTTCGGAAATCGGCGGGGGGGGGGGGGGGGGGATTCCGCGAGTTACCCCCCCCCCCCTGCGAAGAGGGTTTACCCGCGATCTTCAGACGAAATAAGCGTTTTCCCGCGACCTTCAGACGAAATCAGCGATATTTTAGCAAAATCGGCGATTTATTGCGATCTTTCGTCAAAATCGGCGGTTTTCCGCGATTTTTTTACGAAATCGGCGTTTTTCCGCGACCTCTAGACGAAATCAGCGATTTATCTGCGATATTTTAGCAATATCGGCGATTTATTGCGATATTTTGACGAAATCGGCGGTTTTTCCGCGATCTTATGACGAAATCGGTGTTTCTCAGTGGTTTTTTTTTATGAAATCGGCGTTTTTTCGACGATCTTTAGATAAAATTTGCAATTTTACGCATTCTTTTCTAGAAAACGGCGTTTTATCCCCGCGGTCTTTCGACGAAATCGGCTTTTTTTCCGTGATCTTTTGATGAAAGCGGCCTTTTTTTTTTCAATGATCTTTTGACAAAATATTTCTAAGCAATCTTTTATCGAAAAAGGCGTTTTCCCCCCCAATTTTTTAATGAAATCGGCATTATATCAGAAATCGTTAGACGAAATCGACGTTTTCCCACGCGGTCTTCAGACGAAATCAGCGTTTTACCTGCGAAATTTGGTGAAATTGCCGTTTTTTCCACGATCCGCACAGGAAATTCGCGTTTTTCGGCAATCTTTTGACAAAGTTCGTTGACAAAAACATTGATGAAATTGTCATTTTTTCACGAAATATTGACGAAATGTGTGCTTTTTCGGCGATCATTTCACGAAATTTGCATTTTTCCGCGATTGTTTTATCCGCGCGCAAAACCATACAAGTTGCCAACTGTGAGAATCATCTTCTGAAAGATCTTATCAAAGAATGAAGAACATTTCTCAGTTACATAGATTTTTAATCATGATATCTACTTGCCTGGATCTAGGAAAAAAGTGTTATCGGGAAAAAAGTTACCGGAAAAAAAGGATAAGATAAAAATGTTACCGGAAAAAAGTATCAAGGAAATGATTTTGGGGATTTATTGGCTAAGTATGAAGGGGGGGGGGGAGGAAGGTCGGCTTTTAATTTAAGTGAATGGTTTTTTCATGCTGAATTAACTGCTTTGATTTAATTTTTGGATGTACATTCATACTGAAAAAATGCTTGCCTGATTAGTTTTGGGAACGGACGATCCCCCTCCCTCTCCGCCCTAAATAAGAGGAATGGTTTTTAAGCAGAATTATCCAACGTGTGTCAAATTTTGGATATAGGTTATTTCTGATAAGGTTATATATAGTATTATGGCTTTGCTCAATGAGTTTCTCTTTACTAAGTTGGTTTATTTGTTAAGTTCATCAATAACCCATTTTTAATTCCTCAAGTTCTTTATTAGAACCATACATCAATAAATTAAAAAAATAAATAAAACGACATTACAACTACATAGGAGCCACACTCCACTATTACAATTCGCTTAGCACGTACAAGCCATCTTACATCAATGTACTTTCTTGTACATTACCAGCACATGGCTCTCTTCCAACTACTTTCCTTCCCTCTCGATGCTCAAGAATCCCAGTATCCCCCTCAGCTCATTGCCACTAGACCAGTGCAATTATTTTCTAGGCATGTCCCTTGAGATCAATAGCACATGTTCTTAACATCTTTTGAATGAAGATACTTTCAACTCTGCATACCTTTTCAGAATAAGACTTCGCTATCTATCTTCTGTCACGATTAAAGTTGTCAGTACGTCGTCACAGTATATAATGCCTGAAGAATTTTGGGAGTTTAATGGTTAAGTATAGATAATGCATGAGGGATAACCTCTCTTAAATAAAATAATTGGCTTTTTACGCAGAATTATCCGATTTGCTTCAAAATTGAATATAGGATTTATTATGGGGTTCTTTTGCTAATTGAAAAGGGATGCCGCGATTATTCCCCTCCCCCTTAAATTAGATAAATTGTTTTTTATGCACAATTATCTGATGTATTTCAAATTTTGACTATAGGTACTTTCTCATAAAGTGAATCCCTGAATAGTTTTAAGTGTTTGTTTATGTATCCTCAATGGCTGTTTGCATTTAAAACTGTGATTTATGTTGGTGCATAGCATTTTTCAGTACTCTATAAATATCGTAACAAAGAAAAAAAAATCCTGTTTTTCTTAAAATCTTTTTTTTTTTTTTTTTTTTTTTTGTAATTTTTTAAGCGTTTAAAGTTGAAGATCTATCAAGAACTACAGGTTTTGAAACAATTAATTTTCTAATTACTAACGTAGCTAGTAATAAAAAAAATATTTTTATTACTACAAATTAATGAATTCACTAGTTCATTCGTTCGTGACATACAGTATAGTTTGTACATTAAAATTTTCTAACATATATTTTTTTAATGTTTTATATCATATTTTGTAATGTGTAATATGGAACATTAATTAGTAAAAATCCAGTTTTAAATGATAAATATTTGGTGTAAATTAAAATGACAATTACAACAAATGATTTAGTATGTTACTTTTTTCACAAATAAAAAAAAAAAATAAATAAATAAACCATAAAAGTTAAAAATGCAAAATTAATGGAAATTAATCATTATAAGAAAAAAGGTAAAATACGTTATAATGTTTTCTGACATAATAGTTTTCAATCATTAAATTAAGACATAAAGAAGAAATTTTTTCATTTTTTATTTGCGCTTAGTTGCATTCAACTCGCTTTTTTATGTTACTTGAATATTTTTGAGGCAAACCTTTGCCGGGAAATCCCCTGATCAACAAATTTCCTAAGAGACTAGTCGACCGCGATATCTACTGGACATCCCTCTCCGTCGAATGGGGAAAGCAAGCTTCTTTCCCCGAAAGAGTTTCCTGAATGGACTGCTGCATTCCTCCCTATTTTAACTATATCTATTAGCTTATACGACTTACCATAATGAAACTACATCCAAAATTTGAAGCAAATCTGATAATTCTACGTAAAAAGCCATTTATGTAATTTAAGTGGGGTTATCCCCAGTTCCCCCCTCTATACTTAGCCATTAAGTCCTTAAAACTATTTAGGGATCCACTTTATGAGAGAAAACCTATATCAAAAATTTGAAATACATCGGATAATTATGCATAAAAAACAATTTATCTAATTTAAAAGGGGGAAAATCGTCCGTTTCCCTATTTATAATAAGCAAAAGAACCTCATGACTAATCGGGAATACGCCTTATCATAAAGAAGCTACATCCAAAATTTGAAGCAAATCGGATAATTTTGCATAAAAGCTATTTATTTAATTTAAGGGCAGTTATCCTCTGTTTTTGCCTTTATACTTAGCCATTAAACCCCGGATTCACCTTATCAGAAAGAACCTATATTTAAAATTTGAAATACACCGGATAATTCTGCATAAAAACCGATTGATCTAATTTGAGGGGGAAATAATTGCTTGCCTCCCCCCTTTATATTAAGGAAAAGAACCCCCTAACTAATCAGAGATATATTTTATCATAATGAACCTATGTCCAAAATTCGAAGCAAATCGGATAATTCTGCGTGAAAAGCCATTTATTTAATTTAAGAGGGATTATCCCCCATCCCCCTCCCCTTTATACTTAGTCATTAAACTCTTAAAACTATTCATTGATTCACCTTATCAGAAAGAATCTATATCTAAAATTTGAAATACATTGGATAATTTTGCATAAAAACCAATCTAATTTGTGGGGAGAGGGGGTAATTGACCATCCTCCCTTTATAATAAGCAAAAGAACTCTATAACTAATCAGAGATATGTCTTATCATAATGAATCTATGTCCGAAATTCCAAGCGAATTGGATAAATCTGCATCAAAAAACTGTTAATTTAATTTGAGAGGTTACGGATTGGGGGGGGGGGGATATCATATGTCCAAAAACTGAACCAAAACAGTTAATTCAGCACGAAAAACCCATTTACCTAAATTAAGAGCCTCCCCCTGATCCTCCCCCTAAATATTTAACCAATGAATCCTCAAAATCAATAACGAATTCCCAAAATCAATAATAAATTCCCAAAATTCTATGTCCTTTTTTTTCCGCTTTTGTAGTTTATGTCACTTTTTTTCCGGTTACTGTTTTTCCGGTAACCTTTTTTTCCGTTTATCCACTTGCCTATTTCGGGCGTTTTTTAAATAAGAATTAATATTAATTAAAAAAATTGTCTGAGAGTAGTCCCTTTAAGGGTGTATTTCGATTCCAACTGCTTATTTTCCGATTTATTTTTAAATTCATTTTTGCTCGCATATGCATCAAACTGGCAAATTGTCTTATTTAGAAAGTACACAAGGTGCCGTGATGGTCGATTCTTTGATAAATGCAGAAAATATTGCAAAAAATGCAATCAAAAACGGCATTTTGAACAGATTTTTCCGAAGCGGGAGATTTGGGAACGAATAAAAGTGTAATACTGAGAAGATAATCTCTATAAATAAAAGGAATTCTGAGGATAATTAATTAATTGATTGAGGCACAGGGGAAAGCAAATCTTGGCAATGCGCCAACTCGGTCCAGAGGAAGCAAATCTTGGCAATGCGCCAACTCGGTCCAGAGGAAGCAAATCTTGGCAATGCGCCAACTCGGTCCAGAGGTATAAAAGCAAGATAGAAAAAAACGCGCAGGTCTGTGCATTCAAGTACAACCACCCATATGTATATGCTGAAAGTTTGTTCTGACGCTCACCCGACGCACGTGGAGTGCCGATGGTCCGGGGAGAGTCACCGGGGGATCCGTCGCCAGCTGAGAGAGAAGCGTAGAGTCACCGGGGGATCCGTCGCCAGCTGAGAGAGAAGCGTACCATACACATAAATTATTAAATAAACTTTCAAATTAAGCCCGGCGAAGCGGGCTGCGTATGCTAGTTGTTCATAAATCAAATTCTAATGAATGGAGTGTAAAATGACATCACACGGCCCCTTGCATGTCTCTTCGAAAATCCCCTCATCAAGTTTCATGTTTCTACTTTTAAAAATGTGTCTGAAATTGTATCGGAAAATTTTGAGGTGTCGAAGGTGAAAAAGCGTTTTTTCAGATACACCCTTAAAGTAGTAGTAAGTAGAAAGTAGTTAGAAATTTGGCGTCCCCTAAATCTCTGCGCCCGGGGCGACCTCCCTCCCCCCCCCCCCCCCCCTTTCGCACGGTGCTGTTAATATCTTTCCAGAAACATAAATATAAACCAATTATATATTTTCCAAACATACCTGGATTTCAAAAATGCTTGAAGGAATTCGAAAGATTAAAAAAAAATTATCTCTTATATCCATCTTTTTCATAATTTTCTTCTCTGAAGAGGATTTAATATCCATAGCGAAACGCACGATAAAGGAAACCTTAGCACCACAGCAACTAACAACATTATGTTTGTGGAATTAAATCCTTCAAAGCATGCGAACATGTGTTTTTGTTTTTCCTGGAATTTGCGAGTCCAGTGCCGTTTCCAAAAAGAGAGCAAGGAACAGATGCAACTGATTAAGACACCCCCCCCCCCAGTGGTGCAGTATTGAAAAACCCGAGACGGTTTTGGCAGCGACAGGAAATGACCATTCTTTTTAGCCTTCGGCTAATTTCCAATAGTATAAATGAATACCGGCCTTTTCCGAAATGAGTGACCAGTTTTCGATACTGATACTGTTACTATGCGCTTTCCCCATTTTTCAAAGTAAATACATTACTGCCGCTTAAACGAGTCAAGTTTTTAAATAAAATTTGATTCAATAAAGCGGCAGATTTCGAGAACAAAACAAATAAAATTGTAACTTTAGTTTTTTTTTTTATGATTCGGTTCATAAAAATGGAAATTTTTTTATTTTTGTCATGGCTCTGGGGGGGGTTTTAACCCCCAAAACCCCCCCCTCGCTGCGCCACTGCATAATTATACCATAAATTTGTCGAGTCATTTCAAATTTTATGAAAATCGGATGGATAGATCAATTACAGGGACAATCAAAAGGATTGCGATCAATGGGGAAAAAAATTTCAAATGCATTTTAATCGTTTGAAATTTAAAACATATAATTATTACGTAATTTTATCGAGACATTTCAAATGTTATGAAAGTCAGATGCATAGATCATTTACAGGGACAATCAAAGGTATTCCATTACATTATGGTCAATGGGAAAAAAGTTTCAAATGCATTTTTATGATGTTACACTCATTCGAACATAATAGAATCGGCATGAATCTATGAAATATATAATAAGATATGCATTCTGTACAATCTGTGATGCAAGGAATTTTTATTGTTAAATTACAGGGTCACACAAAAGTATTCCACTACATAATGCTACACGGGGAAATATTGTTTGGGCGTGTTTTAATTATATTCAACTATTTCACATTTTATGAATAAGATATACGTTGCTGTGGTGTAATAAAAATTACTTTCTCCATATTTACAGAAACACAAAGATTTCGACTACTATACTGTATCCGAAGTTACGCTCTACTGTATCAGCAAGATCTGAATATTTTTAAAACTTCGTTATCGTACGAATGCACCTCATTTGCTACGTTCACGTGCAATTTCCAACTTGTATATAATTAATTTTAATTATGCTATATAACATCTTAAATGCTGTTTTCTTATTCAAAGGGTATTTTTATATGTAGTTTTTATTTGTGTTACAGTGTTGTGTTTGTATTTATTACACTTCAATACTAATTGAACTTTATTCCAAATCAAATAGCACTATACATTTCTTTAACTAAAAAATTTATAATAAAGTTTTCGCATGTAGCAACAGACTGTATAATTAGCGAAAATCTTATGATTTGTTTTCTTTAAAACTTGGAAAATCTGCATTTATAACATTTATACTTATTATATAACTAATACTACGTTTTCTGGTGGATTGTTTTTCATGAAAAAGATTAGCATATAAAATTTTTACTCTACTGTTTCCAAACAACAAATTTTGTGATTTATTTTTACAACATTTGCAATAGAAATCTGTAACGAACTTTATTTTTTGGAAATAGTGTAGTTGAAATGTTTTTGTAACATTACTTCGGGGACGAACTTTCAACTGTACTTATAAAATTATTATATTGCTGTGTTGTGCTACTTTTGTTATATATTACGATTTTAATTACGCTTTTTTAAATGTGTTGCGGCTCGCTTAACTTTGGAAAACATTATTTGCGGCCTGTGAGAAAGAAAGGTTGAGTATGGCTGTTCTAGATGATCGCGACAGACTATTTACGGCGTAATTTCAGCCCACTTTTTTTTTTCTTAGATTGCGTTTCAGGGATTTATGCTTGATTACACAGGCTTTTTAGTCAATGATCCCCTTAGCAGCGAAGTTTGAGGGGAAGGCATTGATAGAGGAATCCAAGCTTAGCCTTTGCACACCAAGTTGTTCTGCAATACAGTGAATTAATATCAGCACAAAGAGCAATTAAACAAACAAACAAACAAAAAAAAGTTAGGACATGAATATTTACTGACAGTAGTTGAGAATTCTTAGTTGCCAGGAGAAATTCTTAAGAGGCAGCTTTAAGAATTATTTCTGTGACATTAACACATTCACTGCAAAATGAAACACTGGCTATTCATAATAAATTGTATTCGGCTATTTTTGAGCGGTATGTGACATTTTTCTGTAAACAAGTTAACTATTCAATAAAAAAAAAAAAAAAAAAAAAAATCAAAACAGCAAAAATTTTTAAATAATACAATTTTTACACAGTAAAATTAAATAGAAGCAAACTAGAAATTAAACATTAAAACATTAGACAAATTGATATCCTTACATTTAATTCCCAACAAAAAATAATATACATAAATCAAGAATGCCTTTGATATTTTTATTTGAAATTCATTTGTCGATTGATTTTTCAGGATTCAAATCCTTTAAAGATGATCCATTTAAGGTACCTGACTACGTACGAAGCAATTTTTCCCATAAAAAATATTTAATTATTTTTTAAACTTCTTTTTAAATATAATTCTTTTAATAATAATATTAATTTAATTTAATAATTCTTTTTCATTTTACTAGAAAATGTAAAAAAGCAAAAAAAGCAAAAATAAATAAATAAATAAATAAAAATAATAAATAAATAAATAAATAAAAATAATAAATAAATAAATAAATAAAAATAATAAATAAATAAATAAATAAAATAAAATGAAATAAAAAATAATTATTATTATTCATTGATAAAATTTTGATAACTGGAGGAATTTATCGCAAAATTTAATGAAATTTGGCCCAAAGCGCAAAACGCTCTAAAGAAAATTCTACCGTATGTATCTTAATTTCCTTTTTACACTTCATATTTATGACATTGGCGAAGGCAATGAACTAAAATCTAAGAGATGCTTTAAATATTTCAAAACTTATAGAGTATCGCACCTGTTTATATGTACATTTTTATAAACTTCATCGATGTCATTCCACAAAAACATCCATAAAACAAAAAATATTTATTCTAAATTTAAATTTTCAGTTCACCCCCTTCACAATAGTGTAAATAACATATATTTCAAATTTCATGGTAATATTACTATAACTTTTTATAGAAATCGTCTTTGCGTATGAAATTTTCACTGAAAATTACATTTTCCAAAAAATGCAATTAAAGTGTCGATTTATGTTTTTCAAGAATTTACAGTAATGTACATCTGTAATAAACAAATTAGCCTCGAACACAAAAAATAAGTATTGTCCATGGAGCATATTATTTACATTTCTTATAATTATAAAAAAAAACTACCAAAACTTCGAAATTTCTCCAAACACACGGCTCTTTAAAGGGCACTTCCGGTTTGAGAGACAGCTGTTGAGTAGTTTAAAAACCGCTATAACTCCGGATCTATTAATCATACAATAAAAACAAACACAGTTTTGGAAAGGTAAAAAGTTGGTCTTTATTAAAATAAAATAAAAAAGTTTTGACAATTTTACTCAAAAAGTGCATTTTTAACATAGTCGGATACCTTAAATTTATAAACAATAAACTGGTAGGAAAAAAAGTTAGGCGACCTGGCGCCCGAGAGAGGTTTTCCGGGCCCTGAACATGGATAAAACAATAATGTAGCTCAGAAACGCAAACTAAATTGACATTTTTATTACGTCAGAGTATTTATGTGTCACCTCTTTATTATTTATGCCATCTTAGAATTTGCAACAACAGTGAAAAAGATTATCTGGAAATATGAAGTAAATCTCTTGTAAATATATTTTTTCATTTAAACTGTTCGACAGTGTTATTATTTGCCCAGTCAAATAAAACATAATTTCCTTTATAAAAAAAATTCAACTAACGCCATCATTGCCACAGTAAATGAGCATTATAACTATTAACAAAATAATTAAAGCAATTCAGAATTTTATAATTTTATTTCTTTTTTAATATTCATGGTTAAAAACAAATTTTATTTAGTATTTTTCAATATTTTCCATCTTTTAACATGTAACTGTTTAATTCTAATTTGAAAGGTTTTTTTACGTTTATAATGGTCACGTGTAAATAAATTTTTAATTTAGAAGAAATATTATTGTTTGCGTTGTTTTTACAATTGGTAACAATTTAAAATAATAACCACTTCTAAAATATGTATTAAATATCTCTGGAAATGATGAAAATTTGAATCTAAAATTGAAATAATTAGTCAAAAATTAGTCAAAAAATAAAGTCAGTTTGCACACATTGATTTTCTAATGTATATCCTTAGGAAAAAATAAATAAATTCCTATGTACAGTTTTTGCTCCATTTTGCTTTTTTAATGGAACGATTTTGACCAACTTTAATATTAAATATCTCTCTAAAAATTATTTTATTTAAAAACTGCCTGCTACAGCGTATTTATCAAACATCTCTCTATAATACTACCAATTTTTGTATTTCCGTATATAGTAGCAGAGGTGCAGAAAATGTTTCTACTCCCAACATTTCCCCCAATCCACATGAAAATTTCCCCAATATTTTACGCTATGTTGTAAGTAAAAGTTGTATAGGTAGGCATAAAAAAATTATTTGTGCAAATTTTCCCTACTTATACACAAGTATATATGACAGGAATGATTCTGGGTGACAAGATAAGCAGTTTTTGGAGATCTTTTGATGAACTTCGCAGTTATTTCACCCTCTTTTCACGAAATTCGCGGTCCTTTGTCAAAATTTGCAGTTCTTTTGCGTTATTGTCAACAAACTTTGCAGGGGTTTTCGAACATTTTTTGAAAAAATGCGGGTTTTTTTTTTGCAATTTTTTCATGAAATTTGAGAGATTTTTTTTCGTTGTTGTCAACAAAATTTCCAGGGGTTTTCGACCATTTTTTGAAGAAATGCAGGCTTTTTTGTCGGTCTTTTGATGAAATTTGCGGTTATTTTGCGTTCTTGTGACAAAATCGCTTTCTTTCGCAATTCTTAGACAAAATTCGCGATATTTTTATATCCAAATTTTCAGATTGATGACAGATTTTTCTTTCCGTAATTTTCCGAAACGAATACTTTAAATTTTTGGAAAATTCTGAACAGAAATCCCCCCCCCCCCGATATACAATACATATTATTGAGGTATCGATTTTGTGTAGTTCGCTATACAGATATCTTTATTTATAGTGAATTTTTTTTTTATCTCAGGGAATTATAGAATTTGTTGCAAAATCAATTGCATATGTTTTTGCAAAATTTCCCCAAGTGGTTAAAATTTCCCCCGATCCTAGATCGCCGGATCGGACATATTCTGCACCCCTATACAGTAGTTTTCTAAATATTATTGAAGAAGGACCACTGGTCACAAAAAGTTCATTTACTATGGCGGTAATATTATTAGTTCGAATTTTTTAGAATAGAGAGAAACCAACTAATTTATGCATCACTCTTAGATTTCAATATAAATATAATATGCTTATTTTCCAAAACGAAAAAAATTGTCATCTTTTATCTATTCCTAAATGCAATTTTTTAAATATTTTCATTTATAAAATGTGTAAAATATAAACTTTAAAATTACTATTTCAGGTCTTGTACGAAAAAAAATCTGAAATATATAGAAGAAAGGAAAATGAAAAAGATCCTACAAATATAAGCATGTGTGAAATTCTTACATAAAAAAGAAACATAAAAAGAATGGATAAGTAAAAAAACAAAGGAAACTCTTTTTTTACATATCTAACATTTTATAAATAAAAGTGTACGTGAAATTCTACCTATACATACCTAAGTGAAACGAGAAGAAGATTCTACGCGTAACAGCATTAAGAAACCCCTCCGTTACATACCAAAAGAAAAGCAAAAGATTTTACGAAAGAAAATATGAATCAAATTCTTTCTTTACAGATTGAAAAAAAAAAAAATCAACAAAAATAATCTATAAGTAATTTCAAGAATGAAAATCTTCATTTACGTATCGAACATTCTATAAATATAAGTTTGAGCGAAAGTCTTGTACATACCGAAGTAAAAGAAGAAGAAGATTTTAGAAGTAAAATCATGAATGAAACCCACTCTTTATATATCGAGGAAAAAGAAAAAGCCTCTACAAGTAAAAGCATCCATGAAATTCTTCCGTTACATACCGAAGGAAAAGAAAAAGATTCTATCAATGAAAGTAGTGAAACACTTCCTGTACATACTGAAATAAATCCCGAAAACGATTCTACAAGTAAAAGCAGGAATGGAACTTCTTTTTTACATGCCGAAGAAAAAGAATTTACAAGTGAAAACATGAATGAAAATATTTCGCTACATACCAAAGGAAAAGAAAAAGAATTTGCAAGTGATAGCGCAAACGAAAATCTTTTACATATCAAACGTTCTACAAACAAAAGAAAAACTGAAATTCTTCAAATGTATACCAAAGTAAAACAAGAAAAAGATTACACAAGTAAAAGCATGAAGGAAACTCTTCCTTTAGATACTGAAGGAAAAGAAAAAGATTCTAGAAATAAAAATAAGAGTAAACTTATTCGTAAGACAAAGAAAGAAACTTTTATTTGTGAGATATGTAGTAAAATGTTTACTAGAAAACATTCTTTACGTGTGCATTATCGTATTCATACAAATGAAAAACCTTTTGTTTGTGATGTGTGCAATAAAGGGTTTGCTAGAAAATATATTTTATATGTACATCTCCGAAGTCATAGCAAAGATAAACCTTTCATTTGTGACATTTGCGAGAAAGAGTTTCCTGTGAAATCTTCTTTAGATAACCATCGTATTTGTCATAGCGATGTGAAACCTTTCTCTTGCGACGAATGCGGTAAAGGTTTTCGTCTAAAATCTGTTTTAGATTACCACCGCGTTTCTCATAGCAATGTAAGACCTTTCATTTGTGATATATGCAATAAAGGCTTTTATATGAAATCTTCTTTCAATAGGCACCTCAAAAGTCATATCAATCTGAAACCCCACACTTGTAACATATGCGGAAAAGGATTTTCTCAAAAGTATATTTTAAAAAGGCACATTAGTACTCATCCTCGGCAAAGTATTTTTAATTGTGATTATTGTGAAAAAGGATTTTCTCTGAAGGGAGATCTAAACAGACATATTAATATTCATACTCGGGAAAAAGTTTTTACTTGTGAGGTATGCGATAAAATTTTTTATCAGCAATATCAGTTAGGTCAGCACTTTCGTAGTCATATCGAGAAGAAAAGGGCAGTTATTCGCGCGAAGAAAAAAAGAGTTATTCCTGTCAAGAAAAAAAAAGTTATTCCTTCAAAGGAAAAAGTAGTTATTTCTGCCGAGGAAAAGAAAATGATTCCTGAAAATGCAGTGATACCTGCTATAGAAGAGCGTAATGAAAGTTACCTAATTCAGGAAAAGAAAAAATCTACCAGCAAAAGCATCAGTCAAATTCCTTCTTTACACACCGAAGGGAAAGAAAAAGATGCTATAAATAATAGTATGAGCAAAAATTTTCTGGTGCATACTGAAGTAAAACAAGAAAAAGATTTTACAAGTGAAAACATGATTGACTTTCCTTTACATACCGAAGGAAAAGAAAAAGAATTTGCAAGTGATAAAGCAAACGAAAATCTTTTACATATCGAACGTTCTACAAATGAAAGAATAACTGAAATTCTTCAAATGTATACCGAAGTAAAACAAGAAAAAGATTACACAAATAAAATTATGAATGAAACTTTTCCTTTACGTTCCGAAGGAAAAGAAAAGGATTCTAGAAATAAAAATAAGAGTAAACACATTCGTATTCATAAAACAAAGAAAAAGGTTTTTATCTGTGAGATATGCAGTAAAATTTTTACTAGAAAATATACTTTATATGTGCATTATCGTGTTCATACAAATGAAAAACCTTTCGTTTGCCATGAGTGCAATAAAGGGTTTGCTATAAAACGTCATTTATATTTACATCTTCGAATTCATAGCAAAGATAAACCTTTCATTTGTGATGTATGCAAGAGAAGGTTTCCTGTGAAATCCGCTTTGGATAAGCATTACATTATTCATAGCGATGTAGGACCTTTCTTTTGTGATGTGTGCGATAGAGAATTCCATCTGAAATCTTCTTTTGACAACCACCTCATTATTCATAGCAATGCGAAATTTTTCACTTGTGACATATGCAATAAAGACTTCCGTATGAAATCTTGTTTAAACAGGCACCGCCTTAATCACAGGAATTTGAAATCTTACACTTGTCATATATGCGGAAGAGGATTTAATCAAAAGGGAATCCTAAAAAGACACATTAGTACTCATCCCCAGCAAGGTAGTTTTACGTGTGATTATTGCAAAAAAGGATTTGCTCTAAAGGGAGACCTAAACAGACATGTTAATATTCATACTCGGGAAAAAGTTTTTACTTGTGAGGTGTGCAATAAAATTTTTTATCTGCAATGTCGGTTAAGTCATCACATGCGTAGTCATACCGAGGAGGGACGAGCAGTTATTCCTGCCACGCAAAACACAGTTGTTCCTGCCAAGGAAATGATGATTTTTCCTGCTAAAGAAAAAGTAGCTATTCCTGAAAAGGCAAAAGTAGTTATTGCCAACAAAAAGGCAATTCTTGCCAAGGAAAAAGCAGCTGTTCCTGTTTTTTCCTTGGCAGATAAAGATAAAGAAAAGATAATTATTCCTGCCAATGGAAAGATAATTATTCTTGAAAAGGGAAAAATAGTAATTCCTGCTAAGGAAAAAGCACTTATTCCTGCCAAGACATTGGCAGATAATCCTGTTAAGGAAATTGCAGTTATTCCTGCCAAAAAAAATACTATGATTCCTGCCAAGGAAAGGACAGTTATTCCTGCCAAGGAAAAGACTATGTCTCCTGCCAAGGAAATGACAGTTAATCCTTCTAAGGAAATAGCAGTTATTCCTGCTGAGGAAAGTCACTTAATTCAGGAGAAGGAAAAATATTTCATATGCGAGGTATGCAGCGAAAGATTTTATGAGAAATCTGATTTAAATAAGCACCTGCATTACCATATAAAGGAAAGGGCAGTTATCCCTGCAAATCAAAAACACTTTATATGCGAAGTATGCCATAAGAGTTTTGATCGCATGTACAGTTTGCAGTTACATCTTCGAGTACACACGAAAGAGAAGCCTTTTATTTGTGCGATATGCAATAAAGGGTTTGCCGTGAAAAGCAGTTTGAAAATGCATCTTCTTTCGCATACGAACGAAGAGCCTTTCGTATGCAAAATTTGTGACAAGGGATTTTTCAGAAAAAGTAATTTAGAGTCGCATATTCGTACGCACACCAAAGAAAAACCTTTCTCGTGTGAGGTATGTGGTAAAGCGGTTTCTAGCAAGTCGTATTTAAACACACACCTCCGTAGTCATTTCGGGGAAAAACCTTATGTCTGCCAGCTATGCAATAAAGATTTTCCTGCAAGATATGCTTTAAATTCGCATCTCCGAACACATTATGAGGAGGAAAAGTACATTTGTGAGGTGTGCAATGAAGAATTTACTCAGCAATGTGATTTGTTAGAGCACCGTAGCATCCACACTACAGAGAAAACTTTCGTTTGCCATGTATGCAATGAAGCATTTTCTGAGAAAGATACTTTAGATAAGCACATTTCTAGTCACCTGAAAATGGAGCCCTCACCAAGGTTGGACAGTCGGCCGCCAACGGTGGTAGTGCTGTTATTGCCAGTTGCGTTAATGCAAACATGAAGTTTTTGCATATTGATTTATTTACTGCAAATTTCAATCAGTGGCGGATCCAACGGGGATGTCATGATCCCCTTTTCTGATGAAGAAAAATTTCTAAAGCATACTTAAAAAATGGAATATACATTAAATTCTTTCAAATCTGCCCCTTGCTCAACAATTTGAATCTTTATAACTCTTTAAAGCTCTACTTAAATACAAAGCTGGTACTTTCTGACACATCCAGGAAGTTACTAATTTCAATCTCAGATTCAAGACATTTGCAAGTGCACTTATTCAGAACAAATGTAATTAATTACTGTTTTCCATTTCTTGATAAAGGCAAAGAATCTTTCGTAAAACCTCAGTAAAATGTGGGAGGTTAAACTGAATTTTAGGTCGGAACAGCCAATTGCTACCTCGTTATCAGCATTTTTGTAACTGTCAAGTCCTTAATTAGCTTAAAATGCTCAATTTCTGATTGATTCTTTGCTTTTATAAGAAAATAAGAAATTTTTTAATTTGTAAGAATCTAGGGTACTACTAGGTTATCCCTCCGACCAAAAAATTATCGCCAAACTAAAAGATTAAATGCCAATAATGGATGATCGTGAATGTCACATTCAATGACATTAAATGTGATTGACATGTTTAAAATGTCATTAAGTGATTTTTATTTCGACTTTTTATTTGTATTTTTATTAATATTCCACTATTGGTTTCTTTTTTGTTATTTAATATAAAAATTTTGTCAATATGTATAATTTGGCTATTACTTTGGCGATTTGTATAATGTGGCGAAATTGGTTGACGGGATAGTAGAGTAGGACCGAATCTAGTAAAGTGTGTAAATTTTATATTTTTACAAATACAATTCTTTGTATTTACGAATGAAAACGAATTTCCAAAAATATCAGAAAAGTAGCTGTTTTGGATATGAAAACAACCTTCAATAAAAAAAATCTTAATTGATGTGATCCCCCCCACTAAATGGAGGGCTAGATCCGCCCTTGATTTCAGTTTACATTTTAGTAGCCAAAAAGAAAAAAAGAATCACATTTTGATAGTAAAAGAAACCTTATACAATCAGTCCTCCGAAGTTCTTGACAATCATTTTTCTCGTAAAGCTGCTTAAAGTATTTGCCTACCTTTGGGGCACATTTTGAAAAGTATGAAATTTTTATTACACACATGTGCTTTTACTTAAAACAGGGAATAGAACTATGACTTCAAATAAATTTTTAATCCTTTTAAGTGATCCATTTTTGAAGCACTTAATTTTAACTCCAAAATAACTCATTGACACCAGAATTTTAAATTAGATTTTCCTTTTATTAAATACGTGAAGTAAAATGCTTTCTTATTTTCAAATAAATTTATTTGTAAATTCCTGTGTCGTTCAATCATTTCAGTATTTTAGGAATAGAAGTGCTTTGTATTTGAAAGGGTTAAGGGAATTTATTTTTTTCACTAAGGCATTTTTTAAATCTAATTTTAGCAAAGAATTGTGTTTATGTCAAATCTTCTCTGACGAAATCCAATCAATCCATTTCAATTTTGTTTTCAACACTATATTAGCAAACCACTTACCTAACCTGGGTTATGAAACAAAAGATTTGCACTACCTCTTAAATTTACTAACATGTACCAAATGTTGTATAGAAAACATGATTTTTGCTTTTATAAATGTGTATTTTTCTATAAAAACAGCTCTTAAGTTTATATATACATGCTTAAAAACTGTATTTTGCTTCATAACATACCAATAAGTGAGCAGAATCTTATTTCAATATCTTAAAACCTTTTTGATAAATGAGGTTTTTTTTGTAATGAAAAACTCAGTTTTCCAGAAAACGCAAATTAAGATTTTAAATATAGTTTAAAAATTTATGTATAAAGGTTTATATTTTGAAGTTTAACTTTGCTTCTAATTATCGCTGGACCAAAAGTAAGGCATTTTAGGAATCCTTAATGTTTGAACTTTTTAACCCCTTAATGGTCACATTAAATTACGGTTTAAAAATTCAAATTCATTATTCCCACCGCTTTTTTGGAAAAAAAAAAATACAGTAGACTCCCTCAAATCCGCACAGCTTGGGACCAGAGGTTTTGCGGATTTTAGAATTTTGCGGATTTCTGGTCATTTCTTTGTTTACATTTGTTAAAAAATAATTTGAATGTAATTAATAATGAAATCAAAAGTATAATGAATGCATACAATATACTAAAATATTAAAAAAAGTAGTAAACTAAAATAATAAAAATTTAGATATTTTTTAAAATGATTAAAATACTAACATGAAAGGTCAAGTTAATAATCAATAATGTATAATTAAATATTCATTATAAAAGAGGAAATATGTTTTTCCTAAATTATTCAATGAAACTTGCCTCATAAAGGTACATTACTAATTCACATCAGGATCATAAAATAATGAAACTTTAGTTTAGGTTTAGCCAGACTTAATAACTAAATAAGCTTGATTAATACATAACTGTATTTGGTAAAATTGTGATTACCAATGATATTAGCAATATCTTTATTTTTTCAGATATAAATTATTCTTTCTTCATGAAAAAACATGAATTCAATAACCTTAATAAAAATTATAAATTAAAAAAATGTATGGAATTGATATAAAACTGAAAAAATCAATTTTTGCACCTACATCTGAACTGAATGTTTCATTGTTTACATTCGTAAAATATGTGCGGATTTTAGAGAATTGCGGATTTGAGGGAGTCTACTGTATATATATGTATGTCATGATACGACGACGATGTTCTATAATAGTGTATAAGCTCTAGTAGAATACCATGTTGGCTGTAGAATACTACTATTCACTAAGACTCAATAGCAGGATGAGCAGTCGTTCTGGTAAGTGGATAAGCCATGGATTTGTTCTTGTAGGAGTTTCTCCAATAACAATGCTGCAAGAAAATCAGTTTTTTAGTTCTTTATTATTTAGAGCACAAACTTAAGTTACTCCACAAATCACCATTCCACACATCTATCACTACGGCTTTCGCTCACTAAGCTTTTACCTAAATATAGTTGTACGTGCAATATTGTGTAGGCACTAAACAATGGAATATGGATACAGCCCCTCATCTTTTTGCTTCATTTAGGGAATAAAGGATTTTGAGTTGATTCTATAGGCTCCCATTTTCAGAATTTTCAAGCTATGTTTTTGAAACTTTTACAGAAGTTGCTCTATACATTTAGCTAACGCAATATGCAAATGACATTTTGATATCGTTGACGCATGTGCAATGAAAAATTATTTACTAAACATACTCATTTTTCATACAATTTTTATTATTTTTAAATTCTGATGACAGGGTATTGTGTACAATGATGTTTGTCATATTTTCAGAAAAGAACATTATTTTATAATAAGAACTCTGCAAATTATAAGCAAAAAACTTGGAAAAATTTAGGACTGTTTTTATAAAAACCTTAATTTCTCTACGAGTATACATGCTATCCTTGTAAAAATTAACACAGTACATTACAATAAGCCAATTAATCATAATGTGCAGTTTGAACGCTTTTGCTACATTAGTTTTGACAGGGTTATCCAAAAGATCTTCATTCTTTTTCAATTTGTTGACGGTCCCCTGTTCGATTTCGGGGAAAACTCTTCGCAAAAAATATGTGACACGTACTATTTTGTTTACACACCTGGAGTTTCAGCACATTCCGATTCATATTTCTTTCATTACTTAAAAATAATTACTTAATTACCAATTATGCTTAACTTTTGGACACCAGTGTATATCATATTCATAGAATGTGAAATAGTTTAATATAATTAAAACATGCCCCAGACAATGTTTCCCCGTATAGCATTATCTATTGGAATAATAATAAATATTCTTTGCATCACAGATTGTACAGAATATATATTTTAGTATATATATACTTCATAGGTTCGTGTCAATTCTATTATATTCGAAAGAGTTTAACTTTATTAAAATGTACTTGAAACTATTTTTTCCTATTGATCATAATGTAATGGAATACTTTTGATTGATCCTGTAATTGATCTATGCATCCGATTTTCAGAAAAATTGAAATGACTCGACAAAATTATACAATAATTATATATTTTAAATTTCAAACGAATGATCCTATAACTATTTGAATGAAATCTGATAATTCTGCATTTAAAAACCATTTATCTAAATTAAGGGGAAGGGGGGATTAGCCTCCTTTCTCCCTCTTATGCTTATCAAACGAACTCCCAAAACTAATCAGTGAAGCGCTTTATCAGAATAAATCTAAATCCAAAATTTAAAAAAATCGGATATTTTTATCATGAGTTGTCGTTCGATATATATAAACAGCAGGCGGGCACATGAGCTCCGCAAGCTTTGATAGCCTGTGAGCTAATGATAAAAGAATATTGCCCAGTTAAACTGATGATATTGAGCTCACATGCTATTCACACTAATTGTATATTACAGCCTTATTTTTTTCAAGGAATAATGCCTGTCGTAAAACAAATTAAAGGGGTGGATTAGTTCCACCATTTCCCTCCTTTATACTTAATGATTGAACCCCCAAAACTAACCTATCATAATGAACCTATATGCAAAATTTGAAGCAAATCAGATAATTCTGCATATAACCCCATTTACTTAGTTTAAGAGGGGCTATCCCCCATTCTCCCCTTTATACTTAAACATTACAACCCAAAACTACTTTGGCATTTGTCTTATCAGAAAGAATCTCTATCTTAAATTTGAAACAAATTGGATAATTCTGCATAAAAATCCTTTATCTAAGTTATGTTGTGTTACCTACATCCATAAAATCTACATAAAATCCATTTATCTCATTAAAGGGGGGTAGTCGCTCGCTCCACCATTTTTATGTAACACAATTAATAAAAGGAGCGTCTTATCAATATGAACTTATATCCAAAATTTGAAGTAAATCTATTAATAATGCATGAAAAATCCATTTACTTATATTAAGAGGATAGTGCCCACCCCCCCTTTTATACTTAACCAATGAATCCCCAAAATAAATCAGAGTAGCATTTTATCAGAGTGAGTCTATATCCAAAATTTGAAATTTATCAGTGAATTCTGTGTAAAAAAACATTTTCCAACATTAAGGGGGTTACCCCTTATTCCCCTCCCTCCTCCCATTATACTTATCCAGTGAACACCTAAAACAAATCAGATATGCGCTTCATCAGAATGATCCTACATTTAAAATTTGAAGCTAATTGATAAATTATGTTTAAAAAACCCGTTTACCTAAATTAAGGGGGTTTATCCCTATTCTCCTTTATATTCCTTCGAAAAAGTTTTCATTTTTTTAAGTGATCAGACAATATTCATGTTTTTCCCACAATCTATGGCGAAATTGGTGTCTTTTCCTTAAATATTTCACGAAATTGATTATTTTCGGCGACCATTTGTCAAAATTTGCGTTTGTCCAAATTTTCGGATCTATGAATGATTTTTTTTTTGGAACCGTTTACCTTAATTTTCCGAAAAATTCGGAACAGAATTTGCAGATTAGAACAGCAGAAAAATGATCAGTTTCGTCAAAAAAACACGAAAAAATGATCATTTTCCTAAAAAAAATCTCGATAAACCAATCAATTTTTGTAAAAAAAAATCGCGAAAAAAACGATCAATTTCTTCATTAACCTCTTCAGTCCCTGAGTACCCAAATGGGTTCATAAGTTTTGTCCCATTTTATTAATGATACTCAAAAATAAATGAAATTTAGATATAAGAATAATATGTTTCGAATTCTAAGATTCGAACTAATGAAAATAAAATAAAAATCTTGCTCTGAAGTCAAACGAGAGAAGAAATAATTCAGTAATAATTAAAAATACAGTCCTCCCCACTTAATCGGGTAACGGATAATCGAATACCCCGCTTATTCGAATAGAACTCTCCGGAACCGAATTTATCGTCATTGGATCTATGTTATTTTTCCCCGCTTAAATCGAATAAATTTCGCAAACCTCCCCGCTTATTCGAATACCATCTGTGTGACCTATGTTTGAAAGCAAACGCGAAAAACACATTTCATCTTGAATTTTTCTTCACCTTTTGTCATTTTCGGCTCATTTACACTGAAGATCAGTTCTTCCTACAACGATTTCGGCCGGCAGGTGTGTAATGGACAGATCAAATGATCTCATCCTCCTTTTTCTGTGACTGGGTAAAATAAGTTGGCCAATGGAATTATTTTTGCGTTTTGTAGCATTTTTTTCGAGAAAAAGACGTTGCTATGAATTTTAAATGGAAAGCTTTAAACCTTTCTGAAAAACTACAGTTTTTGAAGCGTCAAATAAGAAAACAGAAGTCCAGGTCACAGACGTAAGTATCCAATATGAAACGCAATGCCAAAAAAATCCCAAAAGAACAGAGATAAAATGGAAATTGGGATTGAAAAAGGGAACATAATCCCAGTCTTCATGACATTGGTCAATATGCGCTGGAATGAGTTTGGCGAAAAAAGCGAAAGTTTCGTTAAAAAATGGTGCTTTGATTATGCAAAAAGCCTGTGCTAATGCGCAAAAATGTTTCCACTTTTTTTGTGCATAAATTCCACGTAAACAAACCACTTTAAACGACGTTTTTAATCCTGTGTAAATAACGTAAATTACAAGTAACAAAGTTTTAACCAAATTCTAATGAACTACATTAAGTAATGTAAATCATACAGTTATATGAACTGATATTAAATTATTACGTACTTATTTTATATTATTATTAGTATTTGTATTTATTTTACTAATTTATGTTATTATATTAACGATTTTGTTATGCTATTAATTAATTGTGCTGTAGATGGTTATTTTACCTTCTTTTTATGCATTAAATATTAAATTTTTGTGTTCCCTCTTTAATCAAATACCCCGCTTAATCGAATATTTTTTCTGGAACCATCAATATTCGTTTAAGCGGGGCCGACTGTACTGTAATAATCGCCAGTAGCGAAGAGGTTAAAGCATAAAAAATGGCAAATTTCTTGAAAAAATCAAGAAAAGGCGGCAAATTTCATAAAAAAAAAAGCACGTAAAAACAATCAATTTCATGAAATAAGCACGAAAAAATGACCGACTTCGTCAAAAGATAACGACGAAAAAAAAAAAAAAAAAAAAAAAAATGAGTTATTGCTGAGGTGGAACTTTTTGCTCTAAAAACTGATTTCGCTGCAAAAAATTTTTAAATCCTCTGCTTTCCCCCCAAACTGGTTTTTTTTTTTTTTTTTTTTTTTTTTTTTTTTTTTTGTTCCAAAATTGTTTTTTTGCTGCTCCAAATTTTGTTTTTTGAGTGAATGTGACCTTTGAAATTGGTAATATTAAGCATTCAATATTTTTCAGGGTTTTTCACTCTGAGTCACAATCACCCCTGATTAAACAATCTCAAGTTTGAATAAAAGATTATGACATACACTATGGATAATTTTCTTAAAACTACTGCACAACTTTTTAATATAATATTAAATTATGAACAGGAAATCAATCTGAATTTCCAGTTTTATTAAGCTTTCTATTTAACAAACATAAAATCAAGAGTGACTTGTTTAAGTTTAAACAATTTAGTTTTCTTAAAAATCTTCTTAAACATCCGATACATCACTTTTTGGCCACTAAAATTTGAATACAGTAGAACCCTGTTAATTTGGACACTCTTTTATCCGGATCGGTTCATTCATTCATTTTTTTTTTTTTTTTTTTTTTTCAAATTTGAGAAGTGATTGGCTAATTTCCATAACATTAACTTGTTTCATCGTCGTATTCTGAATAATTTTTTGTTTCTGAAATATTTTCGGTAGAATTAAACAAAGTAAACATTTTTACTGTCTGTAACTATTTAACAAGTTTAACATAAAGGTTATTTTCTGTAGGTATGTTTTATTTTAATTTATTTTTTTCTAATTCTCTGGATTTTTGGTAATCTGATTGGATCTGGTCCCAATTAATCCAAATTATTGGGGTTTTACTGTAGTTAATTTGCGTTTTTCTCTGAGTAATACATGGCATGTTCAAAGAGTATCAGTTTACCGGCCAGGTGGCTCAAGTTCAATACTACCAGTTGGCATTTGCCAAATCTTCGACTTAAAAAAAAAAAAAAAAAAAAAACATTTTTCTTCAAAATACACAATTATGTTTATTTTTTTATGAAATCTTCTTGTTTTATTTTTAATGTGGCATTTCTGATGACAGAATTACAGGTTACTTTGTGTTTAATTTGTGAAGATTGTTTTTTATTATTTTTTTTCATAGATTGTTCATCTTTTCATATTTTAAATTCTTGTCTCAAATATTGCATAATATTTTATTAGAAAAAGCGTTAACAAAATGAATACCTTTTAAATATTTGGTTTGTTTGAAATATTAATATATGTCAAATAATGACATAGTATTTTTTTTTATCAATACTGACTCTGTTTACTAAATAAGAAATTAATCGGTGACACGTATAAAAAATATTCAAAACATAATATTAATTTGGAAAATTTTCCTATACAGAGCATAACTTCTTAGCTAATACTTGCCTTCAAAAGAAATTAAAAAATATAAATAAAATTTTTTATTTATTCTGATTATGTAAGTCTAGCTGACTATTTCTTATAAAAGTATACTTATATATGTACTAGCAGCTTTCGCCCGCTACGCTGGTCAGTTTTGAATCAAACGAAATTTTTATATCATAGTAATTTTTCGCTTTATATCGTATTTTAGACTATTTGTCATCGGTGAAAAGTCAGTCAATAGGAAAGTTCAATGCTAGTCACCAATGAATGACGTAGCGCTAAACATGTTAACAGTTTTAATCACATAAAAATTCATTCAGCGGAACCTTTAAAAATATAATCAGCCTTTTGTAATTGAGTTCATCTAATTAAAAACATTTCAATAAATATTCATTTAAACAACGTAGAATGCTATATTTCATTTATTACAAAATTTCTGAAAATTTATCCAACTAAAAATGCAAATTCCATTAAAATCTATCTAGTAGGACTTAAGTTAAAAACGGCCGGAATAAAATTTCACTTTGCGTTTTATATATATTACGATAATTAAATATAGCTTACATAATCATGTTAACCTGATTATAGACCTCTATTTCAAAACTGAGTATCTCACGAACTACTGATTTTAAAAGAATCTGCTTAGTACCATTCGATTCAGCATGAAAAAATACACTCAAATATGTTATCAGTTGAAAAATAACTACAAAAGCCGATTTTTAAGGAATTTTTTTAAAGTTTGTTCCTTTTTTTAACCCACTTAGGGGTGGAATTTTCGAAAATCCCTTCTTAGCGGCACTCGATGTTATAAGAACTATTTTCACCCCAATTTTCAAGATTTTTGGTTTGGTAGATTTTTTTGTACTGTGATTAATACGAAATCCAGACTTTCTTTTTTATATATATAGATGTATCATAGATTATATGTCATGTGGGATCAGCAGATGATTTTTAAATTTCCAGTTGAAAATTTTTTGCTCTATTTTTTTGTTAAAGTGAAAAAAAAAAAAAAAAAAAAAAAAATGTACACTGGTGTGCAAAATTTAAGGACGAGTCCCAAAATGCCAATTTTCAAGGGATTTTAAAGAGATAATTTTCATGCGAATATTCAAAAGGAAGTAATATAATTTGAATAATTACTATCCCTGCATAACAGCTAGTCCATATAACATCTCATTCAGGTCACACATGGTCACAAGAGTCACAGTCACTACGGCAAAGCAAAAAGTAGGAAATTCCATACGTCTCTTTTATGAGTCTCAAATGACTACTATATGTGACTCCACTGACAGGTCACTGTGACTGCTGCTTTGTGTTGAGTCACCAGGTGATTTTACAATGTTGTTTTATTGAGACTCTCATATGACTGTCGTTTGGAGACTCAATTCCAAAGTCGTCGTGAATGTTGCATTATGATAAATCACCAAATAATGTCACATTAAAGTCACACGGTGACAGAGACCCTTCTGTGAAGTAACCATTGTGAAAAGTGGTGAAAAGTCACCATGTGACTTTACTGAAACATTATTTGGTAATTTATCATAATGCAATGTTCACAATGACTTTGAAATTGAGTCCCCAGATGAGAGGTCACACGAGAGTCTCAATCAAACGACATTGTAGAGTCTCCTGGTGACTCGCCACAAAGCAGCAGTAACAATGACCTGTCAGTGGAGTCACATATAGTAGTCATTTGAGACTCATAAAAAAGACGTATGGAATTTCTTATTTTTTGATTTGCCGTAGTGACTGTGACTCTTGAGACCATGTGTGACCTGAGTGAGATGTTATATGGACTAGCTGTTATGCAGGGATAATAATTTTTTTGAATTATATTACTCCCTTTTGAATATTCGCTTGAAAGTTATTTCTTGAAAATACCTTGAAAATTGGCCTTTTGGGGCTCGTCCTTAAATTTTGCACACCAGTGTATATAATTTGTCTATTTTTATTCATTTAAAATTAAATACATTTGGACATTTGACATCAAAATTATTATTTATAATTTACAGGAAATAATAGATTTTCACTTAAAATTCCATAAAATACATATATACATTAAAAATATATAATGGTTAATAATACTGACAAATAAAAAAATAATAAAAATCTAGACATAAAATAGCTTAGATTTTTGGCAGTAGAAATGTTATTTTACAGATGAGATAAAATATAAATTTTCATGGGGAGGAAAAAAAAATGCTTACTTGTATGCACACAACATAAACAATATATAAAACATTTTTTTTAAAAAACATTTCTGTAGCCAAAAGTGTTATTTAGGGGGTTAGAAATCCCCTAAACTTAGAATTATCCAGTGTATTATAGCTTCTGTACATTAATGTAGAACAAACCTTTTCTTATGCCCCCCCTCTTTTTTTTCTTGATATGCTACTAATGCAAAAGTATTTATTAAAAAGTTTGAATATTCTTCATTCAGAATGTATGATTTCAGTGAAAATTTGTTTACATAAGTGATCGTATTTATTTGTTTTATTTTTTAATGAATAAAATTATACATTAAGGATAGATATCAAAATTAGAGGTTTTCAAAGAATTGCATTATGATTGCTGAATAATAAATAAATATATATATATAAGAATATATATTTAATGAATATTATACATATATCAAACATAAGCTATCAATTACTTGAAGGCACTTTTTAATATGTATAAATAAAAATGAATGACTATATATATGATACATAAATATCTTTTTCTGTTTCATATGTGATTATATCAATGTGATTATGTATAAAAAAAAGACACTTATTAAATTTTTATTTAGATTTAATCAATAAATACACATACAAATGAAGAATAGCAAATTATAAGTTTACAAAAACATTTATATCATGTAAACATCAGAATAAATTATCTTTATTATAATCATTAGGAACACTAAAAAGGTGCTTATCAGGCAGATTTATTGTACTATTTGTACAACATGGCATTATACAGTATTTATACATAGTATCATTTTTCTTGATTTTTTTTTTGTGTTTGTCAATATAAAAATGAATAGGAAATTTCTCTATTGGCTTGCCAAGTCATATCTTGGTGGAAAACACCTACAAACGAATTTTAGTGGTTGTTTCTTAGGTTTACCATTGTGCATTCTTCAGGGCCGTAGCTAGAAGGGAGTAATAGGAGGGGGGGGGGACTCATATTTCCTCTGATGCAGAAAAATAAAATAGTGGATATTCACACTGCAGGTACTATTTTTCTTATTAAATTGTTCTGATAACTTCATTTTATGCTGAGAAAAGAGTATGATGATGAAAAATTGGAGTGTATAACTAGCATAATATTAAATATCATGTTTGTTTCATATGTACAAATAAGATGAGCAAGGGTTAAAACACTTATTTTAGTTACAATTTAGTATTTCTGCAAAACTGTGAAAGGGCGGCAAAACTAGATTAGATTTTTGAACAGAATTTCATTCGGATTTTCAGAACATAAATTCAGTTAATGACCTTGGAATCTTTTCCAGGGGAAGCTCAAAATATTTTAGGGAGGCTGAGATGCCTATAATACCCCTTTAACTATGGCCCGTTTTTTTTTTTTTTTGCTCCCAAGCCCTTTACGATTTTGCACTTTTCGGTTTGCAGGAAAGCACAATGATAAACCTACAAGTGAACTAGATAAAATCAGAGTTTTAGGTGTTTTCCCACAAGATATGACTTGGCAGAGCAATTGCATTTTAATATGCAAATTGTGTTTTAACTAATCCTGGAATTAAAAGTCTGCATGGGCCGGGCCGATTTTCAATAATTTCATTCGGGCCGGGCCGGGCCAGGCTCGGGCCTTACTTATGAAGACTCGGGCCTTAAATTTTTTGCTGGAGTATCGGGCCGGGCCTAACTTTTTTTTTCCCATACGAAGCCGAGACTGATTTCATTCTTCCTAGTTTTACGGACCAAAATAATCAGTTCCTATTGAAACTTCCTATATGAAAATCCTTTTCTCGACTCTTCATAAATAAGTAAAATTTGGCTTTGTCCAAAAATTTTTGCAAAAAAGGCATATACTTTTAAGCCGTCATTATTCTACAACTAAACATTAGAATTTATTCCTTTTAAAGTATCGTAGATTACTAGGCGTTTTAAAATAGAATTAAACACATTAAAAAAACATGATTATGACAGAATTTTCTTTTAAACTGAAAACTGCAAGTTTCTTTTAAACTGTTCATCCATGCAAAATGAATACAACAATATGCGAGAAAAAAATATATTAGATATTTACATCTGTTAAGAAGGGAACGTATTTTTTTATTTATTTTTTCTTCTAAAGAGATTCCATATTAGGAAATTTTACTTTTACCATATACCATTTTTTTGTCTCCATTACATGGAATATGATTAATAATACTAATGATAACTGAAACATTTACATACAACAAACAAAGGTTCATTAAAAATGTAAATATCGCAGCCTACGTCACTTCTGCCTAAATGGAGATTACAAACATGGAAAAAAAAAAAGAGACTAATATAAGTTTTTTTGGTCAGAACTCTTCCGTAAGAGTAAAGATCAATGTTTTGTAGAAATTCACTCGGGTTGGGCCGGGTTCGAGCCAAATTTGAAACTTTTTTCCGGACCGGGCCAATATTTTTTTCGTTCGGGCCGGGCTCGGGCCTGGAAATTTCGGCCCGTGCAGACCTCTACCTGGAATTTCAGCCTTTAAATCGATGAGGTGGCTGTCTGTACTACTGCCTCCTGATTTACAAGGAGTTCACGAAGAATTTGAATTACAGATTAACTATGATTACAAGAACTCCGATTGGCAGATTGCCAAGCCTATTCCATTCACATTTCAGGGAGAATAATCTCTGTGGCTCAAATATGGGCACAGATACCATATATGCACCACATTGGCGCAATTTTTTTTTTTTTTTTTTTTCTAACACCAATTCAGCCAAAAGCTCTTTTCAAGCACCTGTTACACATACATTTCTCAAAAGGGAATAATAAAATAAATAAATAATAACAATAGAAAAAACAATTTATATAATTTAAAAAAAAGAAAACAAAAGTAAAAACACAATTTATTAATAAATAAACAACATCTGGGTTACCATATCAAGCAAAATCCCAATTTGGTATTTTTTAAAAATCACATCAAGCAGTCGTTAATCCTCTAAAGTTATTAATTCTAAAAAGATCAAGATATGCTATATTGCCAGGAAAGAAGTTTTTACGTTTAGATTAACAATCATATTTTTAAATAATCTTTTTCAGTAAATTTGTCTTTTTATAACTTATTAGCTGAAGGCAGAGTTCTCGCTGTCACTCGCCATTGCGCCAAATTGTGACTAAATTTTTCATTTGGCGAGTAAACAAGCAATTAGATTCGCCAAATTGCTAGTGTTTAATTTTTGCTTTTTCTTTCTTTTCCTTTTTCATACATATGCATATATACATATTTTTAATATATACATATTTTTAATATATACATATTTTTAGTATATTTGTAGTGGATACTTGAAATTAGATGAATAACAATCGTTGTCGCAGTTATAAAAACTTAGGTTATTTTAAAACATAGTGAAAAAAGAGGGATACATTAAAGGAATTTTTTTTTTGTGCTATATGGCGAATTTATTTTGCTAATACATTTTTCATTTGGCGAATATTTTTTAGTTTTAATTAGCCAAATTACTAACGCTGATGAAATGTCAGCGAGAACACTGGCTGAAGGAGACACGTGTCTTCTGCAGCTGATGATGAGCTGTATTGTTTTCATCTTGAAATACGTCCTACTTTGATGTTTATGGTATGATGATTTTTAACCAGGGTTGGCACGGTTTAAACCAAATGGTTTTTTTAGAAGAAATCTAATAACATTTTATTATTTTTTTCTTTATAATTTACGTGTTTCAGATTATTGGACATAAATAATTTCTACTTTTAACACTTTATTTCAGTAATAAGTGTTATGTATAGTGGGTTTAGGTCTTTTTTTAAGCATAGGATTAAACCAATTGGTTTTTTCTATAAAAAAAAGCAATTCGTTTTTTAGAAGAAATATAATATTTTCTTTTTTTTCTTTATAATTTTCGAGTTTCAGATTATTAGACATAAATAATTTCTATCATTTTTTAGAAGAAATCTAATGACATTTTCTTTCTTTCTTTATAATTTGCGAGTTTCAGATTATTGGATATAAATAATTTCTACTTTTAACATTTTATTTCAGCAATAAGCATTAGATATATTTGGTTTACATAATTTTTTTCTGCAAAGGATTAAAATCAGTACACATTGGTGAACATATCTATTACTCTAAAGAAAAAACTTCAAACATGTGAATTGATCATAGATAAAATAAATTCAATATTTAGTATAAAATATTTTAATTTTTTTAATAATGCAGATTATTTAATGCATTTAATAATGTAACACAATGATCTTTTAAGATTTTGCACAAGCTGTAAAAGAAATTTTTCTTTTGGAAGATTATCTTGAATAATTAAAAGCAAAGACTGGTTGCTAGTTATAGCATTTTAATAATAACTTTTTTCCCTCTGCTATCTGCTGAATCTAACGACTAAAAATGTTAACTTCAAATTGTCCCCCAGAAAGAAAAAATCCTAAGAAATAAGAAGTATTTCTAATTTATTATTTGAATAATTGTGGAAAAGAATATTTTTCAAACTACATCCAAATGTTTATTATTAGTAATCAAAAGATTGTTTATAAAGATTTACAGGGCATCAATGGTGCACTGTGTAGAACAGTTAAAACTTTCAACATAAGACTATTTGCTGAAACTGTTTAAATTTTTTTTTTTTAATTTTCAGCATAAATTCACTATAATTATGAAATTTAAATTATTTTAAATGAAGTTACACTGCTTATAAACCAATAATGTCTGTTTTTATCGGTAAATATGCATGTACATGTAATAAGAAAGGATGTTTTAAAAAAACCCGGTTTAAACAAAAAAAAACGTTTTTTTTTCAAAAAAAACCTGGTTTTTTTCCAACCCTGTTTTTAACAAAGTCTATTATTATAATTATTAAGTATCACCAGTAGGGATGCACCGAATATTCGGCCTATTCGGCCATGTTACCGAATATTCGGTTAGGCCGAATATCAAACTATTCGGTTCAGCCGAATATTCGGCTTGACCGAATATCAAACTATTCGGCCTGCCGAATATTCGGTTTAGCCGAATATCAAAGTATTCGGCTAAATCTTATATATTCAATGAAACCTTTTAAAACACATTTTTTAAAACTTTTCACAATTTCAACTTTTAACTGTCAATTTATAAATATATTTAAAATAATTAAAAAGAAAGTCATATTTAAATAAAATAGAATGTTTTTACATTATTTATTTGTTGTTTATAAAGTATAACTTAAGAAAAATAACCATGAGAAGGATTAAAATGGTGATTTATTAGGATTCTCCTTAAGAATAAATGATGTGCAAATACAAGTTCCTAAATTTTGTTTAGTAAATATTCTGTTTCTTGCTTTTCCCAAATAAAAAACCTTAAACAAGAAAGAAAAACTTTTGAGAATAGTAATAGCTATCAATGCAATTTTTGTTCATGAAACCATAATCAACTTATTGACTCATAAATACATTGTATTTCATCTCACTTTAGATCAAACTTATGTTTTCGTTTGTTGCATTAACAATAAATAAGATACCGTACTGTATTTTCAACTTGCATGCTTTGATTTCTGTAAAATATGATATGATGGGAAGGGTGGAAAATGCCATCATTCATATGAAAAGAACTATGAGCTAGATATTCCTTTATTCAGAATTAAGTTGAAAGTATTTGTACTTTATATTGAAAAAAATCTGCCTTGAGTTATTGAAAAAGGACAATTAAGAGACTGTAAAGTTTTACTTCATCCATGTTTTCATTATTTCGCTTTGATATTAATATATTTGTTTTAATTTGTAGAAGAAACCACGAAATTTAAAATTTTATTAATTCAAAAAATCTCATAATTGTGCTTCTTAAATAACTAAAGGCAGATTTTTTTTCAATACTAAATTTTCTTATAAAACACCATTGTTTATCAAAATGTAAGTTTCTTTTATTAAATATTATGTAAAATTGTTTTAAAAAGTAACATTTTAATACCTTTAAACTTTGAAATATAAAAAGTATTTGGAAAGCCGAATATTCGGTATTCGGCCGAATAGTTAACTATTCGGTTGGCCGAATATTCGGTCCAACAATTACTATTCGGCCAGCCGAATATTCGGTATTCGGTTCACCTGTCGGCCGAATATTCAGTATTCGGCCAAAATCACTATTCGGTGCATCCCTAATCACCAGTATATTCGGTGCTTTTTCGCAGTTGATAAAGTTATACATGCAAATTCCTTGAGAGGTTAGAATAGTAGGAGAGAATAGGGAGGGATGGGACAAGTTTTATAAAATCAATTTCTATTAATAATGTTTTGCAAGAACAGAATGGAAATTTTTTATAACATTTTAACATATTGAAAAATTGCCACTTTGATCATAATAATTGTAATTTTAGATTAATAAACTAATTTTATAAACAAGAAAAATGTTACACCCCTCTCTCATGTGACAGAGGGATGGGACATATTTTTAAAATGAAAATTCATATTTAATTTTTAGAAATGTGGATAAAAAAGGGCAAAGATAATGTAACATTTACATTGAAGATGTTTATTGTAAATCATAATGGTTATTTTATTATACTTTGTAAAATCCAAATCAAATGAAAAATATGCTTGTCCCCAACTAATGCTGCCAATTCAGGATGCACCGGATACTAATTTTGTCAGATATCAGATATCCGGCCAGATATCTCATCGGATATCCGGTACTAAATATGTGTTTAGTTATGGTGAATATTTATTTCTTTATACAATGCCATCTCAAATAATAAATTGCAAACATCTTTCACACGCATTACAACATTTTAAGCATATAGAAATATATTTTACAAAAGCTATGTATCTGACTACCAGGGCTTGAAATTCACGTTTTCCCAGGAGAGAATTATTCTTATTAACCAGGGTTGGTAAAAAACCGGGTTTTTTTGAAAAAAACCAAAAACCATGGTTTTTTTTTTGGTTTAAACCAGGTTTTTTTTTGGTTTAAACTGGGTTTTTTTAATATGTTTTCCTGTTACATATACATGCATATTTATGAACAAAAATAAATATTTTTGAATATATAACTAATAATTTGATTTAAAAATAATTCTAATCAATATAATTATTTAATGTACAATCAATTATGTAGAAAATTGAAATTCTTTAAAATCTAAACATTTTTAGAAAAAGCTGTCTTATATTTCATAAATAAAATGTGCTACATAATGAAACATTGATACCTTGAAAATCTTAATGAACAATCTTTTGATTACTAGCACTATAAATAAATAAATGATATAGATCCATAAATAAAACTTTATGTACATTATTTTCAAATGGTTATTCAAAATAATTAATTTGAAATACTTGTTATATGTGATGTCTGATTTTTTTGTTAGAAGACTGCATGAATTAATTATCTTTTATTAAAAAATAAAGCTTTTTATAAAGAATTTTTGGAAGGATTTGAATTTAGCAGTAGAGTTTTTACACACTTCAAGCATTGTGTTTTCTAAAACTACCATTTAAAGAAAAAAAAAATAGATGACTGTTAAATAAACAAAAATATCTATTTAACAGCTTTTTAGACTATTGAAAAACATTAATGTTAAAATATACAGTAGTTTTATAAATGCTGTATCTACCAAAGAATTTAAACAGCCATCGGACTGCATGCTCTATTATAACACTTAGTATTTTTAAACGTCTAAACAAAAAATTGCATTTTTTTAGGAATTTTTATGGGACTTTTTCTATTACGTCTCAAGCAAACCTTGTCTTGCCCCCCCCTCCCCCCTTTCTGCCAATTTTCTTAACTGATCTAAGTAATGGGTTTGGTTACGCAATAGAAGATTTAAATAAATCTTTTGCATATTTTAGTTAAATGTAAACAGGTGCTTTACTAGTGCCTAATTTTTCAATGTCTTCTTATTTGACTTCATATCTTGAGTTTTTTTTTTATTCTTAAAAAAAGTCCCTCCAAACAAAAAAAATTTCTTTTGGAGTTTGAAATTTTAAAGATCATTTATGTCATTATCTGTACATCTGCGTTTCTCAAAGGAAAATATTTTTAAAATCTAAATATTGCATATTTTTCATCTATTTTATTTTTGCTAAATTTACATGATTTAAGTGTTTTCTGTAGAGTTTCAGATATGTTCATCAGTGCATGAAACATGCATTCTACATGTATACTAACATGACCTTGACTAGACTCACTATTCCTTATGGTGACTATTGAGATAAGACTTAAAAGTAGAAATTACTTTCATCCAATAATTTGAAACACTTAAATTACAAAAATGAGAAAATATTATATTAGATTTGTTCTAAAAATCAATTGGTTTGAACTGTACCAACCTAGCTGGTGAAAAAATAAAATTATAATGCAAAAAAAAAAAAAAAAAAAAATTCCCAATGTAAGAATGCAAGAAAAACAAAGGCTTGTTAAAATCATTAATCACAGAGCAAATAAAAAGCTCATTGCCAATTATTCAATAGCATACGTAACAAAAAGAATTTCTGAAATGATGAAATCCTTAGTAAATCTTAACTAATCAAGCAATTTAAATAGTAAAAGTGCATTTTTAACTTCAGTCTGCCCTTCTGGTTATATATATATATTACAAATAATGGCTATATATATATATATACATATAGGCCTTAAAAAAGAAAAAGAAAGAAAGAAAACTGATTAGTTTTTTCTAACCAGCTAATTTTAGAAAAATTAGTTATTCTGCCATATAGATTTACAGCTTACAAGAAAAGTTGAGTTGATTAAAATTTTTTGTCCTTTTAGAAACTTATTAATTCATCATTTTTCTACAGCTTTGCTTGTAGCTTCTTCATAATTTGGATTTTGCATTTTTCAATAATGTGTAAAATAAAACATTTGGGTAAAAGAATAAAAAAACCAGGTGAAAAAAAACCAGCATGGTTTAAAAAAAAAAAAACCACTTGGTTTAAACCATGGTTTTAACCACGGTTTGGTTTAAACCAAACAACCCTGTTATTAACTATATGAGAGGAAAAAAATTTTTTTTTTTTAAACCCTATAATTTTTTCACACACCATTTAAATATTTACAATTTATACCGACATGACAAAATTGCATTGAAATAATTTAAATCAACAACACAAGATAATTATCCAAAATGTTTATTTTAATTAAAACAAAGGCAAAGAATCAAGTCTTATATATATATCACATTTATTTTTCAATTTTCACTCAATGTTTCACTCAGCAAAGACAGGAGCCTTAAAGGTCTTACTTTGTACAATGGATGTCCGTATTTTATTTATTTATTTTACGAAATTCTTTAAAGTTAGAAGAATTTTTATTTGAATAGGAAATCAAAATGCCATTGTTAATAAAGAAGAGAGTAGAAAAGTTACAAAATAAGCAGGTGCAAGTTATCAGATATGGAAGAAAATGATTCCAAACAGGAACATCGTATTGAAAATAGTCTTTTAAATAAATAAAAAAAGAGGTATGATTATTGAGCCCATTGATGACGAAATGTGCGATGATTGTGAAAAATGAAAATAAATCTAATGTTGAACCATTGATTGTATAAAAAAGAAAAAAAACTTGTTTTCTTATTTTATTTTTCCAATGTTTCAATACAAGATTTAATCTCATCTTGTTTAGTGCTAATTCCAGGCTCATGTGATAGAACTCAGTCTCTAGTGACCATTGCTGCCCTTTTAGTTATTTATTGCTTCAGCTCAGGAAAAAATTTGTAAAATACGCAAATCGGTCGTAGAAAAAATATCGCTGATTTTGTCCACCATGGCAAAAATAAATTTTTTTAAATTGTCAACCGGCCTGAAAAAATTTGAACTTTGAGGGAACTTGGGCAGTGGGAAAATATAGTAAAATTCGTCAATCAATTACAGTAAAATATCGTGAAATTTGTTAATCTGCCACAAGGGACTATCATAAAATTCGTCAGCTAATAACAAAGACAAAAACAAATTTTTCAGCTGGACACAGGAAAATAATTGTTAATTTCATCAGAATGTCATAAAAACAAAAAAGGGAAATTTGCCAATCAGTCACAGAATAAAATAGCTAAATTTGTCAATCAGTTGAGAGAATAAATTGCAAAATTTGTCAGTTGGTCTAGAAGAAAAAGATAAAAAAAGAAAAAAAAATTGCAAAATTTTGTGAGAAAAATTTACAAAACTTTTCAGTCATACGCAGAAAAACAATCATGAATTTTGTATAATTGTCGTAAGAGCAAACTGTGTGATTTGTCAATCAATAGCGGAAAATATCACAAAAATAGTCAGTCGGTCTTGAGACTTGATTGCCACTTCACAAAGAAAAAATTTCGAAAAGTGATTTTTTTGGAAACAGGAATGACACAAGATTCTTTAGGACATGAATCCTACCATCTTGTTCTGAAATTCAAACCCTGTATGTGTATACTAACAATATTGAATAAAAAATGCAATTCAAACATTTAAATACTCTGCTTGTTTGTCAATGAAATGCTAATAATTTTTAGAACAAATTTTACATGTTTATTAATATGTCTATAATTGTAAAGTATTTTCACTAAGAAATGCATAGCATCCTTTTATAATGTAAACATAAAATATCTTACTAATATACCAATGGTTGAAGAGTTATCTCCAAACATAGGTTTAATTGATGATTTTTTTTTTTCATGTTTTAACGAAAATAACTAGTAGGACACACCAATCCCAACACTCTTCTATTTCATAGATCTCAATGTTTCAAAAAATATTTACTAATATTAATACTACTTCAATACTGTTAGTTCAATATTATACCAACTTTGATTTTCATCTAAAATTTTTGTTGCAGTCAATTAATTAGATTGAGAATGAGTTAATCTCGATCATGATATTTATTAATATTTTTTTGCTTTTCTGCTATAAATCAGCTGTTTGCGAATAGCCAGTTTTAGCAAGATACGAAATTCCCATTGCTGCATGAACCACCAATTCATTGTTTAAAAGCATTATGAAAAATAAAAAAATTTTACAATAAAAAAAAATATTGCCCAGTTAAAGTAATGGCATTGAGCACACAGTCTATGCATACTAATTGTATATTACAGCCTTATATTTTCAAGGATTATTGCTATTCGAAAAACACATTAAGGGGGGACAATAGGTCCTCCCATTTCCCCTTTTTATACTTAATCATGAATCCCTTTAACTAATCAGGGATATGCTTTATCACATAAAAAACCTATATCCAAACTTCATAGCAATTGAATAATTCTTCATAAAAACATATTTATATAATTTAAGACGAGTTATCCCCTTCTTTATACTTAACCGTTAAACTTCCAAAACTATTCAAAGATGCACCTTATCAGAAAGAATGCACACCCAAAATTTAAAGTAAATCGGAAAATTCTGCATAAAAAATCATTTATCAAAATTAAAGGGGAGTTGGGGGTAATCGCCCATACCTCTTTTATGTTTAACAAAAGAATCCCACATCTAATTAGGGAAGCATCTTATCACTATGAACCCTATCCAAATATTAAAGTGAATCGGTTAATTCTGCAAGAAAAAACATTTACCTAAATTAAGAGGGGTGATTCCACCGATCCTCCATTCATACTTATCAAATGAACTCCCAAAACAAATCAGGGAAGTGCCTTATCAGAATGAACCTATATCCAAATTTTGAAGCAGATCGGTAAATTCTACATGAAAACCCCATTAAATTAAATTAAGGGAGGGGGAGTTACCTCCCATTCCCACCTCAAAGACTTATCCAATGAACTCGCAAAACTGATCATGGAGGTGTCCTCATCAGAATGATCCTATGCCTAAAATTTGAATGAAATCTGATAATTATGTATGAAAAACCCATTTATCTAAATTAAAGGTGGATTAGCCCCCCGCTTCCCCTCTTTATACTTACCAATGAACTTCCAAAACGAATCGTGTCGGTGCCCTCATCAGAATGATCCTATGCCTAAAATTTGAATAAAATTTGATAAATCTTATGAAAAACCCATTTATCGAAATTAAGATTGGGGGATTAGCCCCCATGCCTCTCTTTATACTTATCCAAGGAACTCCCAAAACTAATCATAGCAGTGCGCTCATCAGAATGATCTTGTGTCTAAAATTTGAATGAAATCTGATAAATCTGCATGAAAAACCCATCTATCGAAATTAAGGCTGGGGAATTAGCCCCCTGTTTCACCTCTTTATATTTATCCAATGAGATTAATCACAGAGGCGCCTCATCAGAATGATCCTATGTCTAAATTTTGAGTGAAAACTGATAATTCTGGATGAAAAATCCATTGATATAAATTAAGTAAAGAGTATTCCATTTCCCCGCTTATACTTATCGAATGAACTCCCAAAACTAATCAAGGAAGCGCCTTTTTGGAATATACCTATATCCAAAATTTCAAGTGAATCAGATATTTTTATCATGAGTTATCGCGTTACACATGTAGATACATATTTACATACATACAGAACGGGCGGACACATTAGCTCTGGTTTTGATAGCCTGTGAGCTAAAAATCATTATAACAGTACTACCTTCCAGCAAAATATTTTCAAATTGAAGAAAGGCCTGACAGCCATTCTCAGAAACGTATCCAAAGAAATTTGGTCCAATTCTATGCATAACATCATACAGTGTTTGATGTAGAATAATAAAAATGGTACAAAAATTGAGATTACAGCACCGCCTTACAGTGAAATGTTTCCATCTTGAAGATGGACCTGATGGTTACAGCCAAAAACATGCACCAAATATTTGTTTCATTCTATGTATAACTTCATACATTTTTGATGGTACGATGGCGACACTGGGACAGGCAGAGGTTTTGAATAAACGTGTTTTTTGGGATATTAGATCCCTAAATTAAGTAAATTCATCAAAAAAAAAAAAAAAAAAAAAAAAAATTGATTACATTACTTTCTTCTATCAAGGACAGAAGAAAGAAAATATATACCTGTTTAGTTGTTTAACTTAAAAACCAATTAACCCATTGTTTAAATTAAGTGAAAGAAAGAAAATTAATAAAATCATAGTTTAATAAACAATTTCAAATTTTACAAAGACTAAATACAGAAAACCAACGTTTAAAATGCATAAATAATGCATGTAAAGGTAGCAAACAGCCGTTTTAAATCTACTATCATTCGCTCTCGTAATTGGTAATAAGCCAGCTTTCTTTGTCACTTTGCTTAGCTTAGCTTTTTCTAGCAAACTGAGTCTTGAACTGATGAAGAATCTTGATAGTAGATTCAAAACGGCTGTTAGCTACCTTTTCATGCATTATTTGTGTATTTCTAAATGCTGGTTTTCTATCTTTATACATTTAAAAAAAAAAAAAAAATTATTTGCTATTCTAACTTCTATTTTTTTTTTTACAATTTGAAAATAAAGATACAATTTCCTAAAAGATATAAAAGTAAATTCTTGAATTTATTACAAAGCTTAAATATAAATAGTAAGGAAAGCTTGCAATCCTTTAAGCTTTTGAGAATTAACTTTTACACATTGATAGGGAACTTATTATTTCATCTTTTGCATTATAAACAAAAGTTTTTCGGCATTGTTTGGAACCAAATGATTACTGTTATTTATCTATATTTACTTTGCTGCATTCTGCCGGATATCCAATAGAGAAATCGGATATCCGGTGATTAAGATTTGGATATCCGATAATATTTTGGATATTGAAAAATCAGCCGGATATCCAGTGCATCCCTACTGCCAATTAATTTTGGTGGATTTAGATTTGCAATTATGTCTTCTCCATAAATCATGGAATAGTTTTTTGTGAGAAGATGAAATTTCTTTTTTCAACACAAACAGCCATAACATTGTAAAAATAAAAGTTTGCAACTTGAGTTCAGTAATTATTACATATTTCATATAGTATATTTCAAAACAGTAATTTTTTATTTAAAAAACCCTAAGAAATTAGCATTATAAAAATAAATGTAAATATTTAATACTAAATGCTCATACTGCAAAATAATGTATGAGTAAGAAATTAAAAAAAATCAGTGCTTTAATTTTTCAATTTTTGAACTGGCAAAATAATAAGATTTATTTATTACACTATTCAATTTCAAAACAAAAAATGTTATAAATATAAAATACCAAAAAATTGTATGTTATTAAGAATAATTATTTGGTTGGAGATATCATTTAAAAGGATGGGACATATCCCATTTCTTCTTGAGTACATAGTATCCCATCCTTCCCTTAAAGTAACGTAAAAAAATAAACAGGTTTTTACAACAAGCATGGTGTTTAAAAGGCATATTGTTGAGTTTATAAAATATTAAAAACAATTAAGTTAGCAACAAAGAATAAGACTGAAAATGTACATTAAAAATTAAAGTAATTCTTACTTTTGATATTGTAAAATAGGCTTTTAAAGTCACAAACTCATAGCTGGTTGCAACTAAAAAGATTTATAGTAACAAATATAAGACAATAATTTATTGCCTTATTGATATATTCCATCTGGTGGATGAGTTATAAATTAAAAATAAAGCTTATTTTAAGAATTACTGCAGATGTCTCATCCCTTCTCACTCTTCCCTACTTACAAAGAACAAAGATATTTTTCGCACTGCAATTTCAAGTGTTTGGAAAAAAGTTTCTAAAATTTTCTCAGAAATTTCTAACTTTATTTAATTTTCCTAGAGAATGGTAAAATTTCCAGATTTTTCCAGCCCATGTGTAGTTTTCTGACTTTTCTAGATTGCTATACACTCTGAATAACACACATTATACATCTGAATGAAATTTATACAAATGTGTTTTCAAATTACTTTTATAAGAAAATTTTGTACCACATTTCTCACAAGTAAAAAGTTTCTTGTCGTCATGAGCAAGAAGATGGGAATTCAAGATAGTTCTCTGAGTAAATCCCTTGCCGCATTTTTCACAAGCATAAGGTCTCTCTTTCGAATGAACTAGCAAATGTCTGTTTAAGTGAGATCTATGAGGAAATGCTTTGTTACACAATTCACAAACATAAGGTTTTTCATTGGTATGTACACGTAGGTGCCTCAATAATGTAGATTTCAGTGAAAAACCTTTATTACATATTTCACAAAGGAAAGGCTTGTCCTTAGTGTGGTTACGATAGTGATTTTCTAAAGTACTTTTACGAGGAAATGCTGCTTGACATACATCGCATGTAAAAGGTCTCTCATTTGCATGGTTATGATACAGATGCATTTTCAAGTTAGATTTGTAGGAGAAGCCTTTACCGCAGACCTCGCAAGCAAAAAGTTTTTCGTTAGTGTGAGATATGATGTGTCTTTTTAATCTAGAATTGTGACTAAATTCTTTATTGCAAAACTCACACTTGAAAAGCTGAACCTTATGATCAGATGGAACTGTATCCTGTGTGCAAAAACTTTCCATAATATGTTTATAAAAATTGTAAAAATACCACAATTTTTATTTTTTTTTTTTATGTAATGAATTTAACATTTAATTTATCAATGCCTTTTTTTTTCACATTTTTCCTTTCATAAATTTTTGTTTCATTACAGGCAATCAGATTTTTGAACTCATTTGGAAATTTGAAGTGGACATGATAACATTATGATCACATTTTCCAAGTTTTGTTACATAATTATCTTCATTTTTAAATGCCAAATTATTAAAGGCATACGGCATACAGAAAGTGGAAAGAACCTTGGACATTAAATTAACCAGTCAAACTGTATTCAAGAGTATTGCTATAGTATGTATTGACACATTTATATTTTAGTTGAGCTCTTGAGGTTTTTAAAAAGTTACATTCTATTTTCTTTGCAAATGTGAACAAATAAAAAGTAAAATGGAAAATGGGTATCTAAACCAGTTAACTATGCTATAAGATAATTTCTAAACTTACATTCGTATTTTGTATATAATTATCTATGTATTATGAACAAAAAATGCCGCACAGAGTAGGCAGATAGTGCACATCCAGAGGCAAAACTAAAGATACAGGAATACTCAATTAAGATGTGAATGTTAAAAGATCCGCTACAAATTAGGACACAGAATCTGAAGTGACTACTAACCGATGTTTTAAGATCTGAAATCTAAATTATCTTTAATCTAATTCTTTTTGATAGTCAGATCAAGATTTTTTTTCTAGTTTTTTGATATAGTCAGAGTTGTTAGTATTTCATAATGATTTCTTTCCTTTCAAATGGAAATGAAATGAAACTTCTTTGTACAGCAACAGTCATACCTGTAAGTGGAAGAAAAAAAAAAGAGATTATTAATTTTTTTTGTATAATTACATTTTGATTTGAAAGACAAGAATGTTTGACGACAAAAAATATGACAGATACAGTAGATTCTTGATTAACCGAGACAATAAAAATCTCAATTTCGGATACAATTTATTTGGAAATTAGCACCGTAATGTGATTAAGAAACCATGGATGGAAATTTTATCAAATGAAGAAAATGAAATTCCTACAGAAGACAACGTTAGTATTGATTTGCACAAAAAAAAAAAAAAAAAAAAAAAAAAAAAAAAAAAAAAAGAATATTTGAGAAAATTAAACTGTTTTGAAAATATGGATGAAGTAGTGGATTGGAATGTTGCGAAGTTTAAGTGATGATATTGTGATGTGTGTTGCTTGTAGTTCAGAAGAAACAAGGAATTCTGAAAAATGCCCTGAATGTTATGAAGAATATCTTGTAACTCATAAAAAGTAACATACAATGATACATTAGTACACATTGAGACATTACTTAATTACTTGGAGCAAGAAAATGAAAGCACATCTTGTTGAAAAAATGATACTGAGAATTAAAATTTGTTGAATAGTAAATGAAAAACAAAAGCGGATCTCTATCACTCCATTTTCCAAAAAAAAAAAAAAAAAAAAAACAGTGAGATAAATTACATTTCTATTTTTTATTTATTGTACTAATCGTAAATTTATCTTCATTCTGCTTTCTTTTGAATTATTTAAATTATTAATGTCATATTGTCTTTGACATTTTCTATCCTTTTTTCCAAATTTTACATGAAAATTTGCTCAAATTCCATAATTCTTTATTTTATCTTATTCATATTGAAGCATTTCCCGACCATCCCAGTTAATTGAAAATCTACTGTACAATACAGACATGGATTGTTATTAGTATTATTTTATCATTGGATAAATCATATTCAAGGCTGGAATAACACAGTTGAGGTTCTCTCAAACACAACAAAACTAGTCGTTGGAAGCCACTGTAATACTTACCCATCATGGATATGCATAATAGAATATATAAAAATGAAACATGTGAAATATTTTTATAAAATGCATTGCTATTACAAAACAAAATTAAATGCATATTTAAATATTTTAAAAATATATAGTAATGCTCTATTAATGAATTTCTGATGAACCAATTTTAGTAAATTGTATAAAATGCCAAACTACTCAAATAGTACCGAATTGCATCAAAGAAACATTCTTATAACTCCAAAAGTAATAATCATATTAACTAACAGTTTACTGCATCGGATTAAGTGTCTCATTTCCAATTAAAATATATCTTTGAATTGAAATTTGAAGGAAATATACGGTCATGAAAAATCGAAGAATGTGGAAAACAGGTTTACAAATATTTCGGTGACTAATAATCCAATCGATCCTGTTCTTTATATAAAATTTGTGTTATTTTGTTGCCTTTTATGTCCACTCTTTAAACTAAAAACTTAAAAAAATTTTATATACCTTTTATCGGAACAAATTATTTGAGAGTCCTAAAAAAATAATTCCGGATAATCAAGGTTACTGATATTAAATAGGCTTCGTCCCATTTTTACATGCTAAGGACATAACAAATTTCAAGTCTCTATCTCAATTTGTTCGGGGGATAGAGCATTTACAGATACACAGACAGACGGCAATTTTTTTTTCTAAAATTTTTTTTTTGGAACCTCCAGCATCTAAAATGTGTAAATCCGTCAATTTTTTTTTATTTTTAAAACGATTACAAGATTTACCCTATACTAGATATGATAGGCAAATAAAATGTCCAGACCAATGACTGAACCTGAATACCTTGACTTGCTGTGCTAATAATTTATTGGCAAAATTATCTGGATGATACTTGGCTGACACATTTTACTCTTATTTGTTCAATAAGGGACATTACACCACATGGTATACAAGAGTTTTCATGTTATCACATTTAATTTACTTTGCTACTACACAAACAAATTTCAGAAAATATTAATTTTTGACGCTATAAAGATGTTAAAAATAAAGTCAGTTAAATAAAGTCCTAAAACAATTTAGACATTAATGCGTTAAAGCGAAAGATGTCTAAATAAACAATTTGTAAAATGCACTATACATTTGAAAGCCAATTTCTACTACAATCAACAATAGTAAGAAAAATATCAGATTTTTGGGCAATCCTATTTAAGATCTATACATGTGTATGCATACTACATAGTAAAAAAATGTAGTCCAATTAAACGCAGGGCTGAGTTGAAATTTTTGCATCCAGCAATTTAAAAAAATAAACAGAAAAATGTATTTGAGAACATTTGTGCAACCCCATATATGATTTATAGAATTTATACAAACCAAGTAATATATATATATATATATTATCAAGTGTACATATATATTAAGACAGACATAAACACAATTAAATACAACAACCCAACATGGAGTGAAAAATTAGCCGGGACCAGGAATCAAACCTGGGTCGACAGCGTACCGTGCTGCTGCTCTTCCATCTAAGCTACCCTGGTCGATATCCTAGCCTGGTAATTTCCACTAATAAACCATGTTGGGGAATGCCATCAGCCGGCAACCGCTCGGCACGTGATGACGGGAAATACAATGAATAATTTTGATAATCCATCAATCCCTAATGTATATTTAAGAACACAGAAATTAACGTCTGAATTTAATTAATTAATTATCAAATGTATATATATTAAGACATACATAAACACAATTAAATACAACAAGTTATTAGCAATTAATTAGTAATTTAATAATGGAAATTACCAGGCTAGGATATCGACCAATGTAGCTTAGATGGAAGAGCAACAGCACGGTACGCTGTCGACCCAAATTTGATTCCTGGCCCCGGCTAATTTTTCACTCCATCTTGGGTTGTTGTATTTAATTGTGTTTATGTCCGTCTTAATATATATGTACATTTGATAATTAATTAATTAAATTTAGACGTTAATTTCTGTGTTCGTAAATATATATATATAAAAGCTTATTACAATTGAAAACGCACTGCCACTAATTAACGTTCAGAGACCACAGGCTTCAATAGTCCATTTATTGTTATTTTTTTTATTATAGTTATTCTTTTTTCCTATAAATGAATGATAAATTCTATGCACACCATATTCTATAGTAAATTCTGTGTAGTACTCCTCATTTATATATAAAAATTTCGGTATGTTTAAAATAGTATAATATTAAAATATCACAAAAACAATTTTCTGCCTTATACCATAATGTAACAGAAGTGTTTTAAATGTCCCTGTAAATGAACTATAAATTCTGTGCACTTCATTTTCTATCCTGAACATACTATATGCAATGGCGTAGCCAGATTCTTTGTTTCGGTGTGGTCCAGAATTTTTCTTTTAGTTTATATAGATAGTAAAACCTGTCAATATGAAATCGCAAATAATGGTGAAGTATTCCATTTTACACAGGTTTTGTATTAGCTGGTTTTATTGTATAGTATTCTTTTTGATAGAACTCTCGATCATTTCCGTTCAAAACTGAATTTCATAATAGACAGGTTATTTTTTTACAAATTTTGTTTATTTTATATAAATATACTTATTTATGTTATGGGTCATTCCATGTCAAATCACCCAGATTTTTTTAAAAATGACACCCACCATCACCAATTTTGATAAAATTCAGTGGATTAGTAGAAATTCTAATGCTGATTCAAAAAATATCAATTATATTGAAATTGATAAAACAGTTTGTGAGTTATGAGCTTTTAAATAGCTCCCAAGATGGCCGATTTGCCGCCATTTTGAATTGCACACGTGACAACAAAAAAGCCCATAACTTATTTCAGGTTTAAGCTAGAGCTTTCATTTTTTTTTTTTTTTTTTTTTTTTTCAGAATAAAATAAGCTTTTATTTAAACAGATTTTTGTGAACCTCATTATATAAAAATGCTGACAGAAAATGACTTTTTGTTATTTTTTTAAATAAAAAAGATGCAACTTCAATGGTTGATTTCCCCCAATGTACCCCCTTCAATTTTCTCCTAATTGCATAAATAGGCAATTCAAAGTGTGTTTTGATGACTGATAAGAAAATTTTAATGGGCGGTTCACAGGTTTTTATTTAAAAAAATAAATTCAATTTTACTGACTTTTCACAATAACAGAAAACACAAGATAATGTTGATATTTCTTTTATTACCTGATATATCATATATATTTACATCTAAAAGTTTGATAACGTTTTATATTACATAAATATATATATTTAATGTGGCTAAAAAAAGGGGAATCCCAAGGAACTAATAGGAATGCCAATAATAGATTCTTGCAAGACATAGCAGTACTTTCCTGACAAATTGAAATCGATTGCAGAGTTTCAATAAATTATCAGTAAAAATTAAATGATAGAAAAAATTCTACAAATAGGTACATTATATCGCAAAATCATACTTGTATATAATATAAAATATGATAGAACTGCAACTCTTAAATTAAAATTATAGAACTTTAAAATAATACAAAATAGCATATCACATACACAATAAACATGCTATTAAAAATATATCTACATCAATAATAATTTAAAGTAAAGATAATTAATATTTTTAAAAAACCCTGCTAACAGGAAGATGTAAATTTTGAAGTTAAATACAGTAGACTTCCTCAAATCCGCACAGCTTGGAACCAGAAGTTATGCGGATTTTAGAATTTTGCCGATTTCTGGTCATTACTTTGTTTACATTTTTTTAAATAGGAATTTGAATGCAATTATTATTGCAATCAAAACTAAATGAATGCTTTACAATATAATAAAATATTAAAATAAGTAATAAAATAATAAAAAATTAGATAATTTTCAAAGTGATTAAAATATTAAAAGCAAAGATCAAGTTAATAATCAATAATATATGATTAAATATTCATTATAAATATGAAATATATTTTTCCTAAATTATTCAACATAGCTTGCCTCATAAAAATACATTACTAATTCACAACAAAATCATAAAATAAAGAAGTTTTACTTCAGGTTTAACCAAATTTAGATTTAATAACCAAAAAAGCTTGATTAATGCAATAATGCATAAATATATTTGATAAGATCGTGATTACCAATGATGTCAGAAAAATCTTGATTTCTTTTCCAGAATAAATTTATTTTTCCTTCATGGGGAATAAAAATCATGAATTCAGTACTATTAACAAAAATTACAAATTAAAATAAAATGGAATTGATATAAAATTATTAAAGTCAGATTTTGTCCTTATATCTGAAGTGAATTTTTCATTATTTACATCCGTAAATTATGTGCGGATTTTTGAGAGATGTGGATTTTTGGGTTTCGGATTTGAGGGGAGTCTACTGCACTTGTTTCATTAACAAAAACTAAATCAAATTTAGATATAAACCTAGCTTAACAATTTTATCTGGCTGTTTTTAAAATTTCATTTTTCTCAATGAACTGGTTTTATCAGAATGTTAAGGCAAGTATTTACAAAAATATACTTTTGTACCCTCAACAACTCAAAATTTTCAGACACGTTTTTAAAAGTAAAAACATTATACGTATTGATATGATTTTTTTTGCAGAGATTTATAAGCGATCTCAGGGCTGTTACAGGCAACTATTTTTATATTCTGTGCACACCAGTATTTTCTAATATAAAGTTTTTGAAGTATATTTTTCTTGCAAATGTTATTAAAGCATCTATTACGGATTTCAGTTTTAAGAAAGTGGTGCCAGTTAGAATGAAAAAGTAGTCGCCTGTGGCATCCTTGCAACATGTGTTTTTATTTTTGGTTCAATGTATCTTGATTTACAATAATTATTTTCTCAGTATGACCATTTTTTCCGTTTCCAATAATATCGTTTTGGAAAATTCAATTCAAAATGCCTACTTTAACAGCATTTTTTCAAATATTATGCGTTATATATAAAACCTGCAAATTGAATGTGTTTGTGAGCAAAAATGGGTTCAAAAATGAATCAGAAAATCCAATGCTTTTGCTTTGCTGGACTGTCCTGTTCACATAGAAAGCAAGGCATTTTTGTGCCAATAATATTAATATAAATTTGATGTCACTGCAGATAAACCATTTGTATACCTCATGCTGAATACAACCAGATTGTATTCTAAAAGTCGTTAGATAAGTTCGCAAGCATCCACAAGTATGCATTTACATTATCTGTGACTATTGCATGATGCTTGTTCTCTGCAATGAATCTTCGAAATCGACTCTGGTTGATTGCAAACAAACTATACATGATTGAAGAAAACTAAAAACAGTTGTGTGATTAGCATAAAAAATGCATTCAGGGGTTGCATTGATTCTTAATCATCCGATACCATGCAGACTAGTGTAACTTACTTACAGTATTTTTTATTTAAGAGTTTTAATTTTATCACATTTTGTATTATATACTGTCAGCCATTTTTTCTTCCTTAACACTCTAAAATACATAATTCTAATTATATATATCGTAATATTGTAAAATGGCATGGCTTACTATCTTATATTTTGTTCCAACTTCCATTTTTCTTCTTTGCCGGCATTTTCCAATCTTCCGATCTTTTGTTTACATGTTCAAATCAATCGCTTATCTTTTGTTTTTCCGATCGTCGCTGATGGGTGTGTTCATCCTGGTTTTATCGTTCCGTTCGGTCGCAATCCGCAAGCATCGCGGATCGCAACTCGTAAGTGGCTGTCTTGCATTTCTTCCATCGCAAGTCAGGAGCTCGCTTGCTCAACTCGGAGGGGCGTATCCAGTTTCGAATTGCCGCTGCTATTTAAACCGGCTGAGATATGTTGTGCGGGGGATTTTGAAGCGATGTTATGAGCTAGCAATATTGAAGTCAATATGATATAGTTTCAGAAATGTCTTTTAGATTCATCCAGTTTTTAAAGTTAACAAACTTGTGTTTAATTACGCCAAATCCGTTGCTGGACATTTAATTGTGAAAATGGTTTTTCAACTTCGCCCGTTTGTCATTTTACCAGCAGTCATAATCCATTTGTGTTTTTAATTAAGTCTTCATATTCATTTGTGGACATTATTATCTTCAGTTAAAAAAAACTCTATATGTTTTTAAGACTTTTCATCGAAATAGTTGGTGTGCCGTATCATTGGAATTTTTCAGTACGTCGATAGCTGTCATCCATAAGTGAGTCCGTTTTGTTTTCAGTGCTATCCTAATATTGTTATATGCCATGCCATGCCATTTAATAAGTAATATTATTTCATTATATAGAATGGTTTTAATTTAAATACGGAATTGAACTTATTTTCTGTTTACATTTTACCAGTTATATTTTTCATCTAAGTTTATACATATTTTATCTAAACTTGAATATTATTTCATGACATAGAATAACTTTAATATAAATCTGGAACTGAACTTGTTTCTGTTTACGTTATGCCTGTTATATTTTTCACCTGGATTTATACATGTTTTATTTAAACTTGCACTTATTTTTTCGTTAATAAACGTTAGTCTTATTTCACTGAAAAACAGTTTCTTTAATGAATGTCTTACACTACACTGTCACAATGTCACCAATACTTACTCTCTTAGGTCACCGAAGTTGCACTATTATAAACTGCTAAATTTTATTTTGTTTTAGACGGTTCTTGTTACAGAACCGATCATATACAATAGGGGTGCACAACCTTTTCAAGCAACGGGCCACTTACAAACATGTCTGGGTGGTCGAGAGCCACAGCAATAACACGGAGATAATTCGATTTCGATGAGGTGATCTGTGGCCTATAATCTGATAAAAAATATGGTTTCAGAGGGGAGTGGGGAAGTTATTCCTTTAAGTTTACTAACCCAATCAAAAAATCCAATTCAATCTGTAAGGATATATCAGCAGTTTTTATGTTTGTATATATAACAGATACAGCAAGGATTATTTTCAAGATGTAATGTTATTCCTCGGTTTTATTCAGGAGAGTAAATTTTGTTTTATTAAAATTGCTAAAAAAACATAAGTGGTTGGTGCCGAAAAAAATGTGAACTTTATCAATGAAAGAGAAGAAAGCAGCTGATCAACAAGATTTGTCTATGCCTGATCAATGAAGTTCTGATTTTTCTGTACCTGATCAACAAAATTTGCAATTTTTCCATGCTTGATCGACCAAATTTGCACTTTTTACGAAATTGATCAATATAATTCTTAACTTTTATGAAACTGATCGACGATATTCACGATTTTTACAAAGCCGATTGATGAAAATCGCGATTTATACAAACCCGATCGATGAAATTTGTTTGCAAATTTTATCGAGCATGTGAGGAAAAATTTTCCCTCTCTTGATCGACATAATTTGAGATTTTTTTCTTGCCTGATCAACAAAATTCAAGATTTTTACAAAGCCAATCGACGAAATTCATGAATTTTAGAAATCTGATTGACAAAATTCGCGATTTATAATTGCATGATCAACAAAATTCGGGATTTATAATTGCATGATCGACAAAATTCGCGATTTTTCTGCGCCTGATCGACGAAATTCGCGATTTTTTCTGAGCTTGATGGACGAAATTCGCGATTTTTCCGACTCTGATGGACGAAACTCTCGATTTTTTCCCACATTGATGGACGTAATTCACCATTTTCTGAGTCCGATCGAAAAAATGTATGATTTTTATGATCTGTTCGAGAAAATTTATGATTTTTATGAAAACTATCAAAAAAATTTACGATTTTTCCGCGCCTAATCAACAAAATTCGCGATTTTTACGAACCCTTTCGCCAAAATCCGTGATTTTTTTATAACTGATCGACGAAATTTGCGATTCTTGCTCGCAAGACTGATAAAATTCACGTTCCTTCAGGACCAGATTGATGAAATGCATGATTTTTCTGTACCTTATCAACAAAATTCGCTATTTTTACGAACCTTATCGACTAAATTTACGATTATTATGAATTCGATTGACGAAATTCGAGACTTTTACGAAACTCATCGATGAAATTCTCGGTTTTTACGAAGTTGATTGGCGAAATTCGCGATTTTATTTGAGCCTGATTGACAAAATTCTTGATATTCCTCTGTCCGACCAACGAAATTTGCAATTTTTCGGGATCCCGTTAACTAAAAATCGTGATTTTTCCGTGTCCGATCGTCGACATTTACGTTTTTTTCGGCTTTAATTGACGAAATAAGTATTTTTCCGTGACCAAACAACTAAACTCGCAACCTTGAACTAATTTTGACGAATTTTGCAGTTTTTTACGTAACAAGATGGAAGTCATGAATTTTTTCTCTTGATAAATCAAAACTCACGATTGTTTCGCAGCCGATGTAGAAATTTTCAATTTTTGTGTACATCATCGTAAAATTCGCAATTTTTTCGTGCCTTATCAACTAAATTCGCAATGTTTTCGTCCCCGATCGACAGAATTCGTGATTTTTTTTTTTCAAGCTGGTTCAACGAAATTCGCGTATTTCTCACGCGTTAATCCGAGAAAAGAAAACATGAGATTTTTCTGCAGCCGATAAATTTAATGCACATTTTTACCTATGCTGACGATTTTTTCTTACTCGATCAATGGAATGTGCGACTTTTCGCATCCGATCGGCGATCGGCAGAATTCGCGATTTTTCAGTGCCTGATCGGCAAAACTTGCGATTTTTTTCGTGCCCGACGACAAAATATGCTTTTTTTTCCGAGCCTTATGGGCAAAATTAGCGATTTTTCCGAGCGTCACCAAAGAAATTTGCTATTTTTCCGCAATTGATCAATGAAATTCGTGATTTTTCTGTGCTCAATCAACGAAACTTAAGATTCTTGAATGACTGATGAAATTTTATATTTTACCGCTTTAATTTAACGAAATTTAGGATTTTTTTCTGCGACCTATGCACAAAAATTCCAATTTTTTCCAGTTGTAAATTGACGAAGTTCGCGGGCCACACGTAAGTCCATCGAGGGCCACTTTTGGCCCGCGGGCCACAGGTTGTGCATCCCTAATATACAAGTATGATTTTGTTACATAGAGGTTATCTATTTGTAAAATTTTTTCTATAATTTAACTTTTACTTATAATTTATTAAAACTCTGCAATCAATTTCAATTTGTCAGGAAAGTACTTATGTCTTGCAAGAATCCATTATTGGCATTCCTTTGGGATTCCCTATTTTTTAGCCACATTAAATATATATATTTATGTCACATAAAACCTTATCAAACTTTGAGATGTAAATATGTATGATATTTCTGGTAATAAAAGAAATATCAACATTATCTTGTATTTTCTGTTATTGTAGAAAGTCAGTAAAATTGAATTTATTTTTTTAAATAAAAACCTGTGAACAGCCCATTAAAATTTTCTTATCAGTCATCAAAACACACTTTGAGTTGCCTATTTATGCAATTAGGAGAAAATTGAAGGGGGTACATTGGGGGAAATCAGCCATTGAAGTTTATCTTTTTTTACCAGGGCTTTAGTAAATTGTATAAAATGCCAAACTACTCAAATAGTACCGAATTGCATCAAAGAAACATTCTTCAGGGCTTGAAATTCAATTTTTCGAAGGAGGAGAGTCTCATTACCAACATTTATAAATGGAGGGGAGTTTGGCTGTTTGGGAGGGAGAGGAAATGTTTAAAACCCGCCATTATTTTATGTGCTATTTAAAGAATTACCAGAATACAGACATAAAAAAAATATCACTGAAGCCATTTTTATCAACAATTCAGAATAATTATGCAAAATGTGTAAAAAAAGTTTTATACTGTCTAGTTGTTACTGGTGGTAAACTCCCTCCCGGTGCTAATTATTTTTGTCACAGATCTAATTATTGTTTTAATAATAATTATTAAAACTTCTAATTAATTTAATAAATTTATATTTATAATTTTAATTGTTATAACTAATGTTATTTTTCTGTATATTAAATGTGCAAGATACAAATTTAATCATAAAATAATACTTATGTGAGTGTAGAAAATAAGAAATACCACTATTGTTTGCATTTCTTTAAAAAAAGGGCAAGTCAAATTCATCGAAAAAGACTTTCTTAAAAAATGAATACTTTGTTGAGTAAAAGGATACTTTTTGTTTAATGAATGGCTGCTTTCAGGAATTGCACTCACTCAGAAAGATTTGGAGCTGTCAGAAGCTGATTTTAGAGCAGCAAAGAAAAAAAAAATATATTGAAGCAGGAAAATTAGTTTGTTGAACAGAAAAATGAACTCCCGTAATACTATTTTTGGGGGGAAGAGGTTCACTTTGATGAAAGTTTCATTTTTTCGCTACCTTTTGATGAAATCTGTCTTTTTTAACGATCTTTTCACGAAATCTGCCATTTTTTCGGGTTTTTTTTACGAAATTTGCCGTTTTTTCGTGAATTTTCTGAGAAAATTTGCCGTTTTTTTAGTGAAATCTGATGTTTTATCGCGATTTTTTTACGAAAATTGTCGTTTTTTGCGATTTTTGGACGAAATTTGACGTTTTTTCGTGAATTTTCTGAGGAAATTTGCCGTTTTTTCGCGATCTTTGATGAAAAATGATGTTTTGTCGCGATTTTTTTTTTTAAATTGTCGTTTTTCGTATATTTTGGGGAAATTTGTCGTTTATAGTGAATCTTTTGTCGAAATTTGTCGTTTTTCGCGATTTTTGGACGAAATTTGACGTTTTACAAAATTATGTGATGAAATTAGGCATTTTTTCGTGAGTCTTTTGACGAAATTTGCCGGAAATTAGTCGTTTTTTCGCGATCTTTTAACAATATTTGCCGTTTTTTAGCAAACTTTTGCGAAATCACGCGTCTTGTGAAACATGTAATAGCTGTTTCTTTTGTGTGTCATCTCCGATCTTTTGCGTAATTTACGGCATCAGTTTCATAATTTTTGGAATTGAATGCGTTATTATTTTTTTTTTTTTTTTGGGGGGGGGGGGGAAATTCCGAACAGAATCACTTCTATTTCGCCGCGGAAAAAATCGAGATTTTCAATGATTTTTCGCTGTAAAAAACTCGCAAAATGTGTCGATTACTCGCACGAAAATATCATAAAATTCGCAAAACGGTCGTGGGAGTTAATCATAGTTTCATAATGCAAAATTGTTTGGGCGGGAGCCTCCCGTCCACGTTATTCTTTTGGGCGGGATTTCAAAATTTTGGGCGCGAATCCCGCCATCCCGCCCTGAAATTCAAGCCCTGTTTACTTAAAAAAAAAATACAAAAAGTCATTTTCTGACAGCATTTTTATATAATGAGGTTCACAAAAATCTGTTTAAATGAAAGCTTACTTTATTCTGAAAAAAAAAAAAAAAAAAAAAAAAAAAAAAAAATGAAAGCTCTAGCTTAAACCTGAAAGAAGTTATGGGCTTTTTTGTTGTCACATGTGCTATTCAAAATGGCGGCAAATCGGCCATTTTGAGAGCTATTTAAAAGCTCATAACTTACAAACCATTTGATCAATTTCAATATAATTGATACTTTTGGAATCAGCATTATAAATTCTACAAATTCACTGAATTTTATCAAAATTGGTGATGGTGGGTGCCATGGTCTGGGTAAACTGACATGGAATGACCCTTATATGAATAAGAAAATAGTAGTTATATATAACAGAATCCTGCCTTAACCATTTCTGGCACACTGTGCCCAGCTCGGGATACCTAATTTTAATTCCAAACGGCACAAATGATATTCGGCACAGATGTCATATACGCACCACATTTGTACATGCTTTTTTCTCCCGCCAATTTGGCAAAAATTTTGTTTTTGAATATAAGTTACAAATTATATGCAATAACAGGGCACGATTTTTTATTGCAATATAAAAATAAAATAACGTGAAAATATGAAAGTGATTCTGGTATTTTAAGAAAGGAATTAATAAAAGTAAATAGTAAATAAATGATAGTTGGATATAAATAATTATTGATAAAGTATAATTTAAAGAATTAAAATAAAGAATAACAGTAAATAAACACGAATTTAATAAAAAAGGACACAATATCTAAACAATTATAAATAATAAACTTAATAAGTAACAAAACAGTAAAAATAATTTTCACAATAAATCGTAAGCATTAATATTTATAGCCATGTTGAATGCATGCAGTTGTATCATTTAATCAGCACATTTTACTAAACTTTTCCCATTTTATTTTCTTAACTATTGTTATAAACTTGTATTTTTAACAAATACATTCTTACCCAGTGGCAGAATTTTTTAACTGTGTCTGCGACAAGCCTCATTAATATCAAATTCTGTCTGCAACCGCAATGCAATATTTTCTTCTAACTGTATACACACATCATATGTTTAGGAAAAAGAAAAGACACTGTAAAATGAATATATCACAAATCAGGTATTCTATATATTTTATGTATAATATTCTTAACTACTTCATAAATGCATATAAAAAAAGGTCAAAAAACAAAAATTAATAAATCAGCATTGGAAAAATTGTCTAGCATATTTACTATAATATATAATAAATAAATTGTCCCAAAATTCTGTTTAGACATTTGATAATTGAGTATGAAGTTAAATTGCTACAATTTGTAGCAATATATCACAGATTTAAAACTATAATTAGATCAAAGTAGTAGGGGGGGGGGTAGAATTGTACACATATGCTTAAATATTTTTAAAACCGTATTTTTGGGAGTATGCGCCGCACCTCTGAAAATACATTAAAATAAAACAAATATTCATCGGAAGCGCCGCATCAGCGTAAGTGCCACACTTACGAAAATACATCAAAATGTTAAAAATTGCGTTATATTCCGTGTTTTTTCGCGTTTTGCAACGATTTTTTTTTTTTTTTTTTACATTTGTGAAATGAATCCAATTCAAACTGTTTTTACAATATAGTATATTTTGTATATTTTTTACGATAAAATTTAATTTGAATTTGTGCAACCATTTTTGTGAATTTTTCAATATGATTTTTAAAGTTTTTCTTCCATTTCACGGAGATTTTCCAAAATTCGAAACACAAATACTGTTTAAAGAATAAATCTAGAACAGTAATTATGTTCTCTGTAATTTTCGATTTCGATTTTTTTTTTGTTTGTTTGTTTGTTTAATTTAGTTTTAGTTTTTTTATTGAATATTTTTATTGATTTAATTCCCTCCCCCCCACCACCAAATAATAATTTAAAAAAATTATTTCACAATTTGCAGTGATTTTTTATATTTATGAAATGCGTTAATACTAATTATAAAAATTACTATTACTATAACTACATTATTATCTTATCCCAATATAGCAAATTTAGTCCTTTTTTTCAAAAGTTTCTCACATTTATCAGCGATTTTAGACGTGTTTCATGGTAATTTTTAATATTTGTAAAACGAATCCAATTTAAATTTTTTAACCTAACATTTTGTTTTGCGATTTTTGAATTTTGACACTTAAAAAAAATAATAAATAAAAAATAAAATAAAATAAAATAAAAAAATCGCGAATTTTTTTGCAATTTTAAAATTTTTTGTTGTGATTCCCGAATATTTAAATTTAAGATATTATTTATTGAAAAAAATAACACTCTTTTTAATTCCAAATCATTTGCGTACTTGTGCGAATTGTATTCTTTTAAAAGTAAAAGGAAATCCCAATAAGTCAAAAAGTTTTTTGTTGTTGAAAAAAAAAAAAAAAAAAAAAAAAGCCGAGCAGCAAACAGAAAAAATGAACTGAAAAGGAATTTCTGTTTTTCTACTTACTTCAAAAAACGAAAAAAAATATTTTATTTTCGTTATGAATTGACCGATTTTATTCAAATTTTCAGCAATTCTCAATAACAATAAATTAGGCTGTATACCAAATTTTTATTAAAATATAATACATTTTATGAAAATTATACATATCCATGAAAAAGTCCACTCTAAGATTCACTAGATAAAAAAGTCTCATTGTCATGACATGGTTGTTTATTGAGCTGCGAGAACTCGGACCTGGCTGCAAGCACACGCGATTACTTTTTACGGTTAGAAGTCGGCGTGGTTTATGTTCGCTCGCAGGTGGCGTGTTTAATGCAGAATCGAAACTAGCCTTTTTCGCACCCGGGGCAAACATGGATTTTGCCCCCCCCCCCCAACTCTCCACATATATGCATTCTTTGTATTAAAGACACCAAACAAAATCTTAAATTGGCGCCCCTTCACCTTCTGTTCTGGTGGTGCCCGGGGCACTTGCCCCCTCCACCCCCCCTCTAGTTTCGGCCCTGGTTTAATGTATAATGATTTTTCCAGTTCAACTTCAATCACACTGTAGGACTCTTAAGTAAGGTTGAGATAATTATCTCCTGTACCATTGTAATACGCCCATATCTTATTGTCAATAAATCGCAGAAGAAAAGAGAAGGATTTCCTGGAATTCAGTTGAATTTGAGCAAAATACACGTGTGCTCGGAGACGCCGTGAAAATCAGATAAGTTTCGTTCTATTGATAAATATTTTGCTATGCAAAAAAGAAACGGTTTAAAGCAAAATGTTTCGTGAAGCAAAATAGAAAACTATTTAAAACAAACTTTTTTTTCACAATAATACTTTATTTTTCATTCAAATTTTCTTTTAATGTTCGTTTGCGTTATAATGAAAGAATAACTTTAAAGAATGAAATCCTGAGGAATTTAAACATTTGTCATTCTCGGGTGATTTTCCAATTGAAAATACAATCGGTATCAGTTATTTATATGAGAACATCTGCATGCAATATAATGGAAAACATTAAAAAAAAATATATCTAGCTGGCACTTCAATATTATACTCCAATTTGTTCATTTTATTTATATTTGCATTTGCTAGCGAAGATCAATTTTTACAAAGGTCGCTTTTTACTTATTCGATTTTCTTGACAGGGATACTTTCACTTTCGAAACCAGTTCCAAAAATAAAAGTTTTCAAATAAATAATTTAAAAAAAATCCTGTAAACAAAATTAAAAAATTCTATGTAGAAATTCACGTTTTTTCCCCTCGATCTTCTGACGAAATACGCATTTTTCCACAGTCTTTTGAGGAAATTCTCATTTTTTTCTGTGGTCCTCTAACAAAATTTTCTTTTTTTTTTCTCTCTTTCTCTTCCCCATGATCCATTGATGAAATACTTTCCCCTCAGTCTTAAGACGAGATACTTTCTTTTCACAGGATCCTTTAACAAATTTCATGTTTTTTTTTTTTTTCTTTTGAGCGTTTTCAAGTTTTGGACAATTTTTTTTAAATAAATTTTCGTTAGTGCAGCAAAAAGCGTCCGACAATTGCGGACAAAAATTGTCCGACAGTTGTGGACAAAAGTGTCCGAAAGTTGCGGAAATTTTTTTTTAATTGATTTCAATAGTACAGACAAAAACTGTCCGCCATTCTAAGCACATGTTCTACGGAATGACAGTTGATCATAGCGGCCGCACCGCAGAACGCAGAGCTCGTATGCTCTCGGAATGCGCAGATGAATGAATTTAGAGACGGGAATTTGGTGTCCGGATCAGAACACATGCGTACTGCCGGGGGAAAAAGTTGTCTGCAAGTTTTGGACAATTTAAAAAAAAAATTTCGTTAGTGCAGATCAAAAGTGTCCGACAATTGCGGACAAAAGTGCCCGAAAGTTGCGGACAATTTTTTTAATTGATTTCATTAATACAGACAAAAACTGTCCGCAACAGATTTTCTGTGTCCGCGACTATGTCGCCGTGTTTCTGCCACGGGGGGTTGTTATAAACTTATTAAGCGAATATTTTCTTGGCACAGATGTGCAATGTCAAATTGGAAAGGGGAAAAAAGCACGTGCAAATGTGGTGTGTACATGTCATCTGTGCCTAATATTCTAATAAAATTTAGTTTTACAATGAAGGCTTAAATTAAGCAATTTGTAATTTCTAAATAAATCTTTTGTAAATTCCAGTGAGAGTCAATAATTTCTCATTTTACTAACAGAATTTGCCTGTGCCAGAAAGGGTTAAACTTAAGCATTACATAGTCATAATATGAATTGACATACACTTAAATTTGCTAAGAACTTGTCTGAAAGAGGATTTCACCACTTTTAAGTGAAAGCATCTTTCTATAATGAAATCCTGTCTTGAACGGAAGCATTTCAGTATCCTGATGAAACGAACAATAGATCTCTTTGAGGTAGTGTATCTTAGTCTCTTAGATGTTTAACCAATTACACTTCTTTAACAGGGTTCCTACATAATTCTGGTTAAAAAAAAAAAAAAAAAAAAAAAAAAAAAAAATTCTAAATTTTATATGACTTTTTTTTTCAAAAAATTCCTTGATCTTTCTCAATAAAAGTTCAGCTAATACATATTATTGTAAAACCCACTACAGTGGACAACTTTAATCTAGGTAAATGCTAAACAAAAAAGAAAAAAAAAAAACATGCGTCAAGCATAGATTATGAAGCACTTATCAACACATTCAGAATAATGTAACAAAACTGTATCATTAAAAAAAATCCCTGTCGGCTTGGCTATAGGCAGAGGTAGATTTCGAAGAGTGCTCATTTCAACAACAACAACAAAAAAGTATGATTAGAGATAAACCCAGTTTAATAACTTCATTTAGCCGCTTATGAAAATTTTTTAATTTCATTTTTCTGCAAGAGCTGGTTTTATCAGAATTCTCTTAAGCGAAATTCAGCTCAAATGCCCTTTTTGACAACATATTTTGTAATATATTCTGAATTTATAAAAAAATCGGCCAAATCAGCACATTATATAGTTTCTAAATAAAAACAAACTACCAATTGAGTGCTTTGAGAGCAAAATTGAATTTAAAAATGAGTCATAAAGTAACCGATTTGTTATTTGAATACATCCTTAATACTTTAATCATGATCGCTTTGGAAAATTTTGTGCGAAATGCCCACTTTGACAGCATTTTAAAAAATATATTCTATCTTTATCAAAAAATTGGCTAATGTGTCACATTATATAGTTCCTAAATAAGAGGATCTGTAAATTGGATGCGTTTGAGAGCGAAAATGGATTTAAAAACAAGTCCGAAAAAATGCAGTTTGTTATTTGAATACTTCCTCAAATATTCAATCACGATGACTTTGGGAAATTCTGTTTAAAATACCCTTTTTGGCAACCTTTTTTGAAATATATTCTGTCTTTATCAAAAAACTGGCCAATGCGTCACATTATATAGTTTTTAAATAAGAGGATCTGTAAATTGGATGCATTTGAGAGCAAAAATGGATTTAAAAACGAGCCAGAAAAAAAAATGCAATTTCTTATTTGAATACTACTTTAAATTTTCAGTCACGATGACTTCCGGGAGGATCTACCATTTGGATGCGTTTAAAATAAAAAATTAATTTAAAAATGAGTCAGAATATAAGCAGCTTGGATTTGAGGTTTTTTCTCCAACTCCTATTTTTGTTTAATTTATTTTTGCTATACGAATTAGTCCTATGAAAAACTTGTCAATATAAAAGTTGTAGATATTATTGAGAAGATGTAAACTAAATTTAATTAGATTTTATAGCTTAAAAATTGACAGAGTTATGGATTTTTTTCTTTTTGTTTTTAATTGGTAAAAGTTGGTCCTATCAAAAACTTGTAAATACAAAAGTTTTAGATAATTTTGAGAACATTTATAAAAAAAATTAATTGGATTTAATATCTTGAGAATTGACGAAGTTATGAATTTTTTTTCTCCCAAAAACCCTGTTTTTTTCGCCCCTTGAGCCCATTTCTAAATTTATCAAAAATCTGTCACGCATAAACTTTTGGCCTATTTTTAAGAAGTAATATAAACTTTAAACCGATTCAATATCTATTTTAATTAAGAAGTTATGACTTTTTTTTTATTTTCACAAAAACCCACCCCCTTGGTCCGATTAATGAACTCGACCGAGATTTTATGCCCCTTGATTTTATGTAAAAGTTTGAAGAAGATCTGAGCATAATTATGGAAGTTATCGTGTCCAGAAGAAAGTATATATATATATATGTATATAAACTTTTCTACTGATGGTAGTTTTGGGGTCTAGGAGTCATGATCGGTGTAGATCTGCAAAAATTTTTCAGAAATTCCAACATGGGAGAGAATGCAATAGGTAGTATTTCATATGAAATCTACCTAAAATTAAAATATTACATCTCATTTCACCATATGGGAATGTATGACACAATTCAAACCAAATTTCAGCTGTTCTCATCTACGATCAGAAAATTATGTTTTTTTTGTTAGCAGACCTGCATATGATGTAGAAATTTGTATCTACTAACAAAATGCATTCCAAAATTTAGTTTATTTAAGCGATACATATATTTCAGTTAAAAATTCCCCTTCAGCAATTTCCTTTAATAAGAAAAATGGTAGGTGAATACTTTTATGCAGCCCTGTAAATAAGGCATAGAATTTATATAAAAAGAGTAACATGTAAAAAACTAATTAAATTTAAAAGCACATACTGAATTTTAAAATGTACTCTCCAGCAATGGAGAAATTTCACGATTTTCATTTTCACTTTCATATTAAAGAGCAGAAAAAAATCAAGAAAATTGATACCATTTTTATGTGTATGTGAAGCTTTAATAATTCACTAAATGAATTTTAAAACTGCAGTTTTTGTCTTGGCGGGAAAACGCTGCATCGCAGACGAAAGAGGCTGTGATGTCATTTGCCATGTAAACACTGTCCTGCTACGTTGCTGGCTTAAGCGTTTGATATATTTCTTGTATCTTTCTAAATTTTCTATACCAAAAATGAGTAGTAATGTGTGTTATAAATGTTGCATAGTGCCATGTTGCACAAATAGTACAGTAAATTCGCCTGATAAGCACTTTTTTTAGTGTTCCTTACTATTATGATAACGATAATTTATTCTGATGTTAACTTGATAGAAGTGTTTTTATAACTTATAATCTGCTATCCTTCATTTGTATGTATATTTATTGATTAAATCTAAATAAAATTTTAATGTTTTTTGTTTTTTGGAAAATATGAATGGGAATATTCACATGTGAAACAGAAAAAAATTATGTATCATACATATAGTCATTCATTTTTATTTATGCATATTAAGAAGTGCTTTAAAGTAACCGATAGCTTATTTTTGAAATCTATATATACATTCATTATTCAATAATGATAATGCAATTTTTAGGAAACCTCTAATTTTGATATCCATCTTTAATGTATAAAATAAACATTAACATAAACATTAAAAAAAAAAAAACAATTACTTATGAAAACAAATTTTCACTGAAATCATACATCCTCAGAGAAGCATATTCAGACTTTTTAATAAGCATTTTTGCATTAGTAGCATATCCAGAAAAAGAAAAAGAAAAAAAATGAGGGGGGGGGGGGGAGAGGCAAGAAAAGGTTTGTTCTACATTAATGTACAGAAGTTTTAATACACAGGAGAATTCAAAGTTTGGGGGATTTTTAAGGGACATTCTAATTCTCTAAATAATATTTTTTAGCTAGTGAAATATTTTGGGAATAAAAAGTTCAATATTATGTTTATGTTGTGTGTAACAATAATGCTTTTTTTTTCATGAAAATTTATATTTTATCTCAACTGTAAAATAAATTTCTACTACCGAAAATATAAGCTATTTTATGCCTAGTTTTTTATTTATTTATTTTAATTTATTTATAATTATTGTTTACCATTATATATTTTTAATGTATGTATGTACTTTATGGAATTTCAAATTAAAATTTATTATTTCCTATAAGTTATAAATAATAATTTTGATGTCAAATGGCCAAATGTATTTAACTTAAGATGAATAAAAACGGACAAATTATATTACATTTTTTTTCCAACAACAAAAAAAAAGGCAAAAATTTTCAACTGGAAATTTAAAAATTGTCTGCTGATCCCAAATGGCATATAATGTATGATACATACATTATATAATTATAATTCTTATAAGAAATCGTCAGCTACACTTACAAAATAAATCAAAATAAATATATATATTTTTTATTTATAACTTTTATTTTCTTTTGAAGGCAAATACCAGTTAAGAAGTTATGCTCTGTATAGGAAATTTTTCCAAATTAATATTCTGTTCTGAATATTTTTGATATGTGTCACCGATTAATTGCACATTTAGTAAACTTCAAAGTCAGTAATAATAAACATTTTTCTATTTCATTATTTGACGTATATTAATATTTAAAACAAACTAAATATTGAAAAGGTATTCATTTTGTTAATGCTTTTTTCTAATAAAATATTATGCGTTATTTGAGACAAGTATTTAAAATATAAAAAGGTGAACAATCTTATGAAAAAAAAAAATCTTCATAAATTAAACACAAAGTAACCTGTAATTCTGCCAACAGAAACTTCACTTAAAAAATAAAACAAGAAGTTTTCATAAAAAAAAAAATAAATAAAATAAGCGTAATTGTATAAAAAAAATATGGAATAGAAAATGTCAAGAGGTAGAATCGAACTCGGGCCATCTGGCCAGTAGGTGGGTACTCTACGAACACGCCACGGATTACTTGAAGATACATGCAAACTCGCTATTCAAATTTTAGCGGCCAAAAGTAACCTGTCACGACTGCAAGATAAATTTTCTAAATTGTTTAAACTTGAACAAATCATACTTGGTTCTATGTTTGTTAATTAGAAAACTGAATAAATCTGAAAATTTAGATTATTTCCTGTTCGTTATTGAATGTTATATATTCAATGTTATGTATTCAATGTAAAAAGCTGTGCAGTAGTTTTTAGAAAATGATCCATGTCACAATCTTTTGTCCCAACTTAAGCTTATTTTTTTCCTTATAGTATGTTTTTAATAAAAGTTTTAAGTAATGCTTTATATATTATACAAAAAAACATTGGCAATTTCTGTGCCGATGAAATCAGAATTCTTTTCTGAAAAACCAAACTGGAAAAATAATCCATTTTTGGGAGGTTGTCATCTGATTGCCCTATCACAAATCCTGCCGAAATTGACATTTTCAAACTAAAATTTTAATGAATATAAAAAGTAAACGATGTATTTTAAATTAAGATAAGTTAAGTCTTACTTTTTTACAAATTTAAAGTTGCTAACGTTAAATAAATTTGTAGAAACAGATGAAACAAGGTTGCAAATAGAAAAAGCAATGAGAAACAGTATGCATGCAAAACCTAAACATTTCGACTTCGTGGCAAATGACGTCACAACTAATCCCGTCGTGTTTTTGTATCACGTGATTTTGTTTATGTTTTTGCGTTGTTAAAAACAGTAATTAAAAATTATTTAAAATCATTTTAACAATTCTGAGTAGATTTTTGAGAATTTTAAGATAAACTTTATCAGTTACACACAAAAGAAAACGTATTCCTCCCGGGTGAAATTTCTCCATTATTATGCAAAGACAGTATTTACGAGAACATCAATCTTTAAAGATCTCTGCTTTATGTAGTTGTGGTTTCCAGGCACTTAAATCCATTTTTGTCCTAGCAGCCTATTAAATCGTATATTATGATGCTTCACAAATAAAATGTTTCTCTTGCTTATGATAATGAGAAACATGCTTAGTTAAATCAGCTCTAAGAGAAAATTTTTTGTTGCACTCCTCACAAGTAAAGGGCTTTGAATCACTATGCGAAATCATATGCCTAGTTAAATCAGATTTCTGAATAAAACCTTTGCTGCAAATATCACAAGTGAATGGTTTTTCCTTGGAATGAAATCACATGTGCACATTTAAATGAGTTTTCCGAGAAAATCTTGCATTGCACTGCACACAGACAAAAGATTTGTCTTTCGAATGAATATGACTGGGTCATTTCCATGCCAAATCAACCAGTGACTCAACCTTATCTTTTCAGATTTCAATGAAATTCTCTGGAATTGTTCTGGCTGATGATATAAATGAGAATATATGTTCATAATATTTTTTCGCATCAAAATTTCATATAATTAAGTATTTAAATTTTGAAAAATCATCATTTTTTGGCTTGTTTACATGTTTTGAATTTTGAATTTCTCAAGTTCTATCAAACGTAGAAAATTTTATGAGGAGTTCATAAGGTTTAATTTGATATGCAAGTTGACTATGTGTAGTTAAAATAAATAAAATTAAAAAAATTTTTTAATTTTAAATTTGAAAATTTTTTAGATAGTCATTTTTAGAATTTTTGAAAAAATTGTATGTTTGTTGTAATTATATAAGCTTAAAATTCTGAAATTTTTAGAGTGGGATCTCAATGGGATCAGGAGTTATTAAATAAAAGCAAAAATTGATGAAAGATGTTTAAATTATAGATTTAACTGTAAAATATGTTGGAAACACACTTTGGGAAATTTCATAATCAAAATTTTTTCTTACGAACTGCTAGCTAATTCACAATATTTTGTAAAAAACTCCAAAATAAAATGCTGGCCTATGATTTCTCTGTTTGTAGGCTTGTAACTAAGCAAAGCGGATCTTGTCTTCAGAATGAATCAGAAGAAAACATGTACCTGAAATAAAATAAAATGCATAAGCAAATTCAAATACTAAAGGGCAAAATTGGGAAATTTCACTACTGGCCAGTGGCCAGTAGTAGCAGTTTCTACACTGGCCACTTTTTTTTTAAGTTAAAAATATTAAACATGAATGAATGGCACATAAAATATCTCGATATTGGTATGTAAAATTAAATAGTTCTAATAAATGTTAAAAATTATATATAACAACATTAAATAATATGAAATGAAATTATTTTACTGCATATTATCTTAATTATGACTGCATTTAATTATTACTGCATATAATCTTATTTTGTCCAATTACATATAACAAATATGCAATTTTAATTTACCTTATGAAAAAATTATTATAGAAAACATTACTTACCATATTATGATGGATAAATATAAACAAGAACTTTGCACATTTTATAAATTTAGGATTTTTTTTAAATTAAACAATAGAAGAAATCAAATTTTAAAATGTTTAATGAAATTTTTTGACAATTATAGACAATGTGTTATGATAAGAGACAGGGTGTTACGATAAAGAATATTTTTAAAAAATGCTCTCATACATATATACAAAATAAAAAAAAAAAAAATTATTTCAAATTGGGCCTTCGACATCTTACTGAGTCGAGCCACCACAATCTTAATGCATTATTTGGATTAAATTCGTCTAATTTACAATTGGACTTTTTAATTTTTAGTCTATATTCCAAAGTCTCTTTTGACATCGAAAGAGATCGATCATCTAAAATGTTATTAAAGTTACTCCACACACGTTCCACTTCAGCATTGCTGGGTGGAATTGTTAGTATTATTTCTACCATCTGTTTGATGTAATTCATGTGCTTAAAATGTTCAGTCTGAAGTTTCATATATAAATCTTTTAAACTTATTTCCGGCATGAAATTTTGAAAAAGAATTTCTCTGAATTCTTTCCACTGTGGTAGTACATGTTGGGTTGATAACCCGAAAACAGAACAGAATTCATTAATTTCAACTTCGCCAAAGCTGTCGGGTAAAATTGGAGGGAAATACACCATGTTTAAAATTCGGGATGTTTTTATAACGACTGATTTGCTTTCATCATTATACGAAAAACGCTTTTTTATAATTTCTGAAGCTTTTTCGCATACATTCAAAAAATTATTTTCTTCTTTATCTTTGTCCTTATTACGTTTACTTTTTTCTTTGTGCAACATAACATTGTTGTATTTTATAGCATTTGTATCATCTTCCTCTTCAATGGTACTTAAAAAGAAATTGAGATTTTTTTGATTTTCATTTTCATTTTGAACAGCAGTGAAACTACTTAACATAATTTGTAAGGTTTTGACTGACTGTACAGCTTGCACAATGTCTAGATCTGCAGTTTGTAGTTTTTTAGAAGTTTTGGAAAATGCTGAGATAAAATCTGAAAAGGCATAAAAAAAAAGCAATACATCATATGTCGTTAAATCACAAAGCATGCTCTTGGCTATTGCTTTAATATTATTAGAATATTGTGCAGAATTGAAGTCTGACACAATATCTGTTAGATGCTGAACAACAGCATTATAATTTCTTATAACTGGTATCACTGCATTTTCTACAGAATCAGCCCATCTCGTTTCACATATTGGTTTAAAAGAAATCAGTTTTACATTTAAAACCTCGCCAGCTCTTTCCAGTTCCCGAGATAACTTTGGGCTGGTTCTGTAAAAAGTGCTCAGTTGCTTTATAAAAGATATGCATTTCATAGCTGCAGGATTGCCTTTTATTGAATCTTTCAAGCATAAATCTAAAACATGATTGTAGCAATGAATGTATGTTGGCGATTCAAGAAGTTTTACGACTCCATTATGTTTTCCCACATTGACAGAAGCCCCATCTACTGTCATACAGATAAGCTTCTCCTTCCATTTCTCAAGTCCTGCACCATCTAAACAGTTTGTTATGACATCTGCTATCCCAGATGCAGTGGCATTTTCGATGTTACACAATCCAATGAATGCATTGGTTACTTTAGATGTATCGTTGTTTATATATCTGGCAACAACAGCTTCATATTCTATGCATTTTTTGGATGTGCTACCATCTGTCATTATAGACAGAAATTGGGCATTATTTATTTCAGAAATAATTTTTTCATGGAATGACAATGCTACATACTTGAGAAGAACTTTAAATGATACTTCATTTTGATAAGTTTTCCCAAGATTAGCTCCATTCATTTTTTGCAGCTCGCACTCAGATGAAAATTCTTTTGCTGCTCTGTCTTTCATTGCAAAGTAAAAAACTATTCTGAAAAGTTTTTCCATTTTCTGTTGTGTTTTCATATCCATTTCTATAAGTTTTTGATAGACTGGAGCTGCTTCAGCAGGCTGTTGGCTTGCTTTTGCAATTTCTGCACACCTAAAGTGAGCAGAGCTGGAAAAGTGGCAGTCTACTGTCTCTTTTTTGGGGCGAGGAGGTTTGAAATTCTCATGACCTTTCACAAAATTGGAACAAGATTTCACTCCTATTCCAGGTGCAAATTTTGTGCATGCCTTGCACCACATACCCCATTCATCTTTAGGTTCAATAATGAGATTTTCTAGTCTGTCTTCAGTTGCCTTTTTGTCATTTTTGACCATCTTCCACTCCTCACGGTAATATCTTTTTTTTCCTGCAATCTCCTTTTCTCTTGGCTGTAAAGGGGCCTCTTGAATTGGAACAGTTGGTGTTGGTGGTACTTGAATATTGGATGAAACTAAAGGTAAGCATGGAAATTCTGCAATATTATGTAGGAGGTCATCTACAGATTCTTCTACTTCAGATACAGGCAGTGATTGTGATATTTGCATATTTTGAACAAATACAATATCCAATGGTGTATATGGCAAATTTGAATTAGTTGTGTCGTCAATTGATTCTGCCTCTGCCTCTGGTACAGTTTCCGGTGCAGATGAAAATATTCTTTTATCCTTATTTGGATCATCCTTGTCCCCTGGATCAGCTGCAGGTATAGGCCCTGATGCAGCTGTACAAATCCTATACAGATAAAAGAAAAAATCTTATTTGTAAAGGCTTTTCTCAGCAACACAATGAAATATTTGTCTTTACTTTTGCTTTATCTGTTGCATATTTTATTATGGATGTGAAATTGTTAAGCCTCTTTATTATTTTCTTTCATAAGTTTACAAAAAAAAAAAAAAAAAAAAAAAAAAAAAGGTCTAATTACATTGCTTTAGGTTTTACAAATATATATGTTATAACATAGATAAGATGCTTTATAAACTTTTTCAATTAGTATACCCCCCCTTTAGTTGCTAAATCACATTTTTATATCTGTCCCAAATAACACTTCAAATCATTAAAGCCTCAGCTCCATCCAAAATGGTAAACCCATCAGATATATCTGTATACAAAATTAGATATAGATTGACATGTTATTTTGAAATAAGTACTTAAAACCATAATTCATCACACATTTAATTTAAAATAAACATTAGCTGATTATTTAAGCTATAAATTGAATTAAGATTTTTCATGTTTGACAATTATAAGATTTAGAGTATGTAGATCCAAATTAAAGTTATGTTATTAATTAGATAAATTATAATTAACATCAAAATGAGTATTTTATAAATCATAATTACAAAAATGCTTTAGTTGGCATTTATTATATAATAAATAAGGCATTAAACTCTAGAAGTGTTTATTTTTCTTTTATTATTAAAAGAAGGGGTATTTTATGGTTTAGAAGTAAATATTAACTTAAATATAATAAACTTGTAAAGAAAGATTGAATGAGTTCAGAAATGAATAATCATTCATTTATCCCAATGAAAGAAGCATTTGTCAAAGTTAAAGCAGATATGCAAGAAATAACAATTTCATTATCTTTTAAGTTTTATATATTAATAAAATAAGTTGAATCCAAATGCTAGCATTCATATTGTGGATGGATAAGGATTGAGTAATGTAAGTTGCAATGTGACATATAATGACATCTGAAATTCTTATCTTTTTGCTATTTATTAATGAAAATCAAGATTTTTTTCCTGGGCTAGTTTATTAAAAATTATCTTATTATTAATAATCAAATCAAAAATTAATAAAAAAAAATTGTTTATCAATGGAAGAATCTCATGTTTGTAAGAAAAATAACCAAACACAATATTCAAATATACCCCCCTCCCCAAAGAATTTTTTTCTGCAGTCTGCAACACAAGTAGAAACTTTAAAAACAGTCTACAGAACTTAAAGATAATTGCCCTTTTACCAATCTCTCATATTACGTTACATGAACTCAAACCTTCCACTCCCAAACATTTGTGATTAACAAAAAAAGAAAGGACTTTTAATAATAAATAACTAAAAATAAGTTACTTTCGTCATTAGAACTTTCAACACCACAATATTCGAAAGGGGGAAGAAATCCACTGCCGGGACTATGTGGGGTATTTTTCGAGATCATCTCACGAAATTTGCGTTTTTTCGCGATCTTTTGACATAATTTGAAGTTTTTTAGCAATCTTTATATGAAATTTCCTTTTTTTCGCGATTTTTTGACGAAATTTACCACACAATTATTTATGAAATTTGCCGTTTTTTTTTCGATGAAATTTAATTTTATCCGCGTTTTTTTAATGAAATTTGGATTTTTTTTTTTTTTTTTTGGGGGGGGGGGGGGGGGGCGGAATACCTGGATGATATTAACGTATCTTGCGTTCCTTTGACAAAACATGCGGTTTTTTTTCCGCTGTTCTCAAACAAAATCCACGTTTTTCCCGCGATCAATGACGAAATCTATTTTTTTTCTGCGACCATTTGTCGACATTTTTGGATATTTTACGTCCGAATTTTCATATTTATAACAGATTTCTTGATTTTTGGAAACTATTGCCTTAATTTTTCGGAAAATTGAGAATAGAATCGGCTCTGATTTATAGATTAACGGAAATCGGAGCTTTGTCAATCGCATGTGGCGCGGAACTTAGTACTGTGGCACATAGCAAATGATTTTTTGTAAACTTTTAAGTTTAAATACACTTTAACAGTTGAAAAATAACCTGCAGACCTCCTCAAGAGTCTGCGATGTGCGTTGCAGCATTGCGCAAATTTTGTGAACACCCCCCCCCCCTCCAATTTTCATTATCTTCATATTACTACTGCTATGCATCATGCATGTAAACTTATGTTAATATGGTTTAAGCATGATTTTTCTTTAGTGATAGTAAAACAGCAATAGATTCAATTCAATAAAGTCAGTAGAAAAAAACTTTATATTTTCTATAAAAATAAAACACACATGAAAGAAACATCTTTTAATTTTATATCTTTTTCGGATTCCGATTTAAATAAAATAAATTAAAAGTAAATGTTGGAGTTCATGTTGGTGACGGAGCAGATGTTTAATTTTTTAATATCTATTCAGAAAAATTTATAAGACTGAAGAAATTCAAAACTTTATTTAAACTTTCATAAATATCATTGTCATTAAACATCGTTTTTACAAAATTTTAAAGTATTTTTTTTTTCGCTTTTTATTTTTTCTGTAATATTAAAATAATTATTTGGTTGCATTTTGATTTTAAAAAAAGTGATATGCTGATTTTTGTGAAATAGAGAGAAAGAAAAAAATATATAGCACGCGTGAATACATCACAAAATATGAATATGTTTGTAATGTTAGTAATAAAAGCTAAGTTAGTTTCTTAAATACAAAAAGAATATAAATAATGTTTATCGATTTCATAGAATCGCAAAATTTTAGGCAAATTGATAAAATTTATCCAATTTTTAATGATCAGAAAATAAGAATCGCAGATAAATCTCTATTATCATGCATGTCAATATGAAAGAATTTTTTTTTTAACATAACTGGAAATAAAACACACATGGGGAAAAAATGGAGCAGAGTTATAATACCTTTTTAGATATATATTCAAGTAAAATAAATTTAACATAAATATTCATAGTTATGCTTTGGATGGAAAAGGATAAAACTTTGTATGCCTAATTTTTATTTAACACATCGTAATATTTCACCGTTAACATGCGTGTAGCAGACGTTTTTTCGACTGAATTAAGTCATTCAGTAAAAGAGTAATAATTTTAAATTTATACTTAAATATATGCTCTAAGATTATTATTATTAAAAAAAAAAAAAAAAAAACAATATTGAACCGATAATTGTTGTAGAATAGTGAAGTAAAAATGAAAGCTCTCTAGCACGTGTCTACTAAAAAATGTACTTTTTAATTTTTCTCACGCATTCATAGCAAATGATGGGAAATATATATATATATAACGCTTATGAAATCTTATAAGGGAAAAAGAATGGTCTGATTACCATGCGAAAAGTACAAAAGAAAAAAATATTTTCTTTTTTTTCTCTATCTAATATGATAAACAGTACAGCGTTCGAACCACAGAATTACAGCCTCAGAATTTGTGCAAGTCAAAAAAATAAATAATAAATAAAAAGCATAAAAGTACCATGAGTGATTTTTCACATCTAGCACTATTTCTATTTTTTAAGGTATATGCATATACATAGTAAACGATGTGAATATTGTATTGCGAACGATCTAATTTTATAGTAATCAAAATTTCGTTATACAGAAGTAATTTACATTTTCTTTAAATTTAAATCATTTAAACTGAATGTTATTAAAAAATAACTTTTTTCGAATATTGTGCTGCGAACGATCTAATTTTATAGTCATCAAAATTTTCGTTATACAGAGGTAATTGACATTCTTTAAATTTAAACTGAATGTTATTAAAAAAATATTTTTTTTCAAATATATAACGCATTTCTGTTTCCAGATATTGCATAATAAACATTAATGTACAAAATATCCTGTCTTCCTGTCTATACCCTACGTTTTAAAGAAATAATACTTTTTGTTAATGCTGAATTTTATTTTTTATTAAGTTAAAAAATTAATTTTCAACTGTGTCGCTTATTCAAATAAGAAGCGAAATTTGCTATATTCTTTAACATCGGGGCGGGGGGGGGGGGGGGGGGGATAAGTAAAATAAATATGATATAAATGAACAAAAACAGAATTGTCAAAAAATAAATTTGGAAAACATTCTGATTACGAACTGAAGTGCTTACCTTTTAGCAAAATAAGAAGTTATAGCTGACTTTCCTTTTTGAATCTTTCTTTTTCTCCCGGTTGCACGCTCTTCCATATTAGGTCTTGGCTGTAGTAAAATTCTCCACCGTAATTATCCTTTTGCGAATGATAAGAATGAAATGGTTGATTCCTCTGTAGGTCAGTAGTAAGTAGGCGGGGTGAAAGTTCAATAGAGATCGTAGTTCATTGGCCTTCAGGATTTCGGGAGGATGACGCGCAAACGATTGCCGATCTTGGGCGAAATACAAGTATTTTGAAGCGTATTGGGGCAATTTTTTTTGTACGTTTTAAGGCACAAGAAAAGTGGCGACTAGAGTGGCGATTGACAGGTCATTTTTTAGTCGCCACTTTTTATCATTCAGTCGCCTGGCCAGTGGCGACCGTTAATTTTGCCCTTTATCAAATACTGATAAATAAAAATTGTTTAGTATAATGCCTATAGTAAATTACATGTCTACATTTATGCCAAATTTTATCAGACATTATTTGGATGAAAGAAAAATGAGGCATCATGCATATCTATGCAATACTTATTAAGCAAAAGAGATTGAAAATAGAAGAACGATGAAAAAGAACATACCAAGAATTTAAAAAATAACAACCAAACAACAACCCTTGCAAGAATTTAATAAAGAAAACCTCATTAAAATCGATATAATATGGATAGAAAAATTTGCTAACTATGACAATTTTCATAATGTATTACCATAATTTCCAACCAATAATCCATAGCAGAATATAAGCCACAGCCACAATTGTTATCCTTCATAACAAAATTTCAGCAGGTAATCCATATTGGTGTATAATCCACAGATTATATACAGAGGATTAGTTATTGTTTTCAGCATCTAAAGTACAACTAATAAAGTACTACTAAGAACTAAGTAATAAAGAAATGTCTAGCTCATGTTTCTTTTAATATGGATGGTGGCATTTTCCATCCTTCCCATCATATCATATTTTTTTAAAGAAATCAAAACATGTGAGTTGAAAATAGGGATGGGACGAATAGTGATTTGGCCGAATAGCCGAATACCGAATATTCGGCCAAATTTTAGGCCGAATACCGAATATTCGGCCGGCCGAATAGTAAAAAAAAATTTCCAATAAAGAAAATAAATTTTGATTATATATAATTTAAAAAATAGAAGCTCATTAATAATTATTACTCTTAAATGTGCTTTTAAATGTATTTTTAAATTTGAAAAACTTATTTTAACACAAAAAAATTATGAAATTGCATTATATCCTTTATTCTAATGTACATCAAATTGATTTTCAGTAAGTCAAGATGGGAAAATATTTCCATTAAAATATGAAGAATGTACTTCACTTTTACTATCAATTGATACTTCTTGCATCCAAAATCAATAATATTTTTAATCTCTCTCTCTCTCTCTCTCTAAGAACTCACAAGGACATATTTTCTGAAATAACCTTTAATGAAGTACATTTGATCATTTAGAGTTTGTGTCCCTAGTGATAAGCAAATTAGTAAGAATGAGACTGTTCTGAAATCAGATGCCAAGCTTTAAATTACAAATTACGTTAAAGCAAAAGATTATGCTTAAAGTAGAATGCATATGTTAACAAAATCTTTGACATTTGAATCGGCACATATAATATTCAACTTAAATATTCCACTTATTCAACAAGCATTAAAAGGATAAACAGAAATTGATAACAACATGAAGAAAGGAAGATTAAATTAAAAATATATACATAATGTTACATATTTAAGTCAGTAATTATGCAAATAATTATTTAAATGTAAAAACTATAGAATGAAAAAATTATTTTGTTGAGTATTTAGAATTTATATTAAAATATTTATAAAACCATCTTCATAAAGCAAGTTGTCATCTAATGTGTATCGAGTTTGACACCAGTTCTGCTTTCAGATGTACCATTGTATTTGGGATGGTGATATATTATATTTAATTTTGAAATTGAATCTTAGTTAACACACCTAGTGAATAAATTTTTTTCATTTCTTACTTTATAGAAAATAAGTTATGAATTTCATAAGAGCCTTTTTTCTATGTGCATGGAATTTGCAGACATTAATAAATATTCAAGCGTTTTAGAATAAGGCAGTGTTTTTATATCTTGAATTGTAATATATCATTCTCTAATGATGACATTTCCTGTACAATTAAATCTCCAACTTGGGCAGCATTTTCTAGAATATCACTAACTTTTATAGAAAATACAGAAAGGCTGTATGTATATTTTTTAGTATCTGAATAATTCTATATTTTGTAAGTAAGAATGAGAATGACTTCATAAATGAAGTAGCCAATTTGGATTAGAGAAAAAAAATTTCAAGAATGAAATTCTTTAAATCTGAAATTTATTTGGCAAGATATCTTTCACTATTCGGTGAGATTTTAGCAGTATTCGGCAAGATATCTCTAAATATTCGGCTACAGGTATTCGGCCAAAGTATTCGGTCAACAAGCCTTCAACATTCGGCCAGCCGAATATTCGGCAAAAAGGCCGAATAGTGGCCTAATATTCGTCCCATCCCTAGTTGAAAATATAGTTATGGTATCTAATTTATTGTTAATACAACAAATGAAAACATAAGTTTGACCTCAGGGTCATACTGGCATAACAGAGAGGGCGGTGGCAAAATGGATAACAAGGGCGCCAATCGACTTACAAAAGGGCGCAAATCCTTACACACACATATATAGATATACATAGTAAATATATACTACATAAATTATGCATATATATATATATATACAGAGTTTCCCCTGGAAGGTTTCAGGGGGCGCTCTGCCCCTCCTGCCCTTTAGTTTGATAAATAGCGCCCCTCTTGTCGTTCATTAAAAAGAACGCCCTTCTTGCCCCACATATAAAAAAACGCAGCCCTTTAGCGATGATGCGGACACGTAAATTGTGTAAAAAATCGGCTACGGAATACAAAAAAGTAGCTCTTAAGCGTCCCACAGACGCGCAATATCTTCAAATATCGCGAAATAACGACTAATTTTTGAAAAGATTCACGAAAAGAATGGCTAATTTTGTCACAAAATCACAAAAACGGCAGATTTTTTCAAAAGATCGTGAAAAAACGACAAATTTTGTCAAAAAACCTATTAAAACGGAAAATTTTGTCAGACGATTCACGAAAAACGACAAATTTCGCCAAAAGATCACGAAAAACGGAAACTTTCGTCAAAAAATCGCGATAAAACGGTAGATTTCGTTAAAAAATATTTGCTAAAAATGCCAAAATCGCAATAAAATGGAAAAATCTGTCAAAAAATCACCAAAAAACGCAAAATTCGTTAAAATATCTCAAAAAACGGCAGATTTCGTCAAAAGATCGCGAAACAATTCAAATTTCGTAAAAGGGATGCACACACAAAAAAGTTAATGCCAGAAGTGATTTTTTCTATTCTAAAAACTTATTTTCCTGCTTCAAAATTGTGTTTTTAAATAAAACCAAAAAATAAAATACTTAGATTACTTAAAGGTGTTTTTTATTAATAAAACCTAGTACTTTCGAGCATGTCATGCTCATCATCAGGTTTTAGAATTTTATAGAGGTTTTATTAATAAAAAACACCTTTAAGTAATCTAAGTATTTTATTTTTTGGTTTTATGTATAAGTAAGGTGAATTAAAGGATTCGACATATGTGATATGTTATATCATTTTAATCTTATTGTGTTTTTATTGCTCCAAAAGCGAATTTTTCTGCTTCACATTCAGGGGCATTCGAAGAGAAAATTGCACAGGCGCATAGTTAGAATTTACGCCCTCTTCTCCTAAGTTTTTCTTGTGACAGCCCAAAAATGACGTTTGTAGTATAAATTTGGCGCCCCCTAAATTTCCGCGCCGGGGCCGCTACAGAAACGCGAATTTCATCAAAATACAGGAGGAAAAAAAGCGCGAATTTCATGAAAGGACGGCGAAAAAATGCAGTTTTTTGTGATCTTTTGACGAAATTTGTCAATTTTTGCGGTGTCTTGATGAAATGTTTTTCTTTTTTTTTTCGAGATTTTTTTGTCGAAATTCACTTCCCCCCACCCCCACCCCCCATGATTTCTGAACGATATTTGCATCGTTTTACGATCCTCTTTCAAAATTCGCGTTTTGCCGCAATCCTATAATGAAACTGGCGATTTTTTTTTCACTAATTTACGAAAATGTTTTTTTTTCGATTATTTGTCAATACTTGCATTATACTTTTTATCATATTTTATTTAAGATTTTTAGAGTTACGACCGACTTTTTTTTAGTTTTCGGAAATGACTGCCTTAATTTTTCTTAATTTTGAAAAAGATCAAACAGAATCACAGACGTGATCCTAAGGGGGAAAAATCACAGCAAATTTTCTAAAAGGTTATAACGGAGGTGGGAGAAAAAAAAAGGGGGGGGGTCCACTCCCGTTATGAAAACTATGTGCTTTTTTTTCGCGACCCTTCTTTCGAAATTTGTGTTTTTTCGTGTTAAACTTGACAAAATTGGCGATTTTTTGCGGTCTTTTGACGAAATTTGAAACTTTTAAGATCTATTAACAAAATTTGCCATTTTTTCGCGATCTTTTACGAAATTTGTCGTTTTTTCATAATTTTTTTTTTTAGCAAAATCCGATGTTTTTGGGATCTTTTAACAAAATCGGCCTTTTTTTCGCAATCTTTTAACAATATTTGCCGTTTTCTTGTGATCTTTTAATAAAATTTACCTCTTTTTTTTTCAATTTTTTGATGAAATTTCTGCTTTTCCACAATTTTTTTAACCGCTAGATTCTAGATTCAACTATATAAAAGTGTCCTTAAAAATCAAAAAAGTGCCCTTTTAATAACAGCAGCGCCCTGCCCCCTTTTAAACCTGGGGGAAACTATAATATATATATATATATATATATATATATATATATATGCACAAACAAAAATAGCTCTCCGCAGAACATTACACTTAAAAAAAATCTTGATATTAGACAAGCATTGACAATTTAGAGGGGTTTTTTTTCAGAGAGTTTATATGTAATACAATCTATAAAATACAAATAATTATGGTGTAACAATATTTCAAATCGTGGTAAGAAGGACGTCTATTTTATGTGAATTATTATTATATTTTTTTAAAGGATCTTTTTTTTCCTTCTTCTCTTTAATAAATATATAAAATAGTTTCAAATTAAATACAAACATACTATACACACAAGCAAAAAAAAAAAAAAAAAAAAAAATTATCATGAAATCAGTTAATAAAATGACAATTTGACTTAAAAAGTTTATTTTTTTCTCATAAACTATTAAAATCAAAAAAGAAAAAATTACTTTGTCCCAGACACGCTATATAGAAATTTTTTCGCAGCACAAATCCCCAAAAATGTAAAATATCATGAATATTTAATAGATTAATATTCATTTTAAATTATTTGAATAATAAGAAGTAATATTTATTGAAAATTATTTAACTAGTAAGAAATAAAATTTGATTTTAACTAAATATTAAATTTACTTAGATAATTCAAACTTTATTCCGAATATCTGAATATCAGGCTCTATACAATATTATTTCCAAACAAAAAATGAATAAATAAATAAAACGAATTAAAACAATTTCATTGGCCAAAAATTAAAAAGTTCAAAACATTATTTTATACAATTAAATAATATTTTATATACTGCAATCACTAGAATACAAATACTAATTATGGTGTAAAATTTTTCCAAATCATTATGAAAATGACGTCTATTTTAAGTGAATTATTTTTTAGAAAAAGGGATCTTTGTTTTTTCTTTCTTTCTTCAATAATATGTAAATTAGTTTCAAATTAAATTTAGGCTATATGTATACACATAAAAACATTTTTTCCCTATTATGAAATCACTTAATAAAATGACAATGTGACTTAAGAAATTTCCTTTTTTTTTTAATTAATTAAAATTAAAAAAAGAAAAGAAATTACTTTCTTTCAGAAGCGTCTTATAGAAATTTTTTTATTGTACAAATCTCAAGAAAAATGTAATATTATGAATATGGAATGGATTAATATTTATTGAAAATTATTTAACTAATAAAAAATAAAATTTGATTTCAACTATATAATACATTTAGTTATTTAATTCAAACCTTATCCCGAATATCTGAATAAAATATGCATAAAAATATTTCCAAATAAAAAGTTAAAATAAAACGAAATTAAAACAATTTCATCGGCTCAAAACTAAAAATTTCAAAACATTACTTCACAAGATTCAATTATATTTTGTATAATACGTTCTCTTGGATACAAATAGGTAATTACTAATTAAGGTGAAAATTTTCTAAATCGTGGTAAGAAAGGCGTCTATTTTACAGGAATTATTTTAAAATAGGATTTCCTTTTTTTATATTACATATAAATGAATTTCAAATTAATAAAAAAAATTATTTTGTAAAAAGTTGACAAAATGATAATATGACTCAAAGTTTTTTTTTTCTTGTAAATAAATAAATTTTTAAAATTTAAAATAATCTGGCATTAAAATATTATGAATATTAACGAATTAATATTATTTATTAAACATTTTTTAACTAATAAGAAGTAAAATTTGATTTTAACTATAGGTTACTTTATTTAGTTAATTCAAACATTATCCCAAATATCCGAATAACTATCTCCATACAACTGTTTCCAAACGGAAAATAAATATTAAAATAAAATTAAAACAATTTCATTGAATCAAAACTCAAAATTGCGAGTCATGCCAGGGGGGGGGGGGGGGCTCTGAAATTTTTCTGGAGGGCTAACATCTTTTAACAATCTATATATTGAGTAAACTAAATATAGCAAAAACTGATAAAATGGACGTGCCCATAGAGGAACCCGTCTAAAGTGAAATCTATCTATACCGAAACGTTTTTATAAGGAAATTATTAAATGCAAAATACTTCATGATAATCGAAAAATAAATATATATATTTCTTTTTTATCAAAAATAAAACCTTTTTACAAAACTATTGCAAAGTAAAAAATATTACTTTAATTTGACTTTTTAGTGTCTAGTGTCCTAAAATTAGTCCAATGACATTTGATAAAAATAACATAAAAATAAAAAACATGGACATAAATATTTATTTTTGAAACATGCGAACAACTTTCATTAAATATAAGGTGACTTTATTATTAAGTGTTTTCCCGTTTCAATTGATCTTAAAAAATACTTTTCTTTCACTCAATAACGAGAATATTCATGATGCATTCAAGAAATGATTTTCTTTCCATTGCTTAAAAAATTTTATTTTCTCACATTCAGACGCCTAAGAATTGAATATTGTTTCCGTTTTCTTATAAATGCCATATATCATGAGTTGTAGTCAATTACTACTCGACGACTAGTATTTCGTCATTAAAAATGCCATGAAAATCAACCGACATCAAATCTGCTATCATATTTTGACAAATTATTTTTCTGTTACAAAAAAACGTAAAATGCTGTTTGATTTCTAACAGTCTAAATACTTTCAAATATTTTCATAAATAAAATTATTTCACAAATATGTCAAAAAAGTAGCTTTTTTAGATTGAAAAACAAGCTAGTAAAACACAATTACACAGTTTTATTCTTTAAGACAGAATAACCATATCTGCTAATTTTATGCCTTTATCAATATAAATTATTCTACAAATGTGTGAAAATGTAACAGATTTACACTTGAAAATGAATTTAATGCACCATACACCAAATAACAGAAGATATTTTTGTCGTAATCTTATAAAAAACTTAACCTTAATCATTTTTTTTACTTAAATTTTTTAAAGTTATATGACAAATCGAAAAAAAAAAAATGTTTTCTTTGAACACAAAAAAAATTAGACGAAAATTCAAAATCCAAATAAAAAACCCTTTTTCTACATTCCTAATACATTCCTGCGAACCCCTATAACACGAAACAATTCTGGCTTTCAAACAATTATTTTTCTTATTCCACTGTATAAATTGACTTTTTTTATCTTTCTAATTTTCAAACATTCTAGTTTCCATTTATATTATCACCATTAACTAAATCCACTGACAAGTACGCATTGTCAACAGGCAAACCATTAAAATTTAGAAATATAGTTTTTTAATGACTATGTTTTAGTCAAGACTTTGACCAAAGTTTGATTAATTACCGGTCAACTCGAGTAACATGTGTCCATTTCCATTCATCCTGTGTAAGAGAGTTGCTTTGAAAATATAATGATGTACAAACACATGTGGTGGGCACTTAGTACATCTGGACTTAATTTTTTTCAGGGAAAAGAAATGTTCCTTTAAAATGCTTTCCGAGAATTGTATTATACCGCTAGCAAGTTAAAAGAAAAGAAGTAATCCAATAGAGTTTCGAATACAAAATTTTCGGTGTATTCCCATTTTATTTAAGACAATTAAAAGATCTAAAAAAATTATTGCTGTATTTTTTTTTTTTTTTGAGGAAAGTTTAAAAGTTGTTTAAAGAGGCGCTAAAAAAGATCTAAACAAGGGCGCCATGATAACAAAAACATGACAATAGTTTTTTTTTTTTTTTTTTTTACAGAGGTGTTGAAAAAGTCTGAACAAGGGTGCCATAGTTACAAAAACCGATATTAATTTTTTAAAATTGATTTTTGTAGAGGCGCCGAAAAAAATCTAACCAGGGACGCCACGATTCCAAAAACAAGATTTTAGTTTTTTAAAACATGTTTTTAAAGGGGCGCTGAAAAAGATCTAAACAAAGGCGCCATGATCACAAAAATATGATATTATTATTATTATTTTTACAGAAGTGTTGAAAAAGTCTGACCAAGGGCGCCATGTTTCTCAAAACACGATATTAGTATTTTCAAAGTTATTTTTACAAGAGGCGCTGAAAAGAAGTTGACGAAGGGCGCCATGATTACAAAAACCGATATTAGTCTTTTTTTAAGTTATTTTTGTAGAGGCGCCGATAAAAAATCTGACCAAGGACGCCACAATTCCAAAAACAGGCTACTAATTTTTTAAAAGTTATGTTTAAAGAGGCGCTGAAAAAGATTTAAACAAGGGCACAATGATTACAAAAACATGATATTAGTTTTTTTAGGTTATTTTTGCAGGGATGTTGAAAAAGACTGACCAAGGGCGCCATGTTTCCCAAAACATGATATTAGTTATTTGAAAGCTATTTTTACAAGAGGCGTCGAAGAAAGCTGGCCAAGGGCGCCATAATTACAAAAACCGATATTAGTTTTTTAAAAGTTATTTTTGTAGAGGCGCCGGAAAAAAAATCTGACCAGGGGCGCCATGATTCCAAAAACATGATATTAGTTTTTTAAAAGTTAAAAGTCTGACCAGGGGCGCCATGTTTCCCAAACACGATATTAGTTTTTTGAAAGTTATTTTTACAAGAGGCGCTGAAAAAAAGCTGACTAAGGGCACCACAATTACAAAAACCGATATTAGTTTTTTAAAAGTTATTTTTGTAGAGGCGCTGAAAAAAATCTGAATATGGGCGCCACAATTCCAAAAACACGATATTATTTTTGTTTAAAGTTATTTTTAAAAAGGCGCTGAAAAAAATCTGAACAAGGGCACCATGATTACAAAAACACAATGTTATTTCTTTATAGTTATTTGTAAAAAGTCGCTAAAAAATCTGAACAAGGGCGCCTCTGACAATGGGACCAATTAAAATGAAAATCTATTCTTTTAAATTGGCATTCCACCTCTTGTATTTCCACAAAAAGCAGAATAAATATAAAACTACAGCGCTTCCACCTATGCCCTAAATGTTTGACAGAAAATATGCTGAATACGTCATTACTTTTAATTTGCCAAATGAAATTATTAGAAATTTTATGCTTTTCGTAATGCACAAAATGCTTCCATTGAAAAAAAAAAAACAGTGACCGGGGCGCACCGGGCATTTGCCTCGTTGCCTGGTGGGCCAGTACGACCCTGTTTGACCTAGAGTGAGATGAAATACAAAGTACTTATAATTCAATAAGTTGATTATGATTTCATGAACAAAAATTGTCTGCCTTGAAAGCTATACTAATCTCAAAAGTTTTTCTTTCTTGTTTAAGGACTTTTATTTAGTAAAAACAAGAAACAGATTATTTACTAAAAAAAATTTAAGAACTTGCATCTGCACTCACATCATTTATTCCTAGGAGAATCCTAATTAAACATAATTTTAATCCTTCTCATGGTTAATTTTCTTAAGTTAAACTTTACAAACAGCAAATAAATAATGTAAAAACATTCTATTTTATTTAAATATGATTTTATTTCTAGTTATTTTAAATATATTTATAAATTGGCAGTTAAAAGTAGAAATTGTGAAAAGCTTTTAAAAATATGTTTTAAAAGGCTTTATTAAGTATTAGATTCGGCCAAATACTTTTACATTCGGCCAAACTGAATATTCGGCAGGCCGAATAGTTTCATACTCGGCTTAACCAAATAGTTTGATATTCGGCCTAACCGAATATTCGGTAACATGGCCGAATACTGAATAGATACCGAATATTCGGTACATCCCTATTTTAAACCATATATTTTGACTACCCATTTTACCCTACCTGACTATAATAAGCCACTTAATCATAATCTGCAGTTTGAACATATTTGCCACATTAGTTTTGATAGGGGTTATTCAAAAGATCTTCATTCTTTTTCAATTTATTGATGGCCTCCTATAAGATTTTGGAAAAAAATCTTTGTCAAAATATATGACCTAGGTACTATTCTGTTTATGTACCAGGAATTTCAGAATAATTCCTCTCGTATTTTTATAGATATTTAACAAAACGTCTAAAATTCCATGTGGCCAGTCATTTTTGGCCACATAGTGTAGACACAGGTATAAAAACAATTAATATTTACCACTTTTTACGGGGTGTCAATTACTGGGCTTTTGATACATTTCTATTAATTTAAAATTAAATTTTGAGTTATTTTAGAAAAATCAGAATATAATAATTAAAACTAATAATTTTTTTTTCTAAGAAATGCTTTAAAGTTGTTGATTACTGACATATCTACCCTGTATATATTTTTAATTAAGTTAGGTATAGCAGCTGAGCGAGGGAACTCCGTCTTCATCAATTAAAATACTACATTTAAGGCATTTACAATTGGCAGGGTCCTATACCTATTACCGAGACCTTATAGTCTTGTAACTCTACCGCTATTTCATTTGGAATATTGCAGACAATTTTAAAAAAGTTTATTTTTTTCGAGTAATGTAGTGCCATGACCTCTAAAAATTGCAGTGTTCCTAAGTTAACCGTTTTATTTTCTTAGTACGCAGGTTTTTGTTGTGAGCTCTGTAAAGATAGTTCATGTTTGTTAGATGCAAAGCCCTAGTAAAAAGGCATAATTTATCTGATGCTTTTTTTTTTTTTTTTTTTTTTTTTTTGTAAGAGCATTATTTTTAAGGGAAATCTAAACAATTATTTATTTAACTGCCTGTTCAAAACATTAAAAGCGCTTCAAGAAGAAGAAGAAAAAAAAAAAGAGTACAGTTGCATCACTAATAAAATGACACATAATTGAATCATGAAGACAGGATATTTTAGCCAGAAAGAAACTAAAAAAAAGAGGCTTTAATACCTTAAAAAAATCAAAACAACATATTAATTAATTAACTTACATTGGAGAAATCAACTTGGAGAAAATAATAATTTGGCGGATTTCGAATGCAGAAGCAAAACAGAAACGGCTAGATTAAATGGTTGGTTGATTGCTCTTTGGAAGCACATATGAGTGAAATGAGTTCACAATTCTTATGTTTACTTCTATCGTTTGTATGATAAATTTATACTGACATATTGAATCGCATATTACAATGTAGATTTAAAAATAGATTATACGATGTATATGTATCTGCAATTTTATGTTTGCAACATAACTCAAAAGTTAAAATCGAATATACAGTATCGAAAGTTTAGTCGATTAATTTTAATTCGATTCGACCGATTGGCGTGGGATTTATTTATTGTTCTTTTGGCCGCCGAATTTTTTCAAATTCTCTCATAATTTAGAGAGCGAAAAAAAAATATAACTATTATTTATATGGTGGAGACTAAAGATTAGAACTTATGAAATATTATTGATAATCTTTAAAAGCAAAACCTTTATACAGAATTATAAGCAGCACGCAGTTAACATCTTTTGTAATATATCCTTAAAAATAATTTGTAAGGGTGAGTTTATTTATTGTTGTTAAAAAAAAAAAAAAAAAAAAATTAAAATTTGGAATATTATTACGTGAATACTAATTTCTTTAATCTCATTTAAAAATTGATGCTTTTATATTATGATATATATACTTTTAATATTATAAAACATTAAAATATCACTAACTGCTTACTTGAACTTGCATTTTTTCGATGTCTTTAAAGAAATTGGCGTTGAATCTAAGCATTTTCATGAGAAAGGATTTTAGGGCATATATTTCTGTGCGGAAAGGTATGTGGAATAGTGGAATCTAAATATATGTTTCTACAACGCACCGGTGATTGGAGACTTTAATTGTCGTATCCAAGCTAGTGTTAAACAGACATGTATAAGACCAAATACTTTCTGCGCTCATAAATATTTGGTCTGACATTTTCTATAATCTTAATGCTTAATGTAATTAATGTTTAATATTATTATTTTGATGATATGAATTTAAAAAAAAATATATATATTGTTCAAAATAACTGCTATTTAAATAAAAAATTGATTAATATTTAAAGAATAATTATTTTAATTAAAAAATAATAAAGCAAAAATCCATGATAGGAAGGGTGAATCATGCTTTCCTGCACTGAAAAATATAAAAAGATGGAGGATTGGAAGCAGGAAAACATAATGGTAAACCTATGAGTCAACTGTTAAAATTGGGTTTCTAGGTGTTTTCCACCAAGATATGACCTGGTAGACCGATTGCAATTTAATACGCTAATCAAGATTTAACGAAATCCTATGTTACTTACCCATCATACGTAGTATAGGGTAAGTCTTGCAATCGTTTTGAAAATTGAAAAAAATTTTTTGATGAATTTACACGTTTTATACACTGGAGCTTTTGAAAAACATTTTTAGAAAAAAAAAAAAAATTGCCGTCCATTTGTCTGTCTGTAAATGCTCTATCTCACGAACAAATTGAGATAGAGACTTGAAATTTTGTATGTACTTAGTACGTAAGAATGGGACGAAGCCTATTGAATATCAGCAACCTTGATTATCCGGAACTATTTTTTCCGGATTCTTGAAAAATTCGTTCTGATGAAAGGTATATAAAAATTTTCGATTTTTTTTTTATTTTAAGGAATGCATGTAAAAGGCAATAAAAAAACACAAATTTTGCATAAAGAACGAAGTCGATTGGATTATTAGTTGTCGAGATATTTGTAATCCTGTTTTCCACATTCTTCGATTTTTCATGATCCTGTATTTCATTCAAATTTCAATTCAGAGGTATATTTTAATTGAAAATGAGACGCTTAATCTGATGCAGCAAACTGTTAGTTAATATGATTATTATTTTTGGAGTTATAAGGATGTTTCTTTTACGTAGTTTGGTACTTCTTGAGTAGTTTGGCGTTTTATATAATTTGTTGAAATTGGTGCATCAGCAATTCATTAATAGAGTATTACTATGTGTATTAACAACATTTAAATTTAGTTTTGGAATTGAAATACATTGTATAAATAGTTTTCACATATTTTATTTTCATATGCATATAAATGATGGGTAAGTATTATGGTGGCCTCCGACTAGTTTTCATCCATGTACTCAATGAGGTGATTGTTCATGCTGCCACCTCTCGGTCTAATAGGAGTAGTAACTTTTTTCCCTTTATAACAGGCAAACATAAAATTTCCTGATCCTGCTAAAACCTCAACTTATTGTAAATCATGTAATTTTCTTTTATTAAAAAATGAGAATTTATAAATTCTGAATTCCATATTGGAAACAAAAATATTGCGGCTGTAATTGATGTATTCCATTCTATTTCTTCTACATCTGTTAAAGCAGAAAGAAGGTTTCAGAATTTAGGGGAAATTATAAGAGACCTGTCAAGTCTTCTTTCAGGTTTATGGAGGAAGCACAAATCTAAAAACTAGGGATGTACCGAATATTCGGTATCTATTCGGTATTCGGCCTATTTGGCCATGTTACCGAATATTCGGTTAGGCCGAATATCAAACTATTCGGTTAAGCCAAATATTCGGCTTGGCCGAATATGAAACTATTCGGCCGAATCGAATGCTTAATAAAGCCTTTTAAAACACATTTTTAAAAACTTTTCACGATTTCTGCTTTTAACTGTCAATTTATAAATATATTTAAAATAGTTAGAAATAAAATCATATTTAAATAAAATAGAATGTTTTTACATTTTTTATTTGCTATATGTAAAATTTAACTCAAGAAAACTTGTGTTTTCGTTTGTTGCATTAACAATAAAGAAGATACTATAACTATATTTTCAACTCGCATGCTTTGATTTCTGTAAAATATGATATGATGAGAAGGATGGAAAATGGCACCATTCATAAGTAAAGAACTATGACTTAGGCATTCCTTTATTCAGAATTAAGTTGAAAGTATTTATACTTCATATTGAAAAAAATCTGCCTTGAGTTATTTAAAAAGAACAAATATGAGACTGTATAGTTTTTCTTCAACTATTTTTTTCAATATTTCTCTTTGATTTCAAAATATTTGTTTTAATTCGTTGAAGAAATCATGATATTTAAGATGATTTTATTAATTGAAAAAGTCTCATAATTATGCTTCTTAAAAAAAAAAGGGCAGATTTTTTTCAATACTGAATGTTCTTATAAAAAGTTTGTTTATTAAAATATAAGTCTCTTTTATTAAATATCATGTAAAACTGTTTTAAAAAGTAACATTTTAATACCTTTAAACTTTGAAATATAAAAAGTATTTGGAAAGCCGAATATTCGGCATTCGGGCGAATAGTTACTATTTGGCTGGCCGAATATTCGGTATTCGGCCCAACAATTACTATTCGGCTAGCTGAATATTCGGTATTCGGTTCAGCTGTTGGCCGAATATTCGGTATTCGGCCAAAATCACTATTTGGTGCATCCCTACTAAAAACCAATGGAACTGTATGAGGTTCAGTGTCAGTTTGTCTGGACACGCAACTGATTGAAAAATCTGATCCAATTTCAGCAATAATACTTGGGTTTTAATTAGAAATGGGACAAATATTTGGCCACTATTTGGTATTCGGCCCTTTTGCAGAATACTCGGCCAGCCGAATATTGAAGGCTTGTTGGCCGAATACCTGTGGCCAAATAGTGTAAGATATTTTAACAATTAAATTCAAAATAAAAATTTATTATTTTTTATTTTTTGCAATTTTTAAAAAATTTAATCCATTTATACTTACTTTCTGACACATTTATGAAGTCATTTTCATTTGTAATTACAAAAAATGCACTGTTATTTGGATATTAAGAATTAAAGGGCAAAATTAGCTCTAGCCACCAGCCACAGGGCCAGTAAACGAGAAAAAGTGGCTGATAAAAAAATGACTATCAGCGGCCACCTCCCGGCCACTTTTTCATATGGAGAGAATAAAATTTTCTTGCATTTCATCAAGGATTCTATTTTTTTGTGGTCCAATACATTTATATTAACATATTTATTTGGGCTATTCAGTTTTAGATAATACTTATAAAATTTTCAATGTTTAATAATTTTAAATAAAAAAGTGGTCACTGGTTTAAAGAAAGTGGCCACTTAAAAGACTGGTACTACCGGCCAGTGGCCACTAATGAAATTTCCCAATTTTGCCCTATACTAAGAATTACAGCATTTCTGTATTTCCTATAAAAGTTAAGGATCTTTTAGAAAATGTTGTCCAAATTAGAGATTAAACTTACCTTGGAGATTCAATGGCCAGAAAAATGACTGTTAAAAAAATGTTTCATTACGACTCAAGATGTATAAACTATTATTGAAAAAAGAAAAACACTGCTTCATTCTAAAGTGCTTGAATATTCATTATATATTCTATATATATATATTTAAATCTTCCTTCATTCATGTAGTTATCAGTTTCTGTTTATGCATTTAATGTTTGTTGAATAAGTGAAATATTGTTGAACACACTATATGCTGATTCAAATGTCAAAAATTTTGTTACATGCATTAATCATAACTTTTGCTTTCATGCAATTTATAATTTAAGGCTTGGAGAATATTTCAGAACAAAGACTTATTCTTACATATTTGTTTATCATTAAGGATACAAACTCTCCACCATAGAATTTACTTGATTAAAGGTTATTTAAGAAAATATCTCATAATGAATTATGAAAAAGAGTAAGAGTATTGATTTTTAATGTAAGAAAAGATAAATATATTACAGGATAGTAAGTGAGTAATTCTTTATATTTTAATAGAAATAATTTACAATTCTTGCTTACTGAAAGACAATTTGATAAATCTTAGAAAAAAAAAAAAATAGAATGGAATTTTCATAATTTTTTGTTGCGCTAAAATAAATTTCTTAAATTCAAAATAAATTTTAGTAGTACTTTTAAGAATAATAAATGAATTTCTATTTTAGGTAAAAATTTTAGGAATTACTTTCCTGTAGTTAAAATTATGCTATTATAATATCGATGTAATAAAAGTTGTTTAATTAGCAGTGTCAAGGTGTTTGAAATATTATTAAGAACAAGAAATATATTAAGTTATTAAAAATTTTAAAAAGAATAATAATATAAATTTTTTATTCATTTTAAATAATGTATGTGTGTGTGTACACAATACATATCAGGGCTCAATAAATAGCGATCCTGGGGAACCCAGAAATCCTTTCCGGGAACGCATATTTTATCACTAAGGTTCCCGGCCGGGAACCTAATCCTTTGCTGTGTCCGCTAGCAATGTCGCAGACGCATTATAATTAGGGATGGGCCGAATACCGAATATTCGGCCAAATTTTAGGCCGAATAGTAAAATTTTTTTCCAATAAAGAAAATAGATTTTGATTATATATAATTTAAAAAAAGAGGAGCTCATTAATAATTATTACTCTTAAATGTGCTATTAAATGTATTTTTAAATTTGAAAAACTTATTTTAACAACAACAAAAAAAAAATTATGAAATTGCATTATATCCTTTATTCTAATGTACATCAAATTGATTTTCAATAAGTCAAGATGGGAAAATATTTCCATTAAAATATGAAGAATGTACTTTACTTTTACTATCAATTGATACTTCTTCCACCCAAAATCAATAATATTCTTAATCTCTCTCTCTCTCTCTCAGAACTCACATGGACATATTTTCTGAAATAACCTTTAATGAAGTAAATTTGATCATTTAGAGTTTGTGTCCCTAGTGATAAGCAAATTTGTAAGAATAAGACTGTTCTGAAATCAGATGCCAAGCTTTAAATTACAAATTACGTTAAAGCAAAAGGTTATGCTTAAAGTAGAATGCATATGTTAACAAAATCTTTGACATTTGAATCGGCACATACAATATTCAACTTCAATATTCCACTTATTCAATAAGCATTAAAAGGATAAACAGAAAATTGATAACAACATGAAGGAAGTAAGATTAAATTAAAAATATATACATAATAATGTTACATATTTAAGTCAGTAATCATGCAAATAATTATTTAAAAGTAAAACCTATAGAATGAAAAAATTATTTTGTTGAGTATTTAGAATTTATATTGAAGTATTTATAAAACCATCTTCATAAAGCAAGTTGTGTCATCTAATGTGTATCGAGTTTGACACCAGTTCTGCTTTCAGATGTACCATTGTATTTGGAATGGTTATATATTATATTTAATTTTGAAAATGAATCTTCGTTAACACACCTAGTGAATAAATTTTTTCTTTTCGTACTTTATAGAAAATAAGTTATGAATTTCAAAAGAGCCTTTTTTATATGTGTATGGAATTTGCAGACATTAATAAATATTCGAGCATTTTAGAATAAGGCAGTGTTTTTATATCTTGAATTGTAATATATCATTCTCTAAGGATGACATTTCCCATACAATTAAATCTCCAGCTTGGGCAGCATTTTCTAGAATATCACTAACTTTTATAGGAAATACAGAAAGGCTGTATATTTTTTAGTATCTTAATAACTCTATATTTTGTAAGTAAGAGTGAGAATGACTTCATAAATGAAGTAGCCAATTTGGATTAGACAAAAAAAAAAAAAAAAAATGCAAGAATGAAATTCTTTAAATCCAAAATTTATTTTGCAAGATATCTTTCACTATTCGACGAGAGATTTTAGAAATATTCGGCAAGATATTTCTAAATATTCGGCTACAGGTATTCGGCCGAAGTATTCGGTCAACAAGCCTTCAATATTCGGCAAAAGGGCCGAATAGGCCGAATACCGAATAGTGGCCGAATATTCGTCCCATCCCTAATTATAATGCATAAATTAAGCAAAAAAATAGCTCTTAAGCGGCCCAGGAGATGCGTAATTTCGTCGAAATATTACAGGAAAAGCCCGAATTTCAACAAAAGAATTGCAGAAAAAATGCAAATTTCATTAAAGGATTGCAAATTTCATTAAGAAATCGTGAAAAAGCGTCACATTTCGTTAAAAAATCATGGAAAACAACAAATTTTGTCAAAATATCACTAAAAATGGCAAATTTCGTCTAAAAATATCTATAAGAACACAGATTTCGTTGAAAAATCACGTGAAGCAATGCAAATTTCATTGAAAAATCGCAAAAATGGCAAATTTCGTAAAGATTTTCTTTGGAAAAGCAGCAGGCTTCGTTAAAACATCGCGATGAAATGGCAAGTTTCCGTAAAACATCGTGATAAAATGGCAAGTTTCTGTAAAACATCATGATAAAATGGCAAGTTTCTTTAAAACATCGTGATAAAATGCCAGATTTTGTCAAAAAATGGCAAATTTCATTAAAAAATTGCAAAAATCTACAATTTTTTAAAAAAATCATGGAAAACAACAAATTTTGCGGAAAACCGGAAAATTTCGTCCAAAAATAGCAAAAAGACAAGACGTTTCATCAAAAGATCATGAAAATGCTCCAAAATTCGTCAAAAAATCACATGAAGCAGCGCAAATTTCATTATAAAGTAAAAAAAAAAGGCAAATCTCGTAAAAATAAATAAATTTAAACGTCAGATTTTGTTAAAATATTGTGGTAAAACAGAAAATTTTGTTAAAATACTCATACATAATTTTTTTCGAGAACTTATACTTTTCATCTGGGAACCTGTATATTTCATGTAGGTTACCAGCTGGGAACCTTAAAATTTTTAGAATTTTCAAGCCCTGCATATATATATATAAAGTTATTTTTATTAGTCTGAAAAAATGTTGGGATTCGGCCGAATATTCGGCTGTTCGGCCTAATTACTATTCGTCCCATCCCCAGTTTTAATCAGGAGAAAAAGGAATATACGTGTGAATTAAACCTTGCAGTCAGTTGAAATAATCAGAAATAAAATATTTAATTAATAATGTTATAGTTTTTGTTTATGTATTGTTCCTTTAATTTTTAACAAACTATAATTTTGTATTTTATGATGCTGAAAACTTTGGATAGTTGCAAAGTAAGTATGGATTAAATTCAGGCTGCAGGGAGGTGGGGTGGGGGAAGAAGGTTACTCAAAAGTTTAAAGGACCTTAATAGAATTTTATGTAGTGGACGGTCATGATATTTGCGAATTAATAAATTTTCATGCTTGGACCAATTTTTAAGTAGATTTTGTATGAAATACTACCTATTTTGTTCTCTCACATGTTGGAATTTCTGAAATTTTTTTAGCAGATCTACTCCAGTCATGATCCCTAGAGCTCAAAACTACCATCAGTAAAAAAATTATAAACTATATGTATCCTTTTTTCATGGACACAATAACTTCCATAATTCTGCTCAAATCTCTTCCAAGCTGATACATAAAATCAGGGTTGAATTCAGACACTTTTCTCCGAGAGGGGACACAATAAAATTCCAGGGGTGGTGAATGACACTTTTTTATCATTGAAAACACAAAATTTCTGAGGGGGGGGGGTGAAATCTCCCCCTCAGGTTGCCCCCTGAATTCAACACTGCATAAAATCAAGGGGCATAAAATCTTGTCTTGTTTTTTAACAGGCAAAATCGGAGTGAGGTGGGTGGAAATCAGGGTTGGGTTTCTTCCGGAAGAAACCTATTTCTTCCAGGTCAGTGAAAGAAACTGGAAAAAACCGGAAGAAACTGGAAGAAATGGAAGAAACTACCAGAAACCAAAACAAATGCTCAAAGTTAAAGTATATTAATTTTTTTTAATACTAGGATTGATCGATACAGGTTTCTAAGGCCAAAACCAATTTTCAGAAAATTCAATGTTTCAGCCAAAAATGAAAACATCAAAAAAAAAAAAATTTAAGTAATTAATACATACATATACATAAATGTAAATTAATTACATGTATAGTATTTATTAATTATGCACGATTGTTAATTATCCAAAAACTTTATTTTCACATACAATAAAACATAATTCATCAATGATACAGGAAGATTTTCTAATTATACAAATTTCATTTAATTAAAAAATATTTTAGTTTTAAGTATACACATCTTGATTTTTCTTCTATAATGATTTTTGTAAATGATCATTTATTATTCTAGAGCTTTCTCAAAGAATTTTTGAAACACTAATGCAATTTAAACTAAAAATTTTCTATAAGATGATTGCTAATTCATGACTGATAATTATAAACAACGAAGTTCATTGCAGTATAAGGCTAATTAATTTAATTAGAGCTGATACAGTTCAAATCAATGACTAATGTTGAAAATTTCTGTAGGAAGAAACAAGAATTTTGGAGTGAGTTTCAGTCAAGCTGAATTTTCAGTACCGTTTTTGGCAAAACTGATTTTGGGCCAAAATGAAACCATATTTTTGATCAATCTCTGTTTAATATAATAAAATTAAAAATTGAATATTATGCTTTTAATATTACAGTAATTATTGTATATTACTTACATTAATAGAATTGATGTAAATTAAAAGCTTTTATTTAAATAGGTTTCATTCTACCATTGGTAAAGAAGCTCTATTATTTACTACTAGTTTCAGGAATTTAAATACTTAAAAAAATATGTTGGTTAAATTGAAATGAATAACATTTAATTAATTTTGTGTATTTTATTTTTGGATAAAATTTCTTTTCATTTAGCCAATGGTTGAAGATCTTTTGACAGGCATTGTGTGCGATCTTGGCTAAAAAACTGATGTAATTATTCATTTAGCATATATATTTAATTAAATTTGTTTTGGTCCAATGGAACTAATTCATATAAGATTATAGGACGAAGGTATTTATTATATCTTACAAAATTGAAAGTATATGGTATATTCTAGAAGAAAAACAGTTTCTTCCATTTCATCCGGACGGTTTTTTCCATGGTTTTTTCCGCGGTTTTTTCCACTGCGGAAGAAACTTGCCAACCCTGGTGGAAATAGAAAGAATTTTTGTGAAAATCAAAAAAACCCCATAGCTTCTTAATTAAAATAGATATTGAATCAGTTTAAAAAATTTTATTACTTTTGAAAAATAGGCCAAAAATTTATGCAGAGCAGATTTTTGATAAAATTAAAAATGTGCTCAACAGGCAAAACAAATAAGATTTTTGGGAGAAAAAAAAATTCATAACTTCTTCAACTCTCAAAATATCAAATCCAATTAAATTTATTATAAATCTTATCTAAAGGCAAGTAATCTAAAACTTTTGTAATGACAAGTTTTTAATAAAAACAACTCCTACCACAAAAAAAAAAAAAAAAAAAAAAGGACTTTATAGATTTATAATGGAAGTCTATAGAAATTTGGCAAAATACTGGAAATAACAAGTTGGCATCACTTTTGGCAATATATCACAAGTTGGTGGCAGAACTGGGTTTCCAGATTATAACCCCCCCCCCCCCCCTCCAGTTTCAGGGTATCTATGCAGAAATTTAAATAAACTTATAATTAATTGAAATATGAAAAAAGAATATTCAAATAACAAATTTCTTATTTTCTGCCTCATTTTACTTATCCATCATATGTAGTATAGGGTAAATCTTGCAATCGTTTTGAAAATCGAATTTTTTTTTTTTTTTTTTTTTTTTTTTTTTTTGACGGATTTACACGTTTTAGACACTGGAGATTTTAAAAAAACATATTTCTAGAAAAAAAAATTTGCCGTCCGTCTGTCTGTAAACGCTCTATCTCACGAACAAATTGAGATAGAGACTTGAAATTTTGTATGTACTTACTATGTAAGAATGGGACAAAGTCTATTGAATATCAGCAACCTCGATTATCCGGAACTATTTTTTCCGGATTCTCGAAAAAGTCGTTCTGATGAAAGGTATATAAAATTTTTCGAATTTTTTTATTTTAAGGAATGCATGCAAAAGGCAATAAAAAAACACAAATTTTGCATAAAGATCGAAGTCAATCGGATTATAAGTTGTCGAGATATTTGTAATCCTGTTTTTCACATTCTTCGATTTTTCATGACCCTGTATTTCATTCAAATTTCAATTCAGATGTATATTTTAAATGAAAATGAGATGCTTAATCCGACGCAGTAAACTGTTTGTTAATACATGGGTGCAAGTTTTCCGTCCACAGGACGGATTTCCGTCTTTTAAAAATTCCCGAGGACGGAAGCGGGACGGAAAAATCTCCGACGATGAAAAACGATCGCGAAAATGACGCGTTTTTTGCCAAAAGATCGCTAAAAAAGACACAATTTTTCGTCAAAATTTTATGAATAAAACGTGATTTTTGTCAAATGATCGCGGAAAAGGGCGTTATTTATATCAAAAGATCGCAGATAAAAGCGCTATTTCATTCAAAAGATCGCAAAAGGGCGTGTTTTTTGTCAAAAAAAAATTGTGGAATAAACGTGATTACTGTCGACGGATCTTAAGAAAAACGTAATTTCCGTCAAAGAATCTGTCGAGGAATCGCAGAAAAGACGCGATTTTCCTCAAATGATCGTGAAAAAAACGCTATTTCTGTCAAAATTGCAGAGAAACTACGATTTTTGTCAAAATATCGAGGAAAATCTGTTTTTCGTCGAAAAGATCGTAAAAAAAGACACGATTTTTTTCAAAAGATTACTGATAATACGTGATTTTTGTCAAAAGATCGCGGAAAAAAGCACTTTTTCTGACAAAAGATCGCAAAAAAGACACATTTTTTGTTAAAGAATAGCAAAAAAAACTGCGATTTCTGTCGAATGATCGCGAAATTGACGCAGTCTCTTTCAAAGAATCGCGAAAAAGATCCGATTTTCGTCAAATGATACCAGGAAAAACGCTATTTTTTCAGAATTGCGGAAAAACACGATTTTTTTTGTCAAAGAATAGCGAAAAAATCGCGAATTTTCTTCAAAAGATCGCGAAAAAATCGCAAATTTTCTTCAAAAGATCGCGAAAAAGTCGCGAATTTTTGTCAAAGGATTGCGAAAAAGTAGCGAATTTTTGTCATAAGATCGTGGGAAGGAGCGAATTTCGTCAAACGGTCATGAAAAAAACGTGAATCATTCACGCGTATATTTGTTCACTCGGTGGGGGGGGGGAGTAATTCAAAATATTTTCAGTCCTGGCAAAATTTCAAACTTGCACCCATGTTAATATGATTATTATTTTTGGAGTTATAAGGATGTTTCTTTTACGTAGTTTGGTACTTCTTGAGTAGGTTGGCGTTTTATATAATTTGTTGAAATTGGTGCATCAGCAATTCATTAATAGAGTATTACTATGTGTATTAACAATATTTAAATTTAGTTTTGGAATTGAAATACATTGTATAAATAGATTTCACATGTTTCATTTTCATATGCATATAAATGATGGGTAAGTATTATGGTGGCCTCCAACGACTAGTTTAAATTTATTTTTGTTCTCATATGCATGCAAATATATAATATGCCATATTGGTCGATTTTTTTTTTTTTTTTTTTTTTTTTTTTCTCATAAAGGCAGAATCAATTTTAAAAAAAATGCCATCTAAGTGGGCATTTTGAACCGAATATTCTTGTAGAAAATTCTGATAAAACCAGCTCTTACAGAAAAAGGAAATTAAAAACTCTTCAATAGTGACCAAATAAAGTTATTAAACTGGATTTATCTTTAATCATATTTTATCTTCATAGCTATATTTTTTCTTAATAGCATAATATATTTTAACAATGCTGTCAAAGTGGGCATTTTGAACCGAATTTACCTCACAAATATTCTTTAAAAACTTTATAGAAAAATGAAGTTAAAAACTCTTCAAAAGCGGCCAAATAAAGTTATTAAGCTGGGTTTATCTCTAATCATATTATACTTTTTGTTTGTGAAATTAGCACTTAACTTCAAAATTTACATGCACCTGTACATGCATACATGTACATGCTACATGTACATGCTACATGTGCCTGTAGCATACTCTATTGGCTAACCTAGCCAATAGAGTATTTTTCTTTTTTCAGATTGTTGGAAAATTTATGGCAAATGGTTTTTTTTCTGTCGATTAGTTGACGAGACGACACTGGTAGCTGTTTGTGGAGGTTGATTTTATTATTCAAGATATTAACAATTTGTGGGTAGTTTAATTTTTGTCCTCTTGTTGAGTTTTTTTGGGATCTTTTTTGTTTATTTTGAAACATCCCTTCATATTCAGTCTATTTTTAAATGTGAGAATGCCACCAAAATCTGTCTCAAAGAATAAAAAGACTGATCTTCATGCTGTTTTGGAAGTGAGTGGTATGGGTAAGAGAGCTGTGGTTGACTTTTGTATAGAAAAAGGCTTGATTGCGAATAAGTATGAATGTCCGGAATGTGACGCTGATATGAAACTTGCTGAAAAGAAAGGTATTGATGGATTTGAATGGCAGTGTGACAGGAGGAAAGCATTGTGTGAGATGCAGTATAAGGCTTGGTAGTTGGTTTGTAGGGAGCAGGTTGAGTCTGACTGATGCTTTACCTTTAATTATTATGTATGCTTGGGTGGAAAAATATATGCATGAGCAGATTATGAGATTGATGTGAGTGGCTAAACAAACTGCAATGGATTCGAAGAGTTTTTGTAGAGAATTTTCCATGGCTGTGTGTGTATAAAAGCAGTGATTTGGGAGGTGAAGGAAAAATTGTTGAAATAGCTGAGATTTTGTTTGAGAAGAGGAGGTACAATAAAAGAAAGCATGTGACAGGTGAATGGGTGTATGGTGGTATACCATGTGGAAGTAATGAGAGTTCTTTTTCTAAGTAGTGGATGATAGATCAAAAGAGGTGCTGTTAGAAATAATTAAGGGGTGGATTTTACCAGGAACCATGGTAATTTCTGATTGTTGAAAGGGGGGGGGGGGATCACTTAAAAGCTTAAAGGGATTTAGTAGAATTTTATGTAGCTGACCAGTGATGATTTTCCGAACCAATAAATTCTCATACTTACTGGACATTGCACCTATGACTTTTTTTTTTTTTTTGTCAATTATAATGCTGATATTTTTTATGCTTTTCTTTTTCAGATTGTGGAAAATTTATGGGAAATATGCTTTCTTCTGTCCATTAGTTGACGAGGACAACACTGGTAGCAGTTTGTGGTGGTTATTTCTGCTAAATGATTCAAGACATTTATAATTTGCGGGTAAGTTTAATTTTTGTCCTCTTGTTGAATTGTTGAGTTTTTTTGGGATCTTTTTTGTGTATTTTAAAAAGTCCCTTCATAATCAGTCTATTTTAAAGTGTGAGAATGCCTCCAAAATCTGTCTCAAAGAATGAAAGGACTGATCTTCGTGCTCTTTTGGAAGTGAGTGGTATGGGTAAGAAAGCTATAGTTGACTTTTGTATGGAAAAAGGCTTGATTGCGAATAAGTATGAATGTCCAGAATGTGGTGCTGATATGAAACTTGGTGAAAAGAAAGGTATTGATGGATTTGAATGGCGGTGTGACAGGAGAATGAAAGGGGGAAAGCATTGTGTGAGGCGGAGTATAAGGCTTGGTAGTTGGTTTGAAGGGAGCAAGTTGAGCATGATTGATTCTTTAATTATTACGTATGCTTGGGTGGAAGAATATACGCATGAGCAGATTATGAGACTGGCGCGAGTAGCTAAACAAACTGTAACGGATTGGAGGATTTTTTGTAGAGAAGTTTGTATGGCTGTGTGTGTGTATGAGAGTAGTAATTTGGGAGGTGAAGGAAAGGTTGTTGAAATAGCTGAGATTTTGTTTGAGAAGAGGAAGTATAATAAGGGAGGAAAGCATGTGACAGGTGAATGGGTGTATGGTGGTGTACAGCATGGAAGTGATGAGTGTTTTTTTGAAGTAGTAGATGATAGATCGAAAGAGGTGCTGTTAGAAATAATTAAGAGGCGGATTTTGCCAGGAACTACAGTAATTTCTGACTGTTGGAGATCTTATGAATGTCTTAAAGATGAAGATTATAAGCAGATCTCTGTCAGTCATGAATTACGTTTCAAGAATCCAGTTGTTGAGGCACACACAAACACGATAGAGGGTTTATGGAGTGAGATAAAGCGCTGCCTTCGCGGAAAGAGGTGGTTAGAAGGAACTTTTGATCCATACTTAGCCGAATTCATGTGGAGGAAGCGCCACAGAAATGATTCTAATGAACTCGCTGATTCATTCTTGAGGGCAATTATTAAAATATACCCTCCTAGAATGAGAGACAGAGGGAGTGAAGAGCTAAGCTTTGATCCTGATAACAATGATGAGACACAAAATTCTGGTCTATTATCCAGGGATGATGTTAGTAATGATGATAACATCCATGAACCAGGGCCGTCATCGAAAAAAACAAAATATGAGAAACAAAAGTAAGTTAATTTTTATTTATTTTATTTGAAAAATATCATGAACAATTTTTAAAATTATTTTTTCTTTTTATACTGTTTAATATATTTGAGTTTTTTTTGCGAGGGCTTAAAACAGGGCTGTAGCCAAGGGGTGGTTGGGGTGGCTCAGCCCTCCCTAAAACATTTTGAGCATCCTCTGGAAAAGATCATGAGGTCATTAAATGAATTTATGTTTCAAAAATCCTTAATGAAATTCTCTTCAAAAATCTAATTTAGTTTTGAGGCATTTCACAGCTTTGCAAAAGCACTAAATTGTAGCTAAGGTAAGTGTTTCAACATCCTATTTGCACATATGAAGCTAACATGATGTTTAATATTGCACTAATTATACTCAAATTTTTCTGCATCATATTCTTTTCTTAGCATAAAATGAAGTTAATACAATACAACAGTTTAATCTGAAACACAGTACCTATAGTGTGAATGTGCACTAATTTATCTTTTTGCATCAGAGATAGAAAATATGAGCCTGCTTACATTTTCTTGAGCCCTCCTCCCCTATTATTCACTTCTAGCTAAGGCCCTGGCTTGAAATGGCCAAACGTAGTTTATTTTCACTGTAGCTTTGATTTTGTGTATTTTCAAGATTGCTATACAAGGGATTTATTGCATATACATCAAGTGTACAATTTCTTTTGAAAAGAGGCAGTTTGAATTTATTGAAAAGAAGGTATTATTGGAAGGGCACTTTAGTTAAACTCCGCATTAAATTATTGTCAGTATCGCAAACATTAGTGTTGAGATCAGACATAATTAAAATGCACAGAAATTTTTTCTCTCCATAGATCATAATGCAAGTAAATTCTTTTAAGGGTCCCTGTAAATGAATTATAATTTCTTTATCCTTCATTTTCAATACTGAATATGCCATAATGAACCTCAATTACATTTATCAATTAATTGCATGGCAATCTGACTATATTTATGTAAGTTAAAGTATAGATAGACACACAAACAAACTGAATTCATAAACACTTTTGAACTATACAGTAGACTCCCTCAAATCCACACAGCTTGGGGCGAGGGGTTTTGCAGATTTTAGAATTCTGCGGATTTATGGTCATTGCTTTATTTACATTTTTTAAATAGTAATTTGAAAATAATTAATAATGCAATCGAAACCATAATGAATGCTTACAATCTAATAAATAATATAATAAACTAATAAAAATTTTGATAATTTTAAAAATAATTAAAATATTAAAGGCAAAGGTCAAGTTAATAATCAATAACGTATGATTAAAATGAACCCTTGTGATTTTTTTTTTTTTACATTCAATATAAAAATTAAATGTATTTTTCTTAAATCATTCAATGAAACTTGCCTCATAGAAATACATTACTAATCCACACCAAACTCATAAAATAATGAAGTTTTATTGTAAGTTTAGCCAGACTTAATATACAAAAAAGTTTGATTATTGCATAAATATGTTTGGTTAGAAGATTGTGATTATCAGGAACATCAGCAATATATATTAAATTTTTTTTGAAATAAATTTATTCATCCTTCATAAAAAACATGAATTTAGTAATATTAAAAAAAAATTACAAATAAAAAAATATGTGGAATTGTTATAAAGCTAAATAAATAAAATTTTGTTTCTATATCTAAACTGAATATTTCATTGTTTACATCTGTAAATTATGTGCGGATTTGAGGAAGTCTACTGTATTAGAAAGTGTTAAAAATAGCAATAGTATAGTTTTTTTTTTACCTAAAAATGAATGACTTGCATATTTCTACTTAATTGTCAATCCTTTACTTGTTTATTTCAGATTCTAAGTTATCGTGTCCAGCAATCAGTAGGGTTCTGTCATACAGACTATATTACAGTCAAAGATCTATAATCCGCACACCCATAATCCACTGTTTTCTATAATTCACGTTATTTTACGAATGTAAACAATGAAATAAACAATTAAAAAATTTACAAATTAGTGATCCAAAAACGTTTTTTTAGAAATTTTTTTAAAAAATGAAAAAACAATGAGAAAACAGTGAATTATGGGTGTGCGGATTATAGATCTTTGACTGTATTATATATCATATTGAAAAAACATAGAAAATATTGGTGGTAATTGATAATAAAATAATGTACTTTGTCAAAATCATGATAAAATAAAAAACTAAGCAGGACTCTTTTTGAGTTAAAACAATAACAGTCTGTCATCAGCTAATCATACATGTCTCATAAGGGGACAATGTCAGAGATTAACTGAAAGAAAAAAGGTGGATATTACAAAGAGTGCGACAGGTGGCGCTAGTTAAAAGAGCACAGGAAGAAGCCAAAATAGAAGAGAAATAGCTGTGGAAAAATAACAATAAAATTAAATAAAAATAAAATAATATATATAAATATATTTCAAATGCATATAAAATGAAAATAGAGAAGAGATGAGTGAAAGAAATTATAACAGCAACTTCCACTCAGGGGAGAGGGAGGGGGATGAAAGAGTTTTTACAAATAAAATAAGCTTTATAAACATTTAAGTAAGAAGAAGAGGCAGGGTAAGAAATAAATCTGGCCATAGGGAATTATTATTTCAATAACGGTCATTATTTCAATTTCTCCATAGCCAGAATTATTTCTTACCCTGCTTCTCCTTTTCTCTTAAATGTTTATGAAGCTTATTTTATTTGTAAAAATTCTGATAATCTTATCAATGATTTCTCATTATCCCCTCTCTCTTTCTCCTGCGTGGAAGTTGCTTTTGTTGTTTCTTTCCCTCGTCTCTTGTCTATTTTAATTTTATATTTATTTAAAATATATTTATATATTATTTTATTTCATTTTATTAATTTTTTTCCCACACCTTTTTCTCTTCTATTATTTTGGCATCATTTTTGTCTTCTGCCTGTGCTCTTTCAATTGGTGCCACCTGTCGCACTCTTTGTAATCTCCACGCTCTTTCTTTCAGTTTATCTCTGACAATGTCCCCTTACGGACACATGTATGATTAGCTGATGACAGGCTGTTGTTGTTTAAGATTGAAATACATTCTGCTTTGTTTTTCAATTTATGGTGATTTTTACAAAATGTATTATTTTAATTACATAACATATTCTTATTCTGAGCTTCCTAGTGACCAGGTTAATGAATCTGGTGTTTAAAGTTTGTCTAATCTAATGTTGATTTCTGTTTAAAAATAAGCTTTCAATTCTCTAATGAGCTTTTAAATTGATATTACCTATTACAGATTGCTATTTTATCAATTTTTATAAGAAATCCAAAATGTCGAGAGGCATTGGACAGAATGAAAATCTGCTGATTTTCTGTATGTTTGGCATATAAAATGATTGCTATGATAAGATAGAATTATATCCCTACATTAATTGAAAAAAAAATTGTTTTATTATTAATAAGTAGTCATTTAATTAAAGGAGAATGAAGGCATATAATCATAATCTAATAAATTCACAGCAATAATGTAATTATATGTTAGTACATGCCAGCTTACATTTTATCATACTTGCTGCATCCAAGTTACATGAGTGAAGGATTTACTAATGAACAAGAAAAAAAAATTGCAAGAAAATGGATTAAAGACAATGACAAAAAATTTTTGTTATTGATTGTTAAATTTTCCATTAAGGCATTTCTATTTCCTGATACATATTTTTCTGATGTAATCATAAATAATCTATCAATAGCAGAATGATAAGAATCACGGAGTAGATATAGTGACTTTGAAAATATTTCAAATTTTGCATGTTATTATTATTATTTTGTGCAATCTCATTAGAAAGCATTGAACATATTTTTTTTTTTTTCTCATTTTGGCATGATTCAAAACATGTGGTTTCATCTTGTAAAATTTTTTTTTAATTAACACCAACTTGTTTCATCATATAACTTTTTTTTAAAAAAAGATTGGAGGTTGTCAAGTATTTAAAATTTTTTTATTTAAATTTTTGGTTTTGTAACTGATTATTTAAATTGCAATGGAACTGCCATATTAGAGCCGTACCGAGTACTCGGTAAATACTCGGTATTCGGCCTACTCGGGCAATTTGCCGAGTACTCGCCCAATACCGAGTAGTTGTAAGAATTTCATTTTTTAAGCATATGAATATATAACTGATCTGTAAAAAGTTATTTGAATATCAATGTATAATATATGTAGTAATTCATAAAACTATTTACTCTGTAACTAACAATATGTCTGCAAAATATAAAAAAAATTAAGATCAAAATCTCTAAAAAAAATTTCACTTTTATAATATAAAAATGAAATAAAAATACTTTTTTATATATAGGAAAACAGAAAAGTCTTATTTTGGATAAAAAAACTGAAAATACAATAAATGCAATAAAAAATTAATAATAAAATTTATTATACAGTCGAACCCCGTTATAACGAACTTCAAGAGTCCGAAGTTTTTGTTCGCTATATCCGGACCATTAAAAAATGTTAGTTTATAAGATACGAATATTATTAGCTGATACCTATATATTCAGTAATGATATATTAAGTAGAAAAAGTAAAGTCTATTAGATATGATCATTAATGAATTAAATTGACTAAAATTGATAAAGGTATAAGCTGACGGACTACTAAATGAATTAACTAGAAATAATGACAAATAGAAATATAATACAGCGCCTACTATCCAAACAAGTAGAGACTGATCCTAGTTTGGATAAATGTTAGGATAAATGAGTAGACATTTGAGGAATGATCCTGACTATACTAAAATCTTAATTGACGGGTGGGCATGATCACACCTGCAGAAAATCTACCATAAAAGAGAAAGAATGCAGGTCTTACTATTCTTTAATAAAAAGACTTACCTTTAATTTGCACCATGTTTCACCAGCCGGCATGCATTTACACATTACAATCGAAAACCTGTTTTCACCACAGCGGAAAAGTAAAAAGAGAAAAAAATCATGGTCGACTGGAAAAAAATTTTAGTTATAACCGATTCTTAAGATTTTGGAGGTTTGCTATAAAAGGATAAAATAGCATTAAATACAAAAAGAAAATGGTGGGACCGAAATTTTTTTTTGTTATACCCGGGAGTTCGTTATAAACCGGGTACGCTATAACGGGGTTTGACTGTATTTCAAATTATGGTGCAAAAAACCAAACATTCTACATTATCAGTAGACAGGGCATTTCTTTTACTACTATAAATTTGGCTGGCCTCTATTATGTTCAGAATAAACAGTTGTTGAAGGTGCATATAAGAGTTTTTTGCAAGGTTGCACATAATCAGAAAAGTTTTTTTTTCCCCCTCACTATGCAAAATGGAGTGTCAGTTTTACATGTCTTCTGTTAAGAAAGCCTGTATCTCTTTTTGTACCAGTTCTTCATGCAGTGATTTTAAACTAGTACTAGGTTCACAATCTTTTTGTTCATTCACAATTTCCTCAAAACATTGCCAGAAAAAAAAAAATGAACTTTTTGTTAGTATTTTCTCATTTGGTTCGTCGACATTAGCATTCTCATATTAATTTTTTGTTTCTTTGGTGGATTTTCAAGTTCTAGATCAACTAAACTCATCAATTTTAGAGCTGCTTTTTAAGGCAATCATAATTTACACATTTATAATTTTCATTGAAAAAGGTTAGTTTTTTACTGAGATATTTAAAATTAATAAATTTAAAATAATATACAATTTGTACACATGAAAAATGAAAAGAAACTGCAAAGCCAATACATTTTTTTTAATCGAAAGAAAATAAGGTACAGACAGTTACAAAATAAATATGAAATGTTCACATTATTCTATGAACTGTTACAGTAACCAATAAATATTGTTATTTTTTATAGACAGATTTCAATGGTTGGAATAAATTGGAGGGTTAAAAAATGTTTAAATTTTATATTAATTAATAACTGTAGCTGTCATGTATCAATTCTCCTTTTTTATTAGTTTTGAACTGTCAAAAATTGTCTTTAAAAAGTGCACAAATAAACTTCAAATTTAATGAGTTAATTTATTTATACTATATATGTATATTATATTATATATACTCACAGGTATAGATATGTGTACTCAGGTATATATATATGTACACCTAAGCTCACATTATGCGCACATTAGTGTTTTATTTTCTTACTATACAACTACTCGGTACTCGGCATTCGGTACTTGGCTACTCGGCCAAAGTACTACTCGGTACACCACTATGCCATATGACATATAAACAAGTTAAAATTTGTCACAAATATATATGTTATGCAATTGCTATTTAATAAATTATAATTTAATATTGGTTTGATATACATTTTATTTATAAACATTAGGGCTGGGCGATATTAGAATTTTAATATCGTGATATATCGCTGACCAAATATCGATAATTTTCGATATATCGATATATTTCAATTCATATGTCACTCCATTATAGGGTCATAAATGTAAATGTCCTCTGTATAAAATGCTACAAACACATAAATTATGTATGCATATATATACATATGTGTGTGTTAATTATCAAGAAGAAACAAAAAAAATCAATATCTTAACATATTCAAAGAAACATAAATTTTAATTTTTATGTATTGATTCAAAATATACAAACCTTTTACATGCAGATTTGATCTAAAATATGTGTTATTAAAAACTTTTGGTAAGTTAAACATTATAAATTATTAAAATGAAACAAAAAAAAATAACTATCTTTAAAAAAAAAAAAAAAAAAAAAAAAAGAAGAAGAAGAAGAATGCTGAATTAATCTCTATAATGATCTTTTATTTTTTCGGTTTTGTTTACAGAATTTTTTTCTAAAATGCTTTTATTTTCGAAACCGGTTTCAAAAATGAAAGTATTCCAGTAGAGAAAAAAAACATATATATATATATACACCCACATATGTGTGAGTGTGTGTTAATTATCAAGAAAAAACAAAAATATCAATATCTTAACATATTCCAAGGAGCATAAATTTTAATTTTTGTGTATTGATTCAAAATACCTTTTACCTGTAAATCTGATCTAAAATATGTGTTATTGAAAACTTTTGGAAAATTAAACATTATAAATCATTAAAATGAAACAAGAAAATGTAAATAAGACAACAAATATACTTTAGATATGTTGAAAGAAAATACTTTAATTACCTATAAACTTAGAATTTTTTTATTACAATACAAAAAAAAAAAAAAAAAAAAAAAAAAAAAAATTGCATTTCTGCAATTTTGGGCAGTAAGGAACACATTCTTTTCGTTATTACAATAAATAATTCTATTATTAGCCAAAATACAAAAGAAAGCATTAGAACAGTCAAATAATTTTAAGAAAACACGAAATTTCTTTAATACAGTACAAATTCCCAAATCCGGACGTTTTGCTTACTACCGTTTTTTTTTTCCATAATGCTGAATTAATCTCTATAATGATCTTTTACTTTTTCAATTTTGTTTACAGATTTTTTTTTATGCTTTTTTACTTTCGAAACCGGTTTCAAAAATGAAAGTATTCCAGTAAAGAAAAAAAAAACTTGAAAACAAATATTGAAAGACGGCTTTTGTTGAAAGAGATCGACCTCAGATGTGCAATGCAAAATAAATAAATAAATAAATAAAAATAAATAAATAAAATAAAAATAAATAAATAAACAAAAATATGGAAATGCAAACGAGGCATTAAAAAAATAAGATTAACATTTAGCGGATATTTGCGTATTAGTGGACTCCTTAAATAAAAAGGAGCCATGATATTCAAAATCAAAACTATCCTCATTCTTTTATAAGAGATAAACTGTTCGATTTTTTTTTTTTTTTTTACTTATAAAAAGGGTTTTGTGAAAGTATCAACTAGTTTCAGTTGTTTAAGTGCGCGAAAAACACATTCAACGGCACATACAAGCGAAAACGGGGAGGGGGGAGGAAGAAAAACAAAACCTTTTATTCTTTACCATTAAAAGGGGAAAAAAATCATAACTCCTAAGTTAATTTACCGATTTTTTTCAAATTTTCAGCAATTTGCAATAATAGTAAATTAGGCTGTGTGACAAATTTTTATTAAAATATAATAACTTATTACAAAATTTGAGCTTCTTTTACAAATGCCCAGTACAGAAGAACCTCAAAGAAAAAGTAGGAAACAAACTAGCCATCGTTTGTTTTTGTTTATCGAACTCGGCGAAATCGAAACTCGAGTTTTTATACAATCATATTGTCATCTGCTGTGGATGAGTAATATGTTTCGCTATGCAGAAAGAAACCATCCATAGAGTTTTAGCGATCTCTCGAAATGAAAAGTATTTTCCTTCCTAATTTAAGAAAGATTTTCAATTTTTTTTCATGATTTTTTCAAAAACTCGTACGCAAAACGGATAAAAATACTAGTATCCAATAAACTCTAAAACTAAGATAAATAACAATTGAGAATTAAAAAAAAAAAAAAAAAAAAAAAAAAAAAAAAAAAAAAAAAAACTTCCGCTTTAAGTAAAATTTTTGCTTAAAATAAATGACATAATAGAATTGTCATACATGTAAATTATTAATGTTATTAATAAAAAATGTAAAATAATATGTGATTTAATATAATTATTTATTAATGCTATTAATAAACGAAAAACCAACATATAAGAAATATCGATAAATTGTGCTCACATTCTTAAAAATATGTCAATCAATTCTGTATTCCGTCAGCAATAACTGTACACAAGCTCATAGGAAAACAATAGTCAGCTACCGATATGGAGTCTACGAGTGATTGTCTCTGAAATGCCCGATCTTTGAATGAGTGTTTCAACTTCGATTCTCGAACGAACTCCGATGAATAAAACGGTACATCAGAATAGTAGAATGTTCGCCCATATTCCGGTATGTGCGCGACACTCGCGCAAAAAGTAAACTGTTCGCCCATATTCCGGTATGTGCGCGACACCGGTGCAAAAAGTAGACTGTTCGCCCATATTCCGGTATGTGCGCAACGCCAGCGCAAAATCGGAAGTATCACGCAAGTGCCGATTACGGCGCGAACATTTGCAAAAGTAACTAGCTTTTGCGCCGATAGATGTAGATTGGAAATTCCGTAACTCCGTAATTAATTCCGAAAGTAGGATGAAATACCGTTTGAAACGATATATCGGAAGGATTGAAATCTCAATCTCGTTACCGCGGTTTTAAAGAAATATCGATATATAACGAAATTACGGTATATCGCCCAGCCCTAATAAACATGTTTGCATAAGAAAATTTCTAGATGTCTTGTGTATCTATAGTTTTGACATAAGTTTTTTTTTTTTTTTTTTTTTAATAGGAAGATGCAATATAGTTATTTATTACTGTTAAATTCTGTATTATTAATTTAGAATTTTAAATTTATTAAAAATGGACGAATGACAAAAGGATGTTTTATCTCAGAAGATTTTTTTTCTGCCAGTATTTTTCAGAGTAAAAAAATAAAAATTAGACAACCCTGACCGAGAAGGTGTATAAACTCAAAGGCAAAATGTCAAATCATTCTAGGGATTCCTTATGAAAAGCTTGCATTTGAATAAAGGTCATAATTAAATATTTAATGTTCTTACAAAAAAAAAAAAAAAAAAAAAAAAAAAAAAAAAAAAAAAAGACATCACAGACAAAAAGTATTTAAAGAAAATATTTTGAATAGGCGTTGACAAATATATCCGCGAATTGTGTCAAATATTTATTTATTATTTATAATCAAAAGTTTCTTGGTAAAAATTTCAAGATATCTTATGTTTTACTGTGTAGATCAATTTATTCTTTGAACATGAGACTGTTACTAATAATGTTTAAAATAGAAGTGATATAAATTTTCTAGATTGGAGGAGAAATGTTCATGCATGCGCAATCCCTTCTTCTTCAAGCACATATGGCTCAGGATCCAGATGCAATTTTTTTTTGGATGCACTACTGCTAAACTATTTGGGATATTGAAAAAAGAAAACCATATTAGTTACCCCTTCAAACCTCGGTGTTTATTTATATATATATATTTTTCTTAAATTATAAATTTATATTAACAAACAAATAACTAAAAAAGATTGAAATGCAAAAATAAATAAATAAATAACAATAATTTAATTAATTTTTAACATAAATTCTGATGATACATGTAGAATCAATAGCTACATTTTTTAACAATTTGTTAGCATTTTTATTTATTTTTTTGCATAGCAAAAACAGTGAAAATCATGAAATGATTATACATTTAATAATTTTTTATATCATTAATGGACTCAACGAAAGGTATTTTAATGTACGGAAAAATTGTTTGTGTTTTCATTTTTGTACATTTTTGCTACAAACCATTTTGATATAACACATATTTCACTAAAAGAAAGCTATAAGAAACAAATTTCTATTTTGTTAAGTCTGCTATCTGTTAGGCTCCATTCACATCAATTTCTTTTTATTTAAACATTATTTATATACGTGAAAAATAATTGTAAATATATGTATTCTATAGGATACATCAGGTTTAAGGAAGTTAAGGGGGAAAAAAAAAAAGAAAAGAAAATATAACAGTTTGAACACTGATTTCCCCTCTTCTGCAAAATGAGGCAATATTGTCCATATTTTGATCATTTAAAGGATTAGAGGCATGTGTATATACAGTAGAGGGCCAGAAATCCGCACTGTTTGGGAGAGGACATTTTTCAGGATTTTGCAGATTTTAGGCCATAGAAATAATAATAATAATGATAATAAAGATTAAAAATTAATAAATAAAAACATGGATGAAAAAAAATTGAAAACAATATAAACAAAATAATTTATTTTTTGAACTTTGAAAACATTTAATCAATAGTTGTCTGTTTCAAAACTTTAGAATGTTCTAATTTAAGTTTTTTTGCAAGTTATAAATAGTCATTAATGCCTGTTCAGTAACACAATTTTGTTATTTTAAGAAATTGCATTCGCTTTTAACATGCTTTTGCTTTTCCATATTTTAAATGTAGATTAAGGAGTCCAGGGGTAATATTACATAAGTTTAATGATCTTGATTAATGCACAATATTTACAAGGGAAAAAATAATTAAAGGATTAAGTTTAAGGGCCATCTTCTGTCTTTTCGATCAGAGCTCCGCTGAGTGCGTCTTCATCAGGCGGGATCCGGCATCATTCTGACACTTCTGTTCTTGTTGCTGAGGCCCTTTCGTGGGAAGAGTGCTGACTATATAACAATTATTTCACACGTGGCTGTAAAAAGGTCGTACACGTGTTGTACTTTGCTATGGGGCGGATGTCGAGTCGGCCAAATGCATCTAGAGCGAGCCTGTTGCTATGGGCTCGCTATATCGACACTCGGCCAATCCGACATGCAGCTGACCACAGCTGAACGTGTACACTGATAGGGATACTTAAGATAAACCATTTCTTCAAGGGAGAGAGAAAAAAAACCAGACGATCACTGTAAAACATGAATTTAAAAAAAAAATTAATAGTACTAAGAGAGAAGAAAAAAAAAAAAAGGAATTTTGAAGACGTCTTTAATAGCACACACAATGAAAAGAAAAAAAAAATTATATCATAATAGTTAGCGTCGTTAATGTGCTCTTTGCACACCTGTCTTTTGTTTTATCATCGTTTCCCAAAGGGGGTTTCCAACACAACGTCTTCTAAACAGATATTCGTCCTCGTCTAAGATAAAAAAAAAAAAAAAAAAAAAGTCTCAAATTTATTGTAGTGTTTCTCAATACGTCTTCAAAAAAAAAAAAAAAAAAAAAAAAAAAAAATAGAGAAAAACTTTTATTTTTATGTAAAAGAAAATTGCTCAAATTGGAATAATCGTAAAAACTTTTATGACAAAGGCAAAACAAACAAATAAAAATAATTATCTTTTGTCCGTCAAAATAGAAAGAAAGAGTAGAGGGAAAAAAAAAAATCGAAACTTATAGTTTTCCTGCTACATCATATTTTGTCATTTTTTAGTGTGGGGGGGGGGGGGTAGAAGAAATAGTTTATACACATAAACATATTTATAAAAACAATAATATTTCAAACAAAACATACAATATTTCGAAGCATATAAAATGGTACTAAGTATGTAAAAAAAATATGTCCTATATACGATATAAAACAAAATAAATCATAAGTCTGAGTTCTAAAAAGAAAAAGAAAAGAGAAAAAAAAAAGTCAAATGTCCTGAGCACCAATGTCTAATATATTGTAAAAGTTAAATGTTTGTGCCAAAAAAAAAAAAATCACTTGGCACTTGTTAACATAATCCTGGTTAATGAAATAATAATAATGATAAAAATGCTTTAGCTAGCCAATCAAAAAAAAAGCACTTGACTTAGCTTTATTTATTGCTGTGGCATATTTCACATTCGAGGGAATAATTAAAAAAAAAACACCATTATTCCCTCTTCGTTGCGTGGAGGAGTAAACACAAAACTAAAACCACATCTGTGATTTTGCAAGAGAAAGAAGAGAAGAGAAAAAAAAAACACTCGCAAACGTAGAGATTATCTTGCAGTAAATTCTTCCAGTCACTATGAGTCAGTTTATATCTACTGTGTCCAATATTTCATCATGTCAGCTGCTGTAGTTGTACTCTGTGGGCCTTCATGTGACCCAATTTTTTTAACTTGATATCGTTCGTTGGGATGCACTGCGGTAATCTGGTATGGGCCGAAAAATTTAGGACGGAGTTTTAGGCCCGTACCAAACTGAGTTCTTTTTATCGCGACCAGATCGCCGATTTCATAAGCAGTAGCAGGTTTCCGTTTCTTAACATACTGCATACGTGTCATTTGCTGTTGTTTTAAAATGTGCGTCTTTGCCACATCTCTTAATTGTTTTTTATGGTCTACTGCTAATTGAGCCTCTTCTGTTTCTAAGAGTTGTCGGATGTGTAAGTCTTCTTTATTTTTCATTTTAACGCCAGTAAGAATTTTGAAAGGGGAAAAGTGATAGAAAATAGACATATTTTCCCTAAGTTCTTGTCATTCCACTCAACCTATTTTTCTATTTAATTTATTACTATATTTATTTACAATAGTATAAAGTAAAATTTCATTTAAAACAAATTCTATTTATCTTATTTGCTTTTAAATAATTAAAGTATAAATGAAAAACTAAGTCTCAATTTAAACACTTATTATCTTTATTTCTTCTGTGTTTAAATTTCAACTTATAATAAATAAAATACCTTTTATCTTTCTTTTGTACTTCGGCATAATTAACAGCTACTCATATCTTATCTACTTACCATTCACTATTTGTTGATAATCTGCTTTCTTACGGCATCGACACTTTCGTTTCTCCCGGCAAATATCTTCCATCCTTCATAGAATACTTACGATGTTTTTCTACAAAGTTATCGGACCTGGCAATAGGTGGCGTAGTATGTCCACGAGCATACGTAGTTTCCCCGTGGCTGACTGCTATTGGATCATCTTTTCCGCGAACATTCGAGATGCCGGAGGTGACGTTAGATCAGGAAGCGGATGTCACGTGAGGGGGCGTTGTCAGCGAAGGATGGGATATTTAAACTGTGTTGTTTTGCCAGCAAGTGTTCGCCTTGTCGCGTTTTAACGTTGTAATGGAGTCCGGAGTGAAGACGGTGGTTGTGCTAGTAAAGTTATCTTGTGTTTATAAAGTGAATATAATGACAGTGTCCAGCTTTAATATATGAAGTGATGTTGCGGTGAATATGCTATTTTTAGGAGGAACTGACACATTTAAAGTGATGTTATAACTGAAAGAGGTCTCCAGGGTGAATAGCAGGGTGCCGGCCACCGACAGCAAAATGTCAGATGAGTTTTTATTTTATTTTACTTATTTTTAGAACAATATCTTTTAATCTCTTCTTCTTAAACATACCCTTTTAATCCAGTCTTCGTCTGTTATATTTATTCAGAATCAATTTTTTGTCAACTTTAATTTGTTAGAAATGAATTCGGGCTCAATTCAGTGGTTTCGTTTTATCAAGCGTTACGATAGCCGGCGAGCTAGTAACGACTTGCTGATTGCTTGGGCAATCGTTGGGATGTTACTGTTATTGAGTTGATTCATTGTCTATTCTGTTTTGCTCCACCCTCCATATAAATCTTCTTGTGGCAGAGGTCGATTAATGGAGAACACATTGTGTGGCAGGTGATGTGTTTTAGGAAGGCATTTTCGAGTGGCAGCGTAAATCCTTGGGAGCTTTATATTATATGAAAAGGTTGACTAGACTTTGCAGTAATAGGAAGGGGAGATACACATTTATGAATTAAATTTAAAGTTTCTGCTATTTATTTTAACGTTAGTGATTAAAATTTATTTTGAAAGTAAATGTTTAAAAAATGAATTAGGAATTATGATTTGAATCAAATTTAAAGATAAAATATTTTTTTAAACTTTATTTTTTTTATTTTAAAGTTAAAATATAATTTTTACTTTACAATATAAAATAAATTTATTTATCTTCTGGTGCTCTGGTTCATCATATGTAAAATGAATAATATTAATTGGAAGTCAATATAAGAAATGATATTTATGTTTTTAGACAATTGATTTCATATTTGTTTGTTTGATTTTAATTATGATTTTAATAAAGGTTGTTATTTGTTATTTAAACCTGTTTAATTTCTGCTTCTCAATATATACTCATTTGATATACAATATTTTTCTTTAATGACAAGTTATTTTAGGGCAGACATTTCAGCTTATACGCCCACTAGCGTTAATGCTCTGCATATCTATTCATATCCATTGTATAGAGAATTACCATTAAGGTAATTTCTCTAACAGAACGGTTATGGGCTTTAGTTTGCCCACACTTCAAATACTTGTCTTTTTCAAATTTCTTTTCAATTTTTATATTACTGGTTATTCTATATTTTGGCTCATCTATGGATTTTTTTTTTGACATTGTTCCTTTTTGGCTCTCCATGTGTTAAGTAATAGATGGATCTCTGAGATGGGGGGGCTGTTGGTTTTGTTTTTTTTATGTTAAAGTTTGAAAACTTAAGAATTTTTTTTTTGTGTGGTGAAATCTTTTTGAGAAATTTTAAAGAAATTTTTTTTGAGAATTTTTTTTTTTTTTTATAGAGGAATTTTTGAAAATTTAGAGATTTTTTTTATAGGGAATTTTTGTCTTGAAGAAATTTGAAATTTTTTTTTCGAAGGGAATTTAAGATTTTTTTTTTATTAGTGAAAGTTTTGAAAAATTTAAATTTTTTTATATAGAGAAATTTTTTTTGAAAATCAGAAATTTTCTTGGAATTTTAAAGTGGTTTGGCTGTTATCAGTAAATCGTTATACACTCTCTCTGATATTTTTGAAACTTTTTTCTGACTGAGCTGTTTGATGGTCTGGCTAGAAGCTGATTCCAAAATCATCATTTTAATCGTGAAGAGAAGTTAAAAATGTGTTATTGGAATCGCCTCTGGTTCTGCTGATGTGCCTGTGTAAATTGAAAGATTTTTAATGAGAAAAGTTCTGGAGTCCTGTGGTGCTTACTTTTGAATGGACCTACCAGCATGAACTTTGTAAGAAAGATTTGGCTGATACAGGGTGCCTTGAGCTGCTATTCCTGCATATTGTTGATGCTTCTCCTACAGAGTGGACTGTTTGTTATATCATCATACATTGGTTAAGATGCTTTTCAATTGATGATTTTCTTTTGAAGTCCATTGTGAAAGAACAGATACTTGAGTAAGTCAAGTTCCTTTACTGAGCAATTCATCCTTGTGTAAGAAAGTCTAAGAGACTGTTTTTGAGAAGCTATATTGTGATAAAGGTAAAGCCTCTTGGTGATATTTTTAAATACATATAGTCATTTTTTTCTGGACTTGCTACAGCACCCATAGCATGAGTAAGTGCAGAAGAGCGGTGCTGGGCCACCGTTCTTGCCTCGCGGGACTGGTAATGTATAAGACTGTTGTGGACACTATATCTAAACTTTTATGGACTTTTATTTTTGCATGATTTTAGACATCGGCCACTGTGATCTGAAGGAGGATTTGTATCAAGAAGAGGAATCGTCTGTGAAACTTTTTCAATTTTTATATATTTAAGATGTTATATTTTTGTTTAAGAATGGAATATTTATAAAGGTTTAATTTAAATATTTCCTAGAGGAAATTGTTTATTGGTAATGTTAATAGTTTAAGCTATATGAATAGTAAAAAGTTAACATTTTTCTTATATTTTTAATTAGAGATAAATGAATTTTTTTTTGAAAAATCTTTGTTAGAGATTAAATCGTTTTAAAGTTAAGAAAATGTTGAAGGATTTGCCTGTGATATTTTTAAGTAATGTTGGATTTTTAAAGGATATTGATAATTTAATATTGCATTAACAGAAAAATTTTTGTAGGACTCGAGGATCATTAACTATAAAACATAGCTGCAGTTCTTTTAAAAAGCTATTTTTAAATTTTAAAGTTTTTGAGATAATATATTTAAATTATTTATCAATTTTTAACTGCTTTAAAAATTATTAATGATTATATAAAAGATGAAATTTGAATGATTTTTATATCTTTTATGAGGAGAGTAATTTATTTTAAGTTAAAGGTTTGAATATACTTTTGCTTATTTTTATTTGAAATAATATTTTTGTTCGAAATGTGATAGTTTAAGATCTGTTAAAAATTTTGATTCCATTGGGTTAGCTTAACATTTTTTTTGATTTAATGTACTTCTACCCTGGAAGTGGAATCATGGATAGTCTGTACAAAAAGGGTGCAGTTAGGTCTAAACTGAAAAAGGATTTCTTTATAATTAAAGTCATATTTTTTTTTACCTCCTCTATTTGTTTTTAATTCTTTTAAAAATTTTATTTTTAAATATTTTAATCAAGATATGTTTTACTTTATTTAAATGTTGTTATTCCTGTTGTCTGTGATATTTATTTAAGAAATGAAATAAGTTTAAGGTGCAATATTTTTGAAAAAGGTGATCTTTTTAGTTTAAAAATGATCAGAATTTGAAGTAAATTGAGTTTACAATTTGATCTGTCATTTTAATGAAGATTTTTTTAATAACAGCATTCATAAAGATGTGTTAGAGGAATGCTATAAATTTTTAAGATGTTGCACCAATTTGATTGATATTGTCTAATCTATATCTGTAGAACTGTAGATAGCTGTGTTGGGTTATGTGTAAGATTTCTGGGTCTGATGTTATAGTCGGCAGTTTAAGTCAGTGTTAAAATTTATAGAGAACGAATTTTTGAGGAGTTTTCCTGTCTTAGAGCTAGAAAGCTACATTCAGAGTTTGAGAAATGCATAGGCCAAGCTCGGAAGGAATTTTAGAATTTTTGGTCCTTTTAGGTAAAAGTTAAAAGAGGTTTAAAATTGGTTGAGTGTGCTTCGAGGGGGTGAACTTGTTTTTGAAATATATTAAATGGCTCTTACTGTGAGAATAAGGTAAAGAGAATGCCTGTTTATTGTAATTGGAAAGTTGAGATCCTAATTATATTTCTTTGCTTCCTTTAAAATACTTAACATTAATTTTTAAGAATGACGCAAGTAATTTTTGAAGTTTAAGCTTGATGTCTTCTTGAGTAGGGAAATGTGTATGGGGAGGCATTGATTTATGAATTGTTAGGGATCTCAATTTCTTTTGAAAAAGATAACTACTTTTGTCAACATAATAGGTTTAAGACGGATAGTTTGTTTTGGAATCTGTTAAGATAATCTATTGTTAAGTCTGTTTTGGATCATATATCTTGGGCTAAAGCTTTTCTCCAGTAAATTTTTTAAGATACTTCCTATTGAGATCAGTATAGTTATCCATGTTCCTTCATTCATGGTAATGACTGAAAAATATACAGAAACGGTTAATGTACTGGTATTCGTATTTATTTGGTTTTCATTAGTGGCTACCAATATCCATGTCTTATTTGTTTGGTATGAAAGGATTGTGTGAAGTCTCTGGCCAGAGCAATGGATTAGTATGAATGCATGCAGTTTTGCATATGGTGCTGAAAGAATTAGTTTTTGATTGAATGTGTTGTCACAACTAAATTTTTTTATTTTTTTTGTACAGGATATCTTGGTTATTTGGTAGTTGAAACAACTCAAGTTTGTATTGTATAGTTGATAGGACATGGATTAACCTTGTGGAAGTCTGGATCTGTAAGTGTAAAACTGGAGTTAAAGAGTTAAGTCGGAGTTCACCTTGCTTGAAGTTCACTACTTTGTTTGTTAAGTGTGAAAGATGGTGTTGGTTGGTTGGAGATCAATCTTGATTTGAAGATTAAATACAAATTTTTATGCGTAAGGTGTAATGGAATTTTAATTATAATGGAAGAATTTTTTTTTTGAGAGTTAAATTCTTGAAGCTAAAGGCTAGAAGATATACATTGAGTTTAATGGTGTAAGATGTAATGGATAATGGAGAAATTTTTGAGGTATTGAATTCGAGGTTAAGATTTGAAGAATATGTATTTTTAGTGTGAGATTGAATTACATGGTAATAGTGTTAGAAATTCAATTGTTAATCATATAGTTGAAATTGAAATTTTTTTGGTTTTGATGGTATAAAGATTGGATTACATGGTATTGGTTTTAGTAATTCAATTAATTATAAACTCAGAAATTGAAAATTTTTAATTATGAGAACACTTGTTTAATTTGACACATGGTATTCATATTTATAGTGTTAGAATACATGTGCTATATGATGGTTTATAATATTAAAGTGTGAAAAAGGGATATGTTTGAATTTGAAATTTTTGTGTAAATTGTTAGAAAAGAATTCAAATATGACTGTTGATATTTAGGACTGTAAAGATTTTTAAAAGTTGATTGATAAGAATTAAAGTTGATTGAAGAAATTAAGAGAATTTAAAGTTGATTGTAAAGATTTAAGTTTTTGAATATAAATATTTTAAAATTTTTAATTATGTCTTGATTGTAATATATATGATTTCCTCATGATGTTTACATGAAAAATTTTGAAGATGGTCAGTATAGGATACAAGGACTATAAGATTTTGTATTAACAATGAAAAACTCACTGTGGCTGATGATTTTAAAGTTATTAGAGATAAGGCTGACTAATATGTGTAATTTTAATTGTATGTGTTGTTGTATAATCTTATTATTTTTTTATTCATAGTTTATGTGTATGGACTGGAGCCCAGAGAAAATTTTTTTTAAATTATTGCCTTATATGATCTCATGAGACTTCTTTTGTGCTGATGGAGACAGTAGATGCCGTGTATAGATTTTTGTTGAGACAATTGTGATTGGTGATAGTATTGCTGTTAAATTTGTGATGGTAGCTGAAGTCGAGTTTTTGGATTAGTTTTCTTTGAGGTTGAAGTGTGGACAAACCGTGGTGTTCCAATGTGCAGACTTAAAAGTTACTGCTTTCTGGTATTTAGATGGTTTCTTGGAATTGACAAGAGGGGGGGCTTTTGATAGAAAATAGACATATTTTCCCTAAGTTCTTGTCATTCCACTCAACCTATTTTTCTATTTAATTTATTACTATATTTATTTACAATAGTATAAAGTAAAATTTCATTTAAAACAAATTCTATTTATCTTATTTGCTTTTAAATAATTAAAGTATAAATGAAAAACTAAGTCTCAATTTAAACACTTATTATCTTTATTTCTTCTGTGTTTAAATTTCAACTTATAATAAATAAAATACCTTTTATCTTTCTTTTGTACTTCGGCATAATTAACAGCTACTCATATCTTATCTACTTACCATTCACTATTTGTTGATAATCTGCTTTCTTACGGCATCGACACTTTCGTTTCTCCCGGCAAATATCTTCCATCCTTCATAGAATACTTACGATGTTTTTCTACAAAGTTATCGGACCTGGCAATAGGTGGCGTAGTATGTCCACGAGCATACGTAGTTTCCCCGTGGCTGACTGCTATTGGATCATCTTTTCCGCGAACATTCGAGATGCCGGAGGTGACGTTAGATCAGGAAGCGGATGTCACGTGAGGGGGCGTTGTCAGCGAAGGATGGGATATTTAAACTGTGTTGTTTTGCCAGCAAGTGTTCGCCTTGTCTCGTTTTAACGTTGTAATGGAGTCCGGAGTGAAGACAATGGTTGTACTAGTAAAGTTATCTTGTGTTTATAAAGTGAATATAATGACAGTGTCCAGCTTTAATATATGAAGTGATGTTGCGGTGAATATGCTATTTTTAGGAGGAACTGACACATTTAAAGTGATGTTATAACTGAAAGAGGTCTCCAGGGTGAATAGCAGGGTGCCGGCCACCGACAGCAAAATGTCAGATGAGTTTTTATTTTATTTTACTTATTTTTAGAACAATATCTTTTAATCTCTTCTTCTTAAACATACCCTTTTAATCCAGTCTTCGTCTGTTATATTTATTCAGAATCAATTTTTTGTCAACTTTAATTTGTTAGAAATGAATTCGGGCTCAATTCAGTGGTTTCGTTTTATCAAGCGTTACGATAGCCGGCGAGCTAGTAACGACTTGCTGATTGCTTGGGCAATCGTTGGGATGTTACTGTTATTGAGTTGATTCATTGTCTATTCTGTTTTGCTCCACCCTCCATATAAATCTTCTTGTGGCAGAGGTCGATTAATGGAGAACACATTGTGTGGCAGGTGATGTGTTTTAGGAAGGCATTTTCGAGTGGCAGCGTAAATCCTTGGGAGCTTTATATTATATGAAAAGGTTGACTAGACTTTGCAGTAATAGGAAGGGGAGATACACATTTATGAATTAAATTTAAAGTTTCTGCTATTTATTTTAACGTTAGTGATTAAAATTTATTTTGAAAGTAAATGTTTAAAAAATGAATTGGGAATTATGATTTGAATCAAATTTAAAGATAAAATATTTTTTTAAACTTTATTTTTTTTATTTTAAAGTTAAAATATAATTTTTACTTTACAATATAAAATAAATTTATTTATCTTCTGGTGCTCTGGTTCATCATATGTAAAATGAATAATATTAATTGGAAGTCAACATAAGAAATGATATTTATGTTTTTAGACAATTGATTTCATATTTGTTTGTTTGATTTTAATTATGATTTTAATAAAGGTTGTTATTTGTTATTTAAACCTGTTTAATTTCTGCTTCTCAATATATACTCATTTGATATACAATATTTTTCTTTAATGACAAGTTATTTTAGGGCAGACATTTCAGCTTATACGCCCACTAGCGTTAATGCTCTGCATATCTATTCATATCCATTGTATAGAGAATTACCATTAAGGTAATTTCTCTAACAAAAAGTTGGTAGCGGATGAAATGGTGCTATTTATGATCCTTTGCACCGGAGCGACATGTTTGTACCACTTTTCGGGATCGTCCAACGATAACTTTGTTAATATTGGGATGAGTGTGCCGTGTATTCTTTCGATTTGGGAGTTTCCCCGGGGTACTCCCGTGGTGATCGGATGGTGTTCGATGTTTTCCTCCTTACAGAAGGTCGCGAAGTCGGCTGACGTGAATGCGGGGCCTTTGTCTGTGATAATGCGTCGGGGATTACCGAATGTAGTTTGCTGTAATTTCAGTTTATCTAGTGCGTCTTGCGCCGCCGTAGATTTTACTGGATATAACCAGAAAAATTTTGTAAATGCATCCGCTACAGTAAATAAATGTTTATAATTTTTATTTGTTGATGGGAGTGGTCCGAGAAAATCACAATGATATGTATCCAGTGGCGTGTCACCTTTTGGAATCGGGTGTAAAAAACCTTCTTTTTTACCCAATTTCCGAGATGCTAAAATGCACGGAACACAGTTTATCACGATGGTTCGTGCAAGTTCGGATAGTTTCGGAATAAAAAAGTTTTGAGATGCTATTTCCTCAGTTTTTTTAGCTGAGAAGTGGCCTTTAGCATGTATATCCTGGAGAATATTAAGCTGCATCGCTTCGGGGATAACTAATAAATCTCTGCCACGTTCAATTTTATACAGTACGTTGTTACGAAGCACAAAATCAGCTACCGGAGAGCTTATCGCTGCGGCCTTGATGCCGGCTATAAATGGGTCTCTGTCTTGTGCTTGCATAATTTTTAGAGTTAATTCATCATGCGTAATCTGCATGACGGGGTATCTGCTAAGGCAATCGACATGCTGCATTTTTGCAGCTGGTCGGTGTTTTATTTCGAAATCGAAATCTTGTAGAAATAAGGCCCAACGTGCAATTTTGGGTGTGAGTTCCTTTTTTTCCATCGTTTTCTGAAAGGCCTGACAATCCGTGATGATTCGAAATTTAGTGCCATGCAGATAAACACGAAATTTTTTTAGTGCTTCGATGACCGCTAGTACTTCTAATTCGTAACTGCTCAACTTCTCTTCCTGGGGGGATGTTTTTTTGCTCATGTATTGGAGCGGGTGAAAATGACCGTCGGGGGATTTTTGCATAAGCGTCGCGCCAAAGCCGTATTTACTGGCATCAGTGTGCACTTCGAGCTCCGAGCCGGGTACAAAAATGTGTAGAACTGGATTACTGGTGAGTCGATTACGTAGTATATGCAGTGCTTGCCGTTGCTCCGGACTGAAATCGAAAGTCGCTGTTTTACGTAACAAATCACTTAGGGGGCGTGCAATAGAAGCGTATCCCGGTATGAATTTTCGAAAATAACCCGTTAGCCCGAGTAAGGATTGCAGCTGTTTAACATTTTTAGGCTCCGGGAAATGTTGGACTGCTTTAACTTTCGCAGGGGATGGCGCTATAGTGTTATGCTCGATAATATGCCCCAAAAATTCTATTTTGCGCTGTAAAAATTGACATTTCTTAAAATTAATCTCCAATCCGTAATCAGAAGCAGTATCTAGTACACGTTTTAAGTTATGGAGTCCCTCTTCTTCCGATTTTGTAGGAATTACAAGATCATCCATGTATAATATTAATACACCTTCCATGAGTAATTCACGGAAAACACACGCAAGATATCTCGTAAATGCTGAGGGGCTTGAACAAAGGCCAAAAGGGGCCTTTAAAAATTCATAGGTCCCGTCGTGCGTGATAAAAGCTGTATATTTTGTACTGTTTGGGTCTACATCAACATAAAAGAACCCATTCTTAAGATCAAGGGTCGTAAAAATTTCAGCTTGTTTGAGTTGATCCAATATGTCATCAATTAGGGGTAACGGAAAACGATCCTTCACTATTTTTTTATTTAATTTTCGAAAATCAATGCATAAGCGCATGAAATTGTCCTTTTTTCTTACTAAGACAACGGGGCTTGCGTAATCGCTATACGACGGTTTTATAATGCCGTCCCGCAGCCACTGTTGAATTTGGTCGCGGATTAATTCTTTTTCGCTTAGGGACATTCTACGGGGCGTTGATACACGGGTATATCATCATTTAATACTATCGACATTTTTAAGTCTGTGCTCTTCGTTTTTGAGGGTTTGTAGGTTTTAATTAAAGTAGCGACTTCCGTACGAATGTTATGATCGATAATGTGATTTAGATCGATCTCGTCCTGTGTTTCGAACACATTAATGCAGTTAATGAAAACATCCGCTTGGGGAGTTTTATGGAGCGATATCCCGTCCTGACCACACGTTAGTGTACCCTGTGTAAGCACGTCCCGCCCTACAATAAAGGGGGTGGACATTTGTGATGAGTTTACGACATAAACTCTAGTAGAGAACAGAGTTCCATCTATTTGAATATCCGTTTTAAATGATCCTAATGGCGTTAAACTGCCACCGCCAAAACCGCCCAGTTGTATGGTTTCACATTGTAGGAGAGGGGAGCCAACTAATTTATAAAAATCTTCTCTTATTGCTGTAATCGCGCTTCCCGTATCAATTAATGCGTCTATTATGACATCCGCAATTTTGACTAATTTATTCATGTTGGTATACGATTGCTGTGAGTCTACGACGTGGACTTTTTTATCGCGCTTTAACCCCGAATGTTGTTGGGGAGGGGTGCCTCGGGTTGTAGGCTGCACCGAATGTTGTTGGGGAGGGGTGCCTCGGGTTGTAGGCTGTTTCTCCCCAGTGCGCTCGCCACATTCAAAAGACCGATGGCCCCATAAAGAGCAATTAAAGCATTTTGGGCCCTTATTTTTATTATGACAATCTGGGGAAACGTGGTTTCCTAAACCGCAATTAAAACAGATAATTTTACGTTCATTTTTAAGGTGTGGTGTAGGAGTAGTGCCTTTCGCATGATACGACATGCGTTTCATCTGACCACTGGCTGATCGGCAAATTTCATCATAAATCACTAGCTTTTCCTTAAATTGTAGCAAATTAGTACATCCAAATAGCACAGCTTTATTTTGTGCGGAGTCTTCTATACCCTGAATTATGTAATGCATTAACGAAAGATCATCGATGTTTCCATTGTTCGCAATTTCACGCATTGAAAGAAAATATTGTACTAAATTTTCCGAGGGACGTTTCCTACGATTCATTAATACTTGATGAACATGTGCTGGGGACGCAAAATGGGAAAATTCTGATAGCAATGCTTGTTTAAGTTCGTTATAAGAGGTTATATGAGGTTCACTTTGAATATATTGAAGAGCTAAATCTTTCAACCCGCGTTCAGCGAAAATGAATTTCTGAACATCTGTAAGCGCAAATGATTGCGCCAAATTTTCAAAACGAGCAAGCCAATTAATTACATTCTCCGTATTTAATCCTCGGAATGGTGGAATTAAATTCTCGAAATCTGTAAATGAAATTACTGGTCTAGTTAAAGTGGGTTCATGTGTTCTAGCAACCTCGGAAGTTATATTGCCATTTCTATTAACAGAGTTAGAGGGGAGGGGGGGGGTGGTTCCGGGTCGTCAATTTCAGAATCAGTCGCAATTTTAATAGAATTCGCAAAGGAATTTAAGTCGGTCAATGCCGTGAGGATTCGAGTTGCAATTTCTTCTTCAGTACCATCAATTTCGATGGCCAACAAATTGGCAATTGCGATAAATTCGAGTTTCGAGAATTGAGCAGTTACTTTAGTCAATTTCGCGCGGAAATCAGCGCTGTCACTTGCAAAGTTAAATCCTTCAAATTTGCGCAAATTTTTCCTGTTAGAGCGTAAGTCATCACGCTCAAAAATGAACTGGTGTAACAACTTTATTTTATTTGCTTTAGCTAACTTGAGCATCGCACATATTTGTGGTATTTCCGTCAGAAACATGATGGAAGCAACCAGCGAAGAAAGAAAGAAAAAAAAAAAAGAAGTACTCACTAGCGAGAAAGTTCTTATCCGATCTGGCACACCGTCAAATATGGGTCACTCCCATAAATTCACACAGCTGTTCTCTTTGAACAGTGGCATTTCCCGCTGTGATAAATCCTCAGGAGAGCTCGTTGAATTGCTTGTCTATCGATGTAATCCAATGGCACGGATAAAATCGGCCGTTTGTCTGTCTCATGTCGCTGATGTTTTGGGGTATAAATAGGCCGGCCCCCATGTAGATTAAGGAGTCCAGGGGTAATATTACATAAGTTTAATGATCTTGATTAATGCACAATATTTACAAGGGAAAAAATAATTAAAGGATTAAGTTTAAGGGCCATCTTCTGTCTTTTCGATCAGAGCTCCGCTGAGTGCGTCTTCATCAGGCGGGATCCGGCATCATTCTGACACTTCTGTTCTTGTTGCTGAGGCCCTTTCGTGGGAAGAGTGCTGACTATATAACAATTATTTCACACGTGGCTGTAAAAAGGTCGTACACGTGTTGTACTTTGCTATGGGGCGGATGTCGAGTCGGCCAAATGCATCTGGAGCGAGCCTGTTGCTATGGGCTCGCTATATCGACATAAATACTTCATTGGAAAAAAAAATATCGTAAAATAACTTAAATAATGAATAAAATGCAAGATCTTTCACATGATAAAAACAGCAACAGAAACACATGTGCGCATCTAATCTTCTTCTCTTCACTTCAGCCCCAACTTTTGCTGCATTCTTTGCAAAAATACACCGGGATCCAGGTAGACTTTTCGCTCATTAGCGAAAGAAGATGACTAATCAGAAGGCTTCATTTTCACAAACAGCGAAAATTGCCCAAATAGGAAGGTTTCGGATTTGTCAAACTCGTTTCGCTAATCAGCGGAAAATCTGTTTGGTTTCTGTCATCGATGAAAATGTTCTTAATCAAACATTCGCTTTGGAATAACATCATTTCTTTCAACTTTGTTCTTTTGGCGCCATGGAAGAAAGATGTTTACATCTGAAAGCCTGTGTGAATTTCGGACTCTGGTGGATTTTAGGTCGGCTGATTTGTGGCGCTCTACTGTATAACATATATGGCAATATTCAAAATCTTTGCTGGTCCCGCTAATCCGAGATCATTAAAAATTCAATTGGACCACTAATTTGAAAAATTTAAGTGGTCTGCAGGGCCAGTAACTTTTTTTTCCCTCTCTGACAGATAAATGTAAATTTTTGCCATTCCTGAGAAAATCATAACTAAACACAAATTATATAATTTTATTTTATTAAAAAAATAATAATAATTGCATTAAACTTTACAGTTAATTGAAATAAATAATCATAAATAAAATATCTAATTAATAATTTTATAGTTTTTATTAATGTACAGTTTATTCAATTTTTAGCAAATTATAATTTTACATTTAATTATGCTGAAATTTTTGGGTAATTGCAAAAGAAGTTTATATTCTAGGAGTAGGGGGAGGACATCACTAAAAGGGTTAAAACTATTTAATAGAATTTTATGTAGTAGGCAAGTAATAATGCCTGCAGACCAGTAAACTCTCATGCTTACTGGTCCTTGGCACCAGCAACTTTTTTTTCATCAATTCTGCTGCTGTATGAGGAAATGGGTTTCAAAACTCGTTTTATCCAGAAAATTAAATTTTAGGGAATTGCAAAAAATCTCTGACTGTGTTCATTGGTTTTTATTGTAAACCAAGATTTTACAATGCCAGAAATACACCATAAAACTAATAAGTTTTTTTGCAGGTTGTAGTGTTTTGATGCAGTTTCGCCAATTAAATAGATTGTCAGAAACTTGATATTTCAAATTTTGGATAAGATAAGATTTGAAATCCATATACTCGTGAATTTTAAAATTGATGTCCTTGGTACAAAAGCTTAAAAAATAAACAAACAGGAGACATAAACTAAGTACATTTTACAAAAATTAAAACAATAAAATATCTATACATAATTAAAAAAATTACAACAGCCATTTGGAAAAGGATTTTTTCAAAAAATAAAATTTAAGATTTATAAATACATTGTATTAAAAAAAAATCTTCATTTTTTTTTTTTACTTTTAGTAAACAATACATGCTTATTTTACAGTTAGAGAAAGGTGAAGCAGCTCAAAGAGATTATCATTTATAAAGTCATTTTCCTCCTAAAGGATTTATTAATTTTTAAAAACAAAGTAAAGAGGTGATAGTGTTTGTTCCTTTCTGAATGCATTCAAATTCTTATTTAGTTATATCTCCCTATCAAGATAGTAAAGGACAAGCATATCTGTGTGTAATGTATATACCCTTCTGCAAATGGCAAGACTTTCAAATTTTAAATGAAATTTCAGTTTTACAATTTTAGGTACTGCAAATTTTAAAATTTGTAGTATTTTATACAGAGGACAATTACATTTATGACTCTATACTAGGGATGCAACGGATATCCGGCTGATTTTTCAATATCCGAAATATCATCGGATATCCGAATCACAATCACCGGATATCCAACTTCTCTATAGGATATCCGGCAGAATGCAACAAACCAAATATATTTAAATAACAGTAATCGTTTGATCCCAAACAATGCGAAAAACTTTTATTTATAATGCAAAAGATGAAATATTATTATAAGTTCCCTATTCATGAATAAAAGGTAATTCTCAAAAGTTTAAAGAATTGCTATCTTTCCAATTATTTATATTTAAACTCTGTAACAAATTTAAAAGTTTACATTTACATCTTTTAGAAAATTGTATCTACTTTCAAATTGTAAAACAAAATTTGAAGTCAAAATAGCAAATGAAGCTTTTGTGCAAAAATGTATAAAGATAAAAAACCAACATTGAGAAATGCACAAATAATGCATGAAAAGAATAGAAAACAGCCGTTTCGAATCTACTATCGAGTTTCTTCATCAGTATAAGACTCAGCATGCTAGAAAAAGCTAAGCTGAGCAAAGCGACAGGGCAGCACAGTCTTATATGCCTATTACGGGAGCGAATGGTAATAGATTCGAAACAGCTGTTTGCTACCTTACATGCATTTCTAAACGTTGGTTTTCTATCTTCATAAAATTTGAAGTTGTTTATTAAACTGTGATTTTACTAATTTTCTTTCTTTCTTTTAATTTAAACAATGGGTTAATTGGTTTTTAAGTTACACAACTAAACAAACCTATTTTTAATTTCTTCTATCTTTCAAAGAAGAAATTATTGTAATAATTTTTTTTGACAAATTTGCGTGTTTTAGGGATCAAATATCCCCAAAAACATGTTTATTCAAAACATCTGTCTGTCCCAGTGTCGCCATCATACTATCAAAAAGTGTATGAAGTTATGCATAGAATGATCCAAATATTTTGTGCATATTTTTGACTGTAACCAGCAGGTTCTTCTTCAATATGGAAACATTTCGCTGTAAGGTGGTGCTGAATTGCAATTTTTGTGCCATTTTCATTGTTCTACCATCAAATACTGTATGAAGTTATGCATAGAATTGAACCAAATTTCTTTGGATACATTTCTGGGAATGACTGTCTGGTCTCCCTTCAATTTGAAAATAGTTTGCCCAAAGATGGTACTGTAATAATGATTTTTGTAAAATAATTTTGATTTTTCATAATCCTTACAGAGAATTGGCGGTTCGTGCAGTGATGCGAACTTCGTATCTTTCTAAAATTGGCTATTCGCAAACAACTGATGTATAGCAGAACAGAAAAGAATATTGATTTTAATAAATATCATGATCGAGATTAACTCATTCTTAATCTAATTAACTGACTGCAGCAAAAATTCTAGATGAAAATAAAAGTTGGTATAGTACTGAACTAACAATATTGAAGTAGTATTAATACAGTTGACTCTCTCTACAACAAAGCTCTATCCAGCGAATTTCTCTATTTAATGAATTTTTTGTAGGAACGGTCAATTTTTTTCATGATTACATTAAAAATAATCTACATATAGCGAAATATATATCTCCATTTAACGAATTTTTTCAAAAATGTTCTTTTATATGTTCTGAAAACACTTCAGATTATTTGTAGAGTAAATTTTTTTCATTGATTTCTCGTTTATAAGTCATAGCTACATAGCATCCTCTACCTTATTCCTTATGTCTAAAAAAAAAGGCATTCAACCCCCCCCCCCCCTCCAAAAAAAAAAAAACATTTTTGCATGGTTATACTTGACTTTATTTTAGCCAAGGTGAGCTTGCGTTCTTGGAAAAGAGTGAAACATTTGCTTGCTATTAGAACGATTTGCAATAATCACAAAGCATCCTAAAAGATAAAACTATTCTATTATCGTCTTGAAAATGGTGTTTTTTTCTTGGTTTGGATAGTAAGTCAGTAATAAGGAAGGGGTGAGGGGGCAATTGCAGAAAAAGTTGTTTTTTTTCAGCAGGTTTTCATCTATCTAAACTAACTCTCTTTACTTTTAGAGTTTAGAGTTTATGTTTGTTGCTTGTGGTGACTTGGAATATTTTTTTTTGTGAGAGATCATTTGAATGAAGAATTGTTACTAAACATCATCTATGCTGGTGTTATCTTCTACTGCATCTGCATAAAAACTTTTTTGGGATAAGCATAATGCTTTCTTATAAAGTACAAAATTTTTTGCCGTTTTCTATTTAACGAATTTTTTGACTGAACGATGGATTTCGTTATATAGAGACTCGACTGTATTTGTTAATATTTTTTGAAACATTCAGATATATGGAATAGAAGAGAGTTTTGGGAGGTGCATCCAACTAGTTATTTTCATGATTTCATTATAAATATTTAAAATTAAAAGTTTTTTTTTTTTTTTTGCTTATAAATTTGAAAGTGATTTAACTTAAAGTAAAATTAAATGTAGCTTAAGGTAAAACAGTATTAAATAATTAAAACACGAAAAAAATCATTAAGCAAACCCATGTTTGGAAATAACTCTTCAACCATTGGTATATTCGTAAGCCTTTTTGTTTACATTATAAATGGAAGCTATGTATTTCTTTGTGAAATTACTTTACAGTTATAAAATAAACATATTGATAAATGTGTAAAATTTGTTCTATAAATTATCTGCATTTCATTGTACAAATTATTAGCATTTCATTGTAATTATTAGCCATTATCAGCGTTTCATTGACAAATAAGCAGAATATTTAAATGTTTGAAGTACATTTTTTATTCAATATTATTAATATACACATACAGGGCTTGAACTTTGGCATGGGATGGCTGGATTCATGCCTTAAAAAATCTTATGGCCAAGACATTCCTGTTACCAAAAAAAAAAAAAAAAATCCCTTTTTGAATTTTTTTTTTTTTTTTTTTTTTTTTTTTTTTTGTTAAATGGCGATCAAATCTCAGGACTGACTGACTATTTTTGTGATGTTTTCCGCTATCAATTGGCAAATCTCACAGTTTTCTCTTACGGCAATTATACAAAATTCAAGATTGGTTTTTTGCATTTGATTGAAAAACTTTGCAATTTTTCTCACAATTTTCTCGCTTGCTCGCCTCGCAAACTTTTGCAACTTTTTTCTCGAGACCAGGGTTGGCGAGTTTTTGCCGAAGGTGGAAAAAACCATGGAAAAAACCTGGTAAAAACCGTCCCGGCAAAAATAGGTTTTTGCCAAAGAAGTGGCAAAAATAGGTTGTCCATTTAAATTTTTTCCCCAGAAAGAGAAAAATATTTCACAAAAGAAAAAATAAACTGCATACTTAATTAAAAAATCAATATTATTCTAAATTTATTTTAACTTTTAAGTTAAATAAGTATAATTATGCACTTTATGAAAGAATACTAACTTTTATAACAAGATTATAAATGAAAAAAATACCAATTTTAATATAAATAAATAGAAACTTCATTTATTCATGTTTATACAATTATTAATTCACATAATAGAACTGTTGAGACTGAGTAAAGCATTTATATTTATAGTTTATATATGTTAGAAATTCGAAGAAACAGTTATAGTAACCTAAATTTAATTTAATATAAAATTATATTTAAAACAGAAAACTATTAAATTTCAAATATTCCAGCAATATCTTCCTCACAACCTAAATTTTGCTGCTTTAGCATGGCATAACAGTAAACAAGTTTTGAAAGAGTATCTGTTGAAGTATTTCGAATCTCAGTTTGCACAAATGAAAAATTTGAAAAAAATCTTTTAATAGCAGCACTGCTTGCTGGACATATTTGAAAGTGAAAATCTTTTGATAATTAAAAAAATATGTATGTTAATGACTGATAAAATACTTTACTTACAGGGGTCTGTCTAGACTTTTCTCGTCTTTGTGAAAATTCTAGACAGTTTTGTGAATTTTAAATTATCAGGTTTTCAGATTCTACCCTTCACATATAGAGAAGCTAAGTAATATATTTTTTGGTGAGTTCAAATGTTTATTATCAGGCCAGATTTTATTTTAAAATAATTAAATTTGTGAAAAGTTCAGTTTAAAGGTGAAATGTCGATTTGAGAGACAAATAATTTTATGAAGAATCCTGTTTGAGGTTAAAGAATTTTGTGAAGGGTCCTTTAAAGGACCTAGAATTTTCCTAAACATATCCCTGACTTAAAGTAAAAAAAATTAGATATGTAATTTTTTATTTTGTTCTTAAATTCCTAAGTAAGACTGAATCCCACCTATTTTTTAAAGATTTAAAATATTAAAATCAATTAATTAGCAAATGAAATTAAAATATTAAATAATATGCTGTTAAATTTAATTGTTTATACCATTACTATCCTTATTAGCGTGCAGATTTTATTACACATTAAAGACATAGGTTTTTTCCATTTTTGCCGGTTTTTTCCATTTTTTCCCTGGTTTTTTCCAGTTTTTTCCACTGTCCTGGCAAAAATACCTTTTTGCCGGCAAAAATACCAACCCTGCTCGAGACTGATTGCCAAATTTCACAATTTTTTTCTCTCAACTGAATGTGACAAATTTAGCTATTTTATTCTGCGACTGATTGGAAAATTTCCCTTTTTGTTTTAGTGACATTCTGCTGAAATTAATAATTATTTTCCTGTGTCCAGCTGAAAAATTTGTGTTTTTTCTCTGTTACCTGCTGATGATTTTCATGATATTTGCTTGTGACAGGCTAACAAATTTCACAATATTTTACTGTAAATGACTGATGAATTTCGCTATATTTTCCCACTGCCCAAGTTTCCTCAAACTTAAAATTTTTTCAAACCGATTGACTATTTTTAAAAATTTATTTTTGCCATGGTGGACAAAATCAGCGATATTTTTTCTATGGCCGATTTCCTTTTTTTGTGAATTTCTTTTTCTAATTTCTTTTGTCTCTTTTGCCGAAACAAGAAATTTCTAAAAGGGCAGTAATGGTCACTAGAGTCTGAGCTTAGATAATCTTTCATACGATGTTTCTGTTTGGATTCGTTTTTTTTTTCCATGTCTGATAATTTGCATCCGCCCATTTTGTAACTTTTTATTTTCTTCTTTATTAAAAATGACATTTATTTCCTATTCAAATAAAAATTCTTCTAAATTTAAAGAATTTTGTAAAAAAATAATAATAAATAAATAAATAAATAAAATGAGGATATCCATTGTCCAAAGAAAGATGTTTAAATGTTTCCCATTTAGTTAATGAAAATCAGTAAAAACATTATTTTTATGATGATCAAAACATGACTCATGTAATAAAAGTCACATACTACATATGTCATGGATTTCCTGGACCAATAATAAACAAAGTAAAATGCAGTAACCACAAGGTCCATTTTCAACCAATAACATCAACCGCTTTCCAAATGATTGAAAAAAAAAAAGGCAAACTTTAAGGAAACACATTTAGAAACAATAAATAGTTTATGTGCATAGTTCACAGAAATTAGGACATGACCTTTTAAAGTAAACCATTTCTCATGGAATAGAAGAAACCTACTGATTATGCCCTTTTCAGAATTTCATATGGGTTTAAAATTCCATTGCATAGAAGAACATAATTGAATTAGCTAAAATGTCAGAAATTACTGTATTGACGATAATTCCACTAAATGGTATGCAATCACCGCAGGATATTGACAATACAATCATCTAAATGTATTATTCTTGCAAGTAAATTAAAAATGAATGCCTATCAGATTTTACAATAAATAAATAAATAAATAAAATAAAATAAAAATAAAAAAGTGTAACTTACAAAAGATTCTAAACCACACAAAATCGAATAAAATCTAAATTAAAGTATTCATTTAGCAACTCAATTATTAATTGTTCATAACACTGAATGACAATTGAAAAATAGATATATATATATATATATAAGGCTTGATTCTTTTCGTTTGTTTTAATTAAAATAGACATTTTGGATAATTATCTTGAGTTGTTGATTTAAATTATTTTAATGGAATTTTGTCATGCTGGTATAAATTACATATTTAAATGGCATGTAAAAAATAATAGTTTTTTTTATTTTTTTATTTCTGCCTTCTCATATAGTTTAACACCCTTGCATTTACAAATGTTATGAGGAAAACTCTCTCTGCCTGGGAAAACCTGAATTTCAAGCCTTGATAGTCAAAGATATATAGTTTCTGTAAGTTACATTCCAATACGTTTAAAAGTTGCAATGGTGTGTGAAACATGTTTGCAATTTATTATTTGAGATGGCATTGCATAAAGAAATAAACAAACATTCACCATAACTAAAAACATATTCAGTACCGGATATCCGGCAGGCAAATCGGATACCAGATATCCAGTATCCGATATCCGGCAAAATCAGTATCCGTTGCATCCTTACTCTATACTGGAATGCCATATGAATTAAAGTATATCGATATTTAGTCAGTGAAATATTGCGACATTAAAATTCTGATATCATCCAGCCCTAGTATAAAGTCATTATCATTTGCTTATATATAAAATTCCACATTTTTTTAAACAAATGTCTAAGAATCAAACAGCATTGTAATTTTTTTTTCTTTTTTTAATTTTTTTGCAAAAAATGAAAACATGTCTTAAATAGTCTTTTGAGGATCACTAGATAACAAGTGGCTACAATTTAGTGTATGTTTCACATGCTTAAAAAGAAAAGAAAGCTTGTTAGGCTCATTTGAATATGAAAATATGAAAGTTTGATGTTTATAGCCATGAAATCAACATTGTAACTGTTTTGCTTTTTCAAGGAGGAATATGAAAATATGAAAGTTTGATGTTTATAGTCATGAAATCAACATTGTAGCTGTTTTGCTTTTTCAAGGAGGCAAGAAAACATTAAAAAAAGTCCTTAAAACAAGGCTTTTTTATTTAACACTGTTTAATTTAGTTGAAAAGTGTTTGCCTTTTCTATTTGTAAATAAATTTTGAAAAAAAAAAAAAAAATGCAATAATACTGCTATTTGTTAAGGAAAAAATGTCTTGTGTAGAAAATTTGTGTATAATATTAATAGTAATAATAATAAAATTTGTTAATTGTGTGATTTTATTGTTGCATATATTTTTTTTAATTTCACATAGATTATATTAATTATTATTATTTTTTCTTTTTAAGGTCCAGGTGAAAACAAGCCTTTTTTATTTAACACTTTTTAATTTAGTTGAAAAGTGTTTGCCTTTTCTATTTGTAAATAAATTTTGAAAAAAAAAAAAAATGCAATAATACTGCTATTTGTTAAGGAAAAAATGTCTTGTGTAGAAAATTTGTGTATAATAATAATAATAATAATAATAAAATTTGTTAATTGTGTGATTTTATTGTTGCATATTTTTTTTTTTTTTTTTAATTTCACATAGATTACATTAATTATTATTATTTTTTCTTTTTAAGGTCCAGGTGAAAATTTGCGGAGTTAATTATGAAGACATAATTTGTATACGAACCAAGTTAACATATTTAAAAAAGAGAGAAGACATATATTAGAGATAAAATGTTTTTATTTTGCTTAACTAAAAAAAAAGTATTCCTTACCTTGCTATTAAGCAGTTTTCATGGAGATATGCCATAGATGATTAATTTAAATATTTGTTTTTGTTAAACATTGCACTATAATTAAATTGCAATAATTTTAAAAAGATATAAAATATTTTCAAAGTTGGATTTAAAACATGTGTTAAAATAATAAGAGGTCTACTCATTTTTTGGACTAAAATAACTATAACTTCTCAAGCTGTTTGAAATCTTTCACTTGTGAACTATCTCAAAATTTTAGTTAAATTTGCTTTTTTTGTAATTAAGAAGTTTGTTCAATAATTGATATAATATTTTTAGCAAACACTTCATACATCTCAGGAAAAAAAATGTTCATTCATGTGATAAGATGTAAATAATTTAACCTTATGACGCTTGGTTCTTATATCTATTAAGCACTCTTTTAACTCTGCAAACATTGTCCCTTTGTGGGTTAGAGAGAATTATCCTAAGAAGAATTTCACAAGCAAAAAAGGTGATTTGATTATATGAGTTAGACAAGCTACTCATTTTCTGCTGTTGAGCATACATCATTAAATGAAACATGTAGAATGAGATAAGCAAGTCTTTTGAATCTTTTGTAAAACATTTGCTATAAGCATCGAAGTGGATTATAAACATTTGCTGTAAGCATCCAAGTGGATTATGTTTCCCATTCTGTAAAGCTTAATTCGAAATTCGAGTTCAATATGCATCGTAAGACTAAAGCTAAAACCATCATCTGTGATGTATGCAATAAAGGATTTTTTAATAATTCAAGTTTTAAAATGCACTATGCTATTCATACAAAGAAGTACCCTTATGTTTGTGAAGTATGCAATAAAGGATGTACTAGTTCAAGTAGTTTAAGATCTCATCTCCGTGTTCATACAAAGGAGAAACCCTTTGTCTGTGAATTATGTGGTAAAGATTTTGCATTGAAACAAACCTTACAAATTCACCTCCGTGTTCATACAAAGGAGAAGCCTTTCACCTGTGAGATCTGCAATAAAGGATTTTGTCAGAAAAATGGTTTAAAAGTACATATTCGTACACACACTAAAGAAAAGCTTTTTATTTGCGGTGTCTGCAATAAGGGATTTAATCTAAAAGTTCATTTAAATAGACACTTTCTACGTGTACATACAAATGAAAAACCTTTTGTTTGTGAGAAATGCAACAAACATTTTAGTGAGAAAAGTAATTTTAATGATCACGTTGCTGCTGCTCATAGAAATGAGAGGAATTTTAGTTGTGATATGTGTGATAAACGATTTCTTTACAGATCTGGTGCAAGAGAGCATCGCCGTCTTCACACAAATGAGAGGCCTTATATTTGTGAGATATGCAATAAAGCATTTATGTGGAGAACCTCTTTAACATTTCACATGCAAACTCATGCTAAAGGTTCATTAGTAAATAATGTGAAAGATGAGTCTTTCATTGAAAAGTAATTTCAAAGATGAGGCTTTCATCACAGATTTAACCCTTTAAGCTCTGATTGTTGAATTTTATACCACTTAACTTTATTTCAGAAATGTCACAACGGCACCGGAATATTCGACAAATTTATTTGTAAAAGGTTTAATACATTTTTTCATGTATATCTTAAACATAATTTTTTCTTTCCAAAATATTGGTGCCAACGTGGCATTTGGAATTCTAAAGAAATTTATCCACCAGAGCTCAAAGGATATCTGCATTAAATTTCTTTTGTGGATTGAATTAAATTTATAAATCAGTGAAGTTTTTTGTGTATATTACTATAAACTAAGCGCTGCATTGCTATAGTCCTTTAAGAATCAAGGCTGGCAAGTCCAACTCCTCTTTCATTACCATAAGCTTTTAGGTAGTGTATAATTTATTTTCTTTCCAAAATATTGGTGCCAACGTGGCATTTGGAATTCTAAAGAAATTTATCCACCAGAGCTCAAAGGGTTAAAGGATATCTGCATTAAATTTCTTTTGTGGATTGAATTACATTTATAAATCAGTGAAGTTTTTTGTGTATATTACTATAAACTAAGCGCTGCATTGCTATAGTCCTTTAAGAATCAAGGCTGGCAAATCCAACTCCTCTTTCATTACCATAAGCTTTTAGGTAGTGTATAATTTATATCCGGGTTAGCTGATATGTCTGGTGCAGGATCCACAGTGTTTAACCCTTTTGGCCCTGCATTCTATTAATAGGACATGTATGTGTTTCACTAGATATTATTTTTTCTTAACAATTACTTTTGTTAATATCAGTTTGGATAGTTATTGAATTGAAGTTTGGTGCAATATAATAGAAATGTAAAAGTATCAAGGTTAAAATCACTAATTAATTAACTTTTAAGTAGTGTTGACTCTAAGGGAAGTAAAAAAAGGTCTACTGGATGAAAGTTTTTCCAATGGGGAACACTTCAAAAAAAGGAGTGCATTTTTTTCAAAAACGGAACACAATAAATATTATATCATTTTCTGAAATCCAAATTGCATTAGATATTTTTATTAAGAAAGAAAAAGGAATGATTTTATATTGTTAAAGTACTAATCTCATTTTAAATTTAATATGCAAATCCAATTCAAAGATTAACTTTAATATCTCCAAGTTGAAAGTTTCATTGATAGTAGAGGTCTGCACGGGCCGATTTCCAATAATGGCATTCGGGCCGGGCCTTACTTCTGAAGACTCTGGCCATGCCGGGCTGGGTTCAGGCTTTAATTTTTTGCTGGAGTATCGGGCTGGGCCTAACTTTTTTTTTTCGTACGAAGCCGAGACTGATTTCATTCTTCCTAGTTTTCAAGGATCAAAATAATCAGTTCCTATTGAATCTTCCTATATGAAAATCCTTTTCTCCATTCTTTATAAATCAGTAATATTTGGTTTTGTCCAAAAATTTTTGCAAAAAAGGCATATACTTTTAAGCCGTCATTATTCTACGATTAAACATTAGAATTTATTCCTTTTAAAGAATCGTAGATTACTAGGTGTTTTAAAATAGAATTAAACACATTAGAAAAAAAAAAAAAAAAACATGATTATGATGGAGTTTTTTTCTTTTAACTGAAAACTGCAAGTTTCTTTTAAAATGTTCAGCCAGGCAAAATGAATACAACAATACGGGAGAAAAAAATATATTAAACATTTACATCTGTTAAGAAGTATTATTTTTTTTTTTGTTCCAAAGCGATTTCGTCTTTGGAAATTTTACCATATACCGCTTTTTTGATTTTTTTGTCTCTATTACATGGAATATGGATTAATAATACTAGTGATAACTGAAACATTTACATACAACAAACAAAGATTCATTTAAAAGCGTAAATATCACAGCCTATGGCACTTCTGCATAAATGGAGATTATAAACATGGAAAAAAAAGACATATATTTTTTTTTTGTTCAGAACTCTTCCATAAGAGTAAAGATCAATGTTCTGTAGAAATTCACTCGAGCCGGGCCGGGTTCGGGCCGAATTTTAAACTTTTTTCCGGAGGGGGCCGAAATTTTAACTTTCGGGCCGGGCTCGGGCCTGGAAATTTTGGCCCATGCAGACCTCTAATTGATAGTTTGAAGTATATTCATATTAATTTCCTTGTATGGACCTATATATTTTATGTTTTTAACTGAATGGAATTATGTGGATATAGCTTGAGTTACAAAGTTTATGTAAAATAAATTCATGACTTCAATTTCAGTGCATTGTAGATATCTTTTTTAAATTTCTTATGCAAATCCATATGAAATATTAGTCTTTTATTGAGAGAAATATATTTATATTAATTTCTTTAATCTTGGACTTTAGGACTACATTAAATCTAGAAATGAAACCTGGAATCTTTAACATGTCAATGGCCACTCACCTACCAGGCTTTCTATAGATCTTGAGCTCTGAAGTTATATGTAAAATAAATTCATGCCTTCAGTATTTTTTAAGTTATATATCTGTTTAGATTTAATATGGAAAATTATTATTAAAATATAGCTTTTTATTAGTTAATAATTTCAAGGATTGGAGGGACTGAAGGAATTTTTTGTGAAACTGTCTTAAGGTTTGAAATTGTTTATAAAATTATTTTGTGTCTTCAGTTTTATTTGTAAATTTCTTTTTAATACATTTGCAAGCCCATGTAAAGATTGGCTTTTCATTGGTAAATAATCTCAAAGATGAGACATGTGTTGCAAGTAAAAAATATATTTATATTAATTTTCTTAAATTTGTATTTATTTATATCATTTGTGCAGATTGATTTGCATCTTGCAATTTTTTTTTCTTCTGTAGTTAAGTCTTAAGATTTGAAATTTTGTATATAATATTATTTTGTGTCTTAAATTTTATTGATTGTAATTTTTTTTTATACATTTGATCCCATGTTAATGGTTAGCCTTTCATTGATAAATGATCTCAAAGTTGTGGCTTTATTGCAAGTTAAAAATATATATGCATTAATTTCCTTATGTTCTTTTTTTTTTAAATCATAGATTAATTTATGTTTTAAGTAATTGATTGAATGGAATCTGTGTGTAAGATAAAAAGATTTGAAATGTATGCAAAAAGACTTCATGCCTTCAACTTCAATTTTATTTATTGTAAATAAATCTCTTGGTACTTTTTCCAGTGCCTTAGCAAGATAACAAAAATGGTTTTACCCCCCCCCTCCCTTCCAAAATAAATAAATAAATAAATAAAATAATAAATTTTTCACTTATATTTTCTTGCAACCTATTCAATATTTTGTGCATATAAGTGAATTTTTTTTTCAATATTTTTGGAATTTATTTAATATTAAAAAAAAGCTGTTTGTCTATTTATATATAGAAACAAATGGAAATTGTATCTAAACAGTAATATACATAAATAAATATTTATATATGTAATTATATATATAAACAAGCCCAAAAATTCACCAAGTTTATTATCTTAGCTGTTTATATCATATGACAATAAATATCACTTTCTGAAATCTAAATTGCATTATACTTTTTTATTAAGGAAAAAAAAGGGGGCAAGGATCTTATAATGGTAAAGCACCAATCACATGATCTCATTTTAAATTTAAAATACAAGTCCTGTTCAAAGATTTACTTTAGTATCTCAAAGTTGAGAGTAGTTTCATTGATAGTTTGAAGTATATTCACATTAATTTCCTTGTGTGGATCGGTATATTTTGTGTTTTGTAATTGAATTGAATTTTCTGTGGATGTAGCCTGAGCTTATAAAGTTTATGTAAAACAAATTCATGACTTCGGTTTCAATGAATTGTTGATATCAGTTTAAATTTCATATGCAAATCCACATCAAATGTTAGTTTTTTATTGTGAGAAATGTATTCATATAAATTTCTTTAATCTTGGACTTTAGAACCACCTTAAATCTAGATGTGAAACCTGGAATCTTTAAATATGTCAATGACCACTGATCTACTGTGTTTTCTATAGATCTTGAGCTCTGAAATTATATGTAAAATCAATTCATGCCTTCAGTATTTTTTAAGTTATATATCTGTTTAGATTTAATATGGAGCCTTTTAGCAGTAAATAATTTCAAAGATTGGAGAAACTGAAGAGGATTTTCAGACTGAAGGAAATTTCTGTGGAATTGTTTTTGGTAAAATAATCTAACTTGTATTGCAAGTTAAAAATATATTTACATTAATTTTCTTAGTTTTGTACTTATTTTATTGATGCAGATTGATTTACATCTTGCATTTTTAACTCCCCCCCCCCCCCCTCTGGATAAGTTTTAAGATTTGAAATTATATATAAAATGATTTCGTGTTTATAATTTTATTTATTGCAAATTACTTTTTAAATACGTTTGCAAACTCATGTTAATGGTTAGCCTTTCATTGGTAAATAATATCAAAGTTGAGGCTTGTATTGCAAGTTCACAATATATTTATATTAATTTCCTTATAGTTTTTGTTTTCTACATATGTTGATTTGTGTCTTATGTACCGTATTTTCGGGTGTATAGTCCGCGGCTTATACAAGAAAAAAACCTCCCAAAAAGCCGCTGCGGCTTATACACGGTGCGGGTTATACAAAGGTTATTTTAAAAAAAATTGGAAATCATGATATTTTTCTACAATTTTTAAACCTTAAAAAATTTAAAAAAACATCGAAATTTGTAAATTTTTTCGCTATGCCTTGAAATTTAGAGAGTTCTCCCATGTTTGTAAAGGCTTTTACTGCTTAAATACAGTTATTTCTGGATATGGAAGAACTGTCGCAACTATCGCTAAGTATTGCACTGATAGATGTATAATAGCCATTGTGTTTGTAGAGTACAAAATCCAAAATCCGGAACCCTTCCAATCTCGACAATTCTGAATTTAAGATCCTTTTTAGTTTATTTTAAAACTAGTCGTTGGGGGCCACCGTAATACTTACCCATCATGGATATGTATATGAAAATAAAACATGTGAAAACTATTTATACAATGCATTGCAATTCAAAAACAAAATTTAAATGTTGTTAATATACATAGTAATGCTTTATTAAAGAACTGCTGATGTACCAATTTCGACAAATTATATAAAACGCCAAACTACTCAAGTAGTACCGAACTGCGTAAAAGAAACATCCTTATAACTCCAAAAATAATAATTCTATTAACTAACAATTAACTGTGTCGTATTAAGCGTCTCATTTTCAATTAAAATATACCTCTGAATTGAAATTTGAATGAAATACAGGGTCATGAAAAATCGAAGAATGTGGAAAACAGAATTACAAATATCTCGGCAACTAATAATCCGATCGACTTCGTTCTATATGCAAAATGTGTGTTATTTTATTGCCTTTTACGTCCATTCCTTAAAACAAAAATATTCGAAAATTTTTATATACCTTTCATCAGAACGAATTTTTCGAGGGTCCGAAAAAAATAGTTCCGGATAATCGAGGTTGCTGATATTAAATAGGGTTTGTCCCATTCTTACATACTAACTACATACAAAATTTCAAGTCTCTATCTCAATTTGTTCGGGAGATAGAGCGTTTACAGACTGACAGACAGACAGACTGACAGACAGACAGACAGACGGACGGACGGCAAAAAATTTTTTCTAAAAATATGTTTTTCGGAATCTCCACTATCTAAAACGTGTAAATCCGTCAAAAATTTTTTTTCGATTTTCAAAACGATTGCAAGACTTACCCTATACTATGTATGATGGGTAAGTAAAAATAGTCTACCGACCCTGTTGCAAAGAACAAAAAAAAGTGCGTGATTTATATCATTTCTGAACGATTCAGAGCAGTTGTTGTTTTCGAAACGATTCCGAGGAATCGTTCCTTTACAGAGTCGTTTCATTTCGGCAGGAGTTCAAGGAATCGAACTTTTCCGGAGTCGTTTCATTTCAGATAGAGTCCGAGGAGTCGTTCCTTTTCGGAGTTAGTACCTTACCCTGTTGCAAAGAATAAAAAAAAGTGCGTGATTTATGTCATTTCGGAATGATTTAGAGCAGTGTCTTTTTCGGAACGATTCCGAGGAATCGTTCCTTTACAGAGTCGTTTCATTTCGGAAGGAGTTCAAGGAATAGAACTTTTCCGGAGTCGTTTCATTTCAGATAGAGTCCGAGGAGTCGTTCCTTTTCGGAGTTAGTACCTTACCCTGTTGCAAAGAATAAAAAAAAGTGCGTGATTTATGTCATTTCGGAATGATTCAGAGCAGTGTCTTTTTCGGAACGATTCCGAGGAATCGTTCCTTTACAGAGTCGTTTCATTTCGGAAGGAGTTCAAGGAATAGAACTTTTCCGGAGTCGTTTCATTTCAGATAGAGTCCGAGGAGTCGTTCCTTTTCGGAGTTGGTACCTTACCCTGTTGCAAAGAATAAAAAAAAGTGCGTGATTTATGTCATTTCGGAATGATTTAGAGCAGTGTCTTTTTCGGAACGATTCCGAGGAATCGTTCCTTTACAGAGTCGTTTCATTTCGGAAGGAGTTCAAGGAATAGAACTTTTCCGGAGTCGTTTCATTTCAGATAGAGTCCGAGGAGTCGTTCCTTTTCGGAGTTAGTACCTTACCCTGTTGCAAAGAATAAAAAAAAGTGCGTGATTTATGTCATTTCGGAATGATTCAGAGCAGTGTCTTTTTCGGAACGATTCCGAGGAATCGTTCCTTTACAGAGTCGTTTCATTTCGGAAGGAGTTCAAGGAATAGAACTTTTCCGGAGTCGTTTCATTTCAGATAGAGTCCGAGGAGTCGTTCCTTTTCGGAGTTGGTACCTTACCCTGTTGCAAAGAATAAAAAAAAGTGCGTGATTTATGTCATTTCGGAATGATTCAGAGCAGTCAGTCTTTTTCGAAACGATTCCGAGGAATCGTTCCTTTACAGAGTCGTTTCATTTCGGAACGAGTTCTAGGAATCGAACTTTTCCAGAGTCGTTTCATTTCATATAGAGTCCGAGGAATCGTTCCTTTTCGGAGTTGGTGCATTTCGGATCGATTCTGAGGAATCGATCCTTTTGGGAACCAATGACCTAAGATACGTATACATTTTATGTCCGAAATTTTGAATTTATCATCGATTTTTTTTCGGAAATTTAAAAAAAAAATGCGCGTAAACGCCGCATCGCTCGATAAACGTAATCGCCGCGGCGTTTTTCCGAAAATTACGGTACTGATAATCTTAATTTTTTAGCACAATTACTGTAGATATTATGCATCACGAAAAAAATTGGTAAATTTGTGTTAAAAATTATGACTAATGGCTTCTAATTTCGAACCCTGGTCGAAATATACGTTCGTAAATGGTGTATAGCCCGCGGACTATACACCGATGCATCTCCGCGGGTTATACACAAACTTTTTTTACTGCACTGCTCGATTTAGGGGTGCGGGTTATACACAGGGTGCGGGCTATACACCCGAAAATACGGTAATTGAGTGAATGGGATTTTATATGGGCATACCTTAAGATTTGAAATGCATGCAAAATGATTTCATGCCTTCAATTTTATTTATTGTAAATAACTCGTTATTTTTCCAGCATAGGTGCCTCAACAAGATTGTGAAAATGGTTTTGGCCAGAAAAATAAATTTTTCATTCATATTTTCTGGCAGCCTATTCACTGTTTTGTGTATATAAATATTTTTTCAATATTTTTCAAATTTATTTAATATAAAAGGCCGTTTGTCTATTTGTATATATAAACAAATGTAAATTGTACATAAATAGTAATGTATATAAATAAATGTTTCTATATGTAATTATTTATATAAACTAAGCAAGCAGAAAAGTTCATCAAGGTTTGCTATCTTAACTGTTTATTTTATATCATTTGACAATAAATGTCACTTTCTGAAATCCAAATTGTATTATACTTTTTTAGTAAAGGGGGAGGGGGGAGAGCAAGGATCTTATACTGATAAAGTACCAATCTCATTTTAAATTTCATATGCAAATCCACGTCAAAGATTTACTTTAATAAATCAAAGTTTAGAGTTTCATTAACAAATTTTCTTGTGTGGATCAATATAATTTGATTTTAACTGCATGGAATTTTTTGTGGATATAACTACTTGAGCTGTAAAATTTATGTAAAATAATTTCATGATTTCAATTTCAATGCATTGTAGATATCTCTAAATTTCATGTGCAAATTCATATTGAAGATTAGCTTTTTATTGTTAGAAATATAGTCCTATGAATTTCTTTAATGTTTTTTGTTTGAATTGATTTATACTTATTGAGCTCTGCATACATACTCTGAGCTCTAAAATTATATGTAAAATAAAATCATACTTTATTTCTTTTACTTGTGGCCCATCTTTTTTTCATGTTAAACATATTTCAGTTCATACGTAATTTTTACATCATGATAAATACTGAAGAAGAAGAAGAATTGATAAGTCCCATTAAAATAATAAGAAAACATTGGGTATATTTTTTTTCTGTTTAAGTTTTGATTTTTGTCCATGCGTTATTTTAAAACCCAGTAGTACATTGAATTACCACATCATGTAATCAACAAAAGAATTTTTTTAATACATATATCTTTTAATGTAACATAATGATGCCCCCCACCCCCCCCTGAAAAAAAATTGAGGAGATAGTTTTTAAGTTTACAATTTAGGATATAAATGGTTAAAGCAGATTTTTAAAAGTTTTAAATCCTGCAAAGTTGAAATCAATATTTTTTTTCTATAAATATTATATAGCTGTTGGCATCAAGTTTAATGTGTTAATGTATTGAACAAAGCATATGGCCAACTGGGTGTTGCCATAGAAACATTGCCTAGCCCAATGGAATATGAAAGGAATAACAGCCCAAGTATTAATGTTACCTCTATTCATAAACAATTTTTAAGGTTATATTCGAAAAAATATTTTTCCACCCTCAACAGCTCGAAATTTTCCAATACATTTTCAGACTCATTTTTAAAAGTAAAAACATGAAACTTGTTGGGGTGATTTTTGAAGAGATGTATAAGGAGCCGTGTGATTTCATTTCTCCCTCCATTAATTAGAATTTTATTTATAAACAATTACCTAGTTTATCAATTTGGCCATTATTTTTGTTCCAGATCTTCCGCTTCGGAAAATCAGTTCAAAACGCCAACTTTGACAACATTTTTTGTAATATTTTTTGCATTTTTTAAAAAATCGACAAGTACGGCACATTAGTTTGTAAATAAGAGAATTTCCCAGTTTGATGCGTTTGAGAGCAAAAAAGGATTTTAAAATAAATCAGAAAATAAGAAGTTTGGATTGAAATAAACCCTCAAATGAGTTGTTATTCATTTCACATTACAATAGCAGTACGATACTGCTATGGCAATCCCTCCTCCCCCGCACGTTGATTCCTTGACTGGCACTTTCATTATGTATCTTTTAAATATATATAACAAAATTGTCAACGCAAAAATTATATTCAAAATTGTGACACTGGCCTCTCCGGCCACCCATCAGATAACTTTCGTTGTACTGACTAACTATAATGCTCTTTCTGAAGTTTTGGTGGTATCGTATCTTGCACAAAACAAACTAAATATATAGAAAATTTTATAAATTGTATTCTATTTTTTTAATTTTTTAACTTTTTTTTTTTTTTAAATTTGAATAATTATTGTGGTCTGCTTGAACTACACATTCTATATTTGATTTAATAAGTGGTTTGTGACATTGGTTTCCCAGGGATCTAGACTATGTCCGATCCAGCGATCTAGAATCATGGGAAATTTTGGCCATTTAGGGAAATTTTGCACAAAAACATACAGTTAATTTTGATTTTAACAATAAATTACATAATTACTCAAGACAAAAAAAAAATTCCCGTTACAATTAGAAAGATCTGTATGGTGATATTTACAAAATTGATCTTACTATAATCTATACTCTTGCATATAGTAAGATAGTTTGGAAAAATAAACCATATCTGCGATAATACAGAATTTATGTCAGTCTATAATAGCATATAATGAAAGTTTGGGGAAATTTTTATAAGGATTGGGGGAAATGTTGGGAATAAAAACATTTTCTGCACTCCTGTGGTTTCCTATGTATGTTAGTTAAAAAAACAGCTTCCTTATTTAAATCGAAAGTTAATTTTTTTGCTTATAAAGTCTTTTTTTAAAACTAATTTCTTCTATGCACTTATCATCAATTGTGGTAATTTTGCCACTTTCTCCCTAGTTTTGCATGTTAATTTATATTATCTATACTAATAAAAGAAAAGATAGCTATTTCTGTGTATGTGTTGTTCAGGGCTCGAAATGGAAAATTTCACGAACCGGAACACTATTTCAAAATTATAATAGAAAATTTCACGAACCGGAACGCTATTCTTTTAAATTATTTTTGACTATTTTTTTTTTCAAAGTATAGCTAAATTTATTTTTAACTTGACGAAAACAATTTTTAAAAGTTACATTGAACAGAATAAGCTATATACATGTAAAATAATATGTTTGCAAGACGAAAAACGCCGATTTTTTCCCCTTTTGCCGGTAAGCAACATGTGGAATGTAAACGGTCCGTGTCTTCAGTAAGGCCAAAATTTCACCTGCTTCCATCTCCATTATATCAAAAAATTAAATCACCAAAAAATGTCCTGAGGACAATTACTAAGGTAGAAGATTTACTTAATGTTGTCGATTCATCTATTACCACAGATACTTTTTTCGTTTAGATGGTATTTCTTTAATTTTTTTCCTTCATTTCACACGCAATATGTATTGCAATTTCTGCACATGTTTTATGAGAGTGCAAAATATTTCCCTTTGATATTCCATTTAATCTCTGCAAATCAACGTCAACTGGAATATCGACAAATGGTCTTTGTTGTTTCACAATTTTATACACAGTCCTAAAAAACTTTTCTGTATTCGAAAATTGCGGTTTGTGCATATTTTCATTGTTGTTAGCAATTTCTTTTTTAGCTGATTTTTCCAAAATTTCTGCAGCTTTTTTATGTGCATCACTGTTTTTGTGTTCGTATATCTTTTTCTCAAACTGGATTGTACGGAGCCTGTCGTTTTACCACTTGGCGTGACAAAACAATTTTGCCTTTTGCCATACTTTCGAAAGTCTTAAATTTTTATCACTAAGTACTCCTAAATCTCTCATTTTTCTGCAGATTAAACAACCTAATCCACCGATGTCTACAATTAACCAAGTATTATTATCTTTCAATCGTTTTAGTTTTTCTTCTGTCAATAAGTCTGGCAATTCAACGTTTTCATTTGGTACATTTTCTTTTGGATTCAATTTCTGCTTTTTGGCTGGTGGAGTAGCTCCATCTATTTTGAAATCATTTTTGCTACTTATTCTTGCTGCAGTATTTTCAATTTCAGAAAAATTTTAATGCTACCGTCAGTCTTAACAAGCAAATTTTTTAAATTGCTCATTTTATTTGGATTAGGCCGCCCGAGTACTCACGATATTTGAATTTATAGATCTTTTTTAGTAATTAACCACAAAAAGAATATCAGATCACAAAAAAAAAAATAATAAAATAAAAAATAACATTACGCGACAATCAAATCAACGGCTAACTCGATAACGCACGTTTTTCATACACGGCGAGAGTTTCAGAGAGGAGAGAGTTTAGATATCTCCCTTATGACTCGTTCATTTAGAGTAGGAAATATCGCAATTGGTTACTGCTGCCACTGCGGGCTTGGCACTGCGCATGCTTAGTGGGGTGTAAAGTAAAGGTCTGTACATGCCCGGGCCTGGCCCGTACCCGGCCCGCGGACGGTCCGACGGAATCGTTTCGATTTTTCTAACGGGCCGGACCAACAAACAACATTAATGGGCCGAGCCGGGCCGGCAAAAAAAATTCGGGCCAGACGGGCTAGGACCATACAAAAATTTTCGGGTCTTCCGACCCGTTCTGAAGATTTCAACAGAAACGATAAAATATGAGCTATTTTCAATGAAAATGGTTTTAACGAGAATAAGTATAAATGTGCATCACGAGCTATACTAGTTTGGCAGCATCAATATAAAAATGTACAGTGTAGAGATCGACATCGGATATTTACATTGTGTATAACCCGTTTTAATATTTTTTTAGCTGACTCATGCCGGGTCGAGATCAAGCTTGCATTATTTTTCTACTTATAGACTGGCCGTACCGGAACTAGACTTAATTGTTCTCAAGATCTGCAGGGCAGAAATTATGATTTGTAAAATTATTAACAGCAATAAAGAACTTATAAGGAAAGGGCATGTTTACAAATAACACTTCTGTCAACCAATCTGCCGCTACATTTTTGTCATAGGAACTGTAGGAATCATCTTGACGACGTAGCACAATCATAGCAAGCAAACAATCATAATAAAATTTGTAGCCCAATCAGAATGCCTGAATTCATATGTAGAGTCGGTGCTATAACAAAGCACGGGCGGAAACAGCTTGCCCACACTAATAAGAGCCCACAGTGATGTCACCTGCCCTTTCCTTACATTAGCTTAATCTTTGGATATATATTTCTTGGTGGTTTTTAAATTAATTTCTCGATAATGTTAAAGTTTGACACATTTTCTGATTAGTTTTAAATTGTAAAAGTATAAAAGTGATAAGCTTAACTATTGAAGAGATTTGGAATCGAATAGCATTTTTCATTTTTGGTAAATAAAATATTTGCATAACCTTGTTGAGATATAATAATTTCTCAAATGACTGCAGGTTTTTGTCCCTTCCCATGCTATCGCTTCCGGAAACTCTATTCAAAATGCTAATTATGACTGTATTTTATTTGCTTGCAGTATTCTTAAATTGCTTGTATCAAAAAATTGGATAACGTCATTCGATTATATAGTTTCTGAATAAAGATACCTGCTAATCTTATGCGTTTCTGAGAAAAAAATGAATTTAGAAATGTATCAGAAAGGAGCTTCTTGAATTTAAGAATGAATTTTAATTTAAAATCTTTAATAAAATGATATAAAAATATTTTATAAATCTTCTTTTATTAAACAGCTCCAAAAGTAACGATGTTTTTAGCCTTTTTTTCTCCTTTTATTTAATCGATATTAATTTTTTAATGAATCTTTATTCGAATGTCGAAAGCCTAAGAATCTAAGTAATCATTGATGATGTTAATGTATATTTCCTGTAAGATATATTGTAAAGTCATTGCATAGATGTGTATGCAGTATTCTTTAAAAGAATCTTAATTATATGATAAAAATCTGAATTTTTTAGAAATCTTAGAATTTGTAACGGGCCAAAATGAGCCGGGCCTGTTTTCACTGATTTCTGGACGGGCCAGGATGGGCCTGGAAATTCCGGCCCATGCAGACCTCTAGTGTAGGGTGTGGCTTGCCACAGGGTTGTTAAGTGCGTATCAGCACGTATTAGCTATCCTTTTTTTCGGATGAAGCTGAAACGGAAAGTAAATAAAGTTTTTCGAGAACTGTGACAGTGCATTGTAATAGTTTCACGAACCGGAACGATATTTAGCATAATTTCACGAACCGGAACAATATTTTTCATAATTTCACGAACCGGAACATCGTTCCGGTTTGCTCCGGTACATTTCGAGCCCTGGTGTTGTTGATGACTAGCGAAATCTACAGCATATGCAGGTCTGAAAATTCGCCTGAGGATATGTCTGAAGTAGGTCCTGATGCAACCAAGGCTCAGATTTTTGTTTTTTGATAGTAAATTGGGATATTAGTTAATAAAGAATACTGCCCAGTTAAACTGATGGCATTGAGCTCACAGGCTCCGCATACTAATTGTACATTAAAGCCTTATATTTTCTAAGGGTTGATTCCGTTCGAAAAAAAAATTAAGAAGGGGAAACAGCTCTCCCCTTTCCTCTTTTTTTACACTTAATCATTGAACCTCCTATACTATCAAAGACATGCTTTATCGTATAAAAAATCTATATCCAAAATTCAGAGCAAATGAGATAATTCTTAATAAAAACCCATTTAGCATTTATATAATTTAGAAGGAGTTATCCCCCTCTTTTATACTTGACCATTAAACTTCCAAAACGATTCAGAGATTTGAACGAAATCTGACAATTCTGCTTGAAAAACCTATTTATATAAATTAAGAGGGGGGGGGAGGCATTAGAACCCCTGTTGCCCCTATTTATACTTATTCAATGAACACCTAATAGCAGTCACGGAATCGCCTCATCAGAATGATCCTAATCTAAATTTTGAAAACTTAATTCTGCATGAAAATCCCATTTATATCAACTAACGGGGGGCATGAGCCCCCCGTTCCCCCTCTTATACATATCGAATGAACTCCAAAAACTAATCAGGGAAGCGCCTTGTCAGGATATACCTACATACAAAATTTCAAGTGGATCCGATATTTTTATCATGAGTTATCGCGTTACGCACATACGCACATACATACAGAACGGACGGGCACATAAGCTCTCAGGCTATGATAGCCTGTGAGCTAAAAACTCATCAAAAAGCTATCTTCTTTTTTCGAAAATTGGCGGAAATATGCTCACGTATGCCCAGTCCCTTATATTCCGAGCATATACAGGGTGTATCTAAACTATTGGGCAAAACTTTGAGTGGTGATAGTACACATCAAGACGAACAATATAAAATAGGAAACTGAAGGTCCCAAACATTTTGCGAAGGAGATAGGCGCAATTAAAGTTTAGGGTCCAATATAAAAAATGGAAAAATTGGTCGATTTATTTGCGGTTTTGATTAAAACTATTTTTTATGTCATTATTTTCTTAAAAATAAATTATAAAGATAAATTTTAAAAAATGCCGATAGACGGCGCTTTAGACTTTAAAGTAACGAACAACTATTTTTTGCATCTCATTAAATGTTTACGGAAGCCTAGACTTAAATTTTGAGCTCAAAATCAGAATAGCTGGGAGTGGTTAAGTAGCGCAAACTGACCTTGTATCCAGAGGTTCGAATTTCAAATGATTATAAAAAACGGAAAAATTGGTCGATTCGTTTGCGGTTTTCAGTAAAACTATTCTTTAAATCAGTATTCTCTTGAAAATAAATTTTAAAGATAAATTTCAAAAAATGCCGATAGAGGGCACTTTAGAATTTGGAGTAACGAACAACTATTTTTTACGGTTATTTTTTGCATCTTATTAATTTTTTTTAGAAGCTTAGACACAAACTTAAATTTTGAGCTCAAAATCTGAATCGTTGGGAGTGGTTAAGTAGCACAAACTGAAATGCGTTCAAGGGGGGAGGGAGGTTTGAATTTCAAATGGTTATAAAAAACGGAAAATATGGTCGATTCGTTTGCGGTTTTCTCTAAAACTATTCTTTAAATCAATATTCTCTTAAAAATAAATTTTAAAAGAAAATTTCATAAAATTTCGTTAGAGGGCGCTTTAAACTTAAGAGTAACCAACAACTGTTTTTAACCGTTATTTTTTATAACTAATTAAAAGTTTGCAAAAGCTTAGACTTAAATTTTGAGCTCAAATTCTGAATCGTTGGGAGCGGTTAAGAAGCGCAAATTGAACTGTGTTCAGGAATTGAAATTTAACCCCCCCCCCCTTCGAACACAGTTCAATTTTGCGCTAATTTATTTTTCCCAACGATTCAGATTTTGAGCTCAAAATTTAAGTCTAAGTTTTTGAAAGCATTTAATGAGATTAAAAAAAAAAAAAAAAAAAAAAAAAAAAAACGGTCATCAGCATTTTTTGAAATTTATCTTAAAAATTCATTTTCAAGAAAATACTGATTTAAAGAGTAGTTTTAGCGAAAACCGCAAACGAATCGACAAATTTTTCCGTTTTTGATAATCATTTGAAATTTGAACCTCTGAACACAGTTCAGTTTGCACTACTTTACCACAACTATTCACATTTTGAGCTCAAAATTTAAGTTTAAATCTAAGCTTCCTTAAACATTTAAGGAGATGCAAAAAATAGTTGTTCGTTACTTTAAAGTCTAAAGCGTCCTCTATCGGCATTTTTTGAAATGTATTTTCAAGAAAATAAGGACAAAAAAAAAAAAAAAAAAAAAAAAAAAAGTTTTAGTGAAAAACGCAAATTAATCCACCAATTTTTCCGTTTTTTATATTTATTTGAAATGTTAGACCCTAAACTTTAATGGCTCCTATTTCCTTCGCAAAAAGTTTGGGATCCATAGTTTCCTATTTAATATTGTTTGCCTTGATGTGTACTATCACGCCTTAAAATTTTGCCCAATAGTTTAGATACACCCCGTATATATAAAAAGTGTTTTTTCGGGGGGGGGGGGGGGAGGGGTCATTTGTCTAAACGCACTATGGCCGAACCGTTCGGGATACTGAAAAAGGAAAAAAATACAACATTAATTTTCTTACTTTTACGTCTTAAACGACGCAATGAGATCGAAAAAATAGTGCTGTTAACCCTTTGAAAAAAATAAACAAGTTGAATGTATAGATTCTGCCATTGCAGAATTCAATTTCGCCTCCTATTAAAAAAAAAAAAAAAAAAAAAAAAAAATCGATAGACGTCTTTTAGGAGGGCGACCCTGTTTAGAATGCAATGAACTAACTTCATTTTTCTTGTGTTTATCAATATAATAGCAAACATTCTCTCTGAGACATTGGAATTGCGGAATAATAAAGAGATACAATTTAACGTGCTACTTCTTCATTGAATAGATTCATCAGAAACGGATTTTTTCTTTAGTTTAAACGCTGTTTTATAGACTCTGAGAAAAAGGAAATGCATTTTTGTGAAAACTATTTATAAAATGCATTGCAATTCCAAAACAAAATTTAAACGTATATTTAAATATTCTTAATATACATAGTAATGCTCCATTAATGATATGCTGATGAACCCATTTCGACAAATTATGTAAAATACCAAACTACACAAGTAGTACCGGATTGCGTAAAAGAAACATCCTTATAACTCCAAAAACAATAATCATATTAGCTAACAGTTTACTGCGTCAGATTAAGCGTCTCATTTCCAATTAAAACATATCTTTGAATTGAAATTTGAAGAAAATACAGGGTCATGAAAAATCGAAGAATGTGGAAAACAGGATTACAAATATCTCGGCAACTATTAATCCAACCGACTTCGTTCTTGATGCAAAATTTGTGTTATTTTATTGCCTTTTACGTCCTTTTCTTAAAATAAAAAAATCGAATATTTTTATATACATTTCATATGAACGAATTTTTCGAGAGTCCGAAAAAAATAGTTCCGGATAATCGAGGTTACTGATATTAAATAGGCTTCGTTCTATTCTTACTTACTAAGTACATACAAAATTTTAAGTCTCTATCTCCATTTGTTCGTGAGATAGAGCGTTGACAGACAGACAGACGAATGGCATTTTTTTTTTTTTCTTATTTTTCTAAAAATATGTTTTTCGGAATCTCCACTATCTGAAACGTGTAAATCCGTCAAAATTTTTTTTTTCGATTTTCAAAACTATTGCAAGACTTACCCTATAATACTTATGATAGGTAAGTAAAAGTAGGCCACAATTTTTGACACGACACTTTTTAGCTTGTCTGAAAGAAATAGCATCGGAGGCTAATAATAAATAAACAAGTTGGAAATTGCACGTGAAGCGTAGCAAATAAGGTGCGTTCGTACGATAACGAAGTTTTAAAAATATTCAGATCTTGCTGATGTATATCAGTACTTCGGGATCTTTGTGTTCCTGTAAATATACAGGAAGTGATTTTTATTACACCTCAGCAACGTATAAGGTATTCATAAAATGTGAAATAGTTTATTATAATTAAAACACGCCCCAAATAATGTTTCCCCGTATAGCGTTAAGTAGTGGAATACTTTTGTGTGGCCCTGTAATTTAATAATAATTATTCTTTGTATCACATATTGTACAGAATGTATATTTTAATATATATATACTTGATAGGTTCATGTCAATTTCATTATGTTTAAATGAGTGTAAAACCATTAAAATGCATTTGAAACTTCCATTGACCATAATGTAACGGAATGCTTTTCATTGCCCCTGTAATTGATCTATGCATCCGATTTTCATAAAATTTGAAATAACTCGACAAAATTATGTAATAATTATATGTTTTAAATTTCAAACTATTAAAATGCATTTGAAACTTTTTTCCCCATTAACCGTAATGTAACGAAATCCTTTTGATTGTCCCTGTAATTGATCTATGTATCCGATTTTCATAAAATTTGAAACGACTCGACACAATTATGTAATAATTATGTATTTTAAATTTCAAACGATTCGGTTCGGTAGTTTTTGCGTTGTTACATGCGGACAGACGGACGGACGGACTGAACGACAACTATAGGTGCTACGTATTTACATAATTACGAACGCACCTGAAAAGGGCGTTATCGCCTCACAGAGACGATATATATATATATATATTTTGTGCCAGAAGTAACTGTGTGCATATTTGGACGCAATATTTTTAAAGCATCTTGGCAGACTGGATATGAATCTATAAAAATTTGAAATGTTTGGAAGAGGTGGAAGTATTAAAAATAAATAAAAAAAATCAGGAATTTTTTATATAAAAACGCTAAAAATCGAAATGTTTCGATACATTTTTTGGCTCATGTTTATTTACTAAATATGCATATTTTTTGTCAAAGTTTTAAAGAGGACTTGGATACAGTTGTGTTTATAACCGATTAAAATTAGCGAGATTTCAGTCGGGAGTAATTACACTAGTTTACAAATTTCAACTTTTTTTATATACCCCGAAAGAAATGTATATAAATGTATTAGTCTACCTTCCTTAAACCTAAAACTGTCAGCAGAAATATTCTATCACGTCACAATTTTCTTTCTGCAGTCAATAGGTTTTTTTTTTTTTTTTTTTTTTTTTAACTACCCAACGTGGTGACGACAGTTTAATGTTCATTTGTTTGCTTCAAACAAAAAATATTTTGTTTCGGATTGAATTAAAATGTCGAGTAGAAAGTGTAAACAAAGTTCTGATCGTTTTTGCTATGTTTGTGGACAGTTTATATTTTTTTTTAAAAAGAAGACCCATTTTAGATTCGTTAAAAAGGTCATATCTTCATTATTTTAGATTTCCTGTTGCAAACCAAGATAAAAAGTAAGTGCCTCATGTTTTTTGCGAAAACTGTAGAATTGTTTTACTCCAGTGGTCATCAGGAGAAAACGTAATGGAAATTTGGCCAACCAAATGGAACCAAATACGCCAATAAACCAAATGGAAATTTGGTTAACCAATGCTATGGAGAGAACCTAGTAATAATGAAAATGATTGTTACTTTTGTGTTACGAAGACAGCGGGATATAATACAAAAAATAAGGCGAATATTATACACTGCTCAAAACAATTAAAGGATATTGCAGTTTTAGGTGGATTTTGTATCTGGGAAACATTTTAGCTGATTGATACATGGTCGACAGACATAGTAGGTTATATGAGAATAAATTACACATGTTTGGCAGAAAAAAATGCATTTTATTGCGCATTTGTGTACAAAAGGAAAAAAACACAATTTGTGCATATGAGAAGAAAAGAATAAGAAAAGGTGTTTTCTTCAAAGAAAATAATTTTCAGTAAGGGGTATGGTTTCCACGGGCGGCCAGCAACGTTGAACACATTTGAGGCATGGACACAATGAGGCTATTAATGACGAGTTGGGGTATTCTGCCCCACTCTTCCAGAAGAGCCCTTTCCAGTTCTTGGAGAGTTTGTGGGGGTTGTTGGCGGCCAGAAACTCGTTTTCCTAGAGCGTCCCAAACGTGCTCGATTGGATTCATGTCTGGAGAACACGCTGGCCCTTCCATTCGAACGATTCCTTCCTCGAAAAGGAAATCCTCCAACAGGTTTGCACGAGGTGGCCTGCAGTTATCGTCCATTAAAATGAAGTTATCTCCGATTGCTGCAGCGTAAGGGACTACAATAGGTCTGAGGATCTCATCCCTATATCGGCGAAATGTCAGAGCTCCATCTCGAATGATGTAGAGGTCAGTGCGCCCGTCAATGGAGATGCCACCATACACCAACACTCCTCCACCGCCAAATCTGAGACTTTCGTGCACGAACGCAGGATTATTCCTACTGCTACGGTCCCTCCAGATAAAAATACGCCTATTATCCGGATGCACAGAAAAACGAGACTCGTCAGAAAACAGAATATTGCTCCATTCATTTCTCCTCCAGCTGACATGCTCGGTTGCCCACTCTCTGCGGTCGCGACGATGCCTTGATGTTAATCTAACACATACCATCGGTCGGCGAGCATACAGACCTACAGCATGAAGCCGGTTTCGGGCAGTCTGAGTTGAAATCGTGGTGATTGTAGCCGAGCGAAGGTGTTGTTGGAGAAGAGTAGCGTTCATGTTTCGGTGTCTCCGAGCTGTTAACGCTAAATACCGATCTTCATTGGGCGTTGTTGCCCGTTTACGACCTTGCCCTGGTCTTCGGCCTGCATATCCACTCTCCAAAAAACGGTTCCAGATCCTGGAAATGACACTTTGTGACACTCCAATGGCTTGCTCTACTTCGGCTTGAGTTTGGCCCCCTTCTAACATACCAACAATTCTCCAAGCTTCTGAATCTGTCAAATGACTTCGCTGAGACATCGTACTCATCGAAACAAAGCAATCACTGAATGCCGATCATCCTTGTCTTCATTCTCTTATATCCAGTTGAAAGTCAAATTTCATTCGCTGCCGCTGAAGCGACGTTTTTGACGTCGAACTCAAAATTTGCTTACTCCACAGATTGAAAACCAGAAAAATTTGCATTTGTGATTCTCTTCTTCTATTTTCGGCAAAAAAAATTTCGTTTATATCTTTATTTTATATAAAACTTCAAATATCCTTTAATTGTTTTGAGCAGTGTATATGCCGAAGTTCCGTCTGTTACTAAGCCCATTTTACACTCGAAAGATCTACCACCTCCAGTTTGTCCCAGTAATTCGAGTGTAAATATACTAGGAGATGACAATGAAAGTGATGTTGAATTCAAATCGATTTTTAGTGATTCTGACGAGTTCTCTCTTCAAGAAAAGACTCCACGTTTAACTAACCAAGCCGAATTAAATATTCTTATTAGAGATTTACAATTATCAAAATCTAAAGCAGAGCTTCTTGATTCAACAATGGAACGACAATGGAACTTATCAACACCAAACACAAAAGTTACATTGTCTAGAAATAGAAGCAAAGTTTACTCAGAATTTTTCAAAAAAGAAGGTGAATATTGTTATAAGGAAAGGGCAGCTGACGTCACTGTGGACGAATTACTGTGGATAAGGGAGAAAAACCAGTCCGTTCTTTAACGACTGACACTGTACGGATGAACTCCGAGAATTTGATTGGTCTAAGTTTGCCATTGCATCAGTAAGTATGATATGATTGGGCTACGTCGTCAAGATGATTCTTACAATGATCGCTATGACAAAAAATGTAGCTGTAGATTGGTTGACAGAAGTGTTTGTTTGTAAACATGCCCTTTCCTTATTGTACCGATATCCCGGGACTTTTTTAAGCAATAAATGAAATCTATGATAAAACAGAGTGGCGCTTATTAGTAGACTCTTCGAAATACAGTCGAAAAGCTGTTTTATTACATAATGGAAATAAGAAGCCACCTATACCAATAGGACATGCAGTGAATTGTAAAGAGAGCTATGAAACGTGTATTTTAATTAATTTAATAAAGTATAAAGAACACCAATGGAAAGTGTGCGGCGACCTCAAAGTCATCGGTTTGTTATTGGGATTGCAGAGTGGCTACACAAAATTCTCTTGTTTCCTTTGTTTGTGGGACAGCCGAGCAAAACAACATTATTGTCTAAGAAAAGAATAGCCAATTCAAAACGAGTATATTCCTGAAAAAACAAACACGAGCTATTTGTAAATCCAAATAACATTACTCTACCCCCTTTACACATCAAATTGGGACTCATGAAAAACTTTGTGAAGGCGCTTGACAAAAACAGTGATGCTTTCCGGTATTTACAAAAAATCTTTCCAAGCATTACAGAGGAAAAACTCAAAGAAGGGATATTTGTTGGCCCACAGATCCGTAAAATTATGAAAGATTCTCAGTTTGAAAGCCTTTTATCTGTTAATGAAAAATCTGTTTCGAAGTCATTCAAAATGGTTGTGGAAGAATTTTTGGGAAATAATAAAAGTGAAAATTACAAAGAAATTGTTGCTGATTTATTGAAAAATTTTCAACAGATGGGAGTAAACATGTCATTAAAGATTCATTTCCTGCATTCGCATCTGAGTTTTTTCCCTGAAAAATTAGCAAGTATGAGTGACGAACAAGGGGAACGTTTTCATCAAGATTGAAAGGTTTTTGAAGAAAGACATCAGGGATTTGGGGATGAAAACATGCTAGGGGATTACTGTTGGTCCATTCTAAGAGAAATTGATCCAAATAACTATAAAAAGAAGGCAAAAATCAGCCATTTTTGATTTTTTAAAATATTAATACCAAAATTATGTAATCTAGTTAAGCAAATAAATATTTCTTAAACTAGACGTGACAGAATTTTTTTATTATTTTTTCTGGATAACTCTATCAAAATAAACAATAAATTAACAACTTTCAGCTGGGGTATAAAAACCGTGTAAAATAGTGTTATTTTTGTTGTTAACCTCTTCAGTTCCGAAGCTAAAATAACAATGTAAATATATATATATATATATATTTTCCTAAACAAAATGTCAGAAAAAAAATACCTTTTCTGAAATTGATCCTTTAGGTACTTAGTAATTTAGGTTCCAAAATATGGATTTAAAATTACAAACCCCCTTAAAACATTAACTTATTAACCTAAATTAACGCAATCACAAATTTAGGAGCTTTAAACAAGTAAATAATCTACAAATACTATATATATATATATACAGTGAAACCTCCAATTAAGGGACACTCCGAATAAGGGACACCTCTATTTAAGGGACAAAAGTTCCGGTCCCAGACCCTTGGTATAGGAAGTGTAATGTATTTACCTCTGAATAAGGGACACTCGATTTAAGGGACACTTAAAAATGAGATTAATCCTTTCAACTTTGCCGTTACTTACACAAATTTTATTCAGTTGATACCACTTAAAAAAAAAGTTTTGTTGAACTACATAATTTAAAAAAAAGCCTTAATTAAATTACACAAATTTTATTTTCTTTTGTTGCTGGTATGACAAAAACAAATTTTACAAAGAAAAATGCTGCACAGTCACATTGGACATACGAGTGCAAAAGATTAAAGGGGTTGGTTTTTGTTTTTGAAATAATGAAGTAGTCTGTGATGAAAATGAAAATACAGAATTTTGTAAACTTATCAGACAGGCAGTCATGTTCATGTCAACTCAATTGATGAGCATTTATTTATCCACAAATCAGATGAAGATATCGAAGGGCGTTTGTGCCTATTAGAGTCAGAGGATGCAGTGCAGACGATAACTTCGAGTTCACAGCAGAAATTCCATAATTAGTTAAAACTCAATTCACACATTAAAATAAAATTGGTCTGCCAAGTCATATCTTGTTTGAAAACACATATAAACCCGATTTTAGAGGTTGGTTTGTAGGTTTACCATTGGGGTAGCTTGCACCCAATCCTCCATATTTTCGTAAATTTGAGTGCTGGAAAACATAAGAGACAACACGTAAATATGGATTTTTAGATTTTTTCACCAAGATATGACTTAAGACCGATTGCGTTTTAACTAATTTTGGAATTTCCGCAGTGAACTCAATGAGGTGATTGTCTGTGTTGCTGCTTCCTGATCTATATATAAAGAAATGTTGAAAATTGTGAGAGATGATTCTGAAAATGAAAGCAAAATTGTGAAATAAAGAATTTCATAAATGCTTTAAAATACTCAAAGAAATAGAATACTTTTTTTTTTCCATTGATTGACTGCTTATAATGAAGGGTTAAAACTTATTAGTATGGTAAATGAATATCTGAAAAGTTTAGCAGTAGAAAATTGAAATCTGCAAAACATCACTTTTTTTATTAATTACTTCACAAGTAAAATTTTTTTAAAAATGTTATTGCACTTTTTGCAATATAGAAACATTTACATAAAAAACAGAAATCTATAACTCTACAAATCATTTATTAATTAAGTAATCAATTGAAAATTTAAATTAATTCTCTATTAATTTTGTGCCTAATTAATGTAGTTTATAAACTTTGGGTATATTTAAACTTCAACTTTAATATTTGTTACTTTTTATGCCTTCTGAATGATTAGTTTTAAAAAATGTAAAAACTCCGAATAAGGGACACCTCTATTTAAGGGACAAAAGTTCCGGCCCCATGGATGTCCCTTATTCAGAGGTTTCACTGTATATATATATATATATATACAGGGTGGTCATAAAAAAACTTTGCCGATATATGGAGCTCTAGCGGCCAGTCCGCTCAACCGATCAAGGTGAAATTTCAGATATAGCTATTCAAAGATATGAGCTCGATATTCTGTGAACGACAACAAAATGGCGCTCACGGTTACGGTTATAGTTACAGAAACTCGAAAATTTCCAATGGAAACACCCATTTTTTTTCATCGCAAAATGCTAAGCGCATTTGAAAACCCTAAAGAGCGTCGGAACCGTACGTGTATCGCAAGAAACGGACATGTTATGCATGCACAAAAAACCGTTCTGGGAATCCTCCTCAATTTCCTCCTTGCGCCCCAATCGAGTTTTTTCTAGGGGGGGGGGGGGAGAGGATTCCCAGAACGGTTTTTTGTGCGTGCATAACATGTCGGTTTCTTGCGATACACGTACAATTCCGACGCTCTTTAGGGTTTTCGCATGGGCTGAGCATTTTGCGATAAAAAAATGGGTGTTACCATTGGAAATTTTCGAGTTTCTGTAGCTAAGTTTTTATTTGAATTTTTATTAATATTCTACTAATTATTATTATTATTATTATTATTTTTTGTTATTTAAAACTAGTTGGATGCGCCAATCCCGAAACTTTCTTCTATCTCATAAGTACATTTTAATATTAAAAAAAAAAAAAAAGGTGGTGACCTTAAAGTTACCCACTATCGAATTTCCTCGAAAATTTGACCAAGCCTAATGAGATTCTGGTATCCAAAAAGCCTAAAACGCAAAATTTAATTAATATTCTGAGAAAATGAGCTTAGTAGTGCCTCATGTTGGGTAATTTATACTAAAACCTAATAAGCATCTATTGAAATGAAAAAAACTTCTTAAAACACCATAAAATAAGTTAACTGCGCAAGGCCTTTCGAAAGAACTTAGTCTTTCTTCGTCAGGCGCAAAAAAGACGTGCGTCCACAATGAATGTAGCGGCACGACTGAAGGGGAATGCGGGAGGGAGAGGGAGCAAGCAGAAGGAACAGCCAATAGGAAAGAAGAAGGCAACAGCCAATCACGGAAGAGCATAAACAAAACTAGATAGACAATGAAGTAGAGGAAAGGAAGAAGGGGGGAAGGGAAATGGAAAAAAAGCGGGGTAAATTAAAAAATTAACTAAAAGGAGAGATTAAAATGAAATAAAATGTACGCAAAAAATATATAAATTAGTAATAATAAAATAAAATAAAATAAAATAAAATAAATAAATAAATAAATAAATAAATAAAAAAAAATAAAAATACATAAAAAAAAATAGTTTACAATTATAAACACACATGAATATACCTGAAAAATAGTATACATAATATATATTAAAAAATAATAATAATAATAATAATTAAATAATAAACTTAATTATGAAGCAGTGCTGAAAAGATTCTTCCAGGCAACGGAGAGGGTTTTAGAATCAGATTTATCATTAACAATAATATCACGATTAATATAAATAGCTAAATTTTCAAGAAAGTCTAACTCAGAGGAACTATTGGCATTAAAAATAATTTTAGCAGTTTGAAAATTGAAACTATGGCCGGAATCCCAAGAGTGTTTAGCAACAGAAGATTTAGAAATTTCTTGATTAATGACATACCGAGAGTGTTCTTTTAGGCGTTTTTCGAGATTTCTTTTAGTTTGACCAATATACGATAAATCACAGCCATTACAAGGAATATTATAAATACCCCATTTTTGGAGGTCAGGGACAGGACATTTCATGGAAGGAAATTTTAATTTATTGACTGGTTTAAAAATAACATTAAAATTGAAACGTCTTAAAACTTTAGCTAATTTAAAACATAAAGGAGGATAAAAAGGGAGGACGACCAAATTATCAGGTTTACTTTTATCAATATTAGAAAGAGTGGAATTGTTAGGGGGTCTATTGAATTTGCTCACAGCAGTATTAATGATAGAAGGATTGAATCCACGTTTTACAGCAACAGATTTTAAGTAATTGAGTTCATTCTTAAGAGATGCAAAATCGGAACAAATTTTGAGAGCACGATAAACATAAGTATAAAAAACACCGATCTTTTGATTGACAGGATGATTTGAGAGAGCATGGGGTGGATTAGAGACAGAAAAAGGTTTTCTATAAACACAAGTTTTGAAAGAAGAATCACATTTGGTAACTAAAACATCAAGGAAAGGGAGTTTATTACAATTCTCTAACTCAAAAGTAAACTGAATATGAGGATCAATAGAATTGACAGTTTGAAGAATTGTAGAAATATCATGAAATGTTGATGATACTTTCGTCCTATTGGATAATCCTTTTGATATTTCTACAATTCTTCAAACTGTCAATTCTATTGATCCTCATATTCAGTTTACTTTTGAGTTAGAGAATTGTAATAAACTCCCTTTCCTTGATGTTTTAGTTACCAAATGTGATTCTTCTTTCAAAACTTGTGTTTATAGAAAACCTTTTTCTGTCTCTAATCCACCCCATGCTCTCTCAAATCATCCTGTCAATCAAAAGATCGGTGTTTTTTATACTTATGTTTATCGTGCTCTCAAAATTTGTTCCGATTTTGCATCTCTTAAGAATGAACTCAATTACTTAAAATCTGTTGCTGTAAAACGTGGATTCAATCCTTCTATCATTAATACTGCTGTGAGCAAATTCAATAGACCCCCTAACAATTCCACTCTTTCTAATATTGATAAAAGTAAACCTGATAATTTGGTCGTCCTCCCTTTTTATCCTCCTTTATGTTTTAAATTAGCTAAAGTTTTAAGACGTTTCAATTTTAATGTTATTTTTAAACCAGTCAATAAATTAAAATTTCCTTCCATGAAATGTCCTGTCCCTGACCTCCAAAAATGGGGTATTTATAATATTCCTTGTAATGGCTGTGATTTATCGTATATTGGTCAAACTAAAAGAAATCTCGAAAAACGCCTAAAAGAACACTCTCGGTATGTCATTAATCAAGAAATTTCTAAATCTTCTGTTGCTAAACACTCTTGGGATTCCGGCCATAGTTTCAATTTTCAAACTGCTAAAATTATTTTTAATGCCAATAGTTCCTCTGAGTTAGACTTTCTTGAAAATTTAGCTATTTATATTAATCGTGATATTATTGTTAATGATAAATCTGATTCTAAAACCCTCTCCGTTGCCTGGAAGAATCTTTTCAGCACTGCTTCATAATTAAGTTTATTATTTAATTATTATTATTATTTTTTTTAATATATATTATGTATACTATTTTTCAGGTATATTCATGTGTGTTTATAATTGTAAACTATTTTTTTATGTATTTTTATTTTATTTTATTTATTTATTTATTTATTTATTTATTTTATTTTATTTTATTTTATTTTATTATTACTAATTTATATATTTTTTGCGTACATTTTATTTCATTTTAATCTCTCCTTTTAGTTAATTTTTTAATTTACCCCGCTTTTTTTCCATTTCCCTTCCCCCCTTCTTCCTTTCCTCTACTTCATTGTCTATCTAGTTTTGTTTATGCTCTTCCGTGATTGGCTGTTGCCTTCTTCTTTCCTATTGGCTGTTCCTTCTGCTTGCTCCCTCTCCCTCCCGCATTCCCCTTCAGTCGTGCCGCTACATTCATTGTGGACGCACGTCTTTTTTGCGCCTGACGAAGAAAGACTAAGTTCTTTCGAAAGGCCTTGCGCAGTTAACTTATTTTATGGTGTTTTAAGAAGTTTTTTTCATTTCAATTGTGTATAACACCAGTTTAAATTTTATACATTAATAAGCATCTATTGATGTCAAGACCTAACAGAATCTGAAATTTGATGGAATTTCGTCCATTAGTTCTTGAGATATAGTTATAACAAAAAAATTGCAAAACGTAGCACAGCAACACCATATCTTGGACAATTTATGCCAAAACGTAAAAAAGCGTCTAATTATGTAATGGTGTAAAAGAATCTGAAGTTTGATGAAATTCTGTGCATTAGTTCTTGAGATATAGCTAGTTTTAAAAAAAACCGTGTAAAATATAGCACAGCAGCACCATCAGTTGAAGGATTTATAACAAAACGTAATCATCGTGTAATTATGTTATATGTCATTTTGTAACAAAATCTGAAGTTTGATGAAATTCTGTGCGTTGGTTGTTGAGATATAGCTATCGGAAAAATCGTGCAAAATGCAGCATAGCTGCACCACCTGTTGCAAGGTTAATACCAAAATGTAATCAGCGTCTAATTATGTTATATATTCTAGTGTAAAAGAAACTAAAATTTGATGAAGTTCTCTGCATTAGTTCTTGAGATATAGCTATCGCAAAAATCGTGCAAAATGTAGCATAGCAGCGCCACCTATAGGGCAGTTCACACCAAAACCTTATTAGCGGCTATGTATCTCAAGGTATCGCAGATTCTGAAGTTTGGTGAAATTCTGTGCATTAGTTCTTGAGATATAGCTATCATGAAAATCATAAAAAACGTGGCATAGCAGCGTCACCTGCTGGCCAATTTACACCAAAACTTAATCAGCGTCTATGTATATCAAGGGGTCACAGAATCTGAAGTTTGGTGAAATTCTGTGCATTAGTTCTTGAGATATAGCAATCTTGAAAATCATGAAAAACGTAGTATAGCAGCGCCACCTGCTGGCCAATTTTCACCAAAAACCAATAGGCACTAATTCATATCAAGGTCTAACTGAATATAAAATTTTATTAAATTTTGAGCATTAGTTCTTGAGATAGAGCGCCCACAAATTTTTTGTCACATACAGACAGACAGACATTTTCTAAAAATAGTCAAAACGTGTTCAGGACTTTCTAAAACGTATAAATCCGACGAAAACCGGAAGTCGAAAATTTTCATAAATCCAATACTTTCTTCTTGTAAAGATAGAAGAAAGTAATAATAAAAATTATGTCAATATGTATAATCTGACTATTAGTTTGGCGATTTGTATAATTTGGCGAAATTGGTCGATCGGATAACAGAGTAGTACCTTTAACTTCATTATGCAATATAAGTTGGAAACAAATTCTGAAACCTTTATATAAATGCAAACGAATTTATGTTTCGTAATCATCTGCACGCGATAGAGCTAGATTAAAAAAAAAAACTTGCTCGAAAATTATTTAAAATAAAAAACATAAAAACGAGCAAAAAAAAAAAAAAAAAAAAAAAAAAAAAAAGGCTTAAGAATCCTCGTTTATCTTCGCCAGTAGAATTTTACTGTAAAATATGCCTTATTTAATCGGAGCATTTTCTTGATCTAATAAAAAACAAATTTCTGTTTTTAAAATCCGGTGACATAGCTTTAAAAATTTTGTAAAAGGGTCCCGTCGCGAAGGGGTTATATAGCGATGCACTTTTTAAACAAATTTCCTCTGACAACACATTCCTCCCACCCCCTGTTCGACGGTGTAAAAACTGAAAATATACTTATTTTAGAAATTAAGAAAATTGCAGTAAAATCAAAATTTAATCGCCTGATGCTTTAACTTCAAAAGCGGCGTCAGTGTTACGTGCGACACATTTGTCTTTTATAATATAGATAGATTAATATTTTAAATCAATTTCTGACAAATTTCATATAAATATATACATTAATATATCATTTCGTTATAATTTACGCTTCTAAAAACTATACATTAAAGATATATGAGAATGTCTTATTTATGACTTTTCTTGACAGTATATGAAAAAAGATTGATATTTCGTGACAGGAATGGATTTAGCTATGTCATCCGTCACATCTTGACAGCGGATTCATTTTTAAAGATGGATTGATTTGACAGCAAAACGAATGAAGAATTTTTTGGAAGAAATCTTTTCTAGTCCAGTTTTGTATCTACATTTTTATGTATAAAATGTCATTTCATGTAATTTTTTTTTCAAATAAGTGTTAGATGTACTTTCGCCAATCTGTTTTAATAATGCAGTATTTTTTCAGGTATGTACTTACCTTCTTGATACTTTTCTTTAAAAATGAAAATTTGAAAAATGAAAATTTTATTACACATATGTGTTTTTAGTTAAAACAGGGACTAAAACTATGAATTCATATAATTTTTTAATGGTATTTTATTTACCTTTTTAAATTTAAGCAATATTTAGATAAATTTTAGTAATGAATTGCAATTATGCTAAACTTACTGTAACAAAATCTACTAAATGTATTTCACTTTCTTTTTTACTTTCTTCTATCTTTACAAGAAGAAAGTATTGGATCCATGAAAATTTTCGACTTCCGGTTTTCGACGGATTTATACGTTTTAGAAGGTTCTGAACACGTTTTGACTATATTTAGAAAATGTCTGTCTGTGAGTCTGTCCGTCTGTCTGTCTGTATGTGACAAAAAATTTGTGGGCGCTCTATCTCAAGAACTAATGCTCGAAATTTAATAAAATTTTATATTCAGTTAGACTTTGATATGAATTAGTGCCTATTGGTTTTTGGTGAAAATTGGCCTGCAGGTGGCGCTGCTATACTACGGTTTTCATGATTTTCAAGATTGCTATATCCTAAGAACTAATGCACAGAATTTCACTAAACTTCAGATTCTGTGACCCCTTGATATACATAAACGCTGATTAAGTTTTGGTTTAAATTGGCCTGCAGGTGGCGCTGCTATGCCACGTTTTTCATGATTTTCATGATAGCTATATCTCAAGAACTAATGCACATAATTTCACCAAACTTCAGATTCCGCGATACCTTGAGATACATAGCCGCTGATAAGGTTTTGGTGTGAACTTCCCTATAGGTGGTAGTGCTGTAAAACTAACAACTAAATAAATACCCGTATGATGGCGTTATTTCAAAACTGACTACCCGTTTAAAAATTATCGTTACTCGTTACTGCTCAAAAACCGGCTATTAAAAATCATCGTGTGTACTACATAACTGCAACAAATCTAGTTACATATGGAACATGAGTATTTGGAAGAATAAGCATTTTTTACTCTTCACATATTGTTATGTGCTGCCATCTATCTGTCCATAAAATACAAATTTAATCAAGTTTCTAATTTTTTTGGCAAACAAAATTAAAAACGATACATAATTGAGTAGAACATGTCTAACTCGTAGAATTTATTACTTATGAAAATAAAGAATAATCAAAGAAAGCAATTTAGCAAGAGTAAAAGCTTACAAAATTTATACAATAAAATTATGAGGTGTAATTACACAAACAAAATGTTTTTACAAGCAAATTCTCTCACTAATTTTACACTAACAAAATATGTGTAATTATGTGTAATGAAAATTTAATTTCTGGAATAATTTAAAAACAATATGTTTTATTTGTTATGTGATCATCTTATCAAACACACATCTACATTTGTACTTCAATCCATTATTATCTCTGAAAAATTTATTTATATTTTAAAAATATTTTTTTTTCTTCAGATATGAAATTTAAAAACAAACAGTAAATACATTTTTAAAATCAACGAACAAAGAGAAAAGAAAAATAAACTTTATCATAAAAACATTTTTAAAAGCAATCTAAAAATTTGTCCTTATCATGGAAATGTTTTCAAATATAAATACGTATGCAAAGATACTTTTATAGGAAAATAATATACTTAAAGCAAACCTGTAATTTTTAAAACTTAATTTCTTGAAAATGTTCAGAAAATATACATTGCTCTTTGCAACATTTTCATCATCATTACTAAGCTGCTGGCTCAATAATGACAGTAACAACGGTTTTGATGGAGACAAACTATAATATGATAGACGATGCTTTACCAATAAATGTTTTTTATTATTATTATTACTTTAATTCGTCGTTGAACTTCCTTTAATTGAAAACTTCATTTGGCATAAATCACGTTTTGCTTTATCACTTGATACTGCGGAAAAATATGTTCACAATTTACTTATTTTTCTTTCCATAATAAATAAATCAATAAGCTCCTACGAAAACCAAATCATTTGAGAATAACTGTTACATTCAAAGAGAATTATATGCATAGACTGATATCAAAATAACTAAATTCGGCGCCTAATGCCAGATCCCGAACTAGACCGGGCGCTGGATGGAGTTGAGTATGCAAAATGTGAGGACCGCATTCGGTTTATGGTTTTGAACTCAGAAAAGCATGCAAATTATGATTTCGAATGTTGCCAGGAGTTGTATTGGTCCAATTTTTTTTTACACCCCACCCCCTTAGACATCAAGTAAATGGACTGAACATATGCTTTGGTATCATTAAAATAATTGTATTAACGGCAATATCAATTTTTTTTTTATAATTAAAGATACTTATAGCTAGTCAAGTGGAAAAAGAACAGAAAAATTAATAATAAAAACAAAAATTATTGTTAAAAAAAATTATTTAATACAAAAAAGCAAATTCAAACATATCATAAAAATAAGTATAATCATCAATCTTTTTTATTTTGACAATCGTTATTTATGCATTTGCATAACGCAATACAATCAATCTGTAATTTTTTACAAGAGCAAGCCATTGTTTTACAATTGGATGTACATTTACAGGGTTGAATCAACAATTCCGGCAGTGGTTGCTTAGTCATTTGTCGTGGGTATAATTTATCATCTTTCCTTTCATAGCCTAAGAAGGTGTAATCAATAGGCTGTAGTAAAGTTTGGTCAGCATTCACCCATACATATGTTTGTGCTGAAGCTCTCAATAGATGTAAATGTAGAGCATCTGATGTGCAAATAACTTTTAATAAATTTAAGCCGAAACCGATATTTTGGGAAATTAATTTATACCGAATTTCATCTGCCGTTGAAATTTTTTTTGAAAAAAGATAGGTGCAAATGTTTTCCAATTCTTTTAGCTGTTCGACACTTAGGTACGGATTTCCCAAATGCTTTAAAGCTTCTTGTGCAAAATCCAACGATGCAGCGTTTAAAGCATTTTTTTCGAGCCGAATCTGCTAGTCGAATCGCAACCACTCAGAGCGTGTAATGCTGGCAAAATACCACAAATATTTTCTCCAAGGGATTGAGCAGCCAGATGACATCCTGAAATGAATTTTTTCTTATAGGAACCGTTGAACCATAGACCTAAACAGCCTAGACGTGCAAGCTTGTTCCAGAAGTAAATTCCGAGAATGAAAACATCTGTATCAGCGCAAATGATTATGATATGGCCAAGTTTGATTTTCACTGCGTGAAATATATGACCAAACATCCGTGAATCCGCTTCTAAATGGTTAGAATTCAAGTCAGGTACTTCAAAAAATGAAGAACCTTGCAGTTTGAAACATTTTGTTGGATCTTCAAATCCTCCACAAATATATAACTCGCAATCTTCATTTACTTGTGCATATCTAGGGGCAGCAGTACATAGAAATCGAACAAGCTGTAACTTATTTTCAGTGCTTGAAAAGAAATTATTACAATTAGCTGGAATTTTGGTGTGCTCATTTGAAATTATGAAATTTTTCATCATTTGACCTTTACTCCGTAACGTTGATTCCAAGTATTTTATTGAAATATCATCATATCTGTCAAATACAATATCAACTCGTTTTACATTTGGTTGCGAAAAAAGATTCTGAATTCTATTGAAAAAAGCTTGAGCAAAATCGCCAAATGTGCTGAAATTTTTTAATTGGATTCGATGAACAAGTGCCATACCATCAACAATGTAAATTTTTGAAAAAGGTAGATTTAAAATATCCTGCCGCGTGTTAGTACCACACTTATGATTATTTTCAATTTCAAGGGCGAGTTGTGATTTTGGAGATTTCCTGTAAAACCCTTCAGCGTCAAAAAGGTACTTGCAGTAATTCAAAATTTCGAAAGATGCTAAAATTTTTGCATCAAATCCACGTTGATTAGCCAACAAAAATGTTTTCTGAATGAGACTTACATCTGTTGCATCTTGTAACTTTTTATTAGAAGTACTCTTGCAGGGCTGTCCAACCTTTCAGTAAGCAGGGGCGCATCTCAGCTCTTGATACACAGTGAAGGGCGCCATTTTTCATATGATTAAAAACATGTGGCAATATTATTGTACAGTATCAGTATACATACACATCTCAACGATGTAGGAATGAATCTTAAGGTAGTACACAAAAGGCACCTACGGTTCTAAAGTTACGTGTATTTAATTTCAAGTTATACATTCTTCTATGTAAGGTCTATCTCAAAAATAATTGTAGGGTAAGTACCAAAAACGTTAAACATGCCTATAATAAAAATAATAACAAAAAATAAAAGTAAATAAATATGGAGATAAAGACATTCCTAGGCTTCTTTTAGGACGCTAAAATACGCTTTGACATATTTGAAGGCGTGAATCCCGTTTTATAAAAAGTACGAAAAGAAAATCATGCACGGTAGTGACCAATTCATATAGCTAGTTCCAGAGAGATAGTCTGGAAGTGCTTTCGTCACTGGAAATCATTTTGCATTGTTTTATTAATTTTCCAAAGCAAATTGAAAAGAAAAAAACCTAAAATTTCAAAAATCAAGGAGAAAAAGTTAAGCTCCTTTATCCCTGGTATAAAACAACCAGGCCAGTGTGACAACAGCAAGGTAAAAAAATAAAATAAAATAAAATTCACACATGCACATATGTATCTTCAAAGGAATGGTGCGATGGGAAATGAAAAAGTTTTAGTTTTCTGTTACTTCTTAAATATTAAAAATAGCTATTTCCAATTATTACCAAATTTAACCATAATAATTGCACTTTATAAACAATAACTAGAAATCATGAAAGTTTGCATGATTACATTTTCAAAGTATGTTTCTGGTTTTCAGAAGTTTTGAAAATACCTCTCATGGAAATAAAAATAAGTTTGATGAAAATTTCTTTATAATACAATTTTACTTCTAAAAAATATAATAATAGAAAGTCTTCAAAAGGGCGCCAAAAATATCTTCAAAGGGCGCCATGGCGCCCGCGGGCGCCGCGTTGGACAGCCCTGTACTCTTGTTTTGTTTTTGTGAATGAGTTACAAAATTGCTAAATTTATTTTTTTTAATAGGATCAGATAACTTTTTGCTTTTGAGTACGAATCGCTCATCTTCGTACGTTCTTAACAGAGCCTCTCCATTTTCCTGTATATTTAGCAAACATTGCACAGAAGATTCTTCAGCAAGTTCACCAGTGTAAATATTTCGAAGCGCGCAATTCGCGTTATCATTATAAGGGTTGCAGGCAATAATATACTTTATTATATTTTGAATATCTTTTTCGTCTTTATTGATCCTGGATTGTGTCCATTCATTATGATAATTAATGTCACTTGTAGAGTCTGCTTGTATTTCGAGATATGAAGAAAAAGCCTCGTGAATACTGTTTTTGAACGGATAAAGGAGCAGCCATCTCTGCATCGCTTCTTCATTTTTAGTAATGCCAATCAATCCTCCAGTAACTGCTGAAGATCGGTTTTGAGACTGTTCTAATGCTAAGTCGGGGCTTACTGCATTAAATTTACCTTCCGTTCGTTTGACGGACACCATTCCTCTCTTCATATCATGTTCAACTTCTAAAGGTAGTTTTATCATATCTTGTAAATAAAGAGTGACTCCACGAATGTAGTTCGTGTGATTCATGGAGAAAAAGAACGGTAACATTTGTCGAGTAGTTAACAAATGTAATTCATAATTACTATTTCTATCAGCCATAACTGAATTTAACAAAATTTCTACCATTTCGCAGTAGTTGTTTAAATATTTGAATACTTGATTTTCAGTGCTCATGGTGCGCAAAAAATGTGAAAAATTCATTAAAAAATCTGTAATTATTCTTTTGTATTGATCATGTTTTTCGATTACGCCAGAATGATCTTTATCTACTGTACTTTCTCTTATCGCCTGAAGACAAATATTTAGCTGTTGTAAAAAATCTTGAGAATAATTCATGCATTCTATAAATTCGGCAATTTGTATGCTTCTTAAGGCTTCGTATAAGAGCTTATGTGCTCTAATACCTCTGTTATAATGAGTACCTTTCAGAATTGATGCCAAAGTATTCTCACCATAAATATCGGCTTCAATAAGAATACCGTCGAGTCCACTCTCTTCTACATATTGGCCCAAGCACCGCAAATAATTTTTTTGTAAATGAAATGATCCAATTCTCAATATTAAATTGTCAAATTCTTTATTTGTTAGCTGAATATTTTTAGCGATAAGATATATAGCCATGTCACACGAGAGTACTGCTATTTTTTTACCGAGTGCAAGACTTACGTTGACATAATTTTTCATAGCGGTATACACAACGTCTTTGGAAGTCGGTGGCTGAGGTATAACCGGGCTAAATCCAACAGTAGAAACAGGTGCGGTTTCAGACGATAGTATTTGTTGAAATGGAGTCCATCCTGGTACCGAATTTGTAGATGATCGGCAGAAATTATTTATTGATAGACTATATTGCAGTCTACACAAGACCCAGAGCAAATTATCAAATTGTAAATTGTTTTGATTATTATTTAATAAGCAGCTACTGTCCTTATAGTCCGGTATTGAAGGCTGCATATTTTCTTGAAAATGAAGAATTGCTTGACAGTTTAAAAATTTTAAATCCAATTCGTTCAACTCTACTGTAGGTTTCATTTTAATTAGATTAACTTCATTGTCAGTGGATTTTTTTTCTTGATATATCACCATAGCTGTAACATGGGTCGAGCCTTTCCCACTTAATGTTTCTTCATTGAAATCATTGTTATCTATAGCTCCATGAAGAAATAACGATGAATCTCGAACTATATTTTTAGGAATAAGCAATTTCTTGTCTATATCTTCACACACAATTGACGTTGTTACTTCATTATCGAGGTTTTTTAATGCTTTGTAACTAATGCTATGCCCACATTTATTCAATATAACGATTAATTGTTTCGATCGAGTCAAATGATGTATAGATTGAGCTAAAGCTATATGCTTTGGAGTGTGTTTCTCAGTAATCGTGAAATACATATCATAAAACACTGATAACGCTCGTCGATTATAATTCTCACTTAATTTGTTATTCTTTGAACTGAACAATGCTTGCATAAACATTAGCCAGTTATTCGGTAATTGACCTTTTTGTAAAAACTGTTCAATTAAAATTTCATCACATAAATACCCATCTGGCATTACTTTGGTATTTAGTATTTCTTTTCGAAGTTGTTTAGCTACTTGAACAGTGTAGTTTGTTGAATTTACGGTACGAATATGTTCAATGACTTCATCCAGTGGTATATTGCCCATAAACACCAATGATGATTTTGATCTATCGCTCGGATATGAAAATAAAACATTTTCACCATACTTATCAATGAGCAGTGATTTCATAACGCGATTTTCTACAATTGCATCTTCTATTTCAGTGAGTTCAGCTAGTCGCTTGCCCAAGAATGACACTTCAAAAGAGTGAGATGTTAATTTATCTTTCATTTCATCGATTAGCTTTTCAAATGCCTCCATAAGGATGCCATGTGGTATTTGACTTGAAGGTCTGCCTGCTGGATTTTCAGAGTTTCTTGGTTGCCGTAGATAATCACGATAACAATGTTTATGATACCTCACTTCCATTGCAAATAAATCAGCTGGATGTTCGCAAATGCTAATTTTAGTGAAAACATCATCTTGTTTTTTTCGAGCAATATTTAAAATTTGTTCCGCTGCTGAAATTTCAGAACATAAAAGAAGAGTTTTGTTCTTATTTCTTGATTGTTTACCACAAATTAAACATTTATTACTTGTATCAATTTTTAATTCAATTCTTGATGACCGACGAACCCTTTGGCTACCTGAAACATTTGCTTCTGTAGAGGAAGTGGGAACAGAGGCATTCTCCTGCTTTAGTAATGCTAATTCTCGACGCCTGATTTTCTCTTCACTAATATAAGTTGCAATACAAGCTCGATGCCAAGAACAATTGTGGGCAATAAAGTCTGTATCACTTTCTAATTTCTTACTAATGTCATCTTTTCTGCGATCTGCTGCTCTTTGAATAGTAGTAAACGTCTGTAATTTTGGATTTTTCACTAAATCACCCGTTTTATCACAAAACAAACACGACAATTCACTTACTTTTCGCTTATTTAGATTTATCACTTGTAGTGACATTTTCCGCCCTTTTATTTAAATAAAACACACTAATAAGACACTCAACTGCAAAAAAACTTAAATAATATTACTTAGATACGTAAAAATAAACCGTTATGGGCTACGAATTCTCTTTTACTGACGTTTCCGAGTGCTATGACTCAGCAACGCGCCGAGCGGAGAGAGGGGTGGGGAAAAGGGAAAGGGACATGACTCAGCAACGCGCCGAGCGGAGAGAGGAGTGGGGAAAAGGGAAAGGGACCAGTACAGCTGCCGGCAACATGTGATTTTCTATTATTTAGGGTCTCAGGTAAAAGAATTTGAGCATAGTTGCCGGTCCTCACATTTTGCATACTCAACTACCTTTGGCGCCTGGACTAAACACAAATTCGCATCTGTTACTGCGTCGACTGTCTCGCTTCATTTATGAATCACGAATTGCACAAACGTACGTAAAACATCGTTTAAAGTTAGTTTCGTTGGCGTATTGACAGTTGTAACTACAAGCGAGTGATACTTCAAAGAAACGATTCGGTATTTCGTTTTTTAGAGAATACCCGTTATATGTTAAAGAATATGTGCGGTTTGCAACAGCTCTATTCTCATATTAGTATCATATACATACGGATATTTCATTTAGTTGTTTGGGTAGAAAGATAGAAGTGTATTTTTGTTATTTCAGCATCCGTTATTTTTCCGAATATGTAAGTATGAATTTGAAGGGAATTTTTGAAGCAGAAAAAAATGCTTTTAGAAGAACGATTGTTTTGAGATCGTTTAGGGATTGTACTATTTACCTTACAGATATGAAGTTTTATATGCATTTTTAAAACTTAAACAAAATAATTGCGCTTTTTTTTTTTTTAGATTACATATTATGTATTAAAATTTCGATTTAAAAAAGAGCAATCGATCTAAGCAATAGAAAAACAACGCGTGTTTATCTAAAGAGTTTAATTAAACTAATTTTGTGTTAATTATGCATTTAATCTATTAAAATTTCCTTATAATTTCACTATAAAAAGAATGGAAGCTTTTAGCAGAATAAAATATTCGTTATAGCTGTAATTAAGGAATGATGAAGCATTTCTGGAAAGATTTATATTTGAAGGTGTTACCATCAGCGCCTTGCGAAAGAGAGGGGGGGGGGCGAAGGGGGCGGCCGCCCCGGGTCAGGAGATTTAGGGGGCACAAAATTTATAATACTAACATCATTTTTTGGCCTATTACAAGAAAAATTTAGGAGGGGCGCCAAATTCTAAGTTTGCCACAAGCACAATTTTCTCTTCGCACGCCCCTGGTCACCATATAAATATATTAGATTATTACTTGATCTTCAATACATAATGCTATTCGATTTGATATCACTTCTATTGTCTCAGTGACTTATTATGATATCAAGCATTAGATTGAGTCTATGAATATATTAAAAAAATTTTGCGATGTTAAGCGGGGTAAAACGTTTTTGAGAACTCGCTTAATGCTACTTTCCGTTATCGACAGGTTTTGTTATCGCATGTTTCACTGGTTTCACTCTAAGTAGTGAACATTTCTATTCAAATACACAATTAATATTTTTCTTTTTAATATGTGCCTTAATATACTTGTTGAGGCGGTCTCGCGAGAAAGCATGAATTATACAACCGTAAGCAGCGTTTGAAGTTAGTTCCACTTTGTTCAATTGCATATGGACTTCGGTAACGGCTAACGAGCGGTATTTTTAAATAACGATTCGGTATTTCGTATCTTAGGAAATACCCGTTTCTTAGTAACGAATACGTACGGTTTGCAACAGCTCTAATAGGTGGCGCTGCTATGCTACATTTTGCACGATTTTTGCGATAGCTATATCTCAAGAACTAAAGCAGAGAACTTCATCAAATTTAAGATTCTGTTACACTAGAATATATAACATAATTAGATGCTGATTACATTTTGGTATTAACCTTGCAACAGGTGGTGCAGCTATGCTGCATTTTGCACGATTTTTCCGATAGCTATACCTCAACAACCAACGTACAGAATTTCATCAAACTTCAGATTTTGTTACAAAATGACATATAACATAATTACACGATGATTACGTTTTGTTATAAATCTTTCAGCTGATGGTGCTGCTGTGCTATATTTTACACGGTTTTTTTTAAACTAGCTATATCTCAAGAACTAATGCACACAATTTCATCAAACTTCAGATTCTTTTGCACCATAACATAAACGCTTTTTTACGTTTTGGCATAAATTGTCCAAGATATGATGTTGCTGTGCTACGTTTTACAAATTTTTTGTTATAACTATATCTCAAGAACTAATGGACGAAATTCCATCAAATTTCAGAGACTGTTAGGTCTTGACATAAATAGATGCTTATTAGGTTTTAGTATAAATTACCCAACATGAGGCACTACTAAGCTCATTTTCTCAGAATATTAATTAAATTTTGCGTTTTAGGCTTTTTGGATACCAGAATCTCATTAGGCTAAGTCAAATGTTCGGGGAAATTCGATAGTGGGTAACTTTGGGGTTACCACGTTTTTTTTTTTTTTTTTTTTTTTTTTTTTTTTTTTTTTTTTAAATATTAAAATGTACTTATGAGATAGAAGAAAGTTTTGGGATTGACACATCCAACTAGTTCAATAATGTATTCGTACTAGCAACGATTTATCTGTGTTATGAAACAAAATATTTCCAATACCTCTTAAATTTACTAACATATCTCAAGTTTTGTATATACTAAACATAATTTTTTAAAAAAATATGTATTTTACTATAAAAATAGTTCTTACAGTAGCAAGCTCGTGGATTATTTGAAGAGTGAGGGAAGGGGGGTGGGGGTCACAATCGCAATATAAAAAACGAGTCGTTGGCGGCCACCGTAATACTTACGAATCATGGGTATGCATCTTATAATATATGAAAATAAAACATGTGAAAACTATACAGTGCATTGCTATTCCAAAACAAAATTTAAACATACATTTAAATATTGTTAATAAACATAGTAATGCTTTATTAATGAATTCCTGATGGACCAATTTCGACAAATTATATAAAATGCCGAACTACTCAACCAAACTGCTGGGGCAAATTATATAAAATGCCGAACTACTCAACCAACTGCGGGCCAAAAATAATAATCATATTAACTAACAGTTTACTGTATCGGATTAAGTATCTCATTTCAAATTAAAATATATCTCTGAATTGAAATTTGAATGAAATACGGGGTCATGAAAAATCGAAGAATGTGGAAAACAGGATTACAAATATCTCGGCAACTAATAACCCGATCGGCCTCGTTCTTTATGCAAAATTTGTGTTTTTTTATTGCCTTTTACGTCCTTTCCTTAAAATAAAAAAAAAATTCAAAAATTTTTATATACCTTTCACCAGAACGAATTTTTCGAGAGTCCGAAAAAAATAGTTCCGGATAATCGAGGTTACTGATATTAAATAGGCTTCGTCCCATTCTTACATACTATGCACATACAAAATTTCAAGTCTCTATCTCAATTTGTTCGTGAGATAGAGCGTTTACAGACAGACAGACGGACGGCAAATTTTTTTTCTAAAAATATGTTTTTCGGAATCTCCACTATCTCAAACGTGTAAATCCGTCAAAATTTTTTTTCGATTTTCAAAACAATTGCAAGACTACGTATGATGGGTAAGTAATACGAAAATAAAATTGGCATGTAGGACATAAAATGTAGGTTAAAATACATTTGTGCAATAATGAATTCAGAATCATTTTTCTCTGTATGGAATTTTGCTGTTCTGGAGAGGAGAATATGGATTTCGGGGGGTGGGGAGCAGGAGGCAGAGGGGCAATGGGGGATATTTCTTTCACGGTTGATAGCCCCCTGCCCCCCGGCCATCTCTCGAATTTATCACTTCATTTTTGTTTTCCCAAGTTTAAAAAATTGCAACTGAAATAATTAATACATCCATAGATGGAAATAGAAGTGTGCACGGGCCTGAATTGTTAGACTTGGACCTAGTCTGGCCCGACCGAAAACTAGGTTCGGTGTAAAAATAAAAAATTCAACACGAGCCCAGCACGGCCTGTTTATACTTTAACAGTTCATGGCCCGGCCCGTACAGAAATTAGTTAAAACAGGCCCGGCCCGATCTCACCCGTCTCAATTTCTACAAAAAATTCAGATTTTTCTTAATTAAGATATAATAAAGATTTCTTTAAAGAATACTGCATATATATTTATGGAATAATTTTAGAGTATATTTTAAAATTACGACATGTTCGCAAGACAGAAAATACACTATAGCAACTTTAATGATTACTTAGATTCTTAGACATTTCAACTTTAAATAAGTATTCATTTAAAAAGTAATGTAGTTTAGAATAAAAGAAAATAAAGGAGGGTTAAAAACATTATAACTTTTGAATTTCTATAACAGAAATTAGATTTGTGAAAAGTGTTTCTATCATTTATTAAGGCTTTTCTTAAAACCATCAAAGAAGCTTCTTTCTGATATATTTCTCAATTAATTTCTTTTCAGAAATACATAAGATTAACAGGTGTTCTTATTGAGAAACTATGCAATCGAATGACATTACCCAGTTTTGGATAAAGGCAAGATATCTTTCAGAAAATACTGTCAAAGTTCGCGTTTGAATCGAAGTTTTTTGCAAGCAACAACATGGAAAAGGAGAAAAAACTGCAGCCACGAGACAATAATCTCTTATATCTTGGGAAGCAATTATTTGATCAAACATGAAAAATGCTATTCGATTTTAAATACCTTCAATAGTGAAGATTCTCAATTTTATGCCTTCAAATTTAAAATTTTGTCAGAAAATGTGCCCAAGTTTCGCGTTATTGAAATGTAAGTTTGAGAACCTAAGCTCATTATCTTTATTAATAATTTTACAAAACATATTGAAGAGGCGAAAAGACGCGTTCACTAATGCTAATCTTACAGAAGAAATTTATAAAGATAGCTCGGTTGCATTTCAATATTTTTTAACTATTGTTTTGTATTGGATAGCTGAGATTGATATGTACAAAGGCTGCTTTTTATTTTTCAGATTTTGATATACT